>CM077151.1:281855170-282481999 GCA_039583875.1 Platanthera guangdongensis | reverse complement strand
TGGCCTTCTTCAAATGACAGACACGTGTCTCCCCTGAGCAACATACCCAGGAGGTTGCTCCATATAGACGTCCTCCTGAAGATCGCCATAGAGAAAGGCTTCTTTCACATCAAGTTGGGAATAGCCCAAGCCCGTTAACAGCCACAGTGAAAGAGACCCGGATGGTGTTTGAGGCAACCATCGCTTTCAAAGGAGTTCGCCGATCACTCCTTATTCATTCGCAAAACGGCCTCGGGACTGTGTTTTGGCCGTATATGTGGATGATATTCTCCTTACTGTGATGACCGAGATGAGGTGGACTTGACGAAGAAGCCTCCGTCAGCACTTGGTCACGAAGGATATGGGCTCCCCAAAATACTTTTGGGGATAGAAATCTCTCGGAACCTGACTCCTTGGTTCTCTCTCACGGATGTATGCCCTTGATCTTCTTCGAGAAGCAGGCTTGACAGGTGCCAAACCAGCTCATCTTCCATGGCTGTTGGAGAAGACAAAACGTGGACGGATGAATCGCCTCCTCTATCTGATGTCACCGGTACAGACGTTTGGTAGGCAAACTCATCTATCTCACGGTGACTAGACCCGACATCGCCTACGCTGTAGAAAGGTCATCAGTTTATGCAAGCTCCCAGGGAGTGTCATCTTCAGTCCGCCCTGAAGATTTTAGAGTATATCAAGCAGCACCGGGCAGAGGGTTACTCTTCCAGAGAATGGCCATCTGAGGTTGAGGCCTACTCAGATTCAAGTTACGCGGTGACAAAGGCGATCCGTAATCCACGTCAGGTTTTTGTACCTTTGTTGGAGGTAATCTCGTGAGTTGAAAGAGCAAGAAACAGTCTGTTGTTTCCAGATCCAGTGCCAAAGCAGAATACCGAGTATGGCGTCAACTACGTGTGAGTTAAAGTGGTTGCGGGCTCTCATGCTTGACCTGAGCGAGGTATATGACTGTCCTCTCCCTATGTTCTGTGACAACAAGGCCGCTATACACATATCCAGAAATCCGGTCTTCCATGAGAGAACGACATATAGAGGTTGACTGTCCTTCATTCGGAGGAGATTTTGAGAAACAGATTTGTACTCCTTTTGTCACCTCTGACAAGGAGTTGGCAGATATCTTCACCAAGCCGGTTTCTACTTCCTTCTTCGCATTTTGTGCCAAGCTGGGCATGGATTGATATCTATGCTCCAGCTTGAGGGGGAGTGTTGAAGTATTAGACCGGGCGGCTTAGCGGTCTGATCCGCGTTTTGTTGACGCGAGCGTCTGGCGGTCTCTCTGGTGCCTGGAGACCGGGCGGTCTATCGGTCTACCTCTGCGGCCTGTTCTATCCTGCTGGAGTTGCCGAGCGGTTAGCCCATCTGTCTAACCGCGCGGCCTATGCGGTCTCCATATTCTAGCCGCTCAGTACTGTAAATGTTTAGTCCCACATTGTTTGTATACTCTCTTTCTTATCCCTCCATTCTATATAGCGGAGTATATGTCATACCTTTGTAAATGATATCTTTTTTGGATAATAAAATTTCAATTATTCAAAAGTTTATTCGCTTGTTCTCTACTTTTCGCTTCTTTTCTCTACTTTCTAACAAGTAGCAATCCTGTCTATAGATTGATGAAGATTGAATCGTGCAACGTTCGCTGTTGTCGCCGATCGAGATGTCGTGTATCATACTGAGGCCGATCGGTTCGTTCTTTTTAGGAAGATTCTCGATTTGAATTTTAGAGTAATTAGCAAGATTAGGAAGATTAATAATCCACCCCTAAATATATATAGACATTTTCAATATCAACGACTATAAAAGAATTTTCAAAAGAAAAACTTGCCAAAATTACTGTGCTGACCGCCCAACCAGCTGAAAAAAGAATTGTCGGAAAAATGACCTAAGTCATATTCGTCGAGGGGGGGGGGAGGGGGGGGGGAGGGGGGGGGGGGGGGGGGCCCCATTGGCCGTGGCTCCTCTGGCGGACGGGGTTCCTCCGGTTCCTCTGCTCTCACTGTGGTCGTACTGGCCATACTGTTGACCACTGCTGGCAGAAACATCCTCATCTTCGCCCTCCGGTGATGCTCCTTCGCTCCGCCTCTTCTAGGTCGGTCTGCCTCTGTGGCCACAACGTCAGGTAGTGCCCACGTCGTTACCCAAGGTAATGGCTGATTGACTCCGGTGCCACCAATCATATGACGGCAACCCTCATTGCTTCTCCCGTCTTGAGACCCATGACCGCTTACCCAGTTCGTGTGGCGGATGGTTCCCCGTCCCCGGTTCATGGGACGGGCATGGTTCAACTCACTCCATCGCTTGCTTGGAGGATACCCTCTATGTCCCGAAGTTCCGTGCAATTTGTTATCATTACTACTTTATGCCGGCAACTTCAGTGCTCCGTCTTATTCACTCCCACTACTTGTTCTTTCAGGACCCGAGGACCCAGCGGACGATTGCTACTGGGACTGAGAGCGGCGGCCTCTACTTCCTCGACGATGTTTCCGCTCTATCTGCCTACTCCTCCTCCACCAATCTCCTTCAGTGGCATCTTCGTCTTGGTCATCCACCTCCTCGGCTTATTCGTCAGCTTCTGCCTCACTTACCTCCTACCAGTTCTCCACTCAACTGTGATGCGTGTCAGCTTGGCAAACATCATCGCTCCTCCTTCCCACCGAAGCAAGACCGTGGCTCTCTCGCATTTTTGATCTATTCATTCTGATGTATGGGGTCCTGCTCCTACCCTCACAGTTGGTCGGGGCAGTTCCTATTTTGTCACTTTTATCGATGATTTTACTAGATGTACCTGGGTGTATCTCTTAAAAGATCGCTCTAACTATTTTCTGTTTGGCAATCATTTACTTTATGATTAAGACTCAATTTGCTATTTCTATTAAAGTCTTACGTTCTGATAATGCCAAGGAGTATCTGACTCATGAGTTCTCCGCGTTCTTTCAACAAACATGGCCTCCTTCATCAAACGACTTGTGTTTACACCTCCCAGCAGAATGGGGTGGCGGAGCGTAAAACCGTCACCTGCTTGATGTTGCGCGTACTCTCATGACGCAGATGCACGTCCCTCGCTCCTACTGGGGCTACGTGTGCTCCTCGCCTGCTATCTCATCAATCGCCTTCCCTCCGCGGTTCTCCACGGCCAGACTCCCTTCTCCCTTCTCTACCCCCACCAGGAACCTTTTCCTCTCCTCCCGTGTCTTTGGCTGTACGGCCTTTGTTCACGCTCCCTCCGCTACCCGCGACAAAACTTTCCCCCGTTCCACCAAGTGTGTCTTTTTGGGGTACTCTACCACTCAAAAAGGCTATTGCTGCTTTGACCCCCTTCTCCGCAAGCAGTTTGTCTCCGCAGATGTGACTTTTTTCGAAAATGCTTCCTATTTCTCTCCTTCCTCTCCTTCCTTCTCTTCCTTCTGATATCTCCGTTCCTTCCACACCTCTTCACGTTTTCCCACCTTCGTCTCTCCTCACCCACTCCTTCCCAGTCCGTCTCCCCACCCACCCTCCACCCTCCTCTCCGCTGCTGCCGTCTCTCTCTAGTCCCGGGCCAGCTTCTCCGCCACGGACGCTCCGGTCACTGACGCTCCCGTCGCCGACGCTCCCGTTGACCTGGATGTTCCCATTGCCCTTCGCAAAGGGGTGCGGGCGTGTACTCAACACCCGCTCACGGCTGTTGTTTCTTATGATCAGCTTTCTCCTTCTCGCAGGTCTTTTGCCTTGGCTATCTCTGCTACCTCTACTCCCCGTACCTACCAGAAGGCTCTCGCTCTCCCTCATTGGAAGTCTGCCATGATGAGGAGATGGCTACTCTTACTGAACGGGGTACCTGGACCCTGGTTCCTCCTCCCGTGGGCACTGATGTGGTTGGCTGTCGCTGGGTCTTTGTTGTCAAGTTTCGCCCCGACGGCACTGTGGATCGCTACAAAGCCCGCTGGTGGCCAAGGGCTTTACTCAGACTTATGACGTTGATTACTTTGATACCTTCTCTCCGGTTGCTCGCCTCAACACCATCGGGTTCTCTTTCTGTGGCTTTAACCGGCTTGGGCTATTTCCCAGCTTGATGTGAAGAATGCCTTTCTCTATGGCGATCTTCAGGAGGACGTCTATATGGAGCAACCTCCTGGGTATGTTGCTCAGGGGAGACACGTGTCTGTCATTTGAAGAAGGCCATTTATGGCCTAAAGCAGAGTCCTCGGGCATGGTTCGAAAATTCAGTGGTATTGTGGCAACCATCGGCTTTCAAAGGAGTTCGGCCGATCACTCCTTATTCATTCGCAAAACGGCCTCGGGACTGGTGGTTTTGGCGTATATGTGGATGATATTCTCCTTACTGGTGATGACCGAGATGGGGTGGACTTGACGAAGAAGCACCTCCGTCAGCACTTGGTCACGAAGGAATGGTCTCCCCAAAATACTTTTTGGGGATAGAAATCTCTCGGAAACTGACTCTTGGTTCTCTCTCAACGGATGTATGCCCTTGATCTTCTACGAGAAGCAGGCTTGACAGGTGCCAAACCAGCTCATCTTCCAATGGCTGTTGGAGAAGACAAAACGTGGACGGATGATCGCCTCCTCTATCTGATGTCACACGGTACAGACGTTTGGTAGGCAAACTCATCTATCTCACGGTGACTAGACCCGACATCGCCTACGCTGTAGGAAAGGTCAGTCAGTTTATGCAAGCTCCCAGGGAGTGTCATCTTCAGTCCGCCCTGAAGATTTTAGAGTATATCAAAGCAGCACCGGCAGAGGGTTACTCTTCCAGAAGAATGGCCATCTGAGGGTTGAGGCCTACTCAGATTCAAGTTACGCGGATGACAAAGGCGATCGTAAATCCACGTCAGGTTTTTGTACCTTTGTTGGAGGTAATCTCGTGAGTTGGAAGAGCAAGAAACAGTCTGTTGTTTCCAGATCCAGTGCCAAAGCAGAATACCGGAGTATGACGTCAACTACGTGTGAGTTAAAGTGGTTGCGGGCTCTCATGCTTGACCTGGGCGAGGTATATGACTGTCCTCTCCCTATGTTCTGTGACAACAAGGCCGCTATACACATATCCAGAAATCCGGTCTTCCATGAGAGAACGAAGCATATAGAGGTTGACTGTCACTTCATTCGGAAGAGAATTTTGAAGAAACAGATTTGTACTCCTTTGTCACCTCTGACAAGGAGTTGGCAGATATCTTCACCAAGCCGGTTTCTACTTCCTTCTTCGCATTTGTGACAAGCTGGCATGATTGATATCTATGCTCCAGCTTGAGGGGGAGTGTTGAAGTATTAGACCGGGCGGCTTAGCGGTCTGATCCAGCGGTTTGTTGACCGAGCGGTCTAGCGGTCTCTCTGGTGCCTGGAGACCGGGCGGTCTATCGGTCTACCTCTGCGGCCTGTTCTATCCTGCTGGAGTTGCCGAGCGGTTAGCCCATCTGTCTAACCGCGCGGCCTATGCGGTCTCCATTATTCTAGCCGCTCAGTACTGTAATGTTAGTCCCACATTGTTTGTATATACTCTCTTTCTTATCTCCTCCATTCTATATAAGAGGTCATACCTTTGTAAATGATATCTTTTTTGGATAATAAAATTTCAATTATTCAAAAGTTTTATTCGCTGTTTCTCTACTTTTCGCTTCTTTCTCTACTTTCTAACAAGTAGCAATCCTGTCGTATAGATTGATGAAGATTGAATCGTGCAACGTTCGCTGTTGTCGGCCGATCAGAGATGTCGTGTATCATACTGAGGCCGCCGGGTTCGTTCTTTTTAGGAAGATTCTCGATTTGAAATTGAGAGTAATTAGCAAGATTAGGAAGATTAATAATCCACCCTAAATATATATAGACATCTTCAATAGCAACGACTATAAAAAGAATTTTCAAAAGAAAAACTTGCCAAAATTACTGTGCATGACCGGCCCAACCCAAGCCTGAAAAAAGAATTGTCGGAAAAATGACTTAAGTCATATTCGTCGAGTATCGCTAGTATAATCGCCGAATAGTCATTTATATACGACAAATTTGACTTAGAGAAATCCAGCTCAAGCTATCAAGCCACTCAACGCCAAGGCTGGAATCATACTCGACGAATTCGTCGAGTATCGGCTAGTATACTCGACAAATTCTACGAGTAAAGGCTAGCAGACTCGACGCTCTCGACGCTGTTGACTCACTCGACACCATCCATGCACACGACGCTTTCGACACGACGCACTCGACGCCAAGAAGCACTTGACGCTCTCGACGGCAAGATGCACTCAATGAATTTGCCTTAAGAAAAAAAATCAGAGAAGTAGCGTCGAGATGATTCGACGAATTCGGCGTGTATCGTCATGTATATTCGACGAATTCGGCAAGTATCGTTAGATACATTCGACGAATTCGACGAGTATACTTGATTATACTCGACGAATTTTACTTAACTGTTTTTCCAATATTTCCAAATATTTCACCACAAGTATATAAGATGAATTCGACGAGTGAAAGTAAGTATATACAACGAATTCGACGAATATCAATGCAGATACTCGACGAATTCGACTAGTAACAATGATTCTCGACATATATCCCTTACGATACTCGACGAATTTTACTTGGGTAAAATTCTGTTCTATTGAATTTGAGATCTTCTTCTTCCTTGAACCTCCTCATGTACTTGGAATAAAAGTACACTTCAATAGAGAGATTACACGCGAGTCAACACAATAGCCTATACAATGAAGGACACGCAAAGAATTTCACCCTTATTAATGGAAACACGCAATTTATTTTCCTCGGATTACCATCTTATAAAATTGTGTTCCTTCTAATATTTTTGTGTATTTAACAATTTTAAATAATGTGTGGTGCCTTTAACAAAAATGTACGAGTATCCTAAAATGTGATGACTTCAACAATTCCCTTTTGATTTCAATGCCTAAGCAATGATGTGGTAGTGCTTGCTCGTATCGTTGGCAGGTAGAGCAGACAAATTTCAAAGAGAGTCATACGCTCATACTCTGTAGTGCTTTTACTTACGCTCCATTTGGCACGGTGGCGGCGGTCATAAACACACGGGTTAAACCGTCATTCGTTAATGATCATCTAACAAATATTATCTGTTTGAAAATAAAAGTGGATAAAGTTTCTTAGATGAGCCTTAACGAATGATAATTTACCCTCATATTCATGACCGCCACCACCGTGTCTGACTCATATTCATGACCGCCACCACCGCGCCAAACAGAGCCTTTAATCATCAGAGCAATGATATTAGAAGATCATTTTTATTTTTTAATTTTCTCAATCAATTAATATTGCTATCCTAAAAATTATATTCATGCGCCATTTTATTATTTGCACACTGAAAAAAAGATAATGAATAACAAATTCTAATATTTACATTTATATAATATATCAATAAATTGCTAGATACATTTAGGCCTCGTTCGTTTCGCTGGAAATGGACGAAGGAAATTGGAATTGAATAATTCAATTCCAATTTTGCCGTTTGGTTCGTCTAATTTGGCGACAGAATTGGCATTCCTTGAATACCCATGGGTTTTAAAAAAACAGGCTGTCTTCAAAACCTAGCCTCCCCCTTCGGTTTTCGTGATATTGGGGACAAAAGAAATATCGTGACTAATGCGTCATTCCTCTTCCTCCCATGCGCGATCGTCTCCCTCGCTCCAACAAGCTTCCTCTCCCTCTCTGGTAGGTCTTCTCTCCGGTAATGGCTTCTGGTCGTCATCTAGGTCTTCTCGTTGGTTGATTTACCCGTCTGCTGAAACTGTAATCGTTGTAGGTGTTTTCCTCGGCTAAAGAAGCGGCCTAGGAGAGCATAGAAAAATATTTCTTCCTCCTCTCCGGCAACCACGGGACGGAGCTTCTTCCTCCAACATCTACAAGTCATTCTTCGTCCTCTTTAGCCTACAAATACTTTTTCAGATTAGGTCTTAATTATTTTTGGTTCCTACAAATGGCCTGATGACTACGTTTTTATTAATTATTAGTGTTTGCTTTTATAATGATAACATTGAATGATTTGGAGATTTTTTCAGAGTTTCTATGTGTAAATGTGTGTGCGTGTTTGTGTATATAGGGGATTTGGTATATGTAGAGGTCTGTGTGTGTGTATGTTTATTTATGTATGTGTATGTGTAGTTATGCTTGTGTGTGTGCTTAGTTATGCTTGTGGGTGTATGTTGTGCGCGTATGTATTGTATGTGTCGTTACGCTTGTGTGTTTGCAATGTTTGGGTGGTACATTCATGTGAATGTTTGTCTCTGAATCTCATCCTGCAACTGAACAGAAATATTGAAATATTCAATTTCTATGATTGAAAACTTTCTTGCAAACACATGTATTGGTTTTGACTCAATTCCAAAATCTCTACGCCATAGGTTTTCAGTCAAAATCAATTCCCGTCTCTCAAAACCTATCTTTATTGGAATTACTATATTTCAATTATATTATTTTATTAAATTATATATGTTGTGAAATAATTAACGCTCATTTGATTTTCCATCGAATGCATGATAACTTCCGAAAAAAAGTTATCTTGTTCCTTATTTTTACTTAATTTTTGTCATAAATGAGAAGAAACAATTTAAATGAGTATAAATATACATAAATTCATATTTATTTTATTTAAGATTAATTGAGTTATTTTACTTATGTTTTTTTACTAGAAATGCCGTGAAAATCGAATCGGAGAAGTAAAAGCTGGACTTGTATTTTGGCTGTGCAGTTGTTACAATAACCTATTTTCAGTTGTTACAACAAGTTCTGGATGGATTTAAAATTTGAATTTCGAATTTTGTGTCAAACTTAAATATGGAATGAGACATCTATGAGGTGAAGGCTACTCGTTTTTAAGAGGAGAATTTCATACATAAAAGGGATATACAAAATACATTAGAAAGAGAGATTTAGAGAGCTATCATCTTGGAGAAGGAGAAAAGAGGCTAGGGTTTGGAGACGCCGACAATAAGGAAGAAGGCTTTGAAGCGAGATCTAAACACAAATTCCTGCAGTGTTTAAACTTCTATAATTATGTTTAGTAAGATCTTTCTTGTTGTGTGGTTTCATCCCTCCATCATGAATTAAATTCCTAGGTCTTTCATGTTGAGAGTACTTTGACTTATTGCAATGATGCGATTTTAATTTCTCTTTTATGATTGTTTGTAAAATTATCTTTATTGGATTTATGTTTTCATTTTTGTGGAAATTTTGGAGCAAGTATTATTCTTCTAAATAGCGTGACGAGATTCACGAGAAGATTTACGTTATTTTAGGGTTGAATCTTTTCTTTTGCGCTGCAAGATTCAAGAGATGAGTCGCGTAAATCTTTAGCCAAATTCCACTTTTATACCGCGCTTCAAGATTCGAGAGGGGAGTGACGTAAGTGTAACATAAATTTCAATATAGCATAAAGAGAGAGAGAGAGAGATTTCATCTTGTGTTAGCAACATTGGTTTGTGTGTTTCATGTTATTCTTTTTCTACCTAAGTTAGAGATAACTAGGGGAAGTAAGGTAAACAGATTTCAGAGATTGAAAGATGATGATCATAAGTAAGCGTATTTAGTTTTATTATTGTTTTCTTTTAATTTTTCTTAAACAAGTTCACTCTAATTAATCCGCTTGAATTTAAACAAAGATAGAGCTAGTACTTGTAAGTGATAGATTAGTCACTTTTCCGTGGGAACGATATTAACTCACTTTATATTACTTGATCCGGTACGTGCACTTGCGTCAATATATAAATCAATTTCCGGCGTATCAATGCACACATAATTAAATTAGTGTAACAACAAAATTTTTATGTGAAATTTAGAAAGGAAAAAAATCACCGCGGGGCCACTAATAATGTTGTCAGAACACACGACTGATTTAGCAAGGGTGACATATTACCTCTCGTTCTATAATATTAAAAATGTCTTTCTATGGTTGCATATGTTAGGAATATCATTTATGGAGATGCGTGTGGTGGCATATCTAGGAGGTCGCTTGCGCTTATAAAGAGTGGAACGAAACTCGTTTTGAAGAATAAAGCACCTTCTAGAGAGCGAAGCTCGTGGCCGAGCATTGGAGAGTGCAACGTCTTTTGGAGAGTGAAGCACCTTCTGGAGAGCATACTGTTATCTGATGTGCAAAGTGACTTCTAGAGAGCGGGGTGCATGGGTGTGCACTGGAGTCGGCGCATATTAGAGTGGAGCGCGTTAGTGAGAGCAGAGAGCGGGAGGGTGTGGGGGCATACTGGAGCAAAGTGTATTATGGAGAGTGGAGTGTGGTGGGGCGCACAGAAGTTTGGAGGCGCGTACTGGAGTGATGTGTTCACTGGAGCACCCACTAGAGCGATATGTTTACTGAAGGGCACATCAGAGCGACATGTTCATTGGAGCAGTGTGTTCACATGAGTGACATTGGGGCGACATGTCCACTGCAGAGGTGTGTTTACTAAAGTGACTTGTTCATATGAGCAGGAAACAGATCGACGTGTTCATTATAGTGCATGTTCAGAAGAGCGAAATGTTCACTGGAACATGCACTAGAGTGATGTCATCAGTATAACAATTTATTCATTGTCATTGGGTGCTCACTAGAAAGATATGTTCACTAAATCGGGCACCAGTGCCACGAGTTCACTGTAGCAGTGTGTTCACTGGATTAGCGGCATGTTCACTGGAGCGGGTGCCAGAGCGACAAATTTATTATGACGATGTGTTCACTACAATGATGTGTTCACTAGAGCGACATATTCTTTGGAGCGAGCGACGTAGTGGCGCGATCACTGTAGCAATGTATTCACTATCACAATATGTTAACTAGAACAACACGATCGTCGTAGCATTGTATTCACTATCACGATTTGTTAACTAGAGCGACATGTTTACTAGAATGAGCACTAGAGCGATGTGTTCACTGTAATAATTTGTTCAATGTAACGACATGTTCATTGTAGTGGCGTGTTCACTTGGGCAACACTGGAGGGATGTGTTCATCAGAGCGGGTACAAGAGTGAGGTGCTCACTATAGCGGTGTGTTCATTAGAGTTGATACTAAAATGAAATATTCATTATAGCATTGTGTTCACTAGAGCGACGTGTACACTGGAACAGGAACTAGAGCGATGTTTACACTGAGCTATGTGCTCACTATAGCATTGTGTTCACCAGAACAGTGTGAGAGTAGATCGTGCTCTTTTGAACTACGCACATAAGGCCGCCCTTCCGAACTATGTGCACAAGGGCGCGCTGGAGAAGAAAGTGCGCACATGCCTTCAGATAGAAGTTAATTTAGATGAGCGGTTTAGGGGAGCATTCTAGCGTCGCCTTCAATTAGAAGCTTCGTTGAGTGGTTGAATCCCTAGGATCGTGGATCAAGCCACTATTAATGGCAGTTTGGAAGCTTTTCCTACAACGAGGGGGCACATGACCTACCCAAGCCGGGGCTGGCAATTTGGGCTTACTTTTCCATGTTTCTCTTCGGAGGTTGCTTGAGTGGCCAAACGGGGTTCAAATCATGTGAAATTGGGCTTCTAGTTCATTGCATTATTTGAATCTAGATGTATAGGGACCAGCCAGCACTCCCTCAATTCTAGGTAATTATTATTTCTTACTCATTGTGGATAACTATTCTTATAGGCAATGCATATTCTTTTTGAAACAAAAATCAGAAGTCTTCCACCAGTTTTAACCATTTAAACGACTTGTGGAAAAACAATGCTATTAACCAATTAAATCTATAAGAAGTGATAGAGGAGGGGAATTCTTAAGCAAAGAGCTTGTTTCCTTTTGCCATTCTAAAGGTATCTACAGGTAGCATACCACTCTCATAACACCTCAACAGAACGGCTTAGTAGAATGGAGAAATCGATCAATTGTTGAAATTACTCGAACAATGATGTATGCAAATCAATTACCCAAAGAATTTTGGGCAGAAGCAGTTAATTGTGTTGTGTACTTATTATATAGAGTTCCTATAACATAATTTAACTACAATACTCCTTATGAAGTATGGCACAAAAAAACCCCATTGTAGCACACTTTAGGGTCTTTGAATCTTTATCTTATGCACATATACCAACCTTTAAAAGAGACAAGCTTGATGCAAAGAGTGAACCACGTATAATGGTGGGTTACAGTCAAGAATCAAAAACATACAAATTAAATAATCTTGTAATCAAGTGTGTAAATATTTCTAGAAATGTTATATTTCAAGAAGATAAAGCATGGACTTGGAATGTAAATGATGATCATAATCAATCATTAAGAAGAATGTCAACGGTTGTAGATGAAGACCTCCCTTTGAATGAAGAAGAGACACCTATACCATCCAGTGCTAGCCATTCTTCAAGTTAACACCGTATATCTGATAGTCTTGACTCATCATTGTTGAAAATTGTGAAGTGA
The DNA here is from genome assembly GCA_039583875.1 of Platanthera guangdongensis. Lineage (NCBI taxonomy): Eukaryota > Viridiplantae > Streptophyta > Magnoliopsida > Asparagales > Orchidaceae > Platanthera > Platanthera guangdongensis. Next base: position 282,469,639 of record CM077151.1, on the reverse strand, counting down.
AAGTGGGTGATTGGACTTGGGCAACCTATCCGCGCGGACTACGCGGACAGGGTTGGCGGACAGCCAGGTTGGCAGGGCAGTTGCAGACAGTTTGTTCTATGGCAGCTTGGGTGGTCTGTTCGCGCGGACTACGCGAACAGCAGCGGCAGTTTGCCAGACCAGCTTATGCTCTGCAGGCAGTTGGATCCCAGAAGGTAACCGATCGGATTGTGTCTCTATCCGCGGAGTCCGACAAGAAGCGGACTGGACTAGAGCTTGGCAGACCGGCTTGGCAGAAGCCTTGGTCTAGCTCTGGAGGAGCGGCTAGTGGAAGCCGCGAAGGTCGCCAGTCAGTGCAGACAGGTGCTGGAGTTCGCCGGGGCTGGCAGACTGTTTCCAGTGTCCGCCTGTAAGTGCAGACTGGCCCTTGTGGCCAGTGGCTTGGACTTGGTTGGTTCTGAACTAAGTACATGTTTGGCTCAGTCCGGGGGATCGCGCAGTGAAGCGCGGACTGCTTCTCAGTCCGCCGAGCTCGGCATAAGTGCTTTGTGCCTTGATTGTGAGCTTGGGGATATGCAGACTGGAGTTGCGTCCGCAAGGGCGTGCAGACTAGAGTTGGGTCTGCTGAGTCCGACAGCTGCCTTGCTGGTGTTGTCGTGTACTCAGGGTATGCAGACTGGAGCAGTCTACGGGTTATGCGGACTGGAGGTATCCGCAATATAAGCAGACTGGAGCTGTGTCCGTTGAGTCCGGCAGTTGCCTTGGTGGCGAGGCTGTGGGCTCGAGATAAGCGGACTGGAGCTGTGTCCGCGGATAGGCGGACAAAGTTGCTGCAGAGTTCAGCTATGGCAGTCTTGGCTTGGCCTTTGGTGACAAGGCGGACTGGTGTTGCTGTTCGGCCTTGGTAAAGCATAGGTGGACTGGCTGTCCTACACAGGTCACGCGGACTGGAGTGTATCCGCGGGCTTGCAGATACACTTGTTCTTGCCGCGAGATGTGGCGGTGATCCTATCGGCTAGGGCAGTGATCACACTCCTCATCGTGCCAATAAATAGGACCCATGTCATATCAGTAATATAGAGCGAATGAACAGTAAGTGAGCCCGTCTCAGTTGCTGCGGACTTGATTTTAGTATCCGCGCGGTTTGTGTTGTGCAGGTTTTGCGGATAGCGCAGGAAAGCCAGGACTTGGCTCTGATTGCGGTCAGGGACAGTGCAGACTCTGCAGTTAAGCAACAGGTGGTAAACAGCAGGTCACGGACAGTGACCAGATGGTCTTCTCTTTGGTAACTTATTTTCGGGTTCTATAAGTCGCCTGTTTTAGGCGGCCTGTTCAGTTCGGTATCGCAGCTTGTGCGGTCTTGCGGCTAGGCGGCCTCGCGGTTAGGTGGCTTGCAGATCGGCGACTAGAGCCTAGCATGGGAATAAGGGGTAGTCCGCGCAGCTTGGTTGCGGTCTGGCGATCTGGCGGACTGTGCGGACTCCTTAGTGCAGCAGTAGAACCGGCGAGTACTTGTTCACTACGCGCGACTTGTCTTGTCTTGTATTTGTAGTTGTTTCTGCTTTCCCTGTGGTGGTTTTTTGGTGAAGCATGTATCGTCATGTATATCTCGCCTTGTAAAGAAGATTGTTGTTATCAATAAAGACTCTTGTTGCTGCATGCAGTTTTGGTTGAGACTAACTTTAGTTGAGATAACCCCTGCTCACTCCAAGGTCCGGGAAGCTTCAACATGGTATCAGAGCTAGGTTGGAGTGGATAAGCAGTGATCAACTGAAGTGGTTGTTGCTCTTGTGAAGAGGGAACCAATGGTAGAACCATGACAATGGAAAATACAAGTGGTCTTGGGATTGAACTCCTTACAGAGACTAACTTTGATAGGTGGAAGTCTTGTATGGAGAGCTTTCTTCTTGGCGAGGACCTTTGGGAGGTGGTATGCGGAGCAGAAAAACAATAGGTTACTGTTGGCAATGTTGAAGAGATGAGAGCTTGAAAGGAGACAAATGTGTAAGCGAAGTCTATTATCAAGCAGGTAAAGTTTTTCGCTTTGCGGCTGATAAGGCGCAATCCAGATGTAAAACACCTTTGGAGGTTGTCCATTGTGATCTGGTGGGACCGACCGTCACCGACAGTCTTGGAGGCAGCAGGTACATGCTAATATTGGTTGATGACTATGCGAGGTATACTTGGGTATACTTCATGAAGGAGAAGTCGAACATGTTCTGCTTGTTTGTGGAGTTCAAGAAGCTTGTAGAGGGCCAACTTGGCCTGCGGATAAAGAAGTTGAGGACAAACATCGGTGGTGAGTTAGGCCCAACCGAGTTCTCGAACTTTTGCAGGAAGCATGAGATCCGAAGAGAGCTTTCTTGTGGATATACTTCACTGCAAGGTGGTGTTGCAGTTCGGTTGATCCGTCTATTGATGGAGACCTGCAAGTGTTGGCTTCAGTGCAAAGGCATTCCTAAGGCTTTTTGGGCGGAAGGGATGGCCTGTGCGGCACATGTAATCAATCAGATGCCTCTTAGTCTGATCATTGTGAAGACTCCAGTTGAGCTGATGTTCGGGGTGAAGCCCAGTGTGAAGCACCTACGGGTGTTTGGATCTACCTGCTACGTATACGCTCCGAATGCTCTCAAGACGAAGCTAGTCTTTATTGGGTATGATGAGCAGAAGAGAAGATGAAGGTGTATGGATCCTGTGATGAAGAGGTTCATCATGTCGAGATACGTTGTCTTCGATGAGCTGACGTCGTATTGGGATAGCTCATGTTTGGAGCTAGAGGTGAGCAGGTCAGATGGTGGGCTGAACGAAGCTGCTGCTAAGGTTCAGTTGGAGCTACCTGTGTCACCAGGAGCTCTAGGTTGTTATAGCTCCGGGGCAAAGGCGTCAAGGTCGGGAAGCAGGGGGAGCGATGCTCCATGTGCTTCTGGCTCGAAGACGGAGGCTTCCAGTTCATGAAGCAGAAGGAGCGATGTTTCAGGTAGTTCTTGTTCAAGAACGGAGGCTTCTGGTTCAGGTAGCAGGGGAATCGTTGCTCCAGGTGCTCCTGGTTCTAGTGCGGTGGCTTCTTGTTCAGGAAGCAAGGGGAGCATTTTTCTGGGTTTGCCCGGGAACAGAACTAGTTTAGGAGGAGCAGCGGAGGTGGCTAGCCGTGATTAGGTTCTTCGGAGATCGAAGAGGATTAACAACCCACTAGCACGATATAGCGAAGGGAACGCGGTGAGCTTGATCTCATGTTTCCTTGCAAGCCCTCAGGTCGAGCAAGTACCTTCTAGCTGTGATGACACCACTAGAGTTAAGGAGGTGGATGACGCCAAAGCTGAGGAGGTGACTACTCTCAGAGGTAACGAGGCTTCGACCCTTGTGCCCAAGGTCGTTGGTGATACTCCTATGATGTACAAGTGGAGGTCGAAGCTGGAGAAGAAGGCAGAGAGAAGCATGGCTCCGTTTGGGAGATGCTGGAGGGATCCCTTTTGGTCCAGGATATGCAGGGCGGGGACTATGTCTTGGACATCTCCTCGAAGGCGCTATCGGAGGGACCAGGTGCATGGTTACGGGAGCTGCTGGAGTTGTTCACCACTTCTCACTTCAAGGGGGAGTGTTGAAAACTGTGAAGTGAAAGTAGGTGATTGGACTTGGGCAACCTATCTGCGCGGACTACGCGGACAGGGTTGGCGGACAGCCAGGTCGGCAGGGCGGTTGCAGACGGTTTGTTCTATTATTACTTCAGGAGCAACATTTCGTGCCAGATTCCGGTTAAAGCGTGCAAATTTTGAAAAAATGTTTAACATGAAAGTTGTAGATCTCGTTCTTTGCTACAAAATGCATATATTATTTGTCTAATTCCGACATCTATTATAGGAGAACTAGCTCAAGCTTTTTTAGGCTTAAAAAAGCTTGAGCTTATATATTCCAAACTATATATATACACACACATGAGCGACAGGCACGGGCCTCTGGCCCGATAACCACGCGCCACAGTACCCGGCCGGCGACGGCGGAATTCGCCCACCCCCCGGCGGGCTTCGCCCGCCCACCCGCTCGAAGTCTGCCCCAGCCCGCGCGGCCCAGCCTTTTTGGTGGTCAAAATGGTCTCAAAATGAAAAGTGATAAACATGAAATTTGTAGATCTCGGTGAGAAGAACAACTTTCATGTTGATCACTTTTTTATTTGGAGTCGTCTTGTTTTCCGATTTGGGGCTCGAAATCAGGGGCGGCGAGAGTGCTACAGTAAAGCCTCTCGCCGCCCCCGATTTCGAGGGCCAAATCGGAAGTCAAGACTGCTCTAAATCAAAAAGTGATTAACATGAAAGTTGTTCGTCTCGCAGAGATCTACAACTTTTATGTTGATTACTTTTCGTTTTGAGATCATCTTGACCCCCAAAACGTCTTGTCCGTATGTCCACACCGTATATTTGTCGTCGCCAAAGCTTCTTTTTAGTCACACACCGCTCGTTCAATTAGAAATTTCGGGTATATATTGATCTTTCCGCAATTAGTGTTTGAAATAAGGTATGCTGGTAGGCTTGCGGGCCGAATTGCGGCTTGGCTGGCTGAATGCGTGTGCTGGCGGACTGACAGACCTGATTGCGTGGTTTTTTAAAAGCTTTATGTCTTATAGGAGTACAATCGTAATTTCACATAGATTTAGGACCTTAGTAGTAGGTTTAGGAGCCCTAGTAAAATGTGGAGAGAGAGGGTTGGTTTGATCAGACGGCTGCTGATATAATGAAAGAGATCAGACAGTCATTGTTTTTTCCCCTAATTTCAAACTCAGGCTATTTGCAGATCCCAGTATTTCTTTATAATATGGTGTATATATATATATATATATATATAATGATTGTGAATGAATAAATCAACAAAAAAAGAGGACAAGGGTGTAATATAGACGAATCCAGATTCTCTGGAGTTCGTGCGGGAAATCCAGGGTGGAGTTCGCACAATCTCGCTCGTCCGATTGAAATCCAACGGGCGAGCGTGATTGCATTTTTTTAATATTTTATCTTTTTATTTTTTTGTCTTTTAGCGCATGAGAAGTCCAGCCGTTGGATTGATCAAGTGAGAGGTTCTCGCGCCGTTGGATTGAACTCCACCCTGAAATTCCTACATGAACTCCAGAGAATCCGGAATATAGACTGGTTCAATGCTGTTGCCGTACAAGCCAATATATATTCTATATATTAAAAATATACAAATAATAATAATAAGAGATCCCTAATAATAATCCAACGAAGGACCAAGGGACACGATAAAAAGTAGCTTCTCGAAGCTCAAAACATGGGGGAGAGAAATCCCATCCAACGTCACGTCTTGCTTCACATTTTAAAGTTTAAATACGGAAATACGAGTATTTTCGTATGTGCTACGTCCGTATGTTCTTGGGCGGCCTTCAGTCGCATCTAGGCGGGTTTCGCCCGCCTCTGCACGGGCTTCACCCGCCTCCGCACGGGCTTCACCCGCCTCCGCACGGGCCTCACCCGCCTCCGCACGGGATTCGCTCGTGCTCGATGCGTCGTTGCAGGCTGCGCTCGCATCAAGGCTGGCAGCGCCCGTATCAAGGCGAGCAGCGCCCGAAATATATACATATGAGTAGTAAAAATGACCGTAAAAAAATATAAATCGATATTACAATTTTTATTTTATAAAAAATTTACATTTTGACGTAAAAACATTGATTTCTCGCTTACGTATCAAGGCTGGCAGCGCCCTTTCTCCTCTCGCTTACGTCATCTCTCTTCTATTCTCTCCTCCTCCTCCTCTTTCCTTCTTCTCTCTCTCATATAGGGATAAGATTTATTTGATATGATTCAATGATCAAAACTTAAAGTATGATGTGCCTCAAGATATGTATATTACTTTATATGATAATAATCTATAAATATATATATTCTATATAATAATAATAATATAAGAGCATTGTTAAGTGCACCACATTTTTCGCTACGTGCACTACAAAATCATTAAATTTTTGTTCCAAACTTCTCCCTAATTTTATAACTAGGGGCACGCCAGTTTTTGCGCACCGCAGTCTCTCAAACCCTAGCCCCGACGTTTCCGCCCCGAGGGTTCCGCGCCGACGTTTCCGCCAGCCCCGACGCCGACCTCCAACCCCGACGCCGCCCGCCTGTATGACGCCGGCCGACAGCCCCGACGCCTGGGCGTGCCCCTCCGCTGGGCGCCATTGCTTCCGCCCGGGCCTACCCCTCCGCCGCTTCTCCGCCCGATTCAACGCTCGTCGTCCCGCTTCCCCCTGATCGTGCCCCTCTGCTCCTTCGCCGCTGGTTATTCCGCTGCTTCAACGCTCGCCGCCGGTTATTCTGTTTCTTCCGCAGCCTCGGCCCACCAACATGAGGTTTGTCCCTTCAACCCTTAGTTCTAAGTTCTCCAAAACTGATATTGTGTTTCCATTAATTATGCGTTTGCTTCTTATAATACTCAGGAGTTGTTGGTTTATAATGCTTGTAAACTGATATTGGAGAAAGATTTGGTTGAGGTTATAGTCAAATATTAGGAAACTTGGGTAGCCTTGTGCAATTAGATAGAGCTTAGGCCTCTCCGCCTATAGTTAATTCATTTTTTGGGTTGGATGCTCCAGTTCCAACTTCCAACTTGATATCATATAATCTCACATTGAGAAAATGATACAATTATCTACACTTCATATAAATTTTAGGACTCTCAACCTATTATAACCAATTGGTTTTTGATTGGATGCTTAGAATCTAAATAGGTTATCAATGCAATCATATTGAAAATATAGTCTCAGATTGAGAAATTGTTATAACTTTCTCTGCATTTAATATAAATTTTAGGACTCTCAAGTCTCAACCTATAACTTTAGCATCTCAACCTATAATTGCTATAACTTTCTCTATTGTTGTACCGAACAAGACGAGATACAATATGTCCAAGTATGTTCGATATCCAACTCTTGAGAAAAGGCTTCCCCTAAAAGATGCTAATGTTCTTATAATTATGCATTTTTGATATTATTATACTTCTGTATCATTTATATTGTTTGTCCATGCTAAAATATGTATTTGTACAAATTGGAATAACTTTTACAGTATGGAGGGAGATACTGCTATGGTAATTAGTAATTCTGCTGATAGGAAAGTTGAAATGAAGTTGGTTCTCATTTTGAGACGGATCAAGTTTTTGAGAGCAAAGAAACCTTGATTGAGTGGGTTCGAAATGTTGGTCGTAATTTGGGTTTCGTTGTCACCATCAGCTGCTCCGATAAGGTTGCGGGAAGGTTGACACCTCGTGTGATTCTTGGTTGTGATAGAGGAGGTCATTATCGAGCCAATCAACACAATAAGTGTCCAAAAAAAAGGACTGCGTAAATCTTCTACTAAAAGATGTGGTTGTCCTTTTCAGTTAAAGACCAAAAAACTGCTAATATTGATGAGTGGAAGGTAACTGTACTATGTGGGAAACATAACCACGAGCAGGTTCATTTGGAAGCTCATGCGTATGCTGGTCGACTGCTTGAGGAAGAGGTAAAAATAGTCGAAAACATGTATTCATCAGGAGTGAAGCCGCGCAAAATTTTAGCATCTGTGAAGAAAAATAGTAGTAGTAATACAACTACTATAAGAACTATTTATAATGAGAGAGTGCGGTTACAAAAAAAAACAACTGGATGGTTGTACCCCGATACAATTTTTATACAAGTGCATTGATTTGGAGGGCTATGTCAGTTATAATAAAGTGGAGGAAAGTACCAAAAGGTTGCAAAGTCTATTCTTTGCTCACTCTGTTAGTATCAAACTCAGTAATATGTTCTCAACCGTGTTTCAGTTGGATTGCACTTATAAAACTAACAGGTACCGCATGCCATTGATATGCATTGTTGGAGTAACATCCACCTTTCAGTCTTTTTTTTTCTTGTTTCACATTTCTTTCGGATGAAACTGAAGGCAGTTATACTTGGGCCTTGAAATGTTTCAAATCAATATTTGAACCAAATTGTGAACCTGCTGTGTTGGTAACTGATAGAGAATGTGCGTTAATGAATGCAATTAAAGCCGTATTTCCAACTTCTAAGAATATTTTGTGTCAAGTGCACATAAATAGAAATATATTGGCCAATTGTAAGAAGTTTTTCAGCAAAGGAAAGAATTTGAACGGTTTATGTATGCATGGCAGGGGTTGATTGATTCATCAACCGAGAATGAATTCAATACTACATACAATATATTTGTAGGTGAAATCTCCTCGGAATATTCTGCTGCAGTGGGTTATGCAACTACATCATGGCTTGAGCCGTACAAGGAGTTTTTTGTTTCTACATGGATCGATAAGTACATGCACTTTGGTAGCTCCAACACAAATCGAGTCGAAAGTGGGCATAGTCAGTTGAAAAGATTTCTTGAAGTGAGTATCCGGAACTTGAATACCATTTGAAAAACTTTTGATGAAATGATCAACATGCAACATACCGACATAAAAAGGTCCTTTGGGCAAAGTTGTATACAGGTAAGCAAAGAATATAGTGGATTTTTGTACGCAGATATACTGGGGCATGTATCTTTAAAAGCATTGGAGTTCATTAGAGAAGAAGAAAAATTGGCGGAGAAGCGCATACAACCTCAAGATTGCACCCATAAGAGGAGGTTTACTATGGGATTACCATGTTCGCATGAGCTTTTGCCATACATAGCTCAAGCTAAACCCTTACCTTTATGGTGTGTAAATAGGCATTGGAAGCAACTAACATTACAAGAAACTATGAAAGGAGGTGACGAGGATATTGATATTAGCAATGAAATCGAGGCCATTGTTCAAAACTTTAGTACCTCAAGTAAAGAACAAAAGAAAGAGGTTAAAAGGAAGCTACGAGAGATGATTGAGCCATCATGTACTCAAACAGTTGAGCCTAAGGTACCTACGCGGATAAGAGGAAGGCCTAAAAGTAGCCTAAAAAAGTTCAAAGATGATTACAAATCAACTAGACGAGATCCATCACATTTCGAGTACATTCTCTCCATGGAAGACCAACAAAATGAGGCAAAAAAGTTAAAATCAAGAACCAAGTTGAATGCTAGAAAAAGGACATACTATCAATTTAGAACTCCCTCTGTGAGTTCTGAGTTGGGTTATGAAATACGTCAACATTTACCTATCTTGTTCTCCGAACATATTACAAATGTCATAGATGTGCTTAGGGATGGCCATTGTGGATTTCGAGTTGTTGGTGAAGCATTAGGTAAGGGTCCAGATTGGGTACAAGTGAGAAAAGATCTTTATACGGAACTTGAGAATTACAAAATTTTGTATGATGAGATGTTTGGTGACATTAGACGAACAGAATTACTACAAAGTCTTGATTGCAAGGTGACGCCAGCACCGGTTGAGAAGTGGATGACATTACCCGATATGGGTCTCGTAATAGCATCTTGCTACAATGTGGCTGTGGTGGAGCTCTCAATTGATCAGTGCTTTACATTTCTTCCATTGCATTCTGTGCCACCACCAATGCCCAAATTAATTTGTGTTGGGTTCATAAATGGAAGTCACTTCGTCCTAGTAGGCCTTAGTGAAAATTGTCCATTGCCACCGATATTCTCGCCATGGAGTAGATTTCACGAGCAAAATGTAGACACATGGGCATCTCTATATATGTCAAGGATTATACTTCCACAGACAAGCATGATGGGTAGTTCGGTTATTGGGTTGGAAGATATGTGATAAGGGTTAGCGATATTTATTTTTTTTGCATTCTCGTTGTATGTCTCACATATGTGCCAATATATTGTCTTATCGTATTTTTTGCAGGCATATGCACACCGAAAAAATCATATGGGAGATTTCTCAGGCATAATAGTCATTTTGTAGCACTCTCGCATAAAGGTATGCATTCATTAATTGTAATAAAAATTATTACTTAATTTCATTCATTACTTGTTTATTTTTCTGCTTAAATTTGCAGGAATATGAAGTAAAAAAGGATCAATGAAAGAAATTTTCTGACAAAAAAGCGGAGATCTAATTACTTTATTTTTGGTTGTCCCATTTTGATGAAACCATATTTTTGTTAATCCATGTTATTTTTGGTTGTTGGTTTTCCAAATTTGAATGTAATTATGGTATGTCATATTTATCTTTATTTTTATGAAAAAAGATTGTAGTCCAATGATATATCAATTAATCTTTTGGTTTGCTATTAACAAAAATGCGGTGCACATAACAAATATGTGTGCACCTATCATAGTGCAATGCTCTTAACAAAAAAGTGCACATAACGAAAACTGTGGTGCACTTAACAATGCTCTAATATAATTATCATCATAGAAGCTGTGTAGCATATGTTTTCAGGCTCGAAGCAGGCTCACGGCCCGCACGCACGGGGCTCATACTATTATTAGATATTTATATATTTAATATAATTATATTAACTCTTCTTAAAATCTAAAACAGCTTAACCTCTTCGTTAACAGCGCCGATTTAATTAAGTTTCTCTTCATCTTCTCTGTAACCCCTCCATAATTTTTAATTACTGCATTGACCAAATTCTCCGTGGTCAAACCTCTGTCGCAAATTGGCCCATGTTAGGGTCTGTTTTGGCGTATATGAAGCAGTGCTGAGAAACAGTGGTGCAGGAATTGACTGTTTTGCAGTGATGGAAAATTTTATGAAATTGGTTGAAAAATTGAATTTGCAGTGTTGTGTGAAATAGTGATGCAGAACAAAACAGTAATGAAAATTAAATAATAATGAAAATTAAAAAGAGATAAAATTAAATAGTTCGCATAAAACTCGCGGCAACGACAGAGATAAAATTAAATAGTTCGTATTATATATACTGCCTCTTATCATGGAGGTCTGGGTATCGAGCCCGGGCCTCAACAACCTGCGGCAATTATACTGGTTGCCGAAAGGGGTTGGGGTGCATGGGTCGTGGCCCTGTTATGGGAGGGGGAAGCGGCAGCGGGTTGTTGATGTGCCCGCGGCAGAGGTCAGACTGTTGATGTCTTAGGTTGCTTGAGGAATATTGCAAGAGAAGACGTCCTGCGGAGTTGAGGTCAGACTGTTGCTGTGCAACCCCATATTCGTTGGGTGAGACCTAGATACCCGAAGGACTGAGGTTGGGCTAGCCTTGAGCTAGCTTTAGGCTAGAAGTCGGGTTAGACAAATAGATAGCCGAGAGGGTTCCCGCCCGAGGCATGCGAGAGGGCTTGCGCCTGGGTAAGCGGGATGCCCTTAGGGTTGGGGTTGAGTGAGGCTTTGCCACTCAACGCCCTTTTGCCTTTGGCATTGAGAGAGGCTTTGTCACTCAACGCCCCGCAGTTATTGGCGTTGAGTGAGGCTTTGTTGAGTGGCTTTGCCACTCAACGCCCTGCAGTTCTTAGCGTTGAGTGAGGCTTTGCCACTCAACGCCCTTTTGCCTTTGTCGTTGAGTGAGGCTTTATCACTCAACGCCCTGCAGTTCTTGGCGTTGAGTGAGGCTTTGCCACTCAATGCCCTTTTGCCTTTGGCATTGAGTGAGGCTTTGCCACTCAACGCCCTGCAGTTCTTGGCGTTGAGTGAGGCTTTGCCACTCAATGCCCTTTCGCCTTTGGCATTGAGTGAGGCTTTGCCACTCAACGCCCTTTTGCTCTTGGCGTCGAGTCCTATTCCGCCACTCAGCGCTCTCAGCGCTTTGCGGCTTGCCCCTAAGTTCCGCATAGGGCAGACAAAAAGCTTACATAGTAGCGGAAGGGCTTCCGCCCAGCAGGGTCCAAAGGTAAATTACCAGGATACCCTCAGATCTGCATTTAGCTCCTCAGAACAGTGGAGTTACGAAGTTGGCAGACCAAGTTGGGCTGCAAATATCCTCTCAGAACAGCAGAGTTATGCTGCTGGTAGACTAGATACTGGGAGCCTATAAATATGACCCACATGGTACCTCAGAAGGCAAACTTTCTCATTTTCTCAAATCAGTTAGTACTTTCTAATGTACTCATAGCCCAACAATTAGTTAAGGAGGGGAAACACTCAGAGATCTTTTGGGTTAGTGGAGGGACCTCTCAGCTGAGACTTAGGGTCAGTTCTTGGTTCTTTGTTACTAGTCAGGGGTCTGGGTTTGGGAGAAGTAGGTGTCAGCTACACCCCAAGGTCCGAACTCTCGTTGAGGCTAGTTTTTGGCTTCAATAAATTTTTAATATTCAGCATCAATCAAATAATATTTCCATGTATTGAAATGATTCATTATGACCAAATTTTTAATATTAGGTAATAAATACTAAACAATCATGATAAATGCGGTGAAAAATTTACCTAGAGGCACATATGGGAATTTACACCTTCTATCTTGCACAACTCGGTGATAAGTGCGGCTATTGATAACTTCTTAATAGAAGTTATCTAAGCCCATTATTTCTACTGATATTTATTAAAAAGGAGAATAAATTGAAGTTAATTGATAAAAATAGGATTAAAATCTATATTTAAGAAATATTCTACTTATTTGATCATATTCCATAGTTTCCATGCAGGTGACACCAAGAAAATTGATTTGGAAAAGAAAAGATGAAATTCTCATTTTTTGCCTAAGGAAGTTGTTGCAACAACCTGTTTTTGATGTTGCAACATTGTCTGTTCCGAAAATTCAGATTTTTAAATAAAGGATGGACGGTTACACCTATTCAAATATGAGCGGTTACACCTCTTAAAGGATTGACGGTTACACCTCTTTAAGGGGGGATTTTCGGCCAGAACATGAGGAGAATAGAAAAGGAAGGAAGGAGGAGAGAAAGGGGAAGAACTTATCTTGAAGAAGAAGGACTAGGGCACATCGGATCTTGAAGACGGACCGGTTCAACACACTTCGGAGAATGAATTCCTGCATTATTTTGCTTTTCCTTCATCATGCACTGTAAGATCTTTCTTGTTTGTTGGTGTGCTTCATCCATCGTGATGAACTAACTTGCTTTAATCTCGTATTGTGAGAATACTTCGTCTCTTGTGATGACAATTTATTAACTTTTCTTAATTTGTGAATGCTGGGTGAATGTTTGTACTGAATTTATGATCTTTAATTCGAGGTTTTTGGCCAAGATCTCAACTTTTTACTACGCTTCATAAATCGAGAGAGGAGTTGCGTAAGTATATCGTAGATTCGGTATAGCATTTGAAGGGAGAAAGAGATTTCCCCTTGGTGTTAGCAACTTGGGTTTTCAATTTTTAAGCGGTTCTTATTTCACCTACGGGGTAATAGAGAACTAGGAACTTCCGATATCGAGAGGTACAGATTTTTGCTCTAAAACCGTTGCAAGACGTTTCACCACTCGTCCTCACAAAAAAACTATATTCAAAAGGCTGTCACACTAGACTTAGGAAATCACGATACGAGATTATCTTTAATCACTAACACAAAGTATTATCCTTCCGGATCTTGAGTTTATTTTCATTAATTATAAATTGTGTTTTGAAGATTTTAGTATTCTAAAACCAACATCTTAATCTATATGAATTTAAAGAAACGGCATAACTAATAATTTCAAGCACTGAATCCACCATCTCCTCGAGGGAACGATTCTTTTCTCACTTTATATTACTTGAACCGGCACGTACACTTGCGTTATTTTATATATACGTTTCGGGCGTATCAACTATCATAAGCCGAACCCTCCCAACTAGGTATAATATATGTGAAGCACATATTGAAATCGCACACTGCCATTACATTTTGAGTTGGTGATCCATGTCGACTAATATATGCGACTTGCTCATGTATCAGAATGCAAGCATCCACATGAGTCTCATCAATTGCTCCACTGCAGTCCTTAAAATAAGGCATGTATCTGTCATCATTTTCAATATGCGCGGGAGTATGTCTGAACTGTGAATCAATATGAGCTATGATATTCATTAAAAGGCTTGTCAGTGCACGTAACCCTTTCTCAAAATATCAACTAACTATTTCAGTTGAATGTTGGAAGCATTCTGACGTCTTCCGTAGAGTTTTATGATGACCAAGAATGTATAATGTCATTCTCAAGACCTCCCGGGTTGCAGTCCTTTTAGATCCTTTTAAATCATATGATTCTTCTAATAAAATCAATAAGTCACAAAATATTTATTTGAACATGCGAAAATTATCGAAAAACCTTCCTGGATGCCCTTCTAATAACTATGTCACTAATTTCTCCCCAGTTTGTTTTGAGGTCATGCAAGGTATCTTATTAGTAGATGTCAAGACGTATTCACTTATTACAAAAGATGTCGTTGCAATGAGGTTCTGATAAATAATAAATCGGCTTTGGCGGTTCCTTTGTTGAATTAATATGAACTCTTCGTCATCAATCATAACATCGTTATTCATGTTCTCTTCTGTCATAGTGATAACCTAAGCAAAATATGAGCATGAATGTAAACAAAGTACATATATTACAAGACATGAGTTCCATAACATGCCAACTATAAAAATTGTAAACCAAAACATGAGTTTCACAACATGCCAACTATAAAACTGTAAACCAAAACAAGAGTTTCAAAACTTTAAACAAAGTACAAATATTACAAAACATGAGCTTGATATAAACTATATATTACAAAACATGAGTTCCAAAATATACCAATCAACCCCAGTAATGCAGAACATGAGATCACAAAAAATTCCACAAAAATAAATGCTAGGAGGAACAATCGGTGCTGCAACTGTACCGCCCTTCACTTCAAAGATATCATGTAACGTTTTTTCAACCACGAAACCTTCCTATCGTCTGGGAGATTCAACAAAATTATCCTATTATTGAGATTTATTAAGTACATCGTAGCAAAAGCGTACATGTCCATATTAACAAACAATTCTGGAAGCTTCTCTAGCTCGTGTACTGCCTCGCTCAACATATATATGCTAGGAGGAACAATCGGTGCTGCAACTGTAAGACCCACAGATCATGTTACGTCCAGTAACTCATCAACTTGTGTTATCATGGCTTCTTTTATGCATGCTTCTTTTATGTTACCTTTACGGAATCTTTTTATGCCCGACGTTATTTTAGAAGTTAAACTAACATCATTTCATTAACTTCCACTCATGGCACCATCACATTATGTGTGTCCACTATCATCCATGTTAGATGTTGGGGTAGCAATACTTTCCACTACTTGATCATCATCATCAGAAATAGGCTCGGGTTCAGAAAAAATATGGTGCATTTCCCCCGTGGATGGGATACATGATTTCTCTCCCGTAGCAACTACCAAACTAAACATTTGTCCAGTTTTTCTTCGAGCTCAGGTGCTATGCCTGTATATCAAAATTTCTTCGCGACCAGTAACATCTAGAATAAGAAAAACATTTAACAAGAATATACATAATTATTTATAAGGAAAATAACTAAAAATGCACAAATCGTAACCTTAATGCGCTCTTCCCACCATTTATCGGAAGCATCAATTGTTATTTTGGTTGGATTCCAACCCAAACCAGTCTCCCCTCTTTTGAGATCCCTCCATATCTTCCACTCACGCTTCAACTGATCTCATTTGTTCTTAAATTATGCGCGAGTATAATTAAATGTTGTACGTTCTTTGTGCTATTTAATCAAGTTAAGTCACTCATCTCTACTGAAATGAGTGTTTTGTCTTTTATCTAATTCAATCTCTTGTATACACAGGTCGCAGAATATGTATACATGCGCAGACTCACATTGTGCAAAAACGACACCTTCCTTTGGTTTACCCATCATTCATCTAAAATTGCTTCCAAACTCCCGAGCCAAAAAATGAATGAAACATAAAAAACATTGCTTCAATTTCTGATTAAAACATCACAACATGAATGAAACATATGCATGAAAATTATCTATAGTAAACACATTTGTCAAGTTTCATAGCAAACTATGCTAACATGAATGATAGTGGACAAACCAAAATTTCAGTAGAGATGGACAAACAGTATAGTTCTCCAGCAATTGAAGCATGCTAACATGATGCAAACTACGCATCATGTTTTCTAACACAAGCATGAATTATACTAACAGTATAAGCTATGTTTGCTAACATGTTCCAAAAAACTATAAAACTGATGCGAAAATTTTGGAGCAGGGGATAAAAATCGGGGAAGATGCACAGGAGTTGGCGCTGCTTCCCTGGAGGCGAGATGCACAAAAATCGGGAAAGATGAACAAAAATCGGGGAAGATGCATCGTTCAAAAATTTCAGAGCAGGGGAGTTGGCGGCATAGGATGTTACCACCGGAGAAGATGCACAGGAGTTGACGACGTCCCTGGAGGCGAGATCTGCCTTGGTAAAGGCCTGTAAGTGTGTCGGGGAAGAATTAGGATGAGAGATCGACCTGAGATCGAGCAGAAAAATCGAGCAAACGACTAGCCATCCAAGAACATACCTTACAAAGGAGAAGAGCGGCGGAGAAGGGTGCCGACGTTGGCTGACGAGCGGGCGAGAACGTCGGAGAAGAATGCGTTGCGGCTAGGGCATGGGAGAAAAATCGTGGAAGAGGAAAAAGATGCGGAAACCTGGCCTGCCGCGGTTTTTGGCAAATCACAATGTCGTCGCTGTTCCACCGCGCCCTTTAATATTTTGTTTGGCGTTGTTTCCCCTACTGCTGCTACGTGCAGCTCTCCTATCGCTTTACCAAACAGAGCCTTAATCGAGCTATGAGTCGCACCGGAATGAAAAAAATGTAAAGGTATATTTGGACGAATAACGGGCTCGGGGGCTTTACGCGTGGAAACCCTAGGTTTTGCTCTATATAAATCTAGCTGGGGGCAACGGGGAGAGGGTTCCACTTTGACCCTCCTCCGGATGTTTCAAGCGCATCTTACATTCTCGAAAATTTCTTCCCCGTCCTCCCCGTCGCGTAATTAGGGCTCGCCACCGCGCTCGATCGCGGAACTAGAGGACTCGTCGTCGCGTCTTCCCCGTCGCGGGACAAGGGCTTGCCGTCGTCGATCGCGTCTTCCCCGCCGCCGATCGCGTCTTCCCCGTCGTCGATCGCATCTTCCCCACCGTCGATCGCGTCTTCCCCGCCGCCGATCGCGTCTTCCCCGTCATCGATCGCGTCTTCCCCGCCGCCGATGACGCTCGATAGCGTCCTCACTGTCGCGTAATAAGAATATCCAGCCAACCTCTGTGGCCGGCAATCTTGCGGGTTGCGTGCTTCTCTGCCTTTGGTGCCTAGGGCAAGGGTCGATCTAGGTCTACATCGTCGCACCCATCCAACTTGGAACAGCCGACCTCCACTTCTTCCTCCGAGGCTGCCGACGTTCAAATCTGGGAGGAAGAACTGCCGCCTGTACAGATCCACCGCCATAGATCCAGAGCTATCTAGTGAAGCCGATCCAGTTTGCTCTTCAGTGGTAGCCGTGTACTCTTCCAGTAGATTCAGTGTTAGGGTTTGCAAGCAAGTGAAGGGATGAGGAACTCCAGCTTCTCCTCTCCAGTGCCCATGAACAAATTGGAGAAGTTCACGGCCACATAGTTCAACGACTGGAAGTTGAACACCCAGTTCGGGATGAAATACCTGAACGTCTTCTACACCATCAAGAACTACATCAAGATGCAGTCTGCTAAAGAGAACTGGGAGGCACTGGAGGAGCATTTCAACCAAGAGGAGGACCTCTCAAAAGCTCATTTGGTGGACAAATTCCACCCCTTCAGCTTCGACGAGGAGAAAGTCATTCTCCCCCAGGTATCAGAATTTGAAAATTTAGTTGATTCCTTGCATAGTGAGTATATTAGTCTGCCTGATAGCTTTGTTGCGGGCACGATTGTGTATAAGTTGCCCTCCTCGTGGTACAATTTCAAAACGGAAATGTTTCGCAAAAATATGCAGGTTGGTCTGAACGACCTCAAGCGTTTCATACGCATTGAGGACGAGAACAGGACGAAGCACTCCTTGAAAGTTGTTGGCAAGCAGAAGGCTGCTGCCAGCATGATTTCAAGCTCTAAGCGTGCTCCTCCCCCTCACAAGACCAAAACGTCTCGTAGTATCCCCCAGGTTGCAGGACCGAGTAGACCCTCTAAGAAATTTAAGGGTAAATGTTTTAACTGCAACAAGTAGGGACACTACGCATCTGACTGCAAGTTACCGAGAAAGGAGAAAACTAGAGCACCACAAGAAGGCAACCAGGCCCATCTGGTTAGCCAAGCTGAGCCATCCAACTTTGTTGTCATGGTCGGACACGCGCAAGCCAGCACAGAGTGGTTCCTGGATTCTGGGGCAACGTGTCATATTTGCAACAATGCTAATCTTTTAACAGAGCTGAAGAATGCAAAGGAATCAGTGACTATAGCAGATGGAGGAACAGCTGACGTATTGAAGGTGGGGAACGCAACTCTGATGCTCTCCTCAAGTAAGTCTTTAATTTTAAAGAACGTAAAATTTATTCCTTTTTTATCTATTAACTTAGTGTCTATAAATTTATTGTGTGATGCTGGTATGTCAGTTAACTTCTGTAGCGGTAGAGTGACTCTGTCAGTTAACTCTCACTACTTTGGATGTGCTTACGTCCAAAATAGGATGTACCGTCTGAGTCTAGCAAATGATGTAGTGCAACAAGTTTAATTGAATTTAGTTAGCCCTAGGACTCTACATGAGAGACTAGGACACGTAAACTACAGAAAAATGTTCCAAGTAGCTAGAACTCACAAGATCACATTTGACACTAAATCTCCACTTGAAAAATGTGAAGTGTGTGCTCAGACTAAGATCACTAGGAAACCTTTTGGCACGGTTACTAGGAGCACAACACCTCTTGAGCTTATACATTCTGATATTTGTGACTTTAAGAGTTTTGTCACTAGAGGTGGAAGGAAGTATATGATCACGTTCATAGATGACTGCACAAGGTTTTGTCATATTTCGTTGCTTAAAACTAAAGACGAAGTGTTTGAAAAGTTTTGCCTTTTCAAAACCAGGGTAGAAAACCAATTAAGCATGAAAATAAAGAGATTTAGGAGTGATAGAGGTGGAGAATATATGTCCAGTGAGTTCAGATGCTTCCTTGCTTCACAGGGCATCATAGCAGAAACCACTGCTCCTTACTCCCCCCAATCTAACGGCATAGCTGAGCGCAAGAATAGAACGTTAACAGAGATGTTGAACTTTATGCTGCTCACTGCAGGCATGCCTTCCGATTATTGGGGAGAAACAGTCTTGACTGCGAATCACATTTTGAATAAAGTTCCTCATGCTAAGTTAGAGGTTACACCATATGAGCTTTGGTTTAAGCGAACCCCGTCTTTAACTAGACTTAAGACCTGGGGCTGTATAGCCTATGTCAGGGTTCCTGACCCTAGACGGTCTAAGGTTTGACCTAGGACCAATACATGTGTCTACTTAGGTTGTGCTGAAGATAGTGCTGCAGACAGGTTCCTTGATATTTCTAATAATATCATAATAGAATCTAGGGATGCAGTGTTCTTCGAGGATAAATTCCTCAAAGATAAGAACTTAACGATCTCAGGTATGCAAGTAACTATTACTGAGGAAGATCCTGAATCAGTACCGAGCACCTCCTCTTCCGTTCTGGTAGATAACTCTGGTCTAGAGTCTAGGAGGACTTCAGTGAGAGAGAACCCCCAGAACCTTCGGTAGTGATTTTGTTACTTACCACGTTGAGGCTAATCCATCCACCTTTAAGGAAGCGATGAGATCAAGGGATTCCCTACTCTGGAAAGAAGCCATTGAGGATGAGATGAACTCTCTCCTTCAGAACGACACCTGGACGTTAGTTGATAAGCCAAAAGGGGCTAAAACTGTAGGGTGCAAGTGGGTTCTGAAAAAGAAGCTAAATCCCGATGGTAGCGTCGCTAAGTATAAAGCACGCCTGGTGGCTAAAGGTTTCACACAAGTAAGCGGAGTAGACTATTTTGATGTTTACTCACCCGTGTGTCACTTAGCAACCATTAGTGTTCTTCTTGCTATTTCGGCCATTGAGAACTTTATTGTTCATCAAATAGATGTTAAGACTGCGTTCTTGAACGCAGATCTGACCGAAGAGATCTACATGAGTCAACCTGAAGGTTTCATTGGACGGTCACGAAAACAAGGTCTGTAAGCTATTAAAATCGCTATACGGATTAAAACAAGCACCGAAATTATGGCATGAGAAGTTTGACTATACTGTAAAGAATATGAGATTCATGTCGAGTCTCTTGGACAAATGTCTTTACATACGTCATAGATCAGACAAAGTCGCCATAATATGCTTGTACGTGGATGATATGCTTATTCTTGGATCTGATCAATCTGAAGTGGATGACATAAAGTAAGGTCTAATTAAAGAATTTAGCATGACATACCTCGGTGTAGTTGACACTATACTAGGTATGCGAGTGAGCTTTGGGAAACATGTCATTTCCCTAAGTCAAAGCCACTACATCTAGTCTATGTTGGACATGTGGGGATATAGTGAACGTAAAGCGGCTGAGACACCATACGATTATTCTAACCGCTTAAAGCCCAATGATGGAGCTGCGGTTCGATAGTTAGATTATTCTAAATTACTTGGTAGCCTTATGTACGCTATGGTTTGTACGAGATCTGACATAGCCTTTACGGTTGGCATGTTAAGTAGGTTCACAAGCAATCCTGGTCAAGACCATTGGGATGCCCTTGATAGGCTGATGAGATACTTAAAGCACACCCGACAGTATGCTTTATGTTATAGTGGTCATCCTCCAGTTCTGGAAGGATATTCTGATGCATCTTGGTGCTCAGAAGTAAACGACAATAAGTCCACTAGTGGATTCCTCTTCACACTAGGAGGAGCAATTGTAGCATGTAAGTCCAAGAGACAGTCATGCATTGCACTCTCATCTATGGAATCCGAACTCTATGCTCTAACTTCAGCTGGTGAGGAGGCAGAGTGGATAAGAGATTTGGTGATTGACATTCCACTGTCGAGTCTGAAACTAAGTTCTATTGTAGTTTACTGCGACAATCAGGCTACTAAAATAATTGTCACGAACACTTTGTTTAATGGCAAAATAATGCAACTTAGGATGAAACAGACCTGATTGACCTCTCTCACAAGTCAAGGGATTATGACCCTGGTTGATGTGAGATCGAAAGATAATGTTGCAGATGTCTTGACTAAAGGATTAAATAGAGCTCTCACAATCAAAACATCGAGGGAAATGGGATTAAAGTTCATAGAAATATGAAACTTTCCTCCAACATTTATGTTTTGATACGTACGAGCCTATAGCTGCCAACATTCAAGCATCTAATAAGTAACAGACTGAAAACCCCAAATAATCTCTTGATGAAAACCCAAGATGGTTGGATGCTGGTTATTCCACTTTTGATAACCTAATGTCCTCTCATTGTAAGTTGATTCAAGAATTATTCAACTAAGAATTGAAAGTCGTTGTAAATGTTAATCTAAACATTATTGGTCACAGCACATTATTCCACATTTGATAATGTTGCACGTGATGTGTGCCCACATGTGTTGGTGAGGCACATAGTGATCTGTAATGAGTAAGGTAACGTGACTAGTCCTAGTTAGACTGGATGAGATGCTGACAGAGTTACTTTACCGTTGCTAGAAGTGCTAAGCTCATTTAGTAAGAGCTAGTTTACTGTAAATGTTACTGTATATGTTTGTGAATTCATAGAGTCTGACTCATGAAATTCCTTGTAGGCTATGATGGAGATTATGGAGGAGAAGTAGACCTGGACATAGATGACGATGATCTACTAGATGAGTAGAATCATCAAACGTTTAGTTCATGTTGTACTTTGTTTTGTAATAATTATTTAGACTATGTTTTTAGGATAGAATCTGTGTGATGGTTTGCCGTTTAGGCAAAACCCTTTTATTTTGATTAATTAGTATGATCTGTCCTGAATGTTTTGTTCAGTTTGAATTATTATTTTATCTACTCTCCAGCACGCCGAAACGTTACTGTTATTTGTCATGAATATAGGAGGAGATTGTAAAGGTATATTCGGACGAATAACGGGCTCGAGGGCTTTACGCATGGAAATCCTAGGTTTTGCTCTATATAAATCTAGCTGGGGGCAACGGGGAGAGGGTTCCACTTTGACCATCCTCCGGATGTTTCGAGCGCATCTTACAAAAAAAAACTAGTCCTCTAGGGTTTGGCCCTCCTAACAGAAATTAAGCGGTGTAACCATGTGCGGATCTAAGGGGGGTGCAGGCTGGGGCTCGGGACTCCAAAATATTTTTTTAAATAGATAATGGATTTGGATTCCTCTCGTCGAGACAATGAATTTTGAGTACTTATATGTCAAAAATGACGATAAAATAAAGAAAAAACGGCTCAGATAAGATGGATGCATTCAAATTATAGCAAGTTCAATCTTGACTAATATAGTTCTCATAAAGTTTATCGGCATCTCAATTCTCTCATGCAAACTATGCATCGATCTTTGAATGTAGTCCTTTTGATGAGTTGACTTTTTTCCTCACATGGACTTTGCTACTGGATGCCCAGTTTAGCAACCCATTTAACTTTCAATTTTTTGGCACTTGAGAACTTACGTCTTCGAATTCTTATTCTTGAACACAGTTTGCTACATCCACATCTAATCATGCTGCTATTACTACTACTGCTACAGGTGCAGCTCGGTTCGGTTCAGATCGGTTTCACCCAAAATCAAAAACTGATTCATATTGGTTCAGTTCCTGATTTGTTTTTGGTTCTACCCATGCTTTAATTAATTTCTTTTCTCTTTAAATTTAAACCTGAATGAGTAATGAAAATGTAAGTTTTTTTCTTGTTAGTGAACTTGGCCACTATGTATAAAAGCAGACATGCATCCACTAATTGTATCATTTAGCTAAACGATATATTTTGTTTTGGCAAAGGATGCATCTCCATCAGATGCTTCATGGGATTTTCATTTTTCATGCTTATAGGGTTCATAACCGCGATCTGAAACCTCAAAATTTACTGATAGAGCGAAGAACCGAACCAAATTACCTAGTTCTAATTTTTATGGAATCAGAACCGAATTGAGACATGCGAGAACCGACCCAAACCGATCAATTAGGTTCAGTTTAGATATGACTCTCGACTTTTCAATTCTTTTTGCACACCCCTATCTACTACACCAAAAGCAAGAATGACAACATCTCACCCCAAACCTCACCCATTCAATACACCCACCTAGGGGTGTGCAAAAATAACCGAAGAACCGAGAACCGAACCGAACTGAATGGTTTGGGTCGGTTCTTATGTGTCACGGTTCGATTCTCGGTTCAAAATTTTCAGAACCGACCACTTGGTTCGGTTCACGGTTCTTACACTCGGGTACCCAGAACCGACCCGAGAACCGAGTTATTGAATTTAGGTATCAAAAATATATTTTGCGGTGAGCAAAAAGCTTTTGAAAGAGATTGATGAATAATTAGCTTGATGGAGGTATATTTCATATATAGTTTTATAAACTATTTGCTCATGTTTTGATAATGTTGAACTTTTACTTAATTGTTAAAATCTTTGAATATGAAATGTTGTATGATGAGATTATTAAATGTATTTAATAATTTAATAAATCTTGATGATTTTGGAGCTATACAAGCTTAAATTCTTCTAGTTTCTTCGATTTATAAACATTTGTTTTGTATTTTTTATAATGCAACATATTTACACCCTAAATTTAAAGAACCGAGAACTGAGCCGGAACCGAACCGATATTCCCGGTTCGGTTCTGGTTCTAGAATTTAGAACCGTTGGTCGGTTCCGGTTCCAAAAATTTGGAACCGAACCTATACGGGTCGGTTCTTGGTTCTGAGTGGAACCGAACCGAACCAATCCGAGTTGCACCCCTACACCCACCCCTTCTACATTATCAAAGTGCAAAAACATCAAAGAATGTCATTATCACAACTAAACATCTCGCCCTCATGTCTTATTTGCTAAAGCAAATTATGTTAAAATTGTTGAAGTTAGAAGTGGAAACCAGCCCTCGCAACTGTACAAACGGTCCCTTTGATAGCGGCTTCTAACAACCCGTAGTTAAGCGTGCTCGGGCTGGAGTAGTCATGGGATGGGTGACCTCCTGACACAACAAGAAAAACTTTGATTAGCAAAGAGCAAAGTTGTTAATTAGATAAATTCTTTGTTAATTTTAATTAGCAAAGAATTTAGAAACTAAAAAAATTTGTAACTAATATGGTCCTACCTAAATTTAGCAATGAATTTATTTTTTTCTAATTAGCAAAGATTTTTTAGTAATGAATTCTTTTGATGCTAATGTTTTGTATTTTATACAATTATTTGGTTAAATTTAAATAATACTTATATACAAAAAAAATATTTTTTTAATATGCATTTGTTGAGAATCGAACCGGAGAATTCTCATATATAAATTCCTTACCCTACCAACCCTCCTAATTAACTAATTCATTTATAAGTGGCGGTAATATATATATATATATATATATATATATATATATATATATATATATATATATATATATATATATATATATATATATATATATATATATATATATATATATATTATATATATATATAATATTATATTAAAAAGATTTATCAACTTAGGCTATTTGGCTACCTAATTAAGACATCTAAGCAATCACAGCCGTTGATCGCAATAATGAATCAGGACCGTTCAGATTTTTTTTAGATCTCCTAAACCTATATAGGGCCTCTAAAATTTAGGACACCCTACAACTCATCACCCCAGGCCAAAATACAAACCCGTCCGCCCAGCGCGGGCCCGCCCGCCAGCCTACATAACCCGCCGAACCAACCACTTTGTGCCTGCATGCACAGGTTTACAGCCAATTAAATTACAAATATTTTATATACTCAATAACTAATACCTGAATTGGCGGTGTGGGATTAAATCACGCCTATATAGGTGGGATTTAATCCCCTCTTATTTTTTTAAAAAATATATTTTAAAAATATTTACAAATATGTTATTTTTAAAATATTTTTTTAAAATATGTTTTTTTATAATTAAATATTATCTTTTATATATTATATATATTTATAACATATTATATAAATATATATTATATTATATTACATATGTGCGAACCCCGCCGGGGCGGGCGAAGCCCGCCGGCGCGATTGGGTACTGTCGCGCGGGGCACAAGGGCCGGAGGCCCGTGCCTGTCACTCGTATATATATATATATATATATATATATATATATATATATATATATATATATATTATTATAAACTTATATTATTTATATATCCGGTTATTTATTTATACATACATATATTTATTTATTTATGTTTACTTATTTATTTATAGTTTAATATATATATATAGTTTATTATATATAATTATTTATATATATCGTTATTTCTATATATTATATATATTTATATATTTTTGTATATTTTATATTTGTTTATTTATTTATATTTTTTATATGTATATATTTATTTATTTCTCGTTGGAGCAAGGCGGGGAGATCGCACGAGAGTGTGACAAGCTCGGCGGGGAGATCATGCGGGAGAGTGACGATCTTGGCAGAGGAGCAGTATCAAGATGAGAATGGAGATATAAGTGACTTTTTTAATTTGTTTAAGAACTTATGATATATATATATTTTTTTAAAAGTGTGATGAAAATATTTCGAGTGAATTGAATCTTTCCCACCATAAATATTTAATCTAAAATAATTAGTATAGAAATTTTGAAATGAAATATTTTGTTTCTATTTAGCAACAAATATTTTGCAACAAAATAATTCGTTGCTATTTTTGCAACGAATTTTTTCGTTGCTATTTTTGTAGGTAAAAATAAATATCATTTACCTAGCTAAATTCGATGCTAATTAGCAACAAATTATTTAGCCTTCCTAATTTTCGTTGGTAAATGATTTTTTTTTGTATTGTGAGAAGTTCTCGTGGTGTGCGCTTGACTATCATGTCTCGCTCTTGTAAGAGAGGATGTGGTCTCCAACAACCCGCCTGCGGGCATGGAGATGAGTTGAGTCTGTTGGTTTGCAGCCCTCTAAGTGAATTTAAGGAAGGAAGCCTGGATACCTTACGAGGTGGGTTGAACCGCCGCACGCCCCTTCTAACAAATTATCTCATATTTATTGAACCAACCTCTTATACCGGTATCTCTTAATTAATATTCGCACTAAAACTTGCAATTGAAGAGGTATTTGTTGTTCTTCAAAGCAAGTATATAGTAGTTTTTGTGGCAACTAATGTGATTAAAGAAATTTGATTTGATTACCAAATGACATAATCTTTTGTCTTATGCATGAATAGATTAATCAACAAAAAGAACTTAAATTCGATCAATATTACATTTTATGTTTGATGAACACACTTTGTAGAATTTCTGAAAAAACAACTTTTTGTGCAATATTTTTCTTAAGTGTTCGTTCGGTTCGACAGAATTGGAACGGAGGAATTGCATTATGTCAATTACAAAATCAATGGTAATTGAAATTGGGCTTAATTCAAGTTATATTGTTCAGATGTATGATGAAATTCGTCAACAAGAATTAGAATTGCACAATTATGTTATTCAATTGCGGGAGATTGAAAATTCATCCAAGAAAATTGTATATTGAAACAATAGAAATCTCGAGAACACAGTCCATCCAAGAAAACTCACAAATATATAAAATTTTTGCGGGTCATCCGGTTTTTCCTCGGTCCGGAGAATCGAACCGTCTTTGCTCGAAATTTGAGAGGACGCACAATTAGTCAATGAAAAACAATAACAAATGACAAAATACTTTTTTGACGTGAAAACCCAAAAAATGAAAAATCACGTAATCAGATCTATGTCGGGCCAAAATTCACTATTTTGTTTGAATTTACAATAGTTGACAGATTTTCTCTGAGGGTGACAGGTCACCTCTCCGTTACAAGTTCTGAATATGAAAACAATAAAAAATAAATTAAGTTTTTGGAGCCTGGTGGGAGTGTTTCTGTGGGAAAAAAATGCTAAAATCCTTGAAGCCTTGATGTAAGCGCTCTTGTTAAGCCATAACCTAGATGAGAGCACTCCTATAGAGAAGAATGTCAAGTCCTTGAAGCCTCGAGATGCTTTCGCACTAGAGAGGGAGTGGAGTGAATCCCGAGCGGAGGAACGATCTAGGTCTCACGTCCTCGCCGAAAAACCTCAGAGCTATCTCTAGCCTCTGTAGTTGCTTATCTTCAAATGAGGACATGGAGGCCCTTTTATAGTTTTCTGAAGCGACATGATGGTAATCGCATCGGGGCGGATTTTGTGTTGACGAATGACAATGCATCGTTATGATCACCCGGATCACCAATTTCAAGGAATTAATGGGTGTGCCCCACGCACCCCCCCCCCCCCCGTCTGACCAGCCCGGGAAGGGTGCACTCGCAAATGGGGCGTGCACCGTTCCTGTTCCAGCGTGCTGCACTCGAGCCGACTGTGCTTGCGTACGCTCCTCCTGCGGTGAATTGGTCCCCTTGGCCTGACTCAGAAATACTTAAGGGGAACTCCATCAAAAGTATATGATACTTTTTAATAGTAAATATTTGTACTACATTACTCAAACAAAAGAGAAAACTAGCCAGCATTATAGTTTGGATGAGCTGGACAGTGTGAAGAGACGCCCAATTATTCTGGTAAAAACCATGGTTGAAATCTTCAGCAAAAGAAAAAACTCAATTGACTGTAACCTTAAACCCTAAATAACCAAAGACAAATTTCTAATGACGAAGAACGCTTGCTAATACTAATGCCCAATAAATGAAGACAATTTTTTTGAAAAATTTCAACGAGCCCTTCACATGATAAATTAACAAAAAAAATACAAGATAAACCACATAATTCATGTTCATGCACGATGGATACCGACGACTTTCATGGTGACCACATCCCTTCTTCTCAGTCGCAACCCTAACTCTCTTCCTTCTCCACTTCCCCTTCTTCTCCTCCACCTCCTCTCTTTGTTATTCCTTTTTTTGGACTCAACCAATTTCGAAAACCTTTTCCCGTCCTTCCTCCCTTCTCCCCAATTTTGGGGAGTTTGAAATCCTCTGTTGATACCCTACACCCAATCAACTTGAATTGAATAACTTAATCTCAAATCCAATTCCCCCATACCAAATCCATCAAACCAAACTTGCCCTAATGGTAATCTCCACAATAAAAATACATAAAGCAACATATTAGATTCTCTATTCCTCTTTAATCAAAAACCACTTCTCCTTCTTCCTCTCTCATTTAGTAACCTCTTTCCCAAATGGATAGCAATCACCACCCTTCTCCCCAATTTTGTGGAATTCCGATTCCACCTTTAATTTTGTCCATCCAACCAGCTTGATTTGAATAACTTAATCTTAAATCCAATTCCCCCGCAACAAATTCTACAAACCAAACTTGCCCTAATGGAAATCTCCACAATACAATTACCTAAACCAATGTTGTTGTATGGAGATCGAGCGGTCTGACGGTCTGATTCTGGCGGTTTGGAGACTGAGCGGTCTGTCGGTTTCTCTCCTGCGGTTTGGTAGCTGCACTGTTGTTGTGGTTATCCGGGCGGTCTGACGGTTTGTCCCAGGCGGTCTGGCGGTCTCCTATGACGGCTTATTCTCTCTTTCTTGTGGTGGTCGGGCGGTTAACCTGTTCGTCTAACCGCGCGGCCTGTTTGGCTTGTTTTTATGTTAAACCGCTTACACTTATAATTATTTAGTCCCACATTGTTTTATTGTAATCTCTCTCATCTCCTTCATTCTATAAAAAAGAGCCTATACCTTTGTAATAGATATCTTTTTTGGATAATAAAATTATTGTTACTCCAATTTTTTGGTCTCTTGTTTTCTATTCGCACATGGTATCAGAGCCTTCGATCTTTCCCCCTGAATTTTTTGAGACCTCTCTGTCCGCGCGACTTGTTCCCCTACTTGCGCCCTGTTCACGCGGTTTCTTCTTCCCTTGTGTGGGTGTCCTCTCTGCCCCTCTTTTCTAACCGCTCTCTAGTCGTCGCGACCTGTTCCTAGGTCGTCGTGACCTGTTCTCTTTTGTGCAGCCTCCTTTTCTTGCCGCTCCCGCTCTCTCGTCGCCGCGACCTGTTTCTAAGTCGTCGCGACCTGTTCTCCTTTGTGCGGTCTATCACTTCTTTTTCTCCGCGACCTGTCTTCGCGGTTGCTCTACCTCTTCTCTCCCAGCGATCTCCCTTTATTCGCGCGGCCAGTTTCTGCTCATGCGATCTCTGCTCTGTTCGCACGACTTGTTTGCCTTTCTCGCGAACTCCTCTCAGTTCGCGTGGTCTTCTCTCTCCTGTTTGCGCGGCCTTCTCTCTATTCGTACGACTTCTTTCCCTCTGCTTTGCTCTTCTTCTTGGTTGCGGCCTTCCTAGCCGCAAGTCCTGCTTACTGGTCGCCCGGCTTGGTGTTTCTGCCCTTATCGTCGCGACCTTCTTTCTCTTTGCTTCCTGCTGTTCTCGCGCGGTCTCCTGTTTGATCGCGCGGTCTCTCTTCTATGGCCTCCACCTCCTCCATGCAGTCCACCTAGGTGGTCACATCTTCCGGTAGTGCCCACGTTGTTACTCACGGCAGATGGTTCATTGACTCTGGTGCTACCAATCATATGACAGGCAATACTCAATGTTTTTCTCTTCTATAAACACATGATCGGTTTCCCCTGGTCTTTGTTGCGGACGGCTCTTCCTCACCGGTCAATGAGACGGGAGTGGTTCAAATCACTCCGTCTCTTCGCCTGGCAGATACCCTCTATGTGTCCATGTTCCCTTTCAATTTATTATCGGTTACTTCTCTATGCAAGCAACTACGGTGTTCTGTTACATTCACTCCTACTTCTTGTTCTTTTCAGGATCCGGACTCCCGACGGACGATTGCTACAGAGACTGAGAGCGGCGGCCTCTACTTCCTCGACAACGTTTCTGCTCTATCCGCCTTCTCCTCCTCCTCTACAGATCTTCTCCAATGGCATCTTCGTCTTGGTCATGCTCCTCCCCGGCTTCTTCGTCAGCTTCTGCCCCACCTCGCTCTGCATCATCCAACTCTCAACTGTGATGCATGTCAGCTTGACGAGCATCACCGCTCCTCCTTCCCACCAATGCAGAGTCGTGGCTCTTCCCGTTCGTTCGACCGCGTTCACTCTGACGTATGGGGGCCTGCTCCTACCCTCACCATCGGTCGGGGTTGTTCATATTTTGTCACATTTATTGATGATTTCTCTAGGTGTACGTGGGTGTATCTTCTAAAGGATCGCTCCGAACTGTTCTCTGTCTGGACATCATTTTATTATATGATTAAGACTCAGTTTGATACCTCTATTAAAGTCTTTCGTTCTGACAATGCTAAGGAATATCTTAGACATGATTTCTCTTCTTTCTGTATGCAACATGGTATTATTTATCAAACTAGTTGTGTCTACACCTCACAGCAAAATGGGGTGGCGTAACGCAAAAACCGTCACATCATCGATGTCGCTCGCACTCTGATGACACAGATGCATGTTCCTCGCTCCTATTAGGGTTATGCTGTCCTCCTCTTCTGCAATCTCATCAATCACATTCCCTCCACAGTTCTCCATGGTGCCACCCCATTCTCCATTTTTTATCGGAACAAGAATCTGTTTCCTCTTACTCTGCGCATCTTTGGGTGCACAGCCTTTGTGCACTCTCCCGCTGCCACTGACATGCCTAAAACAAGTATACGTATTACACGCAAGTGCACGCGTCAAATCAAGTAATACAATGTGAATAAAGATCATTCCCACGGAGAGATGTTAGATTTAGTGCTTGCAAATACTAGTTATGTCTTTTCTCTAAATCCAAGTAAATTAAGAATGATGATGTTATAATTATTGAAAACTATAAATAAAAATGATTAATTAAAAATAAACTACAATTACTTTGAGGGAATATTTTTTATCAATTGGAAAACTAATCTTGTATCATGATTTCCTATGCCTAGCGTGATGAAATTAAAAAGGTGACTTCATAAGTATGTGTGGTGAAACGTCTTGCAATAATTTTAGAGTAGAAGATACGTATCTCTCGATATCAGAAATCTCTAGTCTATATTTCCCCTTAGGTGAAACAAGTAACGCATAAAGATCAAAAACCAAAGTTACTAACATTAAGAGAAAATCTCTTTCTCTCTTCAAATACTATACCGAATCTAAGACACACTTGCGCAACTCCTCTCTCGATTTATGGAGCGCAGTAGAAAAACGAAACTTTGGCCAAAAGCTTCAAAATAAAGATCTTAAATTCGATAAAGAGCATTCATCAAACAATCATGAAGGAAAATTATAAGAACATCATCAAACAAGTCATAGTACTCTCACAATACAAGATTAAAAAAAATAGTTCATGGCGACGGAGGAAACACACAAAGCGTTTGGAGAGATCTTACAATACATGATGAAATTGACAAATAAACGTTGTAGGATTCTCCTTTCGACGTCCCTCGCTCGATCAACCCGGAGATTCGTCGTCTTCCTTGCTTCGGCCGCCCCTTGAACGGAGGATTTTTGAAAACCCTATATGAAGAACTTCCTCTCTCCTCAAGATGATCAATCATCTATAACTCCTGAATAATCCTCCATAAAAAACGTCCAACCCTTTCTCCAAAGGATAACTCTTTCCAAAATTACAAATGACGCAATTTTTTGAATTTTGAAATTTGAAATTCGTCCAGACGTTGCAATCTTTTTTTCAAAGGTTGCAACTTTTTTCCAGCAAATGATATTTGAGCAGATTTTGATTCTTCAAGCAGATTTCTTTGGCATTTCTTGTGAATGCCTAGGAAAAAGACTGGATTAGCCACAAATCAAATAAATATGAATTTACTTTTATTTATAATCCATTTAAACTCGTTTTAAGCACTTAGAACGTATATTAAGTCTAAAAATTGAGCTAGATAATTTCTTTGTGAGAACTTATCAGCCACCCGTGATAAACTCTCACCACGGGCCACTAAATGTGTCTTTCTGGGGTACTCTACCACTCAGAAAGGTTATCGTTGTTTTGACCCCGTTACCCGCAAGCAGTTCGTCTCTGCGGATGTCACCTTCTTTGAAAATACTTCTTACTTCTCTCCCGCCTCCTCCTCTATTCCTGATGATCCTACTTCTCCTACCAACCCATCCGTTCCCTCTCCACCTACTGACGTTCCGCCACCTCCACCATCTCCACCCTCTCCTCCGTCGTGTCCACTTCCCTCGATATCTCCCTCCTCTCCGCAGCCGTCTCTCTCTACTCCCGGGCCAGCTCTCTCCACCACGGATGCTCCAGATATTGAGGAACCCGCTGACCTGGATCTCCCCATTGCTCTTCGTAAAGGGGTTCGGGCATATACCCAACACCTGCTTGCTGTTGTTGTTTCCTATGATCATCTTACCCCTTCTCGCAGGGCTTTTGCACTGACTATCTCGGCCACTGCCACCCCTCGTTCCTACCAGGAGGCTCTTACTATTCCTCATTGGAAGGATGTCATGGATGAGGAGATTTCTACTCTCACTGAACGGGGTACATGCACCCTCTGTCTTTCTCCCTTCGGCACAGATGTCGTTGGCTATCGTTGAGTCTATGTGGTGAAATTCCGCCCTTACGGCAGTGTGAATCGTTACAAGGCCCGTCTTGTTGCCAAAGGCTTTACCCAGACGTATGTGGTTGATTATTTTGACACCTTCTCCCGAGTTTCTCGTCCCAGCACCATCAGGGTCCTGCTCTCTATGGCTGTCAACCGGGATTGGTTCATTTCTTAACTGGATGTTAAGAATGCTTTTCTATATGGGGACCTTCAAGAGGATGTCTATATGGAGCAACCTCCAGGGTATGTTGCTCAGGGGGAGAAACATGTATGCTGGCTACGGAAGGCTATCTATAGCCTCAAGCAATGCCCTCGGACATGGTTTGATAAGTTCAGTGAGATTGTGGCGGGCGTGGGTTTTACGAGAAGTTTTGCCACTCACTTCTTATTTATTCGCAAAACCTCCTTGGGTCTGGTAGTGCTTGTTGTATATGTGGATGATATTCTTCTCACTGGAGATGATCATGCTGGGATAACCTTGACAAAGAAGCATCTTCGCCAACACCTGGTCACAGAGGATACGGGCTCTCCAAAATACTTTTTGGGGATAGAAATCTCTCGGAAGCCCAATTCACTTATCCTCTCCCAGCGCAAGTATGCTCTTGACTTGCTAAAAGAGGCAGAGCTGACTGGGGCTAAACCTGCCCGATCCCCATGGCAACTGGAGAAGATAAAACATGGACGGATGTCTTTCCTCTTCTTTTAGATGTTATGAGGTACAGACGTCTGGTTGGCAAACTTATATATCTCACAGTGAACAGACCCGACATCGCTTATGTTGTAGGCAAGGTTAGCCAATTCATGCAGGCTCCTACGGAGTGTCATCTACAGTCTGCCCTGGGGATATTTGAGTATATTAAATCAGCGCTTGGGAAAGAACTACTCTTTCAGAAGAATAATCATTTGAAAATTGAAGCATACTCAGATTCAAGCTATGTTGATGACAAAGGAGACCGCAAGTCAATGTTGGGCTTTTGCATCTTTGTGGGAGGAAATCTTGTGAGCTGGAAGAGCAAGAAACAGTCTGTCGTCTCCAGGTCCAGCGCTGAAGCAGAATATCGAAGTATGACATTGACCACATGTGAATTGAAGTGATTACGGGCTCTCATGCTTGACTTAGGAGAGGTCTACAATCATCCTCTACATATATTTTGTGACAACAAGACCGTTATATACATATCCAAAAATCTGGTCTTCCATGAGAGAACAAAGCACATTGAAGTCGACTGCCACTTTATTCGGGAAAAGATTTTGAAAAAACAAATTTGTACTTCATTCGTCATCTCCGATAAAGAGCTGACAGATATTTTCACCAAGCCGATGTGCGCCTCCTTTCTTCACATTTGCGACAAGCTGGGTATGATCGACATATATGCTCCAGCATGAGGGGGAGTGTTGCTGTATGGAGATCGGGCGGTCTGACGATCTGATTCTGGCGGTTTGGAGACCGAGCGGTCTGTCGGTTTCTCTCCTGCGGTTTGATGGCTGGACTGTTGTTGTGGTTATCCGGGCGGTTTGACGGTTTGTCCCAGGTGGCTTAGAGACTGGGCGGTCTGGCGGTCTCCTATGGCGGCTTATTCTCTCTTTCTTGTGGTGGTCTGGCGGTTAGCCTATTCGTCTAACCGTGCGGCCTGTTCGGCTTATTTTTATTTTAAACCGCTTACACCTGTAATTATTTAGTCTCACATTACTTTATTGTAATCTTTTTCATCTCCTTCATTTTATAAAAGAGAGGTTATAACTTTGTAATAGATATTTTTTTTGGATAATAAAATTTTTGTTACTCCAATTTTTCAGTCTCTTGTTTTCTGTTCGCACAAACAACATATTAAATTCTCTAAACATCTTTAATCACATCATCTACAAAACCTTCACCTCGCACTTTGCAAACACAAGCAATTCATCGGAGCATAACTTCAACCCAAACGAAATTTCACCGGAGCACTTCGTCACTCATCCTTCAACATTCTTGCGTATGCTAATGATATTATTCTCTCAATTAAGCTCTACATCGACATAAGGGCCCGTTTCACGCACCGTTTTTGTAAAAATGAGTTTAGAAAAAAAAAACACCGCTGTCACAGAATACCAATTTGACACGACAATGATTAATCGTGACGGCCAAAAGGATAAGAAAACTAATTTAGAACATAAAAGTGAACCTGTGCCGCGTTCACAACCGCCACACCTATGTCATACAAGCCCAAGATCTCAAATCATCAAAACTTCACATAACACCATAATATCCCTTGAAGCAATCTAAGTATTCTCCTCAATTAATATCATCATTAGCTATTTTTATCTTCACATACATGTTTATATAATATAATTCCATTAAACCCTACTCATTTGTAATACATAAAATATTGAAAA
Source organism: Platanthera guangdongensis (assembly GCA_039583875.1). Lineage (NCBI taxonomy): Eukaryota > Viridiplantae > Streptophyta > Magnoliopsida > Asparagales > Orchidaceae > Platanthera > Platanthera guangdongensis. The sequence continues at coordinate 282,434,801 of CM077151.1, read as the reverse complement.
CATATATATATATATATACATAAATACACACGAGCATCTTCGCACGCGCTACGCCCGTGCTCGATGTTTTTGGGCGGTCTTCGGCCGCAACAAACGGGCCTCGCCCGTGCTTTATGCTTCGAGTGGTATTCGGACGCATAGAAGCGGGCTTCGCGCGCTTTCACGAAATCCACCATCTCGGCGCCGCACCCGCCACTCGCGGCCCCCGGAGTCCGAATCAGAATAATTTTGCTTTGGGGAGCCGCGAGTAGCGGGTGCGGCGCTGAGATGGTGGATTGCGTGGAAGCGGACGATGTCCGCTTTTATGCGGTCGAAGACCACGCGAAGCATAAAGCACGGGCGAAACCCGTGCGCAGGGGAGCGAAGCCCGCCTGTTGCCGCCCGAGAGCATCGAGCACGGGCGTAGTCCATGCGAAGATGCACGTATATATAATTATATAATTATATGTATATAATTATAATATATATAATAATATATATTGATTATAATTATAAATATAATATTGTTTTTGTAATTTATTTTAACGTTAAAAAATATATATATTTATAATTTTAAATTATTTTTATAATTTTGAATTGGTAAACTACATATATATATAACTGATGATTTAAAAATTTTAAATATATATTTAAAAATTTTGCGTAATCTATTTTGTGGGATAATTATAGGCTTATAGCACAAATTTAACTTTCTTATTTAATATAGATTTAAATATATATGTATATTAATAAAAATAAGAAATAAATAATATTGGCTGAAATTAAAAGAGAAAAAATAAAAAATAATAATAAGAAGAATATGATCATGGATGTCATGGTGTTTGTATCGTCACTTCAAGAAGCTTAAATTGTGAGGGGGAGAGAGATAGAGGAGAGAGAAGTATCGTCTCGAGATTCTAGCCTTGAGATAGGCGGAGAGCCTGGGAAAGGCGATAAACCGTCTCATCGCTGCCAACGCCGCCGCCGCCGCCGATAAGGTCGTCGTCCTCGTCATCGACGCCGTCGCCGTTATCTGACGGCGCGTGCGTCGAGGCGGTCGTCGATGAAGCGCCGCCCGCATCCAACAACAGATGCTGTTGCTCCGCATAATCAGCGCCGCCGCCGCCGCCTTGTAGATGCGGCGTCAGGCCAGCGCAGCCGCGGCCGCCGACCGGAACCGGCTCCGTCAGCTCCTTCCCGTCTCGGGGCGGGCAGAACACCACCGGCATATACTCGTCCGTATCGCAGGCGAACTTCGAGTTCTTAAAGTGCTCCTTCAGCGCCTCCAAACCCTATATATATTTATATTTTTTTATATGAAGTAAAACAAAATAAGAATATAAAAAAAAGAGAAGAAATTATATAAGACCTGCAAACGGGCATAGTTGACTTGGCAAATCTTCCGGGAATTGAAGACCTCCCATGGCTGCATGTGAAAAGCCCGGTGAAGCCTCACCGCCGCCTCCGGCGAGGTTAGGTTCACAAACCCATACCCAACATTACACTTGTTGCTGTCATTATTAACATTAAAAAAAATCATTCTTAACAGCTAAGCTTGCGCGCGCTTAATCTTCTTCTCAAAGCAGTAAATACGCGGCAAAAGAGGAAATTGGTTTATTTATTTATTTATTTATTAAAAAATTAATACAATAATAAAATTGTTGTGTTAACTCGCCATCACTTCATCTCCCCTGCTGATTTTTTTTTAAAAAAAAAGCTTTGATGCGTCTTTTCCAACTTACTCGAAATCAATCTTCCACTACCGGCCGGGCTCCATGCTCAGATCATTTTTGCATCTCTCTCTCTCTCTGTAACAGTTGTTAGCCATGTGGCTAACAACTAATGACTATAGTTATTACATGACTATAAATAGGTAGTCTCTGTAATAGTTTAAGGGAGGAAATGAATAAGAATGTATTTTGTTTTCCTTTTAATTTAGATTAGGAGTAGCTGTAGCCAGTAATAGCCTCCGAAGGCCTTGCCCTTCTTCCCTTCCGTCTCCGGTGATCTCGCCGGAGAATCTGTAACGGCTTGGACCGTTACATTGGTGCTCTCGTTGAGATCTCCCGCCACCACCGCCGCTTCATCCTCCGCCGCTTCGCCGCCCCTGCCGGAACAGCCATTCTTGCTCTCCACCTTCTTGCTCTCCGGGAACCTCTAGAAACGCCGCCCGCCATCAGCAATCAAGAAAGCAACCTCACTGCCTCCATCGCAGCGCCGCCTCCGCCACCGCTGCGCCGCCTCCGCCACCGCAGCGCCGCCTCCGCCACCGCTGCGCCGCCTCCGCCACCGTTGTGCCGCCTCCGCCACCGCTGCGCCGCCTCCGCCTCGTTTCAAACCTCTGCTCTCGAACACCTGTTGAGAGATCTGCATCCTCCGGCCACGCGAAGTATCTCTGATTTCTTGCTACTTTCCACGGCGAAGTATCCACCGATCCAGCACCACATCAAGAAACATCAAGACAGAGCAGCGAAGCCGGACTCCGGCCATCCTTCTCCCTCCAGTAGCGGCAGGACATCCACCCATCTTTCTCAGTCTCGACGACCTTGCCGCCGTCCTATTCTTGATCTACTGTTCCAACCAAGAACCCCACAACGGCGAACTCGCCGGAAACACACAAGAACCTCACTCCACCGCCGCCGGCCTGACCAGAGTTATTAACGAAGGCATCATCTTCTTCATTCCAGAACACCTGTTCAGTGATCTCCTCCTCGCCGGACCAACCGCTACTACATCGTCGGAGATCGAACTCCTTCCAGATCTTGTCGGCGACTCCGGCAGGATTGTTTCGTTCAAGAACAACGAACTCGCCGGGAACAAGCAAGGAACGCCACTGCCGACCTGTCTTACATGTGGGGCGCTCGTTGACCCTCCGCCATTATGGCCAGCAACGATTCACTACCGCCCAACACCCGTTTGAAGGAACTCGCATTCGAACAGCGGGAGTTATGGAAGACAATGGAGTACAGGCAAGCAGAACAATCGCAGAATTTTTCAAGATTGGAAGCCGAAATGTTAAAGCTCCATCTGACTCTTCAACAATCCACCGAACAAGTGAGGCAAGAAATGTGTTTATTACGCCAAGATATGGTATCTCTATTCAAATCATCAACATCCGGCAACAATTTTCATAATTTCCAAAAGGAAGCACATAACATTCCATTTGCCACAAGAGGATCGAATTATGATATCCCTGGACAAATGCACTATGGACAACAAATGGGTCCAGGACGTTCTTCTACTGCACCATGGGCTGCACATCCACAAATCTTTGGAACGCCGCCAACAAACATTCTTGGACAGCCATCACCTTTTGGAGTTGCGTGGTCGCATGCCGTCTTTGCTCCAAGCTCATATAGCACGGCCACCCCTAGTTTTTATGGCGCCGCCACCCCTAGTTTTTATGGCGCATCCACTCCAAGATCATACGGCGCCGCCATCGCGCAAGGATCATACGGCGCCGCCATCGCGCCAGGATCATACGGCGCCGCCATCGCGCCAGGATCATACGGCGCCACCGTCTCTCCAAGCTCCTACAACACCATCATCGCTCCAATTGCACGCGCCGCCAACGTCGCTCCAATTGCATGTGTTGCTACAATCGCTTCAAACTTAGGCAGCGCCACCGACGCTCTACCTAATGCGACCCTACTACCGAACTCAAGCACTTCCATGGGAGATGCTCACTCAAATAGGAGTATAGAGGACAAGCATGAAATTATTGAGGACATTGATACTCAACAATGGACACAACAAGCTCCGGTGATTATTTGCATTGAGAAAGAGGAACACGAAGGCATCCAAGCAAACAATCTTCTTGATGCACCAATTACGGCAAACTTGGTTTCATCACCAATGGAGGTGCTGTCATTTGTGCCGGTTGTTCCTGATAATTCCGACAACACGGTTTTGCCGCCATTGGAGGAATTGATGCAACATCAGCCGAACTCTAACGTCATCATGGGCTCTCTTGCACACGTTACTCAAGTTGGTCTACCACATGATGACATGTGTTCCCGCAGCCATGTATCAACGTGGGCAGTTCAGATCTTTGATCCAGGAGGATGCACCGTATCGATACCCTATGCACAAGTGGAGCCGCCAATAAACAAACTTCAGGACGCAGGCTTTGTTCTCATATACATTCCGCGCGTCATTTGGGTCTTTGATCCTGGTGGAATCAAACGACGAGGTCGTCGTTTAAATGGGAAGGGAAGGAATGTAACAGTTGTTAGCCATGTGGCTAACAACTAATGACTATAGTTATTACATGACTATAAATAGGTAGTCTCTGTAATAGTTTAAGGGAGGAAATGAATAAGAATGTATTTTGTTTTCCTTTTAATTTAGATTAGGAGTAGCTGTAGCCAGTAATAGCCTCCGAAGGCCTTGCCCTTCTTCCCTTCCGTCTCCGGTGATCTCGCCGGAGAATCTGTAACGGCTTGGACCGTTACACTCTCTGTCTTTGTTATTCTCTCTCTATATCTATCACGTTACCGTTTCCTTCTCCGGCGTTCCCCTGCGGTGGTCTGGGCTTGTTTTGCCGGGGATTGAAGGCTGCGCAGTGAGAGAAAGAGGAAAGACAGGACGCGTCTTTATATGGCAGCAGCGGCTTCGTTGCCATTTGTGTGAAGAAGCGGACGGCCGCAGTGTACGGCGTTGAGATGCCGCTCCCAATGGAAAGAAGCAGAGAAGAGGAAATAAGAGATAGAGAGAGATAGAGAAACTTACTTCTCTCTCTCTCTCTACGGGCTTCATCTTTCATCCTTGCCATTTTTAGGGCGTTTCTTATCTCTGTGCAGCTGCTGCAGACGACAGAGATTAATAATACTCGAGCGGCGCCTGCAGCCGAGCCTTTTTTTTCTCTGATACAACAATTGCCGCAAATATTTTGCTTGATATGCTGCTCCCTCTTTGCCTCCCTCGTTTTTAATGACCGGAAAAACCAAAAGCTATGGAGGAGAGAGAGAAACTTACTTAAAATCGATTGGGAGATATACGAAGTCATAGGCTGAGAATGGCTCCACTTTTTCTTCTTCTTCTTCATCTCCCTTTCCAATCTCCTCGTTGCAGCGGATGCAGTGGTTGTCCAGCATTCTCAGCAGCAGCTTCTGACTGCATCATTCCATCATTATAAATTAATCAACACCATATATATGGCTTTTAATTATTTCATTCTATAATATTAAATATTATATAATACATGCCTGTACTTGTTTGGGATGTTCTTAATCATGACCGTTGTTCTTGAATCCCTACTCGTTGAGGAAGAAGAAGAAGATCCCTCCGTGTTCTCCTTGAATTGAAACCGCGCATCCCCGCCGTTGCGGGGATGATTCTTCCACCCTCTCCTGCTCACCAGCTGCTGCTTCGCTGCGCCGCCGGCGGGGATCCTCGATGATGTTGAGGAAGATGATGAGGATGAAGCTGCAGACCCTGCTGCAGCTGATGCTGCTGTGGTTGTTGCTGCCGGTTTGTGGGGTCTAATTACCTTTGCTCTCCTATCCTCTCTCTGGCCGCCCCCACCGCCTGTGCCCGCATTACTATTTTTAGCAATATTTCTAACGGTATCTCCTGCTACCCTTTCCTCTTTCTTACCCGACGACGACGACGGCTGCGCAGCCGCTGTTCTCAGATGTCGCGGCGGTTGGGCCACCTGCTGCCCGCCGCTTCTCCTGTGTTGTAATTAATATATATATATATTTAATATATATAAATGCTTTCCCTCTAACTTTTGCTAAATTACTAACGGCACCTCTTTTATTTTAGAAATTATAAATGCTTTCCCTATACTTTTAATTTCATTACAAAAATCTTCAATAAATTCTCCTTTAGTTTTATTTCATAACATTCATGCATAAAAACACCCTCCCTTGATATATAATATTTAGAGGGTATTTTTTTTTCATGAATGCAATGAAATGTAATGATTAGAAAAAAATTTTGTAATGAAATGAAAATTAAGAGAAATTTTTTGTAATTTTAAAAATAAAAGAGGATCTCACTAATTATACTAATTTAGTGAGAAAATTTGAGTAATTATTTTTATTTATATATATCATTCTCTTAATTCTGTTAGCAGGTCGGTTTTAATTTTGTATTAGTTAAATTAATCACACCACCAATATTAACGCGCGCACACACATATATATATATATATATATATATTATACGTGTATTTATAATTTTATATATATATATATACATATATATATATATATATATATATATATATATATATATATATTTATATTTATATTTATATTTATCTAGAGCCAATCAAGACAATTAAGACAGTATCTTGATCATGACAGTGCATGGGAGCCTATGATGTTTCATATTATAGTATTTTTGTCACTGCATTGTCTCGACGCAATAATGCTAGCGTCACTCTCAAATCCCCTGAGTGCCCCTGGTTGCTAACTTTTTCTTATTTTTTTTCTTGTGCGCGGGAGTTTGCAATCCTTGTGCACGGGAGTTTGCAAGCGGCGAATGTAATTTGTTTTTTATTATAGCTAAAAGCATATTTTTGTAAAAAAAAATTTAAAGAAAAAATATATAAATAATAGAAATTGGGAATTCAATTCATAAAAAGGAGTAAAATCAAAATATTGAATGTTTAACAAAAGGATGTTTTCTCTTTTATATGGTAAGTGAGAGGCACAGAACTACGCTCCTACGGCCAACTACGAAAGTGCAAGGCCTTCAGTGCCCCGGCCAACTGCGAAAGTGCAAGGCCTTCAGTGCCCCGGCCAACTGCGAAAGTGCAAGGCCTTCAGTGCCCCGGCCAACTGCGAAAGTGCAAGGCCTTCAGTGCCCCGGCCAACTGCGAAAGTGCAAGGCCTTCAATACCCCACGTGACAATACACTGACCACAACATTGTCTTGGTACGACAGTGCTCCCGCTGCTCGCAAACCCGCTGAGCATTATACTACATTTTTGTTGTACGAAGGATGATGGAGCATATTTTTTATTGTAGGTTTAAAATTTTATTTAAATGAAATTAAGCACATTTTTTAAATAAAATGAAAATTTATAAATTAAAAAAATGATAATTTTATAACAGAAGGAAGTAAAATGTTTTTCCCTATAGAATAGATAGATACCTCCGGCTGTGGGCGCCGGCGGTGGTCCAGGCAAATTTAACGACGAGACGGCGGCCGTAAACTTCTCTGCCGTGAAGCTCAGAGACGGCTCGGGCGGCGTCTCTTATATCGTAAAACTCAACGACGCGGGTGTGAGGCTTCCATGGCGTCGTCTCCTTAATCTCCTTCACATCTCCTGTGAGAATTGAAGAACAAAAAAAAATTGAGAATGTATGCAACAACTTCCCATAAAAAGGGAGACCGGGCCGGAAAGAGACGGTAAAGATTCATCATGGTGGGGAAGATGCAGCCGACATTAATTTTTATATATTTATTTATTTATAAATATATATATTTATATTTATATATAGCAGCAAGCGATCGAGCAGACAAAATGCATCTGGAAATTAAATCATACCGAGGGAGCCGAAGAGTCCGATGAAGTAAGCCGAGGGGACCGCCGGATCGCAATTGGAGACGAATAGTGAGCCCTGGTTGGGCCCGTCGACGGCACCCCTCGACCCGAACTGGGCCCACGCGGCGTATCCGGCGATGAGGCCGGGGCCGGAGGCCGAGTTGACCGGGTCGACGATCGGCGGCCATTCCGCGATTCCCCAATTTGCCGGGACGACGCCGTATTGTCGGCCGAGATGGCTCTGGGCCCGCACGTGCTGCTCCCGGATCTCGAACACGGCGGCGACGGCGCTCCGGAGATCGTAGTAATGAAATGTGGCGGATCCGTCGGAGGCCAGCGCCGCCGATTCCACCGCCCGCACGGCGCCGAAGGCCTCCATTGCGGCCGTCGCCGACGCGGCGTCGACGTGGCGCGGGAGTAGGGTGAGGATCACGGTCCGCGTCGGCTCGCCGTCGTTTGGTAAAGCGTTGAGCAGCTGCATTTGCGGGTGGTAGGATGGGGTTGGAGGCGGATAAGGGTAGTAAATTTGTGCGGGAACGGCGCCGGCGAACTGGTTCGCCGGGTAGAACTCCAGCGCACGTGGATCTAGAAGGTTTCCTCCGATTCCTCCTTCCATGGATCTTCCTAGCTATCGGTGCTTCGCCTCGCTTGCTGCTGATGTCGAACTAGCTTTTGTTCTTCGCCGGCCTGAGAGATCTCCACTGTTCTCAGTGGCTTTCAGATGTAGTGTTTAGAGAGAGAAAGAAACACACGCGGAGAGGAGAGAGAGAGAGAGAAGAGATTAAAGCAGAAATCTCCAGAATAAAAACAGACCAAAAAATACCTGGTGGGTTAAACAAATGCAGGAGAGCGGTATGCAAGCAGGCGTGGAGAGAGGGGAGAAGAAGGATGAGTGGACTTGTAGTTATTTGGTGATCTTAAATTCATGGATTTTTATTATTATTAATTGTTATATACATAACAAAATTTCTATATGTTGAATGTTGATCAAACATTTCTAAAATTAATTTGTTCAGTAGGAAGTTATATCTGTCATCAGATTTTTTCTTGGTCCGATGAATCAGACCGTCTTAGTTAGAATTGGATCGGGCGCACAAACAGTCAATAAAAAACTGTAGTAAAAGACAAAAAACATTTTTGACGTGAAAAACCTGAAAAGAGTGAAAAATCACGTGGAAAATCCCTAAACCCTAAACGCTTGCGCGTGTCGCATGCGCGCACGGACAGCCGCGCTCGCGCTCCCGCGCGCGTGGATCTTGTGCGCGTGATACGCCTGTGCGTGCGCAAGGTATGCATGGTGCTTGTGTGCGTGCTTGTTTTATGCGTGCTTTGTCCCGTTCTCCTTTTGGTGCAATTTTGGACTTGGGCGAGCGCGTCTTGGTGCAGTGCATGCGGCTCATTTGGTTGGGTTGGCTCCCCTTCATGTCCTTGTTCGAAATCTTTCTATTTAGACTTAGAAAATTTTGGGGGAACCTCATCAAATGCCCCGAATTTTCGTGGGTTGTGAGCCGCGAAGCGTCAAGCCAGAAAATTTTTGTCCGGACCTTTTTGCCTTGAGGTCGTGATTTTTGACTTTCTTGTGTCCTTCACTGGGGCTGTTAACCCAGAAATCGACGATCCTTCCCAAGGTGGTCAGCTGGCTAGTCGCGACCCTTATATTCTCCCTTTTGATCGCGACAAGTCCCAGCGTAGGCGGACAGTTTTCCCTGTCCGCCTAGGTCTCCTAGCAACCGCGTGCCCTGCGTGACGGCGGGCTATTCCTATGGCTCACCCTCGCGGGACATGCGGTTAGGTCCGCTAATCGTGCAGTGCTTTTCCTTGCACAAGTCCGCAAACAGCACCATCAGGAGCGACCTCCTAGTCTGCCCAAGGGGCGGCCGCGGGCTCCTGCCGCCGTCCGCCGAGGCCGCCCACCGGGGGCGGCCTACCTTCTGCCCGAGAGGCGGCGGCCTCCTGCCGCCATTCGCCGAGGCCGCCCACCCGGGGCGGCCTCTGCCCGCCAGCCGGGCGGATTTCCCCCGGAATCCGCCCAGGCCGCCCGCTAAGGGGCGGCCCAGGCTTTCCGCCGGGCGGACTCCTCCCGGAGTCCGCCCGGGCCGCCCGCTAGGGGGCGGCCCCGGCTTCCGCCGGGCGGACTCCTCCCGGAGACCGCCCAGGCCGCCCGCTAGGGGGCGGCCCCGGCTTCCGCCGGGCGGACTCCTCCCGGAGTCCGCCCCGGCCGCCCGCTAGGGGGCGGCCCCGGCTTCCGCCGAGCGGACTCCACCCGGAGTCCGCCCAGACCGCCCGCTAGGGGGCGGACTCCACCCGGAGTCCGCCCAGGCCGCCCGCTAGGGGGCGGCCTCTGGCCTGCCGGGCGGACTCCACCCGGAGTCCGCCCAGGCCGCCCGTTAGGGGGCGGCCCCGGCTTCCGCCGGGCGGACTCCACCCGGAGTCCTCCCGCTAGGGGTCGGCCCCGGCTTCCGTCGGGCGGACTCCACCCGCAGTCTGCCCAGGCCGCCCGCTAGGGGGTGGCCTCCGGCCTGCCGGGCGGACTCCACCCGGAGTCCGCCCAGGCCGCCCGCTAGGGGGCGGCCTCCGGCCTGCCGGGCGGACTCCACCCGGAGTCCGCCCAGGCCGCCCGCTAGGGGGCGGCCTCCTGTCTGCCGGGCGGACTCCACCCGGAGTCCGCCCAGGCCGCCCGCTAGGGGGCGGCCTCCGGCCTGCCGGGCGGACTCCTCCCGGAGTCCGCCCAGGCCGCCCGCAAGGGGGCGGCCTCCAATTCTCTCCAGGGCCTCCTGCAGCTTGCTTCACCAGCCAAGGTGGCGGACGCAAATTTCCAGTCCGCGGAGTCCGCGCAGGTCGTCATGCTGACGTCATTGGGCCCCGCTTCTAGAAGAACTTCCCTGGGCCTATAAATAGCCCCCGGTGCCTCTCATTCTACACGCCCCGAAGGTGGAGACAAGTCTTGTCAGCATACCCTGCGGACTGCATTTTCCAGTCCGCGCAGTCCGTCATCAGCCTTCCAGCAGACTCCGCGGACTCAGATTTCCTGTCCGCGCAGTCCTCCGCAGCTCTCCAGCAGCTTGCCAGCAGACTCTGCAGACTCAGTTTTCCAGTCCTCCAGCAGCTGGCAGACTCTTTTACTTAGTCTCTGGCAGCTTCTTTTCCCTGGCAGCTTCTCTCCTCTAGTTTCTGGCAACTTCTTCTCCTTTAGCCTCCAGCTTCTCCTTGTACCTCTTTAATGCTTTGTTGTGAAGGTGTACTAGTAAGCTTGTAACTCTCGCTATTAATTAAAGGAAAGCTCGTCGCAAGAGTGACATTTAGGCCGCATCGGGCGAAGTGTGTTGTTGTCGCTGCTAGCGGCCCCTTCTCCTTGCCCTCTGCTCAGCAAGCTTCTTCTCTGCTCAGCTCAGCTCTTCTCAGCAACCAACCTGCAAGCACAGCCGTCACATTAGCCGTCTGCTCGACAGCTCCTGATCAACCTCCTTCTCCTCTCTTGATCAACCCGCTCTGTTGATCAAGCTTCTCCTCTCCTCTATCCCCGCAACCCTCTTTGACAAGCTGTTTGCTCCACTCTCGAGCACTCAGAGGCTTCCCCCCTTCCCTCCTCTCCTCCTCTCCTAGCTTGTGAGACTGAACACCCCCTCCGTGTTAGCTGGCTGGTGCCCCGCGACGTTTCTGCGCATCAACAGTTAACTCGCGACCTTCAGATCCGATCAGACGGTGAACAACGACAGTTAGTCATGTCAGATCAATCAGCCGAGAACTTTGCTCCAAGTTCCAGTGAAGATCCTCTCTGGGAAGCCTTTGAGCAGTCGCGCCGTGAGAATGCTCAACAGTTCCAAGCAATCAACAAAGTCCTTGCTGCAATCACGCAGCGGTTAGACTCTCATCCAGCAGCAGCTCCGGCTGCTCCAGCTGCTCCAATCAATCTAACACCAACATCGGAGCATAAGCAAGCTTATTCTCAAGCTTGCCTGCCGTTCTATCCGCCTTACACCCCAACCTTCCTGCAAGGTCCTGCTGCTCCTTTGCGAACTCAAGATGAAGAGTTCGCCGCTCGCCAAAACTTCTTCCGGCAAGCAGCCCGGGGAAGTCCTGCTATATTTCTTAACTTTCAGGGAAGTCATCCTTACCCCCCCCCCCCAGCTCCTGTCTCTGCTCCTCCCGCAGCGACTTTTCCTTTCTACCCTCCTGCTTCTTTTGTAGCTGCAGCCTATGCTCCCTTTAATACCTATGCTGTGGGAGAGCAGGAAGAGCCATCGCCCTTTACCGAGAGCGTTCCCCTTGAACCTACTCCAGCAAACTTCAGAGAGCCTCGTCTGCCAATCTATACTGGAGAGCCTGATCCAGTAAAGCATCTTCAAGCTTTTGAATCGGCCGTTGCTCTCAAGACTCTGTCAGATGCAACCAAGTGCAAGCTCCTTGTAACAACCTTTGATGGGCAAGTGAGGGACTGGTTCTATGGCCTCCGTCCTCACTCCATCACTTCCTTCGTCGATCTACGAAGGGAGTTTCTTCTCAGATTCTCTACCTCAACCAAGAGAAAGGGCGGTCATGAAGCCCTCTTTGAGATCAGACAGCGCAGTGATGAAACTTGGTCTCAATTCGTTGATCGATTCCAGAGAGAGATTCTGGACATTGAAATCGTTGATCAAGAAATGTATCGAGTGGCTCTTATCCACGGTCTTCGTGAAGGGCCTCTCAAATTTGAAGCCAATGTCCGTGCTCCAAGGACATACCAAGAGCTGATTGCTCTAGCCAACTCGTACATCCGAGGCGAGAAGAGCAATCCAGGCTTTGTCTCCAAGCTCATATCAGAGAAAGATCCGTTTCGCAAGCAGCCTCCGAGGTCTCCTTACAATCATTTCCCAACTCACTCAAGGAAGGAGAGAAGGCTTCATCGCCAGCGATACTCCTTCCCGAGCCGTGATGCTCAAGATCCATTGCTACCACTAGCTCCTTCTCAAGCAGCAACAATTCATCAACAACAAGACGATGACGTGCATGAGTCGGATCTCGACGAAATCATGCAAGAAGTAAGCCAAATCATGAAAGACAGGGCCAACTACAAGCAGCTTTATCGGCCGACCGATCAGAGGTCTAGAAACTCAGAGCCTTATTGTGAATTCCACAAAGAGTCAGGCCACCCAACAGAAGACTGCCGAGCATTCCGTCAGCTTGTGCAAAAGATGCTCCGGCAGGGCAAGATGCATGGCTTGCTTCCTAAAGAAGATCGCCCCGGTCCAGCAACCTCAAAGGGCAAAGAAATTGCAGACGCTCCTTGCTCCTCAAAAGGAGTGAACCACGTCGAAGAGCCTCCTCTCCTCGTTGTTAACCAAGAAGTCGAATGCTTTGATGCCAATGATGAGGGTGTGCTGGGAAGGCTATTCTAAACTAGCAAGGACTTCACAGTCCCCCAAAGCGATGGACTTCACAGTCCTCCAGAGCTCCTTACAACCTTCAGGGGTTATCTCAACCCTTGCTCTCTCTCTTCAAACATTTTCACTACCAAACACTTCTCATGTTCTTTTCTTGCTTTTCTACAAAGCTTTTATTCAGGGATCTCATACTGACACAGTTCCCTTTTTTGTGTTGCCCCTTCCTCTTCTTCTCTCTCTCTTTGGGATCAGTACGCCAATGAGATATCGCCGAGTCTGAAATGTTCCCTTCGTAGTTTGTTCTCGCACTACCGCTTCGACCACATATGGCGGGAGTATACTCATATGTGTAGTGGGAGCAGTTCACTCTACGATTATGGGCTTCAGACTTAGGATCCTAGCTGTCATCTGACACAGAGTGTGTGTGCTAGGGGAGCCCCATGTGTTAGCTCTGTTTTGCGTCGTATAGGATACATTACAGTTAGGATGATTTTTGCTAGACAAGCAATGTCGATCAAACGTAGCCTTGTCTCTTTGATCATCCTTCAACTGTGGTGGCCGAGCACTCTCTGGTACCCTCGATCTGTGCCTCTCGGGTTCTCACAACTCCATTGATCAATACACAGACAATATAGGCCTCTTGGCGCAACCTGTCTCGTTGATCAGTGATGTTTGTGCCCAAGGCAAGAGAGCAGTGCTTCTAGCGATCCTTCTCAGGATCTTCCTTGCTTCTAGCGGTCCTTCTCAGGACCTTCCCTTGCTTTTCTCTTTTGTGCCCTCCTTGAGGATGCGCGGCCAGCCCGCTTTGAGTAGGACTACACTCGGGATGATTTTTCAGGCAAGTGATGCATAAGGCCCACGGGGAACACCTGTGGCAGCATTCAACCTTCTTTAGTCATTCCGAGTATAGACCTCCCCTTTCCGTCTATTGCCTTCTTTCACATGTGAACAGGTTAATCCGACCTACCAAAAGGATTTCCAGCAATTACTTTGCTCATGCTCATCCTATATGAATTGCTTGTTCAAAGCTCTATCGGATGATGACTCGCACTCTACCTATATAAGCTCTATTGCTCTCATCTTCTATACATTGCTTGCTCAAGCGCTATCAGCCATGCTATTGCAATCCAATCATATCTGTCAACAGTTAACGCTCAATTTATTTATCTGGGGTTCATGATAAGAATTCATCAGGCATTCTCCTCGCTAACTGGTCATATCGGCCTTGTCTCGTCAACAGTCAACAGTTAACACTTGCAAGCCTTCTCTTCACAGGTACTTACAAGCTCCTTTCATATGAATATTGTCTGCTTCTAACTTTTCTCTTTGTAGAGAACAACAGACACCTGCAAACCTCATCCAGGTATTTGCAGTTTAAATCATTATTTTATATACCTGCTGCTCACTCTTCACTTTGTAGTGGTTAGTAGACGTCTGCAAGCCATACTCAGGTACTTGCAGCTTATCTTTGTATACAATACATGCCTCTAACTCTCTTCTTGCAGAGATCTCCGACACTCGCAAGCTCCATTCAGAGAATAACAGATACTTGCAAGCCTCTATCAGGTACTTGTAAATTATTATGCCTTTCTGTTTTCCCTCACTTTTGTTTTGCAGAACTTAACGGAAGACACACCTTCTTCGTTTTGCAAAAGCAAACTCAGGTACACACTCGATGTACCACCCATACATGCTTACCCTAATTTTCCTTTTGCAGGAAAATAGACAGGAAGCACCAAGCTCGTAAGGAGAGTCTTCAGGTTCTGTCTCTCCTTGCACCTCTTCATTTGTTGGGGTGGATCACGATTTTCGTGGGTCTCCAACTTTTTCGAAGTTCTTTTCGGAAATTGAAAAAGTGCGTGGATTATGTTAACCCAGAAATCGGCGATCCTTCCCAAGGTGGCCAGCTGGCTAGTCGCGACCCTTAGATTCTCCCTTTCGATCGCGACAAGTCCCAGCGTAGGCGGACAGTTTTCCCTGTCCGCCTAAGTATCCTAGCAACCGTGTGCCCTGCGGGACGGCGGGCTATTCCCATGGCTCACCCTCGCAGGATATGCGGTTAGGTCCGCTAATCGTGCAGTGCTTTTCCTTGCAGAAGTCCGCCAACAGCACCACCAGGAGCGACCTCCTAGTCTGCCCAAGGGGCGGCGGGCAAGCCGTCCGCCGAGGCCGCCCACCGGGGGCGGCCTCTCTTCTGCCCGAGGGGCGGCGGCCTCCTGCCGCCGTCCGCCGAGGCCGCCCACCCGGGGCGGCCTCTGCCCGCCAGCCGGGCGGATTCCCCCCGGAATCCGCCCAGGCCGCCCGCTAGGGGGCGGCCCCGGCTTCCGCCGGGCGGACTCCTCCCGGAGTCCGCCCAGGCCGCCCGCTAGGGGGCGGCCCCGGCTTCCGCCGGGCGGACTCCTCCCAGAGTCCGCCCCGGCAGCCCGCTAAGGGGCGGCCCCGGCTTCCGCCGGGCGGACTCCTCCCGGCGTCCGCCCAGGCCGCCCGCTAGGGGGCGGCCCCGGCTTCCGCCGGGCGGACTCCACCCGGAGTCCGCCCAGGCCGCTCGCTAGGGGGCGGCCTCCGGCCTGCCGGGCGGACTCCACCCGGAGTCCGCCCAGGCCGCCCGCTAGGGGGCGGCCTCCGGCCTGCCGGGCGGACTCCACCCGGAGTCCGCCCAGGCCGCCCGCTAGGGGGCGGCCCCGGCTTCCGCCGGGCGACCTCCACCCGGAGTCCTCCCAGGCCGCCCGCTAGGGGGCGGCCTACGGCCTGCCGGGCGGACTCCACCCGGAGTCCGCCCAGGCCGCCCGCTAGGGGGCGGCCTCCGGCCTGCCGTGCGGACTCCACCCGGAGTCCGCCCAGGCCGCCCGCTAGGGGGCGGCCTCCGGCCTGCCGGGCGGACTCCACCCGGAGTCCGCCCAGGCCGCCCGCTAGGGGGCGGCCTCCGGCGTGCCGGGCGGACTCCTCCCGAAGTCCTCCCAGGCCGCCCGCAAGGGGGCGGCCTCCAATTCTCTCCAAAGCCTCCTGCAGCTTGCTTCACCGGCCAAGGTGGCAGACGTAAATTTCCAGTCCGCAGAGTCCGCGCAGGTCGTCATGCTGACGTCACTGGGCCCCGCTTCTAGAAGAACTTCCCTGGGCCTATAAATAGCCCCTGGTGCCTCTCATTCTACACGCCCCGAAGGTGGAGACAAGTCTTGCCAGCAGACCCTACGGACTCCATTTTCCAGTCCGCGCAGTCCGTCATCAGCCTTCCAGCAGACTCCGCGGACTCAGATTTCCTGTCTGCGCAGTCCTCCGCAGCTCTCCAGTAGCTTGCCAGCAGACTCTGCAGACTAAGTTTTCCATTCCTCCAGCAGCTGACAGACTCTTTTACTTAGGCTCTGGCAGCTTCTTTTCCCTGCCAGCTTCTCTCCTCTAGTTTCTAGCAACTTCTTCTCCTTTAGCCGCCAGCTTCTCCTTGTACCCCTTTAATGCTCTGTTGTGAAGGTGTACTAGTAAGCTTGTAACTCTCGCTATTAATTAAAGGAAAGCCCGTCGCAAGAGTGACATTTAGGCCGCGGCGGGCGAAGTGTGTTGTTGCCGCTGCTAGCAGCCCCTTCTCCTTGCCCTCTGCTCAGCAAGCTTCTTCTCTGCTCAGCTCAGTTCTTCTCGGCAACCAACCTGCAAGCACAGGCGTCACATTAGTCGTCTGCTCGACAGCTCCTGATCAACCTCCTTCTCCTCTCTTGATCAACCCGCTCTGATGATCAAGATTCTCCTCTCCTCTATCCACGCAACCCTCTTTGACAAGCCGTTTGCTCCACTCTCGAGCACTCAGAGGCTTCATTCCTTCCCTCCTCTCCTCCTCTCCTAGCTTGTGAGACCGAACACCCCCTCCGTGTTAGCTAGCTGGTGCCCCGCGACGTTTCCGCGCATCAACAGGGGCGTCAGTGTCTCGACATATATTTGCATCAGTTTTACGAGAATGAGGTCCTGCAGTTGAAGTTAGGCTGGAGATCTTGGCAAATGCTAACTTGTGTACTACTTTGTGAGTTGAAAGCTCCGTGGTGAACGCTTAGGCAGCAGTTCTTGCGGTTGATTGCTCGTGACTTGTCCTTGTGGTGTCTGCGGTGTGTTGCGGTACAACCTAGGTGCCCATGAGGAAGTATACGGAAGGGTTCAACAACCTTTTCAGGCACCTTGTCGGTCTATTTATAGGCCTCTGAGTTTGATCTGCAAATATCCATACTGAACCGACCTGAAATTACCAAAATACCCCGGATCGGGCCTGCCAACAGCCAAACTCCGCTGTCCTGAACAGCTATATGCAGACCACCAGGGGTAGAAGTGTAAAATTACCTGTGGTAGAAGAGTAAAATCCCCCTTGGGGGTAAAAGGGTAAAAACAGCTTTCCTCTCAGGCACCGAGTGGGGGAAGTGACTGGCGGGCGAGACGGTCCCACTTGTCCGTCTCGTCGGCCTCTCGCCTACTGGCCATCTCGCCTTCTAAGGTCAGCTCACGCCCCAAAGGACGTCTCGCCTACAGTAAAGAACCCCCCGTCTCGCTACCTGCGAGTGGACCACCCGGTCCCACTCGCCCACCAAGTTCCTCTTGTTGGAGTTACCATGATGATCTGGAAGTGACCAAACATGTAATCTCACTGCCAACGCGATATGAGCCTGCAGGGTCGCACACAAGAGATGTGGAGAAGTTGGACGATTGACTGTGTTGGTAAAGGTTGCCAATCACCGACCTGAATGGGGTCATGGGCAAAGTGTTGCCTTAAAGGATCGTCGGGTTGGGCAAATGTTGCCTTGGAAGGCTGGTTAGATTGTCGTCCGAGGGTCGATAGCATTCGTTGAGAATCGTCTTTTTGATTCCCGCCGATCGACGAGAATCATCTCTTTGATTCTCGCCGATCGACGAGAATCGTCGAGAATCAACATGCTGATTCTCGACGATCGACGACTTCGACATGTATCGTCGACCGCGGCTCGACGATCGACGAGTTCGTCATGTATCATCAAGTCATGCTCGACGATCGGCGAGAATCGTCGAGTATTGCACTCTGATTCTCGCCGATCCATTATGATGCTCGATGATTGATTCTCGCCGAACCTGCTCAGTGATTCTCGCCGATTGTCGCCGATTCTCACCGATTGATACTCGCCGATTCTGAACCCTATTTCGGGGTGGTCTGCGGATAGCGAAGTTTCTAAGTCTTTTATGCCTTTGGTATAAAAGGGATACTTAGGGTTTCTCGGCACTTAAGCTTTTGAGCTCGCGATTTTCTCCTGTAGCAGATCGAAACCCGCGACGGAAAGAGTTCCGCTCGTTCGCTTCGCCGATCCCGATTCCCGCCGCCGGAAGAGTTCCGCCGCCGTGTTCGCTCCGTCGACCACCTCTTCTCCGGCGACTGTCGCTGGTGCTGCAATCCCTGGCGCGGACCTAGCAGTCCGTGGGAAAGCAAAGGTGCGGTCTTCTCCATCCCGATCTTCCGTGTGACGGAAAGACCGGCGTTCTCCCGCTCGTGTGGACTTCTGCAGAAACGTGGACATTATTCCACGTAGAACTCGCCGCTAGCAGGAAGAAGAAATTTGGAGCATCTCCGTTGAGTTGTGACTCAACGCCACTGAGGTAATTTTTGTCTAGTTTTTGCTAACTTCTTGATTCAACGTTCATAGCCCGATCCACATCTCTTTGGGTTTTTCTTGATGTTTATTTTTCCGCTGCGTGCACAAGCGTTGTGCCATCCTCACAGAGAAACCCAACAGTGGTATCAGAGCCAGGTTGCGGCCATGATCGTTGTTTTGGAAGTTTGTTATTCCAGTGCGTGTAAACCTAGGGATTTGGAAGTGTTCTAAATGTCTAGATTTAGTCTTGGTCTCCTCCAAGAACGTCTGGAATTGCGTGGGAATTTCTAAGTGTTAGAAATTGTTGTCTCCTTAGCAGTAACCATCCCTCGAGTATGTTTTGGATTGTGAATCCAACATAGAGAGATGAGCTTGTCTACTGCTTTAAGTTGAGTTGTCTTTGCCTTTGTCCAATGCATGTAAATCTGAGGATTTGGAAATTTCCGGATGTTCAGATTTAGCCCTTCCTTCTATCAATTGTTGATGGTGTTAGGATGTGCACATAAGGGATGCATGTGGTTTTAGAAGAATTTTGTTTTTCTTTGGATGTGCACATTGATCAAATGTTGATCATGGTTAATTGTTAACCTATAATTGAAAAATCCCTTCATCTAATATTAAGTGTTCGGATGCCTTCCGATGGATAACACTCTTCCTGCCTCGATCGATGAAGTGTGGGCTTGCCAAAGCAAGGTGCATTAATCTATCTTGGTAAGGGTGCGGGCGGATAATTGTAATATCCCACTGTCGACATCGGGTCATACTTAACTAGGTGACCTCAAAGGTTGAGTGCCTAGAGCCATAGGGTTGGCATGCACCATATAATGGATGCGAATAAGGAGTTATTCACCAACCATACAAGAATTGCATGAGGATGCAATTGGCAAGCGTTACCTACCTAAATAACCGCATCGTGAGAGGAACGCCAAAGCGGACTCATAGTGTTGGTGAAATACGGATCTTGTCCACTAAGAGAGTAGCTCGCATGAACTCTCCGAATTGTTAGTGAGGGCTATCATTTCGAATAAAATAGTGAGAGTATTTTAATTGAAGTCCAAATTAAAATAAATTGTATTTGTAATTTGGTACTGATTTTATTCTGCATAAATTCTTGTAGAATTCCATGGCAAGTGTTTCACACTCCACGTTGTCTCTGAGAGCCATCCTTGAGAAGGATAAGCTCAGTGGGACAAATTACATGGACTGGTACAGGAACCTGAGAATTGTTCTCAGGCAGGAGCGAAAGCTCTATGTCTTGGAAGAAGAAGCCCCCGAGGTGCCGACCGGGAACTCTTCCTGTGCTGAGAAAGATACTTATAAGAAGTATACTGACGATGCTTTGGATCTCGAATGCCTTATGCTTGCCACCATGAACTCTGAGCTTCAGATGCAACATGAGAACATGGGGTGCAAGGAGATTGACGAGCATCTCAAGAAAATGTTTCAAGGGCAGGCTCGTCAAGAGAGGTTCGACATCACGAAAGCGTTGTTTCAGTGCAAGATGAGAGTTCAAGACTCAGTAGGGACTCACGTACTCAAGATGATTGAGTATATCGAGAACCTTGAAAGGCTGGGTTTTCCTCTTGGTCAAGAGTTGGCCACGGATTTGATCCTGCAATCGTTGTCGGACAGTTATGAGCATTTCGTCTTGAACTACAACATGAATGAGATAGACAAGACACTGCCCGAACTCCTAGGCATGTTGAGAACTGCCGAAATCAACATGAAGAAGGCCAAGCCTGCCAGCCTCATACTGATGGTGCATAAGGGCAAGGGCAAAGCCAAGGGTTCCAAGAAGACGAAGGTGGGACCTAAGTCATATCTTGAGCCCAAGTCTTCAGCACTGATGAAAAAGAAAAGCATGGTGAAGGAAGGGAAATGCCACCACTGTGGCAAGGCTGGTCATTGGAGGAGGAACTGTCCTTCGTACATTGAGGGTCTGCAAAAATTGAGGGGAGGTATGACTTCCGCTTCAAATCTTTACGTTATAGAGATAAACCTTTCTGCTCCTTCATCTTGGGTATTGGATACCGGATGTGGTTCTCACATTTGTACAAATGTGCAGGAACTGGGAAGGAGAAGATTGCTGAGTAAAGGGGAGGTGGACCTTCGCGTCGGCAATGGAGCAAGAGTTGCTGCTGTAGCCGTAGGGGTTTATCGTTTTTCTTTGCCCAGTGGGCTTGTAATAGAACTTGATAATTGTTATTTCGTTCCGGCCATAACTAGAAACATTATATCTATTTCATGTTTGGACATGATTGGATTTTCTTTTATAATTAAGAACAATTGTTGTTCTATATTTATGAATGATGTTTGTTATGTTGTAGCCCAATTGTTTAATAGTCTTTATGTTTTGAACTTGGACCATCTGATCTGTAATGTAGATAATAATAAAAGACTAAGAACAAATGACTCAAACCCTACGTATCTCTGGCATTGTCGTTTGAGCCATATCAACGAGAAGCGCATATTCAAGCTCCATAGAGATGGACTTTTGGACTCATTTGATTATGAATCATTTGAGCGATGCGAATCTTGTTTGTTAGGCAAGATGACAAAAGCTCCTTTCACTGGTTATACTGAGAGGTTGAGGATCTCTTGGGTGTTGTACATAGTGATGTATGCGGACCCATGAGTTCCATGGCTAGAGGTGGGTATTTCTACTTTGTTACATTTACTGATGATTTCAGTAGATACGGATATGTGTATCTTATGAAGTGCAAATCCGAGACCTTTGAAAAGTTCAAAGAGTTCAAGAATGAAGTAGAAAATCAGTTGGGTAAAAAGGTTAAAGCACTCCGATCTGATCGAGGTGGCGAATACCTGAGTCATGAGTTCCGTGATCATCTGAAAGAGTGTGATATTGTATCACAGCTCACTCCACCTAGAACACCACAACATAATGGTGTGTCTGAGAGGAGAAATCGTACTCTGTTAGACATGGTACGTTCGATGATGAGTCATGCAGACTTGCCTGTTTCCTTTTGGGGTTTTGCTTTAGAGACTGCTGCAATGACATTGAATCGCGCTCCAACGAAAACGGTTCTGAAGACACCATATGAGATATGGACTGGGAAGCGTCCTAGTATGTCGTTCATTAAAATTTGGGGCTGTGAGGCATACGTAAGACGTCAAATGCCTGACAAGCTGGAACCCAAATCGGATAAATGTTATCTGGTGGGATATCCTAAGGAAACGAAAGGGTATTACTTTTACCTACCGTCTGAGGGCAAAGTGTTTGTCGCAAGGACTGGTGTCTTCTTGGAGAAAGAGTTCTTATCAAGAAAGACTGAAAAGGTAGAGCTTGAAGAAGTTCAAGAACCACATGTAGTGAATGAACCGGAATTGGATTCTGAGACAGGACTACAAGATGTTGTAGCTAGAGAACCTGCTCAAGGAACACAAGTCCTACGTAGATCTGGTAGACCGAGATTTGAGCCTGAGAGATATGGATTTCTCGTGTCTCAAATAGGTAATGTGTTGCTTATGGATCATGATGATGAACCAGCAACCTACCAAGAGGCTATGGATGGACCGGACTCTGACAAATGGCTTGAGGCTATGAAATCCGAAATGGACTTCATGTATGCAAACCAAGTTTGGAACTTGGTGGAACCACCTGAAGGGGTACGACCCATAAGGTGCAAGTGGGTCTTCAAGAAGAAGACCGACATGGATGGGAATGTACAGACATTCAAAGGGCGACTAGTGGCTAAGGGTTTCAAGCAAATTCATGGTATTGACTATGATGTGACCTTTTCCCCTGTTGCTATGGTAAAGTCCATAAGGATATTGCTTGCTATTGCTGCGTATTATGACTACGAGATCTGGAAGATGAATGTCAAAACGGTTTTCCTTAATGGAAACCTCCTTGAGGAAGTGTATATGACACAACCTGAGGGTTTTGTATCCTCAGATGAAGCCACTAAAATATGCAAGCTGAATAAGTCCATTTATGGACTGAAACAGGCCTCTCGAAGTTGGAATCTTCGTTTTGATGAGAAAATCAAAGAGTTTGGTTTCATCAAGAATGAAGATGAGCATTGTGTTTACAAGCGAATCAGTGGGAGCATTGTTGTCTTCCTGATATTGTATGTAGATGACATACTGTTGATTGGGAATGACATTCCTACCCTGAAAGTTGTTAAGAACAACCTAGGGAACTGCTTTTCAATGAAGGATTTGGGTGAAGCGACTTATATACTCGGTATTAAGATCTATAGAGATAGATCAAAGAAGTTGCTGGGTTTGACCCAGAGTACGTACATCGAAAAGGTGTTGAAGCGGTTCAACATGCTTGAGTCCAAGAAAGGATTTTGCCCATGTCTCATGGTGTGAATCTCTCTAAGGACCAGTGTCCAAAGTCTTGTGAAGATAAGTACCGCATGAAGTTGATTCCATATGCTTCGGCAATTGGATCAATTATGTACGCGATGTTATGTACTCGACCCGATGTCTCCTTTGCTTTGAGCATGACTAGCAGGTATCAGTCAGACCCCGGTGAGTGTCACTGGATTGCAGTCAAGAATATCCTGAAGTACTTGAGAAGAACTAAGGATGTGTTCTTGGTGTATGGTGGAGAGGAAGAGCTCGTTGTAAGTGGTTACACGGATGCTAGCTTCCAAACTGATCGAGACGACTCCAAGTCTCAGTCAGGTTTTGTGTTTTGCCTGAATGGAGGAGTTGTGAGCTGGAAGAGTTCCAAGCAAGAGACAGTTGTTGATTCTACAACAGAGGCCGAGTATATCGCAGCAGCTAATGCGGCGAAGGAGGCTGTATGGATTAGGAAATTCATCGGCGAGCTTGATGTAGTTCCTAGCATTGTTGGTCCCGTAGTTCTCTACTGTGATAACAATGGTGCAATTGCACAATCTAAGGAACCTAGATCTCATCAGCGCTCCAAGCACATACTCCGGCGGTTTCATCTTATTCGTGAGATTGTCGAACGAGGAGATGTAAACATTTGCAGAGTGCCGACTGAGGAAAATATTGCGGATCCGCTGACAAAGCCTCTCGCGCAGAGAAAGCATGATGGTCATACTAGATCGATGGGTATACGATACCTAAATGATCAACTCTAGCGAGAATCTTGTGGGTTGCATGTAATCTTGTATTTTGTTGGCTGTTTGTTCATATGATGAACTGTGTACCTAATTTTCCTTTTACAATTAATGACAAATTCTTTTATTATGTTTTTCTATATGATAGTTAAATGTTAACATAATAGATACACTTAGAATGTTCTCTTCCATGGGATATCAAGTACGTGACTTGAATGTGAGAGCCCATGATTTATTTGAAGCTTCATTCTTAAAGGTCCCTGGTCGAGTATCATCA
Organism: Platanthera guangdongensis; assembly: GCA_039583875.1. Lineage (NCBI taxonomy): Eukaryota > Viridiplantae > Streptophyta > Magnoliopsida > Asparagales > Orchidaceae > Platanthera > Platanthera guangdongensis. Next base: position 282,411,033 of record CM077151.1, on the reverse strand, counting down.
TAGAAGCTAAGGGTGATGATGATACATGAAGGCTAGCACGTGCGTTGACTGATGACCGGTTCTCACAGGTCATGATATTGTGATATCAAGTCATCACGTGGGTACTTGTTAGTGAACAAGTTGTACTGGACAGACCCAACCTGAGACTGCTCTGTGGATTGTCATCCAATCGTGTCACGAGTAGGTCTCAATTGACAATGGTGTTGTGATCCTTTGACCTGAAGTCACAGCATTCATCAAGTGAGGAAGAGCGTGCTTTGATGCCATCTAAAGTCTTCCTTGAGAAAGGTTGATGATAAGGGTGGTTGTTGGGCATGTTACGAATCATTTGGGTGTTTGTGTGTGAGCAGATATGGGATTTGTCCTCCTGTATGACAGGAGTTGCATCCATGGGCCCCTTGATGGAACTGGACTGAGAAATGCATGACCATGCTTGGTTGAGTCAATATGTGATATTGGACTCACCATTCTCTGGAAGTCCGTCCTGGATCAAGAAACTTGGATTGAGCTATTACGAGGGTGACACGGTCCATGCCTCTAGTTCTTTCCGGATGTAAGGGACAAAGACAACGCTGATACATTGGTCATAAAGGCTTATGAGTTATAAACTCTTATTGCTTGGGGAGCAATGATGCATTGCTAGATGCCGCTCATTGTTTGTGAGGTTTTTACTTTGATACTTTCGAGATCAAGTGGGAGTCTGTTGGAGTTACCATGATGATCTGGAAGTGATCAAACATGTAATCTCACTGTCAGCGTGATATGAGCCTGCAGGGTCGCACTTAAGAGATATGGAGAAGTTGGACGATTGACTGTGTTGGTAAAGGTTGCCAATCACCGACCTGAATGGGGTCATGGGCAAAGTGTTGCCTTAAAGGATCGTCGGGTTGGGCAAATGTTGCCTTGGAAGGCTGGTTAGATTGTCGTCCGAGGGTCGATAGCATTCGTCGAGAATCGTCTTTCTGATTCCCGCCGATCAACGAGAATCATCTCTTTGATTCTCGCCGATCGACGAGAATCGTCGAGAATCAACATGCTGATTCTCGACGATTGACGACTTCGATATGTATCGTCGACCGCGGCTCGACGATCGACGAGTTCGTCGTGTATCATCAAGTCATGCTCGACGATCGGCGAGAATCGTCGAGTATTGCACTCTGATTCTCGTCGATCCATTATGATGCTCGATGATTGATTCTCGCCGAACCTGCTCAGTGATTCTCGCCGATTGTCGCCGATTCTCACCGATTGATACTCGCCGATTCTGAACCCTATTTCGGGGTGGTTTGCGGATAGCGAAGTTTCTAAGTCTTTTATGCCTTTGGTATAAAAGGGATACTTAGGGTTTCTCGGCACTTAAGCTTTTGAGCTCGCGATTTTCTCCTGTAGCAGATCGAAACCCGCGACGGAAAGAGTTTCGCTCGTTCGCTCCGCCGATCCCGATTCCCGCCGCCGGAAGAGTTCCGCCGCCGTGTTCGCTCCGTCGACCACCTCTTCTCCGGCGACTGTCGCTGGTGCTGCAATCCCTGGCGCGGACCTAGCAGTCCGTGGGAAACCAAAGGTGCGGTCTTCTCCATCCCGATCTTTCGTGTGACGGAAAGACCGGCGTTCTCCCGCTCGTGTGGACTTCTGCAGAAACGTGGACATTATTCCACGTAGAACTCGCCGCTAGCAGGAAGAAGAAATTTGGAGCATCTCCGTTGAGTTGTGACTCAACGCCACTGAGGTAATTTTTGCCTAGTTTTTGCTAACTTCTTGACTCAACGTTCATAGTCCGATCCACATCTCTTTAGGTTTTTCTTGATGTTTATTTTTCCGCTGCGTGCACAAGCGTTGTGTCATCCTCACAGAGAAACCCAACACCTCTCCCCAGCCTCTCTGGTCACAACTGCGGGACATGCCAGGACGGGCGATAGTTTGAACTACCGCCCCTCCTGGTGCTCTTTTCTGCCTAGGACATGCCGCCCGTCCAACTGGCTCCTCCATCAGGGGCGACATTTTTTCCACACAGGACGGGCGACAATTTCTGCCGCTCATCCTACTAGTGGTTATGGGGGAAATTACTGACTCTAAATATGACGATCCACGTGCTCTAAACGGAGCGATTCTATTCGTCCGACCGATGGTTATAGGGGAAATTGTCGGCTTGCCCCTCTTAAAATCAATAAATAGACCCTCATTCCTGCTCATTTGGTCTCTCGGCTCGGCCCAGAAAATCCTCTTACAGATTTTCTCTCCTCCTCCCTTTCACTCTCTACGTCCGCTTGTGCTCACACCCTTCGTGCACACACTCCTCTCTGTGTGCACTCTCCTTTGCGCACACCCCTTTGTGCACACACCCCTTCGTATGCATGTTCCACTCTGTGTGTGTTCTCCTTGGCGTGCGTTCCTTTGTGCGCACGCCCCCTTGTGCGCATTCTTCCCCTTTTAGCGCACGTTCTCCCTTTGTGCACGTCCATTCGTTAGCAAGTTGTTAAGACCGTTCCAAGCGCGCCACCTCGCGCTCTGCCGTCAATACCGCTCCAAGCATGCCTCAGTGTGCTCCGCCATTAAGACCGCTCCAAGCACGCCTCTGCACAATCCACTGTCAAGACTGCTCTAAGTGCGCCTCTGTACTCACCGTCGACAAGACTGACCAAGGTGTGCCTCTATGTGCACTGCCGACAAGGCAGACCCAAGTGCATCTTCTTGTGCTCTGACAACAAGACGACTCCAAGTACTCCTCAGCACGTGCTGCCTACTTTAGCGCCTTCTCGTGCACTACTTCCCTGCACGCTCAGTGCGTGCGCCAACAAGCTCACTGAAAGGTGTCCCATAGCAAGCGCTCCATCTGCTCTCCTCCAGCAGGTTCTTAATACGCTCTCCTACAGCAAGAGCTCTGCGCGCTCTCCTACAGTAAGCGCTCCGCGCGCTCTCCTCTAGCAAGCGCCCCGCGCGCTCTCCTATAACAAGCGCTCGGTGCACTCTCCACCCGCAAACGCTATGCGCGCTCTCCTCCGGCAAGCACTACGCGCGCTCTCATACGGCAAGCGCTCAGCACGCTCTCCTCTAGCGATCTAACCACCGACATGACAACCTATAGAGGATAAGGCGTACATAGCGCGTCGCTCAAGCTTCCAAGACTCAAGTGCTGGGACGAGCAAAGTAGGTCACTCCTACCTCCAAGCATTAACAAAAGACTTCAAAGCGTGACTAGTGCATCGCTGGACACAATTGACAAAGGAATACTTAGCTCTGAGAGTGGTGTCATGTCACCCTCCGAGTCCTTCCCTTTCCCTCTCTCCACAATTATAACGTGAGACAGCTTGTCGTCCTCGAGTTCTTCAAGAAAGCTTTGTACAACAATAAACAAATAGTGAAAGTTTGGCTGACACGGGATCCGAGCAAGTGTTTTTCACCCAGTTGACGGGTTTTCCACGTTAAAAAAATTCTTTTCCGATCCTCACTTTTTGCTTAGTGTAACTGTTTGCGCGCTCGACCGCTCATGGGCTAAGGCGGCTCAATTTAGTCCGATTTACCTGAGCCTTGAGCGATCCACAACAATTGTAAAATAATATTTGCTTAAAAATATAACAGATATGGTCTGCACTCAGTAATTTGGGAGGTTACGGTATGCGGATAGCCACATAACTACCGTAACCACCGCTTGTGGTCTATAAAAATGCTCTCAGACCTCTCTTATTTCTAACTTTTCTCCTCCCGACTTTCTTATTGCTCAGGGCAGAGCTCTGTCAAAATCCTCCTACAAGCCACCTCCCGCCGAGCGCCTTGAAAAATTGGCTAAGTCCACGACGTCCCAGAGTGCAAGTCATCTCCCCGACCGTCCCTAGAATCCTCCAACATACAAGGTGTTACGCAAGGCTTCCACAGCAGTTCTTCCACGTTCGTATGACAGCGCACTATGCCAGGGCAGCACCAGAAAGAACTCACCGTCTACAACAAGTGACAAATTTTGAGCTCAGTGAGTGGCAGTCTGTCGCCATTTGAGCACTCTTCTATTTTCTTTCATCCATAACCTATAACGAGGAGCGGTCTGTCGCCCTCGATTCATCTGACATATTGTAAACCAGCGATGATAATGAAGATTGACTGACACAAAACCGATCAAGTGATTTTTCACCCAATATACATGCTTTCTATGTTAAAAATCTCTTTGTGTCCTCATCTATTTACTGTGATTGTTTGCACGCTCGGCCACTTCACGGATTAAAGCGGTCTAATTTAATCTGATATACCAAAAGCTTTGAGTTGCACGCAACAATCATAAAATGCATGCTTAACATGACAAAGAAAAAAAAATAGTTTTGAATATAAAAATGGACACAATTCTTTAGGTAATATCTAGCAATCACGAACAACATTTCATAAGCACCATGTTCATGATCGTCACCGCGGTGCCAGTGTCCCTGCGATTCCAACAAATTAATAAATTTAGGGAATTGATATTCACAGATCATTTTGTGTTATTTGTACCCACCGATATTCGTATCACACAGAATTATAATTGTACCCAAAACCGATATTCGTACCCCACAAAAATGAATTTTTTTAAATTAATGTTATATATAATGAGTTCCTAATAAAAGTAGTCAAATATATGTTGATATATTTGTCAAATATATCTTAACAACCAATATATATTTGTCAAAAAGTCAAGTCCACAAAATATTAAAATACAAAAACATCTAAGATAATAGTGAACTTCATTTTTCTTTGACTTTGCTACATTCCAAAAAATCCTAAAAAACAATAATTAGCGCACATAAATAATAATAACTATAAAAAAAACTATTACAAATAATACTGTTTGTACCATATGTTTTAAATTATTACGATTATCCAAAATTTTCAAATTTTTCTTCAAAAAAATCATCAAAATGCCCTCAAAAAAGCACTATGAACGAAAAAAATGATAATTACATACGATAAAAAAGTGTAATGAACAATAAATAAAATTTTCTAAACATGCATATTTAGAAAATTTTATTCATTGCCAAACGGAGCCTTAATCAAAACAGTTCTGGCTCAAATGGGGTTGGGAAAACCTAGATCTAATAATAGATCTAAAAATAGAACCGGATACGGTTCGGATTCGAATTCGAACCAATAAACCAATAGTCGCAGATTCGTCAACTGGGTTGTATACTTCCTTGACAGTTCTTCTAACTTGGATAAATTAGTTTGTCTCTACCGGGCTGACTAGCCGTTTGAATAAAGGTTGTTCACAACAACTTTGGCGGCCAAGTGATCCTTGCGGTCAGGCGACCTGAAGTGCGGACAATTGACAGTTTAGTTCCAGTTCAGTAGAGCAGTGTCTATTCGCTGCAAGTTCTGTGGTTAGGCGACCTTGCGGTCAGACGACCAAGAAGTGCAGGTAGATGCAGTGTCTCCAGCAGGCAATAAGCAACAGTCCGCGCGGTTTCCCGATTAGCAAGGCGGATAGGCGGCTAAGCAGTTACAGTGTTCTGTCCGTCAGTTTTGTACTATCTTACTTTTTTGTTAATCTTCATCGGGTGCATTCTGAAATCATGTCTTACAATATTTGTCCCGCATTGTAAAGAAAAATGATAGTACAATTATGACTCTTGTTCTTCTATTTGCTACTGATTTATTTGACTTGTACGATTGAGTGTTACTCCCACCTCCCATTTCATAAATTTTTACAAGGCTTTCATATATGCACCCTGGATCCGGTGGGGCGAGGACTCCAGCCATACGACTGGTTTGCAAAAAAATATATAGAAATTTGAAGATAAAGCAAAAAAAAAGAATTTTTGAATAATTTATAATTTGCTAAAAGCGGAATACGATTTCCATTATTAGCACCTTTGAAATATTCGCTGCCACGAAGAAATATTATGAACCCTATCCACACGGCGCGGGTCATAGTGGGCCCGTGCATTTCTGTTATATGTTCATTTTTATGTGGTGTGTACATTTACTTAGTAGGCTTACAATTAGCAGTATATTGGATAGATAGTGTTGTATATATTTTTTTTGTAAAAAGCAATTTTTTAATCATTGTTATCAGTGCGGTGATATTAAAATTTTTGAATATTTTTCACAAAAAAATATTTGATAAAATAAAATAAAACTTTTTAAAATGTGACTAAACTCTTACAGATGTTCATGAGTCTATCTCTTCAAACGGTTTTGTAATTGAAGACATAGAACTCATGTAATTTTTGTTCAAAGGTGAAAAACTCAAGAAATTTCGAGTCTAACTTCTGCATTATTCATCCACGAGTCCAGTGTCACTTTCAAATTCGAGTTTTTGGGAGCAAATTGAAAATTAAGACGCACTGATGTTCGACCAATTGAATGAGCTGATTTTGATATGTACACAGCAAATTGATCTGCACTTATAAATTTTTTTTTTCAGCACATAAAATTTATTGTATTTTTTATTTAAAATAAAAAATTTTTGGACACAACAATCATTATTTTTAGGTGATTGTTAACCGCAACCCGCAATTTTACTTGTCGCACCCCAAAATTTTTCAGTTTTTTGCGTCTTTTTGAAATACGCCTTGTACATGTAATATTAGAAAAAGTGTTCACCACGAAAGTTGTAGATATCGACGAGATCTACAACTTTTGTGTTGATCACTTTTACTAAAAATGCATGTACAAGACGTACTTTGAAAATATGCTCAGATTTTGTGCCTTTTCAAAATACGCCTTGTACGTGCAATTTCAGGAAAAGTGTTCAACACGAAAGTTGTATATCTCGTCGATATCTATAACTTTCGTGTTGAACACTTTTCCTGAAATTGCATGTACAAGGCGTATTTCGAAAAGGCGTGAAAACTTTTGAGATTTTGGGATGCGACTAGCCAATTACGAGTTGCGGTTAACCATCAATATCCAGAAACAACCGAATAATTCGGTGCAGAATCATTTTTGTTTGAGCAGAAAGCCTGAAACCCAAATATTAATCACGATTCAGTGATTCACGACCTTAGGATTTATAAAAAAAATGTGTGAAAAGTCAATGTCAGTCAACTCCAATAGCTGTTGAACTTTTCACATTACAATAGTGCATCCTGTAAGTATTGATTTTTGACAAAATATGTTATAAAAATTTAAAATTGACAAAATACATCTCAAAATGAATTTTCTTGACAACATGTCTCATAGAATGTACAATTTAATCATTTCATTTTTTACTTAATAAAGTACGCATTGTCAAAAAAATCCACTTCAAACCAGCGTTTTAAGAACCGGATCGGCCGGTTCGACCGGTCGGACCGCCGACCGGTCACCCGGGCGGTCCAGTCAAGCCTCTAAATCCGGCCCCGCTCAGAACCGGGTAAAACCCGAAAAACCAGACGGTTGAACCACCCAACCGTAAAGGCCATGGCGCCCAAAATTTAATACCGAAAATAAGGGGGGTGGCAAGTTTTGAACCAATACCACTTCGAAATCAAGTAAGGGAACAAGCAACTCAACCATTTGGTTATTGATGAATGCTTTTAAAATATATTATACACATATAGATTAATACATATTTATAAAAAATAATCTATATAATAAAAACACATGCATATTAATGTATAATTGACAGTCAAGACAGACGTGTGACGGTCATATTTATCAAATATTATCTCATTTTTTATTATTTAATTAGTAAATATTTTTTCAAGTAGTTTTAAAATTTGTTAAAGATTGCATAAAAAATGATCAAATATGACGAATTCTCTCATTTTTATTTCTTTTTCAATTATATTTTTGCGTATAAAATAAAAATTATGTTATTGTATATTTATTTCATGACCGACGAGCCTCGCGCGTACATTTTAAAATACGCGTTATGCGTATTTCCCTTATTCCGATATATATTATGGGTATTGTTATATATAGACCGTGTTTGGCTATATACAAACCATTGTTATATACAAACCACATTAATTCAAAACCGGCTATATGTAGACCAAATTGTTATATGCAGACCAATGTAAAAAATTTTAAAAAAATTGAAACTTAATTTTCTTATAAACAATCAACTACTATTATGTTACAAGAACATGTAAAACTTATTATATTAACAAACATTACAAAAAAGAGATAATTCAAGACATAAAAGTTCTAATTTCTCCAAAAAATTTTGTCATTCGTCATCTTCGCCAAGTAAAGCGAACCTGCAATCAATAAATAAAATTCAGAGTGGTGCAGTACAAGACAGCAAATAATGCAGCAATCTTCTAATGAGTCCAATCAACTAAAGCTGGCAATGTGCAGCACAAGGCAAAAACATACCCTAATACAAAAAATGAATAAATAGATTGATGATGATGGATAGAGCTCAACACTAATCTTTCGTTTTATTCAATCGGTATAAATTTTACATGAAAAAAGTATATGGCCCTAAATCGAAGATATGCAAGAGTGATTTCCAGCCTTTAAACAAAGGCCGGACCCATTCTGAGAAGAAAAACCCTACAAACCCGACCCAACAAAGGCTCTAAATCGATCTTAAAGAAGGAAACAAATGTTCGCCGACAAAATATGTATAAGCAGCGGGAGGAAAAAAATCGAGGGTTAGGGTTTTAAATACCTCATTTTGAAAGGAAAGATTCAGATCACAATCATTGAAATCCTATTTTCGGATCCATCACCGGACATGGGAGGTTCGCCGGCCTTGAAGAATGCCACTTGAGTGCTCGCGACGATTTATTAGGGGATATTGGTCGTCGCCAGACACTGGAAACAGGATCGGGGGAGTAGTGTTTATCGCACAGGAGAGGGGAGACGAGAACGGCTATTGCAGTATTCAAAAAAATGGAGGAAAGTGATTTTTTGGGGGGAAAAGAGGTATTAATTTGGTTTGTATATAGTAAGAAAAAATATGAAAAAAACTAAATTTTGGGTCTGTATATAGCCAAACACGGCCTATATATAACAATGCCCTATATTATATATATAACGGTTCAACCCCGGTTGAACCGGTTGGACCGGTTCAACCTTGAACCTCTCCCTCCGCCGGTTCGATGTCCGGTCCAGTTTTCAAAATCTTGCTTCAAACATATATTTTGCCAATTTTAAACTTTAAGTAAATTTTCGGCTGCTCTTTACACTCACTCTTCGCCTGCTCCTTCCCCATTCCTTCGACCACTTGATGCCGTTGAACTCCTCTGAAACCTTTCGCCGCGGTTTGCTCCATCACTTGAGAGCGGCAGAAGGAGAAAAGCAGATAGGAAGAGAAGAGGGAGAAAGCTAGGGGTTGGTGGTGATAAAAAATGGGTGAAGGGGAAGCTGAAGACGAAATACTTCTGGAGTTCACTCCGACATGGATCGTCGCCGCGGTTTGCTCCATCATTGTCCTCATATCCCTCGTCGTCGAGCGCCTTCTTCATTACCTCGGCAAGGTGATCTCCTCTCTCTCTCTCTCTTTTCTCTACCTGCGCGCGCTTTTTGGCTCATTCCATCTGCATCTCGCAGTTTCTGAAGAGGAAGAACCAGAAACCACTCTTCGAGGCACTTGGCAAAGTGAAAGAAGGTTTTCCCGCGCCCTAAAATTAACTTGAAATGGTTTTGATGGATTTCTGATGAAGTGTATGGAGTGACGGATTCATTGATTTGTTCGCAGAATTGATGTTGCTGGGATTTATATCGCTGCTACTGACGGTGTTTCAGAGCACGATCGTGAAGATCTGTATCCCAAGGGGCTGGACGGATCACTTGCTCCCATGTAAAAAGGATTCCTCTACTGATTTGGCCGCGACCACCGCCCACTACTTCGCCGGCGCCACCCGTTGGAAGCGGCGCCTCCTCTCATCCCAAGAGTCTTACTGTAATGCCAAGGTGCTGGCCGTGTTCTTCTCCTCTCTGCTGCATCGTTTACTGTTTCGTTGAATCTGTGTCCAATTTGTATAGTTTTTTTTGGCAAATCGGGTAAAATGTTGGCGTCCATTTTCAGAATGAAGTTCCACTCCTGTCATTAGAGGCATTGCACCAGTTGCATATCTTCATTTTTGTTCTGGCAATCACACATGTGGTGTTTTCTGTGCTTACTATGGTCCTAGCTGGATTGAAGGTAAACTTGATTGTAGGGTTTGTTTTTGAAATTATTGGATTCTGATTATGGCATACATTAAGGCTCCGTTTGGGGCGGCTTTTTTGGACCTGGATCCTCTCCATTTGGGACCCCAAATGGAGGTCCATTTCATGGTGTAGATGCATTCTAACCTGATATAATGATGTAGAATTTTTTGAATAAACAAAAATATAAAAGGATGAGATTAGTCGGATCAGCTAGAAATAGTTCTGGATCGTGAAATGGATATCATCCATTATCCATTTCACTTGAAATGGAGAGAATCCTGATTCAGCTTTTTTTAATCTGGTGAGTTAAGAGTTTGGATAAAAATTCCACGGCCATAGAATGTTTGTTTCGCATGATGAGGGGCTTGCACAAAACAAAGCTGAGAACAAAAGGAAACACACCTGAAGGAGGCTCGCAGCAACGCTGGAGGAGATTGCTGGAGGAAACGGTTGAGGAGGTGCTTTTGGCGGAGGAGGGGCTTGCACAAAACAAAGCTGAGAACGCTAAGTCGCAGTCAGATGTGCGAGGGTCACCTGACCTAAGAGACTTCATCCACTTTTTTGTCCCAAAATAATGTTTTTTTGGTGGCGGTCGCAACTGTTGTTATGTCGATTGCCAAGCATCCATTCTATGACGCTGACGTTTTTGTCAAACTCGGAGCAAAAACGTTGTGCCAAATGGAGCCTAGATCTATCATCTCCTTAGCAACACCTAACTATTTCTCCTCATGATTCAGATCCGCGAATGGAAACATTGGGAGGATTCGATAAAAGCTAGTGATTCAGGAGATGGTACAACAAAATTATCTTCCTGCGAAGCGCTTAAATTGTAATTATCACCCGGAATTCTCTTGGAATCAATTTTCATATGAGTTTTCCAACATGTGCAGGTCCGAGGACAGTTTCACACTTGAATCAATTTGAATTTATCCGAGACCGTTTTAAGGGATTCGGCAAGGATTCTAGATTTTTAGGTTGGCTGGTCAGTTGATTTTCTTTGAAAACACTTGCTACTTAGTTTCTTATATATTTTTGATGATCTTATTTTATAGCAGCATTAGACTATGTTTTGATGTGTACTTCTTATCTGTCAACATAGTGTTTGATCGGTTAAGGGGAAGGTAATTATCCGAATGTAAATAATTGTGCATAGCATCTGTTTAACACATAAGAGTATTAAGTTTTTTGCGAAATCTTCAATTATAAGCAAGGGGATATAAGGGGGGCAGCCTAGGGCCTGGACTACTTACACTTCAAAAACGGTGACCGGATGAGGGAGAAACGACTACGATAAAATGGAGGTGTTCAGTTTTCTTTTTGGCCGGAAGAATAAGATGTTTGACCCCCTCTTGTTAAAATTCCTGGATCCGCCCTCGATTATAATAGATAAAACTATGATATTGTGGATTTGAACCGATTGGAAAGTGAAGTACATGAGTCAAGCTAGAAATACTTTTAATGGCAATAGTCTCGATAGAATTGTAGGTGACAGTGATACCCAATATCTCTAATGTGTGGAAGCTTGAATGCTTGTATTACAAGGACTAATTTTTTTCTTTGAAAAGAATTAGAATGTGTTTGTATGCCAAATATTTGTATGAAACCAAACAATATCAGCATTAACCCTTTGAAAATTAAGGGCTCTGGGCAACAACAAAAAAATTAAAACACGGAAGACATATGTTTACATGGTTTACCCCCAAGATGGATACGTCCACGAGCAGCAACAGTCCGCTTTTCACTAGATCAAGAACTAAGCTGGTTACAAAAAGTGGAAGGATTTTAGAATCACCCAAACCCTAGAATGAGTTTATATAATATTTTGTACATTTACAAAATACCCAAAATACCCTGAATCCAGGAGAGATCAGTTCCAACGTCATCTTTGGGTTATGATTCGAGCCTTATAATTAACATCTCCAATGCTGATGTGACCTAAGGTGTGGGTGTAGTTTTGAAATAAGGTAAAATGCGACCTATTTAAAATAATCGTGGCGCGAATGATTTCGCGGGCTATTTTAAGCCGATTAAACGACCCTAAGTGTCACACATGAACGTAAACACTATCACACACACATACAACATCATGATACTAAATTCCACAGGCACAGAAATAGTTGGTGGCATGCACGTGTAACAAAAATAACGGTAATCGGGAGATATGATTAGTTAGGCAAGCTCTAATAACCAACTATTCATTTAAAGATTTAAGCATAAAATATACTTGAGGATGGAGCTAGGAGAAGCGAGGTATACCCAAGGCGGAGAGGCAGTGGCTGGATAAGGGATGGTGGCTGGAAGCTTGATGGGTTTGCTGGAGCAGGGGAGGCGTCGCTGCTGACTGGGAACAGGGAGAGCCGGCTGGAAGCAAGGAGAGATGTTGGAGGCACACTGAATCCACCGGAGGAGGGGACTGGTGGGGTCGCTGGAACCCTAGACAGGTTTTGCGGTTGCGCCGGAGGAAGAGAAACTTTTCCCAGGCGGCGGCGGAGCTAGATGGCCAGGAAAGAGTTGGATCCCGTCGGGGAAGCTGCCGAAAGACTCGTCAGAGGCTGGAGGATGGGCCGCCGGTCCTTTGGTAGGGCATCTAGGGGCGGCGCTGCGAGCAGTCGAGGGAGGGAAAGGTGACGTTGAGCTATTCCGACGGGAGATAGGCGACGCTGGAGGGGAAAACCGACGAAATCAAATTGATTCGTCAGTTTTCTATTTCCAGCCGGACTGGAACAGTGGGGAGGAATTGTTTTTAAAGGGATAGGTTTAGGATTTCACATTTGGAATATTTTGGGCTATTGACACCCCATAAAATTGGTTTGATGTTTAGAGGGTTTTGAGAATGGGATGAATATGCTCACTCAAGTCGGAGATTTCAAAACTTATAGATGTTTAAAAATAAAATAGTTAATTAAATTAAAGCTTGCCCTAAGCTAACCGACCTACTACAATTACCGGACCTATGCATTTAGGGTCACGTTGGCTGGTCACACCAACGAGCCAAACAAAAATTTGTGCGAAAGCGTGCGCGATACAAAATTAACATCAAAGCGCTCATACATGCGCGATACAACTCGACTCAACACAAAAATCCAAAAATGCGCAAAAACGTGCGCTACAATAATAAAAGACGTGCACTAAAATAATAAAAACAAAACGATGCGACCCGGGTTGCATCAATTCTCCCGGGGTTGAAAGAACTCGACCCCGACGAGACTCGATGTAACCTGCAAATAGAAAGTCCAAGCGTCGATCAGAGAGATGTTGTGTAATGTTCTGCTGATGTCATGGCTGCGACCCAAAACTTGCGAGTAACCTCTCATCCCAAAATCTCATAATCCATTAGTTAAAATCTCATCTCAAATATTTAAATAAACAGTAATTAGTAGAGCTTTCAAAGGATGACAAGGGCGGTGTGTGGGAAAAACATGTGGCAGTGTGGGAACAAGAAGCAAGTTGAATCAGCCTGTGGAATCAGTAATTCATAACGCAACATACTCTCGTCCGATAGACACCTACGAACATCTGCTAGGCCCGGATCGAATATCGTCCTAATTTCGCCCTTCAACGTCCCAATCGAGTCGCAAAATTTTAAGAAGATCTCAATTTGACCGTGTAAAATTTTCCATAAAAGTCCTTTGAAGCGGGTGTCCCGATGGGGAGTGAAGTATCGAAGTATCGTCTTGACTCTCTCGAGACGAGTAGACCTAGAAGTTTCAGACCTCGAGCGATAGTGAGGTGGTGGTATAACATGCTCGTCTACAACTAAAAAGAAGTGATGTGGACTAAAGGCGTGCTTGTCGAATATGAAGTTGATGAAAGGTGGTGCCTCGGGGGCCTCGAGTGAGGGACCACCGAACACAATGTCTGTGGACTCAAGGGTCTGTAGAGACCTGGGCTCGAATCCCAGTAGCCACACCAAACTGATGTGACCCAAGGTGAGGGTATAGTTTTGAAATAAGATAAAATGCGTGCTATTTAAAATAATCGTGGCACGAATGATTTCGCAGGCTATTTTAAGCCGATTAAACAACCCTAAGTGGCACACATGAACGTAAACACTATCGCACACACATACAACGTCATGAAACTAAATTCCACAGGCACAGAAATAGTTGGTGGCATGCACGTGTAACAAAAATAACGGTAATCGAGAGATATTATTAGTTAGGCAAGCTCTAATAACCAACTATTCATTTAAAGATTTAAGCATAAAATATACATGAGGATGGAGCTAGGAGAAGCGAGGTATACGCAAGGCGGAGAGGCAGTGGCTGGATAAGGGATGGTGGCTGGAAGATTGATGGGTTTGCTGGAGCAGGGAGGCGTCGCTGCTGACTGGGAACAGGGAGAGCCGGCTGGAAGCAAGGAGAAATGTCGAAGGCACACTGAATCCACCGGAGGAGGGGACTGGTGGGGTCGCTGGAACCCTAGACAGGTTTTGCGGTTGCGCCGGAGGAAGAGAAACTCTTCCCATGCGGCGACGGAGCTGGATGGCCAGGAAAGAGTTGGATCCCGTCAGGGAAGCTGCCGGAAGACTCGTCAGAGGCTGGAGGATGGGTCGCCGGCCCTTGGTAGGGCATCTAGGGGCGGCGCTGCGAGCAGTCGAGGGAGGGAAAGGTGACGTCGAGCTATTCCGACGGGATATAGGCGACGCTGGAGGGGAAAACCGACGCAATCAAATTGATTCGTCAGTTTTCTATTTCCAGCCGGGCTGGAACAGTGGGGAGGAATTGTTTTTAAAGGGATAGGTTTAGGGTTTCACATTTGGAATATTTTGGGCTATTGGCACACCATAAAATTGGTTTGATGTTTAGAGTGCTTGCCGCGAGATAGGGCGTTGATCACAATCCTCTCCGCGCCTATAAATAGAACCCCCCTGTCGCATCAACACACCGAATGAACAGTAAGTGAGCTCGGGTAGTTGCTGCGGACAAGATTTTCTATTCGCGTGGTTTGAAGAGTTTGACCGGGTTGTGTTGTGCAAGTTGTGTGGATAGAGCTGGAAAGTCAGTGACTTGGTTCTGATTTCGGTCAGGGACAGTGCAGACTCTGCGGTTTGCAACCAACGGTTAGCAGCAGGTCGCGACTTGCGACCAGGCGGTCTTCTCTTCTGCAACTTGTTTCCCAGTTCAATAAGTTGTCTGTTTCTGGCGGCTTGTTCAGTTCGGCGGCAGCAGTCCACGTGATTTGGCGGCTAGGCGACCATGCGATTAGGCGGCTTGCAGACCAGCGGACAAAGTTCAGCATTGGAATAACGGGTAGTCCGCGTAGTTAGGTTGCGGTTTGGCGACTTAGCGGTTTCAGCAGACTCCGTAGTGGAGCAGCAGAGCCGGCGGTTACTCTTTGAGTTCGTGCGGCTAATTCTTGCCTTGTATTTTTTCTGCTTCCCTCGGGTACATCGACGAATCATGTCTCGCCATGTATGCCTTGTCTTGTAAATTTTTTTTGATAATACAAGATACTTGCTCTTCTGTTTTCGTCTGGCTTACTTGGGCTCGGATTGGTTGAGTGTTCATGCGTCTGGTTTCTCATTTTTCGCGAATCACAAATTTTTACATGCTATCAGAGGGAACAGAGGCTGAGCAGTGATCAACCGTCAGTTTACTTTATTGCTTCTGGGAGTCTAAGTGAACCAGGATTAGTGCAATGAAAGGTAGAATGACAAGAGGTCTTGGAATTGAGCTTCTTACATCGACTAACTCCAAGAAATGGAAGTCATGTATGAAAAGCTATCTTTTAGGCGAGGACCTTTGGGAGGTTGTCCGCGGAGATGGCAGGCAAGAGGTGGTTACTGCTGCTGCAGGTGCTGAAGCGGTGAAAGCTTGGAGGAAGACAAATGCGAAAGCGGAGTTTACTCTCAAGCGGGCTATATCACCGGAACTCTTCGACCACATCATAGGATGACGGTCTGCTGCGGAGATTTGGACTTCCCTTGATGGGTTGTTCAACAAGAAGGATGTAGCTCGACTACAATTCTTGGAGAATGAGTTGGCGAGGGCCACTCAAAGAGATTTGTCCATCTCAACGTTCTTCCTGAAGTTGAAGAACTTGTGCGCTGAGATTACAGCGTTGGACCCTGATGGACCGATTTCAGAAGCGAAGCTGAAGAGGCACATAATCCACGGTTTGCGGAAGGAATATGTGGCCTTTGTTACTTCTGTTCAAGGCTGACCCACTCAACCGTCTTTTTTGGAGTTGGAGAACCTGCTGGCTTCGCAGGAGAGCTTAGCAAGTTAGATGGCTGGAGTCGCCATCTCTGGAGGAGATGGTGAGACGCTCTTCTTGGGGAAGAAAAAGAGATGAGACAAGAAGAAGAAGTCGGTTGATGGTCTTTCTACTTCATATCAGCATGAGAGGAGTGTTTCTGCTAAGCGTGATTGGAAGAGGAAGGAAGGGCTAAGGTGCTATAAATGCAACCAGTCTGGCAACTTCAAGAAGGACTGTAAGGTTAAGCTTCAGTTGGTGAACGTTGCTCATGTAGGGAGTAAGGATATGCACTTGGTTGGGCTATCAACAAGTTTATATGTTGATCGAATGAGAGTCAATGATAGTGCATCTATCTGGCATGAAAGACTAGGACACGTCGGGATGGACAAGTTGAAAGAGATGACGGCAAGGAGCCTTGTGAAAGGCTTGCCTACGTTGTCATCTTGTCACAGACCAGGTCTACACAACCATTGGAGTGCATCCATGGTGAGCTGTTGGGACCGATCGTCACCGTCAGTCTTGAGGCAGCAGGTATATGCTGGTATTGATTGATGACCACAAGAGGTACACTTGGGTGTACTTCATGAAGGAGAAGTCAGATGCGTTCTGTTTGTTTGTAGAGTTCAAGGAGCTAGTGGAGGGTCGGTTTGACCTGCGGATCTAGAAGTTGAGAACAGACAACGGAAGTGAATTCATTTCAACCGTGTTCTCTAACTTTTGTAGGAAGCACGAAATCTGGAGAGAGCTCATTTGTGTGTATACTCCACAACAAAATGGTGTAGCAGAGCGGAAAATCCGTCATCTAACAGAGACCTGCAAATGTTGGCTTCATGCCAAAGACATTATTAGGGCTTTCTGGGCGGAGGGGATGGCCTGCGCGACATACGTCATCAATCTGATGTCTCTGAGTCCGATCAATATGAAGTGTCCTCATGAGCTGATGTTCAAGGAGAAACCTAGTGTGGAACATCTTTGGGTGTTTGGGTCGACCTGCTATGTATACGTCCTGGATGCTCTCGGGACAAAGCTGGATGCGAAAGAGAGGAAGCTTGTCTTTGTTGGCTATGATGGGCGGAAGAAGGGATGAAAGTGTATGGATTCAGTGACGAAGAAGTTCGTCGTCTCAAGAGACGTGATGTTCGACGAGCTGACGTCATATGGTGGTGGCTCTTTTGTAGAGTTGCAGGAAAGCAGGTCGGAAGGCGGGAAGGGGGAGGCTGCTGAAGATCTTCTGTTGGAGCTGCCCGTGTCACCAGGAGCTCCAGGTTGTTCTAGCTCCGGGGCGAAGGCCTCTGGTTCAGGAAGCAGGGGAGTGATGCTTCAGGTGCTTCTAGTTCCGGGGCGGAAGCTTCTGGTTCAGGAAGCAGGAGAAGCGATGCTTCAGGTGCTTCTAGTTCCAGGGCGGAGGCTTCTTGTTCAGGAAGCAAGAGGTGTGATGCTCCAGGTTTGCCCAGGAACGGAGTGGGTTCAGAAGAAGCAGAGGAGATGGTTAGCCGTGATCAGGCTCTTTGGAGATCGAAGAGGATCATCAACCCACCAGCTCGATATAGCGAAGGAAACGAGGTGAGCTCGGTCTTTTGTTTCTTCGCAGGCCCTCTGGTCGAGCGAGAGCCTTCTAGCTATGAAGACACCACTAGAGTCAAGGAGGTGGATAACGCCAATGATGAGGAGGTGATTGCCCTCAGAGGAAACGAGGCTTGGGACCTTTTGCCCAAAGTCGTTGGTGTTACTCTTGTGACGTACAAGTGGATATTGAAGCTGAAGAAGAAGCCGGAGGGAAGCATTACTCCTTTCGGGAGGTGCTGTAGGGATCCCTTATGGTCTTTGATATACAGAGCGAGGACTATGTCACGGACATCTTCTCGAAGGCGCTATCGGAGGGGCCATGTACACGGTTATGGGGACTGCAGGAGCTGGTCTCCACTTCTCACTTCAAGGGGGAGTGTTGAAAATTGTGAAGTGAAAGTGGCGACCTTTGCGGCCTGGGCGACCTGTTTGCGCGGCCTGTGCGGACAATACTGGCGGCTAGCCAGGTCGGCAAAGGTGTTGCAGTCAGCTTGTTCTCTGGCGGCTTGGACGGTTTGTTTGAGCGGTTTGTGCAGACAAAACTGGCGGCTAGCCAGGGCAGCTTGTGTGGTAACTGTTAGGAAGAAGAAGAAGGAGAAGATCTAAGGTGACTAGAGAAATTAGGGTTGAGGGAGGAAGAAGGGGGAAATACCTTAATAATACTTTTCATATCCATCCAAAGAGGGGGTCCGGTATATTTATACCCGGACCTAGGGCCGGCCGGCCCCGATGGGGGCTGAACCAACTTGGTTCAGCCCCCCGTGGGCCGAAACTTATGAAGAGGGGGTTGAACCAATTGGTTCAGCCCCGTTGTCGCCTCTGCCACGCCTCAGCCGCCGCCTGTATTGCCGACCAAATAGCCGAGCCTCGTTCGGGGGCGTAACATTCCCCTCCCCATCAAAAACCAGCTTGTCACCAAGGTGGTAATCGGGGTAGAGCTCCCGAAACTCTGGCAAATCCACCTAGGTGTTGTGCTCTGCGCCGAGACCCTTCCACTTGACCAATAGCTCAGGACAGTACGTCGTGCCACGACGCTTCCATTTGATCAAAAGTACGTCGTCAGGAATTGGGCGCAACTCGCCCCCGGTAGTTGCTTATGGCAAACAGTGGCTGACCTGGACAGTGTCGCCAATCTTTCGCTTCAACAGGGAGACGTGAACAGTGGGATGTATCCTGGACCCTTCAGACAGCGCCAACGTATAAGCAACTGGTCCCACCCGCCGGGTGATCCGAAATGAACCATAATAACGGGGTGTCAACTTCTGATTCGTCCGATGTGCAACGGACAACTGCGATAGGGGCGGAGCTTGAGAAAAACCTCGTCCCCCACCTGAAATTCCCGCTCGGTGCGATGTCTGTCCGCCTGGGCCTTCATACGATCGTGTATCGTCCGGAGATTCTCCCGCAAGGTAGCAAGTGTGCGGTCACGGTCACGGAGTGCTCGGTCAACTGTTGCCACTGCCGTACCACCCGGCTCATAACTGTGTCAGAGAAGGAGGCGGACACCCGTAGACCACCTCAAAGGGAGTCAGCTTGCTGGCTGAATGATAGGAAGTGTTGAAGCAGTATTCTGCCCAATGCAACCAACTCGTCCACGTGCACGACTCGTCCATGACGAAGCATCGGAGGTAGGTCTCTATGCCCCGATTCAATACCTCAGTCTGACCGTCCGTTTGCGGATGGTGAGCCGTGCTGAAGCGCAGGGTGGTCCCTTGTAAACGAAAGAGTTCCCGCCAAAAATTGCCAACAAAAGTGGGATCGTGATCCGAGATGATCGCACGAAGGATGCCATGAAGTCGAACAATCTCGCGAGTGAAAAGAGAAGCAACAGACTCGCCGGTATAGGGATGCTCAGGGCGAGGAAATGTCCATATTTGGACAACTTATCAACCACCACCAAAATGACTGTCTTGTCCTTAGACCGAGGCAAGCCATCAATGAAATCCATGGACACGGTATCCCAAATTTGGTGCGGAATCTCCAAGGGCGTAAGTAGCCCAGTCGGGGAGGTGGTCTCGTACTTCTGTTGCTGGCACATGTCACACTGTTGAACAAATAATTGAATATCTCGTTGCATTCCCTTCCAAAACACATTGGCCCGTGCCCGCTGAAGAGTGCGGAGAACACCGGCGTGGCCTCCCATCGGGGACGAGTGGAACTCATGCATCATGACCGTCCTCCAAGCCGACTGGGAGGGTATGACCACCCGACCCCGATAGTATAGCCGGTCATTTTGTAGATGATAGCCTGGAGCTGCCTCACGCGCATGTCGTAGATCCTGCACAATAGCCTGCAGCTCGGGGTCCCGCTGGACCTCCTCCTGAATCTCATTGATAGCATACAGCTGGGGCGTAGAAATGTGAGCTAGAGTGCTCTCCGGCAAGCGAGACAAGGCATCAGCAACCCAATTGTCCTTCCCTTGTCGGTAAACAATCTCGTAGTCGTACCCCAAAAGCTTGGTGACTCACTTCTGTTGTAGGGGGGAGGAAACCCACTGGTCCAAGAAGCGCTTCAAACTCTGATGATCTGTCCGAATCTTGAAATGACGGCCCAACAGGTACGGTCGCCAGAAGCCCGCGACATGGATGACAGCCAGCATCTCTTTCTCATAAGCCGATAATCCCAACGTCCTTCGAGCCAATGCCTTGCTGTAAAAGGCAATCAGCCGCCCTTCCTGCATCAACACAGCACCCAATCCCACTCCGGAGGCATCTGTCTACACGACGAACTCCTTGGTGAAATCCAGGAGTGCTAAGACTGGAGTCGTCGTCATAGCCCGCTTGAGTGCCTGAAAAGCAGCCTCAGCCTCATCCTGCCAAGAAAAAGCGTCATTCTGTAACAGCTGTGTCAGTGGCCTGACAATCTTCCCGTAATCAAGCACAAACCGCCGGTAGTAGCCGGTAAGACCCAAGAATCCCCGCAGAGCCCGAAGGGTATGGGGCCGCGGCCAAGAGACCATGCTCTCAATCTTCCGAGGATCGGCTTTCACCCCTGCGGCCGAGACCAAGTGCCCCAGATACTCCACTTCCTCTTGACCAAACGAACACTTCGATCTCTTAACAAACAACTGGTGCTGGCGTAAAATGGAGAATACCTGGTCAACATGGCGCAAGTGGTCCTCCCAAGTAGCACTGTAAATAAGGATATCATCGAAGAAGATGAGCACGAAGTGACGAAGGTCCCTGAAGATCTCGTTCATATTCGCCTGGAAGGTGGACGGTCCACCCGTCAACCCGTTGGCCATCACCAAGAATTCATAATGACAGTCATGAGTCCTGAATGTTGTCTTGTGGATGTCTTCGTCATTCATGAGGATCTGGTAATATCCAGACCGTAGATCAAGCTTGGTGAATCGTGTCGCCCCATGTAACTCGTCTAACAGCTCCTCAATCAACGGGATCAGAAACTTATCCTTCAGTGTGGCACTGTTCAGGGCACGGTAATCTACACAAAACCGCCAAAACCCATCCTTTTTCTTGACGAGAATGATCGGAGCCGAGCAGGAACTCGTGCTCGGCCTTATGATGCATGCATCGAGCATCTCTCATACGCTGCACTCAATCTCAGCCTTCTGCATGTGCGGGTACCTGTAGGGTCGGATATTGGGAGGCTCCGTCCCTGTCTTGAGTACAATCTGATGATCCCGAAACCGTGAAGGCGGAAGTGTACGTGGCTCCTGGAAAATGTCCGCATACTGCTCAACCAAAGCCTGCATCTGCATAGGCACCTCAACTGACTCCACCTCATCCGTCCTCACCCCCAAAAGAACCGCCATCAAACATCCCGCCTCCTAAAGCTGTTGGAGACTGCGTAGAGAAATTTCCTTGATCGGCGAAGAAGTAAGACCCCGCAAACAGAACTGCTTCCCACTCTGCAAGAACTTCATTGTCATCTGGGCCAAATCTAAGGTGACCCTCCTCAACTGCTGCAGCCACTGAACTCCTAGCACCATGTCCGAGCCTCGAATGGATAAAAGATAGACATCTGTGCGTCCGACGTACCCCTGCATCCGAACCTCCACTCCCTTCAGTACACGCAAGCACTGCAATTTGCTGTCATTGGCCACCATGACCTGGAAGGCAGCCCCAGTGTCAATCAAATGCCCAATCTTCTGTGCCACATCCGGATGGATGAAATTGTGCGTACTCCCGCTGTCCACCAGGATGGTCACCTTCTCCTGTCGGACCCGCCCCGCAAGCCGCATAGTAAGCGGAGGGGGGTTACACCCCTCCATGGCATGCAGAGAGACCCCGAGCTCGGTCAAGTCCAAGTCGCCTCTGAAATCCAGCTCCTCTAGACTCAACTCGTCATCCACCTCCTGTTGTAACATAAAGATCTGGACCTTCTGGCATTTGTGTCCTGCCGTAAACTTCTCATCACAGTTGAAATAAAGTCATTTTTCCTTTCGTGCTTGTAACTCACTCCAGGACAGCCGTGTCATTGTCGGCCGTCCCGCTACCGGCGGGTCCTTCCTGGCAGTAACCAGTGTAGTAGTAGTGGGCCTCACCGTAGTGCGGGACAACCACCTGTTGAACCGCTCTTCCTGAATGCGGGCCAGACTGATGGCGTGATTCAAGCTGCGGGGCATGTACGCCTGAACCTCATCTTTTAAGTGGTCCTTCAATCCAGAGACAAAACAACTGAGGAGTGTCTTCTCCTCCCAGTGCACCCTATTTGCCAACTTTTCGTACTTCGTCCTGTATTCCATCACGGTGCCCTTCTGACGTAATTTTTGCAAGAGAGCCTCAAAGTCTTCGAACTCCGGGGGCCCGAACTGGGCGGTGAACCCATCAACAAACTCTGCCCACGACACATAATCTCGCCCCCGCAGGAACCACTGCGTCCACTGAAAAGCATCGTCCTCCAAGTGGAAAGACGCCAGTTGCACCCACTGTACCTCGGGTACCTCTTGATAGCTGAAAAACAACTCCGCCTTCTGTACCTATTCCAAGGCGTCCCCTCCGGCATATCGAGGGAAATTCATGCGTGTCAGTTTTGGCGGCATGTACGACCGTTGACCGGCCTGTCCTCACCACCCCGCCTCCTGTCCAAATCTTGGCGGTCTCCTTGGTCCTTCATGTTCAAAAGGCACGCCCGGGACGCCGCAACGAAACTGCCCCGCCGCCGGAGCACCACCCCACTGCATGCCTCCTCTTGTTGGATGAGGTAGCAGGCCCTCCCCTCCTCCATATGGGGGAAACAGCCACCCACCTCCTCTAGCGCCCAAATCGTCGAAACTGGCTGTGCCGAACACACCGGGGCCACCGCCGCCTGCAGCATACCCACCGGAGCCAAATTTGGAGCCACCGCCGCCTGCGTCGTACCCGCCGGAGCCAACTCCGTCTGATCTGATCCCGCCGGAGCCCCCTCCAGATCCGCCGACACCTCCGATACCTCCTGCGTCAGATCCAAGCCCGTCGAGCCCCCCCACGCCCGATCCGAACCCGTTGGCGCCTCCAACGCTCGATCCAAACCCGGGACCGCATGGCGTGCCCGATCCGGCCCCGCCGGAACCACCCCCGCCTGCTCCGACCCGGCCGACGCCCCCCGTGCCCGATCAGGCCCCTTGCGTGGTGTCGGCACCCCTTACCGAGCCCGCCTGGCCGATCCGGTGCGGATCGAGTCCAGCAGCAGGAGATCCGCCCGGATCCTCCTCCATCACCGCCTTACCATTCAAGTTTTGTGCCAAAAATGTCATGATCTCTTCCATTCGGGTGTCGATCCGTTCTTCGAGCCTTTGGGTGGAAGTTTTCACGTTTTCCTCGATTGCGGCCACCAAATCCGTCAACCCTACGAGATTGTCCTCTAGGGTTTCCAAGCGGCCGACTTTCTCTTGCATGCGAGTGGTTATCATGGTGGAGAAAAGAGCCTCTGATACCAAATGTTAGGAAGAAGAAGGAGAAGAGAGAAGATCTAAGGTGACTAGAGAAATTAGGGTTGAGGGAGGAAGAAAGGGGAAATACCTGAATAATACTTTTCATATCCATCCAATGAGGGGTCCAGTATATTTTACCCGGTGGGGGCTGAACAACTTGGTTCAGCCCCCCTTGGGCTGAAACTTATGAAGAGGGGGATGAACCAATTGGTTCAGCCCCGTTGTCGCCTCCGTCACGCCTCAGCCGCCGCCTGTATTGTCGGTCAAATAGCTGGGCCTCGTCCGGGGGCGTAACAGTAACCGGACGGATAGCCTGTCTATCCGCGGAGTTCACCAAGACCGACGTGGTGCAGACTGGACTGGAGCTCGGGAGATCGGCATGGCGTGTGCCTTGCCATTGCTCTGGTAGCGCGGTTGGTGGTAATCGTGGAGTTCGCCGGTTACTGCGGACTGGTGCAGGAGTTCGCCGGTGGTTTGGACTTGGTCTGCATCTGCACCAAGTCCATAATTGCTCAGTCTGGGAGATCGCGCGGAGCGCGGTTAGCGCGGGCTGGTTCTTTGTCCGTTGAGCTCGACAGCAGTTAGGCTTCCTTTGTTTCGGCGGTGGCGGGTCGATCCGGCGGGTGGAAATAGAGTGTTCGAAATGGAGGGGGGGTGACTGCTCCAAATGGAGCTTTTTGGGGCGTTTCTCAAGGCGGGCGGGTGGGTGGAAACGAAGCAAACTCCGTCGGAGATTCATTTGTTTACCCGCCTTCCGACGGCGTTTGCCCAAAACGGAGCACGGAAACGCCCAAACAAATAGAGCCTTAGTCTTGTGCTCTGGTTGCGAGCTCGGGGTGTGCGGACTGAAGCAGTGTCCGTTGTGGCGTGCGGACTGAAGCGGTGTCCGCAGGTGTGCGGACTGGGGCGGTATCCGCAGTGTCCGCCTGTATGGAAACCAAGTTTGGCATTGCTTTGGCAACAAGGCGGATTGGCTTGGTGCGACCTCGGCGGACTGACTTTGTGTCTGCGGGTTGGCGGTTTCCCTCAGTGCTCACTGGGAGATAGGGCGGTGATCCTATCTGCTAGGGCGGTGATCACACTTCTCTCCGCGCATATAAATAGGCCCCCTCTGTCACATCAATACACACTGAATGAACAGTAAGTGAGCTCAGGTAGTTGCTGCGGACAGGATTTTCTATTCGCGCGGTTTGAAGAGTTTGACCGGGTTGTGCTGTGCAGGTTATGCGGATAGCGCTGAAAAGCCAGAGACTTGGTTCTGACTTCGGTCAGGGACAGTGCGGACTCTGCAGTTTGCAACCAGCGGTTAGCAGCAGGTCGCGGCTTGCGACCAGGAGGTCTTCTATTCTGCAACTTATTTCCCAGTTCAATAAACTGTCTGTTGTCAGCGGCTTGTTCAGTTCGGCAGCAGCAGGTTGCGTGATCTGGCGGCTAGGCGACCGTGCGGTTAGGCGGCTTGCAGACCAGCGGACAGAGTTCAGCATTGGAATAACGGGCAGTCCGCGCAGCTAGGTTGCGGTTTGACGACTTAGCGGTTTCAGCGGACTCTGTAGTGTAGCAGCAGAGCCGGCGGTTACTCTTTGAGTTTGCGCGGCTAGTTCTTGCCTTGTATTTTTTTTGCTTCCCTCAGGTATATCGACGAATCATGTCTTGTCATGTATGGCTCGTCTTTTAAAGATTTTTTGATAATACAAGATACTTGCTCTTCTGTTTGCATCTGACTTACTTGGGCTCTGATTGATTGAGTGTTCCTGCGCCCGGTTTCTCGTTTTCCGCGAATCACAAATTTTTACAACCACCCCCTCCCTCTTCCTTGAAACTGATTCTCCATTCTCCTGTGAATTTCATTCACTAATCCAGGTAACCCTTCCCCTATTTCCCACCAGTCAAGTTCTTTTTCCAACTATCAGCCCCGATCTACAACGCCATTGCCTTCTCTTTGTGCTTCAACTCACGATGCCTACCAACAACCGTTGTGCCGCCATTTACTTGTGTGAATCGTGGTGAAGTCATTTCTTTTAGTTGTTTAGTTTCGCAAACTTGTACTGTAGTGGATTGTTATTTCATTGTGCTATTAGTTCATTTGTGGTACCACTTGCAGAGTTTGTTCTGTGCTCGCTTAATTTTAATTGCGCCTTGTTCGTCTGCAAAAATTAATATTTTGTTATCTATTTAATAATTAATTGTGACTGCGTGTGCCCCTGCTGATAATCGTATAAAATTTAATTACTTGCTGTAATTTTGGAGTGGACCACTGCTAATAATCGTATAAAATTTAATTACTTGTTGCAAATTTGCTGCAAAAATTTAGTTGTTTACTGACACTTGCATTACACCGCATTGAAATTAGGATTGCATTTAGAAACCCCTTTCGAGTCAACCTGCCACTGCATCAGTAAGGTTTGCCTACATTTCACTCTTATGGTGGGACCCTTCCACGGACCCTCACTATGCGAGGATTCTTTGTGCACCCGGCTACCCTTTTCTAAATTATAATCCTAGAACCTATCCAAATGTGAGGAGAACGGTCCTTGTAATCAATCATCCGATCATGCTGATTTCTTCTTGAAAATAGGTCATCCAATGGAAGCCATTTTCCAGTAACATTGAACAATGGGGAATAGATGATATACTAAAATTCGATAACAAGATGTTCTTCTCCTAATATAAATTAATAAGAATAAATATAGATTGACAAGATGTAATTTTCCTAATAGGAATTAATAAAAAAATATAGATTGACAAGATGTCCTAATAAAATTAATAAGAAGAAATATAGATCATATAAGCCTCGAGATCAATTAAGAGTTTATGGAGGAGGAAACTAGAAGCTATTAGATTGAATAAAGTTTATCAATTTTCAAGCCAATTACAAAAGAAACAAAGGCTCTGTTTGGTTCGGCGGTGGTGGTGGTGAACGCGGTGGTTATGAATCGTCGTTCGTGAACGTCCGACCTCACCTAAGGAACTTCATCCATTTTTATGTTCAAAACTAGTTTTCTTTTCTTGGAGGCGGTCATAATCGTTGTCATGCCAAACATACATTCTATCATGGTGATGGTTTTGTCCAAACTCACCAGAGTAAAAAAAACGCACCAAACGGATCCAAAGAAGGATGAGAAGAGGAAATAAGACAAAGAAATAAACAAGCAAACCTCATGCTTGAACAAGGAAGCTAATCTCCGGAAAGATTTTTCTCATTGCTAGCTGTGATAATTTTAATATCTACATTGATTGTAATTACTCTTCTTCTTTTTAGAATCACTGCCTCATTGTTTTTTTAAAAAATCAATCATACTCTGTAACCGGTTGAGGTGTTGCCGTGTGACCTTGAAGTCACGGGTTTGAGTCCTGAATGCAGCATCTTGCAAAAATGCAGGGTAAGGTTTGTCTACATTTCACCCTTTTGATGAGACCCTTCTCTTGACCCTCTCTACATGGGGATGCTTTGTGCACCGGGCTGCCCTTTTTTTTACTCATTCTCTGTAAATTTTACTGAAGCAATAATTTGTAACTTGCATGGCCTCACTACGAAATAGAATTTTTTATAAATTTCTGCTATTACTTCTAGTACTCTTTTGGGAAGCAGTTTTATGGATCAGTGACAAAGTCGGACTACACCACAATGCGGCTTGGTTTTGTCATGGTATATATTTCTGTGTGAATTCTTTCTTAATTCTTAGATAATGATATTTTTTTACTTAATCCTAACTTTATATGTCCAGACTCATTGTGGGAGCAATCCAAAATTTGATTTTCACAAGTATATGGTTCGGGCTCTCGAAGCTGATTTTAGGAAAGTTGTTGGGATAAGGTATCAAGCCTTCAATTTCAAGCATGTTATTGTATGCAATTTTACTGAATATCATACTTTAGCAATATCCATTGCTGTTACTTTTACAGATGTCCTGTAAATTCCTTTTATGCGATTTTCATCATTTTTTTCCTTACAATTTCTGTTTTACTCTGAATTATCTTGTGTTAGATCAATTGTAATTTGATTTCTTTCCTTTATTTCAGCTGGTACCTGTGGATATTTGTGGTGGTCTTTCTGTTACTGAATGTTGGCGGTAAGAGCAGGCCTTTATTTAAAACTTGAAAAATATTTCTTGGATGCGTGTTTAATAAAATCTTTTAATGTGAAAATATACTTGAAAATATGTATCGTCTTTATTTCCTTTTTAAACTGCTACTTGTGTTTTTTAAAAAATGTTGGTAGATTTGTTTTTTAAGACATGCTAAAAAAATTTGTGGATGCACCATTTGAGGCATCATCCCATGTTTGAAAAGCACTACGACCCTTATTTTAATCCTAATCCAACCCCTTAAGAGTATTTCAGATTTTGATATAATGGTATTCGAAATTTTATTTTAATGGCATGACCTCAATTAAGTCAGTCGATTTGGATATAAGAATAATTGAGATTTTATTTTAAGGCCTCTTGGAAGATGTCTTAGATTTCTAACTCAGAGGAGTTCCTTGATCATTATTGAGTAATATCGCCACAGACAACCATTTGCTCAATCATTAAATCTCTCTCCTCGTTGAATTTATTGGATATCACTTCTTCCAAGTTATTTTGCTTCGGTGTGATGTGGACAGTCGAAGGGGAACCTGGGGCGCACCGGTTGAGGGGTTGTCGTATGACCTTGAGGTCACAAGTTCGAGTCCTGGAAGCAGCCTCTTGCAAAAATACGGGGTAAGGTTTGCCTACATTGCACCCTTGTGGTGGGACCCTTCCGCGGACCCTCACAATGTGGGGATGATTTGTTCTCCTGGCTGCCCTGTTTTGGTGTGATGTGGACAGTCGGGTTGTTGGTTTGAAGCAATAGCAAGGATAGGCGACTGGAAGATGTTGGAGCAAGCGGTGGTTTAGGGGCGCTACGACATAAAATTATCACAGGAGGGATCTAGCAACGGGAGGGACTGAACCAACAGGTTCAGTCCCCACTTTGTGCTGAACCGGCCAGGGGTGAACCAGCCGTGTCATCCGGCTAGTATTTGGGGGGATTCACATTTCCCCCCCTAGGGCATCGATTGACTATCAGGTAATCTTCTAGCTTTAGCATATTTTAGGAGTAGCACGCTAAATTTTAGAGGCTTGCCAACAAGGCCCATTGGCCCGAGAAAGCACTACTGGGATGTTTCATGGCAGGCCTAAAGGAACACATCAGTGATGAAGTGCAAGCTTTCAGTCCACAGAGTATTACACATGCAATTGGGCTTGCGAGGCTGCATGAAGAAAAGTTCAATCGCAGAAAAGCGGGGGCTATACCGAAGAGTAACCGACAGACAAGTGGGCCAGCAGTGACCAAGGTAGTGGACGACGTGCCAGCACGGAAGGGGGCCACAGTGAAACGGCTCTCGTGGTTGGAGATGCAGGACCAGAGAGCCAAGGGGCTTTGCTACACATGTGAGGAGCGGTTCGTACCGGGCCACAAGTGCAAGTCCCTCCAAATCTTTATGCTTAGTGAAGAAGAGTCGTCGCACGAAGGGAGCACACTAGAGGAAGTCGATGTCTTGGAAGAGGAGTTGGGAGTTTCATTTCAATCTCTGGGAGGTGGTGGCAGACAGATCACTATGAGGATGATAGGGCGAGTGGGTGAGCAGATGGTCTCTATATTCGTAGATAATGGCAGCACACAACTTCATAAACCCTAAAGTGGCGAGTCATCTACCTATTAGACCATCATAGGATGCAAGGTTCAAGGTCCTGGTGGCAGATGGAAACAAACTGCAGTGTACATGGGTGTGTTGAAGGGTGTTCATCTCGAGATTCAAGGTTATCATTGTACTATTGATCTCTACTTGCTACCGATCAAAGGATCCGATATGGTGCTGAGAGTGCAATGACTCAAATCATTGGTCTCTGTCACTCATGATTGAGACAATGTCGATGGAATTTATAAGCAACGACAGACAATATCATTTGGAGGGATGCGACACCCCGCCTATGTGGGAAGCATCGGTCAAATCTATGGAAGCCTAGCTAGGACAGGGGCTGCAAATGGCAATGGTGCTAGCTGTTGCACCTACTCCGGGGGAGGCAGCGGTTCCCTCAGGAGTGCAAGGGGTGCTCGAGGATTTTCAGGACGTTTTCGATATACTCAAGGGATTGCCCCCCACAACGAAGCTGCGACCACAGGATTATTCTAAAGGAGGGGTGTGGCCCTACTAGTGTGAGGCCATATAGATTCCCTCATATTCATAAGGCAAAAATTGAAAAATGTGTGCGAGAAATGTTGACGGATGGAATCATCAGACCGCGCACAAGTCCTTTCTCTTCTCCTGTATTGTTGGTTAAAAAGAAGGATGCGCCTGGAGATTCTGCATTGACTGCAAAGCACTGAACAAAGCCACAATTAAGGATAAATATCTGATTCCATTAATCGATTAGTTATTAGATGAGCTACATGGGGCGAAGTATTTTTCCAAGTTAGACCTTTGTTCAGGCTATTACCAGATCCGGATGAGAGCAGAGGATGTGATGAAGACAGCCTTTTGAACCCACGATGGCCATTATGAGTTTTTGGTTATGTCGTTCGGCTTAACCAATGCGCCTTCTACATTTCAATCTGTCATGAACGAAACATTCCGCCCTTTCCTTTGTAGGTTTGTGTTGGTTTTCTTTGATGATATTCTCGTTTGTAGCAAAGACATTCCTTGGTTAGTGTTTGATAACATTGCAATGAACTTCGTTGAGGGACTTCCCCGATCCCAAGGCAGGACAGTGATCTTGGTGGTGATTGATCGTCTGTCCAAATACGGGCAATTCATTGTCCTGATGCCCCCGTGCACTGTTGAGTTGGTGGCGGAGCCGTTCATGAGGGAAATAGTTCAGCTACATGGGCTTCCCAGCTCTATTGTATCAGATAAAAATTTCGTATTCATCAGTAGATTTTGGAATGAGCTCTTTAAATTACTTGGTTCCATGTTAAGAATAGCACTGCCAACCACCCTCAAACAGATGGACAGACAGAATTGTTGAACCACAATGTGGAGATGTACCTCAGATGTTTTTCTATGGACAAACCTAAGCAGTGGAGCAAGTGGTTGCCATGGACGGAGTATTGTTATAATACTGCATATCAAAGAACGGCGAGGATTACACCTTTTGAGGCATTATACGTCGGAACCCCACCCACTTGGAGGAATCTTGAGAGTGGCTCCACCGCAGTCAAAAAAGTCGAGCTTAAATTGCAAGAAAGGGATTTGGTGGTTGAACTACTTAGAGGAAATCTCGCGAAGGCTCAGAGCAGAATGAAGACACGGGCTGACAAGCATCGCAGAGAGTAGGTTTTTGAGGAAAGAAGAGGATGTGTACTTGAAATTGCAACCTTATAAACAGTTGTCAGTGGCAAGGAAGGCCAACCAGAAATTGGCACCCAAGTACTACGGATCTTACAAGATCTTAAAAAGTCCAGTTGCATACACCCTAGAGTTACCAGATGGGTCCAGAATACATCTCACTTTCTTTGTGTCTTTGTTGAAGAAGGCCCAAGGAGCGCCAACTGTCGGAACTTATGTTGTTAGGCGGTTTGGCGACTAGCACTTGCGGACAGGATAGGCGGTCTAGCGGCTAGTACTGGCGGACAGGATAGGCGCCCTGACGACTAACAGTGGCGGACAGGATAGGCGGCCTGACGACTAACAGTGGCGGACAGGATTGGCGATCTGATGACTAGAGCCCGTGCGGTTAACCTCTGAATGGCGCTTTGGTTGTGTGATGTTTCAGTCCTTGCAGTCCGGGTAGGCAGAGCGGTCTGGCGGTTTGTCAGGCAGTCTAGCGATGTTCTCAGGTAGCTGTGCGGATTGCTGAAGTCAGATCCAATTGACGGTCAGGCGTTCTCAAGTACAACTCTGGAAACCCACAGTTGCGGTCTGGTAGCAACCCGCAGTTGCGGTTTGGTAGCAACCCGTTGTTGCGGTCTGGTGGCCTGACCGTTGTTGGAGCTTGGTGGTTTCCAGTGTTTGCAGCATGTTGTCGGATAAAGACCGGAAGCCGCCTTGTAGATAGTTTCTCCCGTTGTATAGTCATGCGGTTTGACCTATTCAAACCGCATAGCCCGCGCGGCTTGTATATAGTCCTACATCGCCTGTTGTATTCTCTTCTCTTCCCCCATCTTTTATAAATAGGGGAACATACTTATGTATTATGTAACTTTTTGGAGCAATAAAGTTCTGTTATTTACCTGTTTTCTCACATGGTATCAGAGCTAGGTTCATTTACTCTGGTTTCTATTTTTGAGTGAACGGCATATCAAGCGGTTTCTTCTTTCTTAACCGCTTCTTCTCTTGTCGTGGTTTCTTTCCTTAATCGTGGTCTCTCTTTTCTGTTATTTACCTTTACGTGTCTACGGATGCACAACGTTTGTTCACTTTCCTTCTCTTGGACACGACAAACTCTCTCCTCGCTCAGTTAAGTGCATCTTTCTGGGCTAGTGTCCGACACAGAAAGGATATCGGTGCTCCGATCATATTCTTCGAAAACAGTATGTTTCCGCAGACGTCACTTTCTTTGAAGATACTCCTTACTTTTCCCGCACTATTACGTTTTCACCTTCTGATGACTCCTCTTCTCTACCCATTGCCTCTGCTCCTCCGCTTGAACCGGTGTCTCTCCCTTCCACAACTATCTCTGTGTCTACTCCTCTTTCTCCTGATTCTTCTTCTCTCCTTAAGCCGCCACTGACAGTTTTTGGGCCAGCAGTCTCTCCAACGGAAGGATCTGATGCTACTGAGAAGTCAGATCTTGATTTACCGATTGGTCTTCAAAAAGGAGTTCGAACATGCACTCAACATCCTATTCATGATGTTGTTTCATATGCTCGACTATCTTCTTTCTCCAAGAGATTTGCTCTCGCTCTCTCAGCAAATGTCCTCATGGCTGCCTATCAAGAGACTCTTGTTGTTCCTCATTGGAAAGCCGTCATGGATGAAGAAATGAAAATTCTGACTGAGCGGGGTACTTGGACTCTTGTCCCTACGCCTCTAGGTGCTGATGTGGTTGGCTGTCGCTGGGTTTTTGTGATCATGTTTCTTCCTGATGGTACCATTGATCGTTACAAGACTCAGCTTGTCGCCAAGGGTTTTACTCAAACTTTTGGTGTGGATTTCTTTGACACCTTCTCTCCTGTTGCTCGGATTACAACAATCTGCGTTCTCTTTTTTGTGGCTATTAACAGAGACTATGAGATGACTCAGTTGGATGTCGAATGTCTTTCTTTATGGTGATTTATAAAAGACAGTCTATATGGAGCAACCTCTGAGTATGTTGCTCAGGGGGAGTCTCGGGTGTGTAAATTGAGAAAGACAATCTATGACCTTAAGCAAAGTCCGTGAGTCTGGTTTGAGAAGTTTAACGAAGTTATTTCTATTATTGGGTTTGCTTGAAGTGTTGCATATCACTCTCTGTTCATATGCAAGGCCTCAACAAGGCTAGTTGTTCTTGCTGTCAATGTGGATGACATTCTTCTTACAGGGGGTAATACAAAAAAATTGACCTGACAAAGAAGCATCTTCTTCAATATTTTGTTACAAAAGATATGAGGTCTCCTAAGTACTTCCCGGGGATTGAGATCTCCCGAAAAACCAATTCTGTAGTTCTTTTACAGCGGAAGTATGTCTTAGATCTTTTGAAAAAGACAGGTCTTCTTGGGGCTAAACCTGCTCCGTGTCCAATGGCTGTTGGTGATGACAAGTGCTGGAATGAGGATTCACCTCTCCTTGCAAATGTCACCAGGTACAGACAGCTTGTCGGAAAACTCATTTATTTGACAGTCACAAGACCGAATATCTGTTATGCTGTAGGAAATGCGAGCCAGTTTATGCAAGCTCCTAAGTAATGTCATCTTCAATTAGCCCCAAAGATCTTGGAATATGTGAAAGGTTATCCTGGAAAGGGGCTTCTATTCCAGAAGAACGGTCATTTGAGAATCGAGGCCTATTCTGATGTTAGGTATGCAGATAACAAGAAAGATATGAAGTCTACGTCTGGTTTCTGTATCTTCGTAGGAGAAAATTTGGTCAGTTGGAAGAGCAAGAAACAAGCTGTAGTTTCAAGGTCAAGTGCTAAAGTCGAATACAGAAGCATGGCTTTGACAACCTGTGAGTTGAAGTGGTTGCGGACACTAATGCTTGATTTGAGAGAAGTTTATGATTATCCTCTATCAATGTTCTGTGACAACGAGACATCTATATATATTTCGAAGAATCCAGTCTTTCATGAAAGGACGAAGCATTGGTCAAGTTTGTCTTTTTGGAGAGAGGCTCTTAGGGGGATCTTACTTTCATGAGATTGGATATCAAGCCTGCCTGATATATTGTATCCCAATTCCAATTAATCTACTTCATTTTTGTTCGACCCCTTGAGCCAAGAAGAGGAAAAATACATTGGGGCATCAAAACCTCTTATACATGATCCCTTGAGCATAACAATGACCAACCACCACACCTGCACTTCTCTTTTCTCTACTGAATTTGCATCCTTGCTTTAACTGAGGCTTGCCCATCTTCTCTATCAAAAGCATCTCCTTGCTTTTACCAAAGCATGCCTTCTCTTAATCATGCCTCTACTGGAAGAGAAATAGGAAACGTGATAATATAGAGGCATTCCCAATAAAATAAGGCCCTCTTCTCCACTGAATTAGTTTGTTGGATGAATATTCTTGTTAGATATATTATACATCATGTGTGGTAGAGTTAACTTAGGCTCACATTGGGTGTTCTGAACACCCTCTATTGTACATGTCTATATATTATCTTTATTCTGGTGAATACATAATTGAATTCTGAATTCCTATCATGGTATCAGATCCCATCTAGGGTTTCCGCCGCTCTGTTCCGCTCTCACATCTCCTCACTTCCGCCGCTCGCTCGTTTCACGCCTCCGTCGTTGGATTCCAATGGCGTGTCTCTATCTTCCGTCAGTCAGAGCTGCGACCTCCCGTTTCCACCAACAATATCACGCCCTCCAGTTCTGTCGCGATGGTCATTTCCGCCGCAGACGTCGCGACTCCATCTTCTCTAGTTTCAGCACCTATTCCGCACGAAGATGTCGTGCCTCGTCTCTGGATTCAGCGCCTCTGCCGCCTGAAGAAGTCGTGCATCTTCTCTGTCTTCTGCGACCTCCAATTCTGCCGCAGAAGCCGCACCTCAAGTTCCGCACAAAGACGTTATTTCTCTTTGCAACCCTCTATTTTTCGCTACAGCCTGTTGTTTTTCACTGCAGCCCGCTGTTCTACACCGTCTTCTGCAGTCGTCGGTCGCTCTCTTGTCGCTCTCTTGCTGCTCTCGTCTCCTCCGTTCGGTTTCTTGATCTTTTTTTGGCTGATCCAGCAGCTCTGATGTGCTCTGCCTTTCTCCAGAAAGCGGATGTCATTCTCGATGGATGAAACTATAAGGCATGGTCCGCCGCCATCAATGTGATTCTCCCTGGCCTAGATCTATGGGGACACATTGACGGCTCTGAGCCTGCTCCGCCTCTGCCAGCTACCAGTACTGTGAACGATTCTTCCACTATTAGTATTGTCGCCTTCGTCCAGCGCTCTGGTCGGACGACTCTCTCGCGATAGCCGTCATCTGTCAGTCCTGCGACCTCCCCATTCGCATGACCGTGTATAAGCTCCCTACGTCCAAGGTGATGTGGGATCACTTGCGTCGTCTCTACATGCCATCTAGGCAGGCCCCACGCTACTCTCTGTTCCAGACCCTTAGCATATGCTACCGGCGTGATCGGTCTGTACAAGCCTTCTTTGCTGAGCTCCTGGACCTCTGACGTCAGTGTGATGAGATGACTCCTCCATACACCACTTGCCTTCAGTGTGTTGTCACATCTCGGGATCTTGATTTTCAGCGCATGTATGAGTTTCTTATGTGTTTACGCCCCGAGATCGAGCATGTTCGTGCCTAGCTTCTGCAACGAGATCCTTCACCTTCTCTCAGTGATACGCTGGCCTTGGTAATCGCTGAAGAGACTCGTCTACGCTCTTTAGACATTGCTCCTCTTTCTAATGTGCTACCTCATGTTGTTCTTGCTACTCCTGAGCTTCCACCGCAGTCCTCTTCTATCAGTACTCCTTTGTTGCCTTTGTCGGGTTACAATGCGCCGATACGGTCTGTTCCTCGTCCTTTGATGCTTTATACTGCTCAGTCTGGCGGTCCTCGTTGCCAGCACGTCCGCTGTCATTACTGTCAGTGTCTGCCGCAAGCTTCAGAGGGCTCACCAATCTGGTCATCAGCGTGCTCCCGGTGCTCCTTCAGCTCACTTCTCCACTATGGCGCAGTCACTCTCTGTTTCTGAGCTTGCCCAGCAGATTGCTTAGCAGCTCTCTCATGGGTCTCTGCATCGCTCCTCTGCCTCTGTGCTCTCACCAGATACTTTTGTTGCCTCTGCCTCTCAGCCGGTTGCCTCCGCCCCTACAGGTATCTCTTCCTCTTATTGGTTGCTTGACTCCGAAGCCTCATTTCACATGAACTATGATGCCACCCACCTATTGTCCTACCAGCCTGTCTCGCCTTCCCTTGGTGTCTTGGTAGCAGATGTCACTATTCTCCCCATCACTAGTTGTGGCCTCCTTCATACAAACCATTTTCATATCCCTGATGTTGCCCACATACCCAAATTATCTATGAACCTTATATCTGCCAGCAACTCACATCTCATGGTTGTCTTGTTATTTTTGATGAATTTAAGTGTCATGTGCATGATCATCAGCAGGGACACTCCTTGGAGCTGGTCGTCGTCGTAGCCGAGTATCGTTTTTGATCGCCTCCATCTTCCATACACTTCATCGTCATCAGCTGCCTCCTCCTTTTGTCTTCCTTCGGTGGGCTTCTCTCAATGGCATCACCGTCTTGGTCACCCCAGCGGTTCGCGTCCGTCGTCTCTCATCAGTATTGGTCTCATTGGTCGCGCTTTTGTTGATCGGTCTCACTCTTATATGGGTTGTAAGCTTGGTAAACGGCTACATCTTCCTCATCAGTCTAATGAGTCTAGATCTCAACGTCCTTTTGATTTAGTTCATAATTTTTCTTCTATAATGCGCACCCAGTTTTTTGATTCCATACGCATTTTTCGTTCCGACTTGGGGGGGGAGAGTACCTCTCTCATGCTTTTTGCGATCTGCTAGCATGAGATCTCCTAGCTCGAGCTGCTCTCTCTGATTCTCGCGTAGTTGACACCCCTATGGAGCTTCACCTTCAGCTACGTCCAGATAATGGTGTTCCACTCTCTGATCCCACTCGTTACCACCACCTTGTTGGGAGTCTCGTATACCTCACCATTATTTGGCTAGACATTGCCCATGTTGTTCATGTGTTGAGCCTGTTTGTTAGTGCGCCTACCTCTGTGCACAACGGTCACCTGCTGCGGCTCCTGTACTATCTCCGAGCGACGACTTCTCGTGGTCTTTTCTTCTCCAGCAGTAGTTCTCTACAGCTTTGTGCTTACTCGGATGGTACCTGGGCTAGTGATCATGTCGACCGTCGCTCTGTCGCCGGTTTCTGTCTGTTCTTGTATTCTTCACTTATTGCATGCAAGTTCAAGAAACAGACTGGTGTTTCTCGTTCCAGCACTAAGACTGAGCTTCGAGTCATGACTACCATCGTTGAGGATATTATTTGGCTCCGTTGGCTTTTTAGAACCTTGATGTCTCTTCTCCAGATCTCACCCCACTTTACTGTGATAACATCAGTGTCATTCAGATTACTCTAAACCTGGTGAAGCACTCACTCTCCAAGCATATTTGGGCTGATGCTTTCTTCCTACGTGAGCATTATGGTCGTGACACTCTGTCTCCGTCTGATGTTCCTTCTGAGCAGCAAATTGCAGTTTTGATGACTGATCGCAGACGAGGGTCCAACATGCCCATCTAATACTATCAAAATTGTTGGTCATTTGGAAAATTTTATGGCATGAATGTTCTTGTGGATGCAAATATTCTTAGACTTTGCCTGCGTGGATGGTCCACCTCTCTTGCTTGTGAGAAAGGAAGGACAATAGGAAAGGGAGGGGGGGCCTGTACTTATAAAGGTTTCTCCATCAGTATTTTTGGCGTTTTCCACCTAAGGTGGTCTATCACTACCCTTCCTAGAACTGTTTGGGGACGCCTCCCTTTCCCATCATTCTGGAGGGCCCAACATGCCCATCTAATACTATGAAAATTGTTGGTCATTTGGAAAATTTTATGGCATGAATGTTCTTGTGGATGCAAATATTCTTAGACTTTGTCTGCGTGGATGGTCCACCTCTCTTGCTTGTGAGAAAGGAAGGACAATAGGAAAGGGAGGGGGCCTGTCCTTATAAAGGTTTCCCCATCAGTATTTTTGTCTTTTTCCACTTAAGGTGGTCTATCACTACCCTTCCTAGAACTGTTTGGGGACACCTCTCACTCAAACATAGCCTATTTTCAATTTAACAGAATTTTAATCTGTAATCAAGTTAATGTTAAACATGTTAAAGTGAAGTCGGCGGTCTGGATGCTCAGACCGCTCAGACCGTCCAGATCGCGGGAGACCGCGCAGGTCGCGCGACTTGGTTTTCAATTCGCGTGGTTGATACTTGGCCATTTGAAGTTCACGCGGTCTGACTCGGTTGTTCGTACAGTTGTGCGGACTGATGTAACTAACCGCACGCGCGGTCTAATTTCCGAGACCGCAGTGTTATGCTGTTAGAAGTTTGTAACAGCCCTTTCTGTCGGCGTTTTACCCATCTCCAATGGTGATGATCGCATCCCCCTGCCCTCCTATAAATAGGGGTCCTAAGCCCATAATTTGTAACTGGAATTCTGAGAACTGTAATTTGGGTTAAGCTTGCAGTTAAGTTTTCCTAACCGCGTGACAAGAAGAATTGATTTGTGTTGATGTGTTTGCAGGTTATACGACTAGTATTGAGCGACCATGCAACTAGTGCTGGCGATTAGTCAGTGGAGGCTCGGTGTGGATCAGCAGAAAGCAGTTAGCAGTTAAGCAGCAGATCTCAGATAGTGCGACTAGAGCAGTCTTCTTCATTGGCACTTTATTTCCAGTTGAATAAGTCGGTCCGCCCGTTCCTTGCGGGTTGGATGTCAGATTGGTTATAGCAGCTTGTTCGCACGATTTCAGTGGTTAGGCGACTTCAGCGGTCAGGCGACCAGAAGTGCGGACAGGTGGCAGTTCAGCAGTCCAATAAGGCAGTTCGCACGACCTCGCGGTTAGAGGTGCAGACTGGCGGCTAGGCAGTCTCAGTGTTCAGTCCGCCAGTTTTGTACTTGTCTATTTTTTTGTGATCTCCATTGGGTACATTGCAAAATCATGTCTCGCAATGTATACATCGCCTTGTAAAGAAGTGATTAATACAAGTGTTGTTCTTGTTACTTCTTGTTAGTGGTTTACTTGGTCTTGTTTTGGTTGAGAGTGGTCCTGGGACTTCCGTTCTATAAAATTTTACATGGTGTCTGAGGGACAGAGGTTTTAGCAGTCTTCAGCCATCAGCTACAGGACTTTGTTAAGTACCTTTGGAAGTCAATTGAACCGGGTATCTAGTAATGGAAGGTGGATATGCAAGGGGCATTGGTATAGTTGTTAACTCAGGTTAACTGCAAGAAGTGGAAGTCTTGCATGAAGAACGACTTACTCGGTGAGAACCTCTG
This sequence comes from Platanthera guangdongensis, assembly GCA_039583875.1. NCBI lineage: Eukaryota > Viridiplantae > Streptophyta > Magnoliopsida > Asparagales > Orchidaceae > Platanthera > Platanthera guangdongensis. Next base: position 282,371,717 of record CM077151.1, on the reverse strand, counting down.
GGAGGTCGTTGGTGGAGATGATAGATAAAAAGTAGTTGTTGCTGGAGGTAATGCTCAGGAGGTGAGAGCCTAGAGGAGAACCAATGCTAAGGCAGAGTTCACTCTAAAAAGGGCAATTTCACCAGAGCCGTTCGACCACATCATTGGATGCAGGTTAGCTGTTGAGATTTGGACAGCCTTGGATGACTTGTTCAACAAGAAGAATATAGCAAGACTACAATTTCTGGAGAATGAGTTGGCGAGAGCAACTTAAGGAGATTTGTCTATTTCTTCTTTCTTCTTAAAGACGAAGAACTTATGTGCTGAGATCCCAGCACGCGACCCAGAAGAGTCTATCTCTGAGGCTAAGCTAAAAAGACACATCATCTGCGGCTTGCGAAAGAAGTATCTTGCCTTCATCACTTCAATGCAGGGGTGGGTTACTCAACCGTCTCTGCTGGAGTTGGAGAACTTGTTTGCCTCTCAGGAGAGCTTAGCAAGACAGATGACTTGAATCTCTATCTCAGGGGGAGATAGTGAAGTTCTGTTCTCTGGGAAGAAGAAAAGATGGGACAAGAAAAAGAAGTCTTATGGTGAAGATGGTTCTTTTACTTCATCACAGCAGGAGAAGAGCAAGACTCCTAAGCATGATGGAGGTAGGAAGGGAGGACCCAAGTGCTTTAGATGTAATAAACTTGGTCACTTTAGGAATGACTGCAAGGTGAACCTTCGGCCAGGATACGCTGTAGGGAAAGAAGGTGAATCCAAGAAGGAAGGTGAATGAGAGAACTGTTTCATGGCAAACATGACAGCAAGGTCCGTCGGTGCCTTGGCCTCTATTAGTTTCCAGGAGGATTAGATCGTCGACTCCGGGTGTGGTCATCACCTCAACGGTGACGAGTCGAAATTCTCTACTCTGTTGGTGTATAAATGTAATAATGTTATTATTACGGCTGACGATACTGTTCATGTAGTTGAGAAAGAGGGAATGATTTTCTTGGACAGTGATAGGAGTCCACTCACCTTGATGAGTGTATATCGCGTGCCGAGAATGAAGAAAAATTTATTCTCTGTAACCAATGCAGTTCACGCTGGCTATCACATTCTGTTCGTTCCAACAGAAGTGAAGTTCTTAAAGAACTTATCAGCTGTAAAAGCTGATGTTACTCATGTTGGGAGAAGGGTAAATGATTTGTTCGTTTTGTCGACAAGTTCATATGTTGAAAAAATGAGAGCTAACGATGGCGCTGCTATCTGACATGAGAGACTTGGACATGTTGAGATGGACAAGTTGAAGAATATTGCGACAAGAGGCCTGATGAAAGATCTGTCTAGTCTTTCATCTCTGGGCTATGGTCACGTCTGTGAAGGGTGTCAGTATGGGAAGGCACATCGTCTCCCATTTGATAAGTCCTTGTCCAGATGCAAGGCACCGCTGAAGTGCATCCACTGTGATCTGATGGGACCATGCATCACCCCTAGTCTCGGAGGCGGCAGTTACATGCTGGTTTTGGTTAATGATTTTGCAAGGTACACTTGGGTATAATTCGTAAAGGAGAAGTCAGAAGTCTTCCAAAAGTTTGTCGAGTTCAAGAAGCTTGTTGAAGACGTGCTAAGACTGCGAGTAAAGAAGCTGAGGATGGACAATGGGGAGAGTTACTTCTCATGAGTTCTTTAACTTCTGCAGGAAGTACGAAATCAAGATGGAACTGACTTGTGCTCACACTCCACAACTGAATGGAGTGGAGAAGAGAAAGATCTGTCACTTGGTGGAGACTTGTAAAAGCTGGCTTCATGCTAAAGGCATTCCCAGGGCTTTCTACACAGAGGCAATGGCCTGTGGTGCATGTGTCATCAACCGAATACCCTTGAGTCTCAACAACATGAAGTCTACACATGAATTGATATTCAAGGAGAAGCCAAGTGTGGCACACCTTCGGGTGTTCGGGTCTACCTGCTACGTGCACGCTCTCGTTGCTTTCAAGACTAAGCTAGATGTTAAGGTTAAGAAGATTGTCTTCGTTGGCTATGATGAGGGAAAGAAAGGATGGAAGTGCATGGACCCTAAGACAAGAAAATTTGTCGTCTCAAGGGATGTAGTATTTGACGAGCCGATGTCATGCCAAGAAAGCAGGGAAGAAGGCAAAAAGCTGTTGATGATCTTCTGGTAGAGTTGTTTGTGTCTCCAGGGGCTCCAATTGCATCAAGCTCAGGGGCAGGTGCTTCTGGTTCTGGAAGCAGGGGGAGCGATGCTCCTAGTGTGCCCAACAGAAGAGTTGATGAAGAAGAGGCGGCTGAAGGTGTGGAGCATGGTCAGGCCTTGCGGATTTAAATGCTGACCATTATACCACCAACTCGGTATAGAGAGGGAAATATGGTGAGTTTTGTCTCATGCTTCTTTGCAGTCCCTCTAAACGAGTGGGAGCCGTCATGCTATGAAAATGTCATTGGAGTAAAGGAGTGAGAAGATGTTATGGATGAGGGGATGACCGCTCTCAAGAAGAAGGAAACTTGAGACCTTGTGCCCAAGATAGAAGACACAACTCATGTTACTTGTAAATGAGTTTACAAGTTAAAGAAGAAAGTAGACGGTAGTATCGAGCAGTACAAGACTCGCTTTGTTGCTCGAGGGTCCTCACAATAGTACGGAGAGGAATATGAAAAGACGTTTAGTCCTATGGCCAAGATGACGTTAGTGAGGACGGTGATTGCTTTGGCGGCATGCAAGTGATGAAAGATTTGACAGCTCGACGTGAAGAATGCATTTTTTTACGGAGAGATTGACAAGGATATCTTTATGATGTAGCCACCAGGGTATGTGTCTGAGACTCATCCAGGACACATTTGCAAGCTCAAGAAGACCCTCTATGACTTGAAGCAGGCGTCTCGAGTCTGATATGAAAAGATAGCAGAGTATCTACAGTTCTGCGGATATTTTGCATCTGACTCAGATTCAAACTTGTTTATCAAGAAGAGGGGGGAGCTCAGAGTCTTGGTACTGTTATACGTCGACGATATGATCGTGACGGGGAACTCTGATGAAGAGGTAGCAAAGCTGAGAGTCGAGCTATCTATTCAGTTTGAAATGAAAGATCTTGGTAAGATTCACCATTTCCTTAGCTTGTAAGTGGAGTGGAAGAAAAGCAGTGTGCTTGTCTCCCAGAAAGGATATGCGGAGCGAATCATGAAGCGGTTCAGCATGAGTGATGTAAAAAGCAGCTCTACTCCACTTGAAGTTGTGTTAAAACTTTGACAAGATGAAGGAAGAGTTCTTCCAGACCCCTTAGTCTTTTAGGCTCTGGTTTTGGATCTTAATATACTAGACGATTACAAGGCTAGATATTTCATATGTTGTTAGCCGAGTAAGTCGGTAAATGCAAGAGCCTAAGAAGCCTCATCTAGTGGTAGCTAAGAACATACTGAAGTACGTGAAGTCTACCTCGGACATGGGGCTCTTTTATGAGAAGTACACGAGCTTTAATTTGCATGAGTTCACGGATGCTAATTATGATGGAGATACAGATGATCGGAAGTCGACATCTGTTTATGTCTTCATGTGCGGATCGACAACTATCTCGTGGTGTAGCAAGAAACTGGATTTCGTGTCTGTTCCCACCACTGACGCAGAATACAATGCGTCGTCCCTGGCAGCCCAGGAGGCTATCTGGCTGCGCAAATTGGTGGAAGACATCCATGAGGAGGTGCAAGATCCTACTCTGTTACGCGGTGACAATGAGAGTGCTCTCAAGTTGGTTACAAATCAAGTATGTCACGCGAGGACAAAGCACATCGAGATCGAGTATCACTTCGTTCGGGAAAAAGGTGCTGGAAGGATCTCTAATGGTGGAGTATGTGCAGAGCAAGGACAATGTTGCAGACATCTTCACGAAGCCACTGTCGAATGGGTCATTTGAACGGCTGTGGGGTTTGTTTGTAGTGGTTTTCGACTCTCACTTCAAGGGGAGGTGTTAAAAATGTTGAAGTGAAGTTGGCGGTCTGGATGCTCAGACCGCGGGAGACCGCGCAAGTCACGCGACTTGGTTTTCAGTTCGCGTGGTTGGTCCTTGGCCATTCGAAGTCCACGCTATCTGACTCGGTTGTTCGCACAGTTGTGCGGACTGATGTAACTAACCACACGCACGGTCTGATTTGCGAGACCGCAGTGTTATGCGGTTAGAAGTTTCTAACCGCCCTTTCTTCCGCCGTTTTCCCTATCTCCTGTGTCGGTGATCGCATCCCCCTACCCGCCTATAAATAAGGGTCTTAGCCCCGTTATTTGTAACTGGAACTGTGAGAACTGTAGCTTGGGTTAAGCTTGCGGTTAAGTTTTCCGAACCGCGCGATAAAGAGAAGTGACTTGTGTTGTTGTGTTTGCAGGCTGTGCGGTTAGCATTGAGCGACTAGGCAACTAGTGTTGACGGTTAGTCAATGGAGGCTCAGTGTGGATCAGTGGACAACAATTGACAGTTAAGCAGCAGGTAGCGGATAGTGCTACTAGAGCAGTCTTCTTTCTTGACAGTTTATTTCCAGTTTAATAAGTTAGTCCGCCCGTTCCTTGCGGGTTGGCTGTCAGATCGATTAGAGCAGCTTGTTTGCGCGACTTTAGTGGTTAGGCGACTTTAGCGATCAGACGACCAGAAGTGCGGACAGGTGGCAGTTCAACAGCCCAATAAGACAGTTCCCGCGACCTCGCGGTTAGAGGTGCAGACAGACGGCTAGGCGGTCTCAGTGTTCAGTTCATCAGTTTTGTACTTGTCTATTTTTTGTGTGATATTTATCGGGTGCATTGCAAAATCATGTCTTGCAATGTATACATCACATTGTAAAGAAGTGATTAATACAAGTGTTGTTCTTGTTACTTCTTGCTAGTGGTTTACTTGATCTTATTTTGATTGAGAGTGGTACCTCCGTTCTTGAGATTCATTTTTTACTTAGTGTTGTTCTTGTTACTTCTTGCTAGTGGTTTACTTGATCTTATTTTGATTGCTAGTGTTGTTCTTGTTACTTCTTGCTAGTGGTTACCTTGAAGTTATCAGAAAATCGTCGAACTGAGCTCAACGATCTTCGAGCTCAGTTCGACGATTTTTGACTCAGTATTGGATCTCTATCTATGAGCTCAGTTCGACGATCTTTGAGCTCAGATCGACGATATTCTGTTGCTGTATAAATCCAAATCGCTGAGCTCAGTTCGACGATTTTCTGATAACTTCAAGGATTTTTCAAGATTCAAATTCAGATCAGTTAAGGAGTTATTCTGCAATTAATTTAGCAGAACTTTTGATTCCTGTTAATATTAGAATTTGTCTCTCCGCATACACGGCAACAGTCAAACTTTGAGATTTGAACTTATAATTTTAGAATAAGTGCTGCTAATTTTTCCTCATTTAGACAATTTCATGGCCTCTACTTCTGATATCTAGCTAGATAAAATTTAAAGTTTTATTGTTGTGGGAAAAAATTCAACAAGACTTCTTGTCTTTTTTGCATTCCTTGCAGGCTGGCACACTTACTTCTGGATAGCATTTATGCCTTTAATTGTGAGTATTCAGCATGAAATAAACCCTAAGTAAAAAAAAACTGTTTTGATAGTCGTATCACACAGTATCATCATGTTCATTAGCATTAGAGCAGGAAGAGATTGTGTGATTAGGATTGTGGCCATGTTTGGGAAAGCACTGAGAGAGCGGTGGCTGTTTTGACTAGTGTTATGAAAAATGCAGGTAGTGTTTGATTAGGTGCGGTTACGAACTCTAGTTTCCCAAAACAATGTTTAGGCCAAAACGCTACCACAACTATAAAGCACCGGTACGGGTAAGAGTATCCAGTACGATACGTATCCGGTACGGTGGTTCAACATTATTAAAAAAAGGACATGAGTATGTTGTGGTATGATATACAACATAGAAAATTTATATTGAATAAGCAAAAGCTCAAACCAACGTAGAATATCTAATCCTCAAATACATAGTCAACAAATACAATCAAATTTAAGCAAATTCTCCGTAATTCTAACATCTTAAATTTGGCATACAATTTGTTACGTCAATAAACAAACTACCATTAGTTACATTTATGAGTCACAACTTTTCTTTTTTGAAAGACATGGAGCCAACTTTTGCTTCATAGCACCACAATCATGTAGATGTGTGGTCTTGCTCATGAACGCCCAAACCTCAGAAAGTGAAAGTTGGGCCACGGAAGTTTCAAACACAAATAAATTGCCACGAATGCATTTACTACCACTGTTTTACACTGCCTCCGCTCGAACGTCACAGTTGTCCCACACAAAGACCGAGAATTTAGATGGTAAATTTTGGCAAGGCGCTGAGAACTCTATCTGGATTCTTCTACATTTCACAGCTGCTTCTTGCTGTGGGAACAAAATTGGAGCACGTCATAAGCCAGTTGGCTCACGACATTGCCGAAAAGCACTCTGCCATTGAAGGAGATCTAGTAGTCAAGCCCTCCGATGACCACTTTTGGTTCAGCCGTCCCAAGATCGTTCTCTACTTGATTCACTTCATCCTGTTCCAGAATGCCTTTGAGATCTCTTTTTTCTTTTGGATACTGGTAAGAAGTATCATCCTTCGCTTATATTTCATTTCAAATGTTTATGAATTGAAATGATTATTGTATTGGTTTCTCAAGCTGTCATAATTTTGCAGAGCACATATGGTTTTGATTCATGTATCATGGGAAAATTGCAGTATATTGTCCCAAGACTTGTGATAGGGTAAGGTGCAGCAAGGGTCTGTTTGGGAGAGCTACGAAGGTTTGAAATGGAGCTTTGGGAAACACCGGTAGTGTTTGGCTCGGTCCGTGGCTGCAAAACCCCCCGTTGTTTTGAGGCTGAAGCGTTGTCGTATGTAACTTTCACGTATTAGAGGTTGGGATCGTAAGGCCTCAAAGCGGCGTTTTGATCTAAAACACTGCCCCAGATGAGCCAGACACTGTCTCATCCCCACCACTCCTGTCTCATTCCCACAACTTTTTCATCACAGTTTCACGCTGCCACCGCTGTTTAAACCAGGGATTTATACCTTCATTTTTTTTTATTTGCTCTATTATGTGGAAGTCCAACATTCCTACATGTCTGTTTTGTAGGGTGATCATTCAAATTCTATGCAGCTACAGCACTTTGCCACTCTACGCTATTGTAACTCAGGTGATGTGCGGTGCTCTAATTCCTTATTATTTCTATTATTAGAATATATGCATCTACATAAGTTTCTCATAGTGGGACTACTATATTTTGTCTTCTAATACGTGCTTATATGCATCTACTAGCCAAAGCTCCATTCAATTTTTTATTTGAGACGACACCACTGTTTGTTGCGGTGGTGGTGGTGGGAAAAGCTCTATTCCCACGGTCACCGCCCTTTTTAGGTTGTTTGGATGAGGTGTATTTCAAAAGAGGTTTTTCAATAAGTGTTTTGAGGTTTTTTTTTGAGCAACCGGTCCAACAAAACTTTCTAAAACCCACTTTCTCTGCTTTCAACTATTGACCTTTTCAAAGAGTTTCTTCAAGAAGGTGAATTCGGGCTTCTCAAAAAGATCGCGATCTATGCTTCTCGCCGCTGTCTTTTTGTGATATGCCAATTTATGATTTATATAATATCTAAATGATTATAATAAAATATCTTTTTATTATTAAAAAGCTAAATACCTATTATTAAAAAGTTCTCCTTTCAAAAGAAATACATCTTTTTGAAAAACATTTAAATGGAGAGTTTCAGACAGTTGATTTTTTGGTTAGGTCTAATGTCATCATTGATTTCTCTCCATTATTTTTTTCACCATCACCGCCGCCCCAAATAGAACCCATATCTACTCAAACAACAACATTCAAGCCTTTATCCCACTATAGTGGGGTCGGCTCTATAGATCCTTTGTCGTCATTGTGCCCTATCTTTTGTCATAATCTCACTAATGTCCGTACATCATGTCTACTCAAAATTTAAAAATAATAATAATATATATTAAAAATATATAATACGGACACACACCACATCTATAAATAATGCTCGATATTGCTAATGATGTGCTTATTTGGCTCAATGGGTGGTGACATGCTCGTTCCTACTGACTTTATATCTGGCTAGTGATTATTCTAATTTTCGTCAAATTTTTTGAAGTCTTTTTTTGTCTAGTTCCCATTAACTCAACCCGAGTTATTTTAGTTTCAATCTTATTAATTTCGAACTGAGACTATCGAAATCGGATTGATAACTAAGTACACGAAGGCTGTGTAATTCTCAACAATTTGAAGCCACTGATTTTGTTTCTATTGCTGTTGGTGTGAAAGATGGGGAGCTCATTTAAGGCCATTTTTGAGGAACACGTGCAGCAGAGTCTGATCGGTTGGGCTAATAAGGCGAAGAGGCGCAAGGGACCACGGAGCGGTTATGGTTCTAGCAAAGCTGGCAGCGCGGGTTCTGAAGAGGAGTCCTCGAGGGGAGTTCCGCTGCAGAAACTCGGGCGCGGTGACCGGAACAAAGGTCTTGAATCAGTATAATTTGTGTATGAGCTTGATCATTCTGAGTTATATACAGTTTAGGGCTTACATTATGTAGAAAGGCCAGATATGAGCATGCCATGTTTTAGGGATTACATGCTTGGAATGAAAAGTGTTTTAGAGAGAGAGAGAGAGGAGAATCATTATAAAACTTATGCCTACAATTTCATCTTTGTGGTGGGATCCTTTTTCAGAACCTCACTGTGCGGAGATGCTTTGTGCACCAGGCTACCTTTTTTATATGTTTTCTTATGACATGGCCACAATGATTGCATGGTGACGATCGAGTCGTTCGGCAATCGGCTCCCGATCTGAGATGGTGGGGCCGATTGTTGATCACCAATCCGCAATTGGAGCTTTTTGATCAGGACGAAATGCATGGGGCATAGGGTTCACTATTCATTCACAGGTTTCCTTTTAGAGATGGTAAGTATATGGTGAACTCTATGAGAGCTCTGGGTTATTAGGAATTTTAGTAAACTGTTAGTTTGTTGTGGCTTTGTTCCTTACGTCACTAAGCCACTCACTTCAATAACAATGATTTTCTCTTTGGAGAGAAAGATCGAAGCTGTGTATACTTATAATAGTACTCCTCGTCCTCTTCACAGACGCAACCCCCTTACCTGGAATAAGGATGATCCGTACCTCATGTAGAGTACCTCATAGACGCCCCTCTCGTCTGTGTACAAGAAATCCGGTCATATTCAAAAGCATTTTGTTGCATGCTGCGTCAAAGTGCCGCTAAATGGAAGAATCATATTAACGTCTATGAAAAATAAATAATAGATTGAACTGCCAAATTAGAAAAATTCGGCACTATCATGGTATAAGCGAAGTTTACATGCTGGAGTTAAGCGGACTCAAATCGCGGACATCCATCTTCAGAGAAACCGCTGCCTCTCAAGCCTCTCGAGCCCCTCTCGACTAATTCTATCATAGAGGCCAACGATAAACAATACCCGCCGCACTCAGGAAAGAGCATTCACTTTCCCCACAGATTGTTTAAACAGAACTTATAACATTAGGAGATGCTTTTGGCCAAATATTTGAACTATATATTATGATAGAGAGAGTTGGGCAAACCAAAATACAGCAGCAGGGAAGATCAAGCAAAGTGAGTGCAAAGTGAGTCTTTGCCAAAAGTAATTAGTTCAAAAGAAGCGCGGGCGGACGGATGGAAGATATTATCACTCCTCGGCGGCGCTTGCGGCGCTCAAGTCCACGCTCAAATCCACATCCTGCAAAAGGCGTCAAATGAGACGAACAAGTAATTACGAAAAAATCTCCTCTAGCATTGCATAATTACGGCGAACTTCCGTCTGCCTTTCAAATTTACCAAAACCTGATTCTGAGTTCACATTAGTAGCATACATGTAGAAAAAAACTCATGCTTTTTTCTAGAGGGGGAGGTTTATGTAATTATGCAAAGTTAGAGGGGCCAAGAAATTATTATGCATAAATTTAACATCATACAACATTTTGATATATTAGGCTACAAATAAGGATGCAGTATTACTTCGACACCTAAAATAGAAGGGAAAAAAACACATGGCACTCTCTCTCTCACTCTCTTTATATATAGGGTCATTTACTGGGACCTCTAAGGCTCCCTTTGGCACGGTGGCGGTCATAATTATGGGGGTTAAATTGTCATTTGTTAACGCCCACCTAAGGAACTTCATCCACTTTAATGTTCAAATGGATGATGTTTATTACGTGACCCTTAACAAACGACCATTTAACCTATGCGTTTACGACCGCCGCCACCCCTCTTATTTTTTGAAATTACAGAATTAGACAAATCGAATTTGGGTGTGTATCTGCTCATTTTGTTGCTCTCACATAGAAATTAGGTCTAGGAAAATAGCAAATTTGTATCACCCATTTATGGATGAATTTAATTTAACTACATTGTTTTATATTTTTTAATTTCAAGGAACCAAATGAGCATATTTTTGGTCGGGTGCAAATTTGTATCCCACTTAGCGCCTTTTCACCCCCAACGCATATTTTTGGTCGGGTGCACATTTTCCGCCTGGACGCACATTTTCGGCCCGCGGACGCATTTTTTTAATAAAAAAATTACCGCCACGGAGATTTGTCAAACGGTTTATAAAATGCTTCTCTTTCTGAAAAGTTCTATAAATTGAGTTTACCCAAACAGTTCTCCTTTTTTAATAGACATTTTCCAAAAACTCCTTTTTCTACCATCCTTTTGCCACCACTCATTCTCCTTTCTGAAAAGATTATCCAAACAGGCCCTAAATAGTAAAGAATCAAAATTACCTTTCCAGTAATCCTCCTATACATGCTAAGCACATCCGTGACAGTTGACTCAAAATGAGTGGTAGCATCATAACTCTACAAGCAGAAAAAATAAACCTTTGTGAATGGAAGATCTCCTAAATGCCAACATTAGGAAAGTAAACAAAAAAACTACTGAAGACTTACAGCAGATATGAAGCAATTATCCAGTGAAGGTTCATTGACAGGCTCGAATCTATCGTAAGTATCAAAAAATAGTTCATCCACAGGACCAAGCAGATCAATTCCAGGCTTCAGCTCTAAATCAGGATGATCTGTCTCAGCTTCAGTTGAGACGAAGGCAATGAACTTCCCCTTGGGGGCAACATTATGGGTATAAGAACAACAGAAAAGATACCTGTTTGACCACATTTGTGATGCATAGATTACCACACAAAAATTAAATACATGAGAAATGGATCAAAACAGGAAGGCCGGGGAATGAGACGAAAACTAAAAATTACGGATTTTAAGACTCACATATCAGACTTGCGGCCGAGCTGCTTCTGGGGCAATATAACCTGCACTGATGGAGAATCATTGGTGTTTGGGATAGGGTGGCTCATAAAAGCAATTGCTCTTGCAACCTTTCCAAGCTTCCTGACCTGAGAAGAGAGTAATGTAGAAACTCATATTCCACCTGCAGTCATATAGTTTAAAAAAACAAGGAAACTTACCCTGTTAGGAAGGTAAGAAGGATCACAAACTACTTTCTTGCATCTTGCAGTTTCACCTTCTGATGTCACACCACATGCTTTTCCTTCCTCATCAAATTCCACCTGCCATCAGCATGATGCAATGAAGCCTTAGTAAATTCAAAGAAAAAGTACACCAAGAAATCACTGAAATTTCTCGAACAGAAACTAAAATCATAATCACATGACAGAGTAGGCGTACCGTGCATTCAGGCTTGTTCAACATGTAAGTGCCACCATAAACAGCACTAAGACGAGCAAAAGCCTGTTATTTGAGAAAACATGCCGAAATAAGATAAAGAAAATATATGCATTGTGCATTGATAATGAATCAGTGGCAGAAATGATCTACCTGTGGAAGCTCTCCCAAGCCATATAATGGATAAATATATGGTGATCCTCCTTGAAAACGAGCTAGAGACTCTGCATAAAGCTGTAAGAAGGCAGGTCAATGCCAAGAGTATAAATTAGATATGAATATACTTCTAATAGGAATTATTCTTTGAGTTACTTGTACAATCAGGATATGCCCAGTCTGATGCTTATTAGTGGCAAGGTTTCTACAAACCAACCCCTCAGAACTCACTGTCGAGAGTGCATAGTGAAAATGTATGATAAATGCTTGGTCATACTTAATCGAGAACGCTTGCTTCAGCGAGATAGTTACTATTACTGTTTACTGTTTAGTAACCAAAATGAGTTATTACCTAACTTTGCTTCGGAGGTTGGAGAGTGTGAGGAAGGGAAAATCAGAGAAAGAGGCTAGGGAAAATCAATGGAATGGTAATTCTGGTGTAAAGGACAAACCTTCGTCAGGTTCCTGGATGTTAACACTTGGAGGCCGGGGGGGGGGGGGGGCTCTAAAGATTCTCTCCCACTCACTATTCCCAGTGAGGGTTAGGGTCATTACAGGCTATTCATCCGCGCAAGGGATGTATATATATATAAGTTTGTGGGAAATGAAGAGCCTAAATTTTTTATATAAACTATGTTTTTTCCTCCATCCATCTTAGGCTTCATCTGGTAATGCGTTTTTGGTCCGGTTCGTTTTCTCAATACGCGAAGAGGGGCCCGGCTCCATTTGTTTTTCCGCAAATTGTTTGAATCGCCGGGCGTTTCTCCATTCTCAAAAAATTGCGGGGCGAAATCCGGCCCCGCGCCTCCAGTTGGCCGCATTTAGGGAGGAGGAAATCCAGCATCTTTGATGCGACGGCGGAACCGTGAGCATGCTGCCCTCTTTGCCGCCAGTGTCAGGCTAGCGGACCTCCACGCCACCGCCTCCGGCAATTCGCCGGAGGCAGGCGCATCTCCCGGCGGTGGTCTGGCGGTCTGGCGGCCTGGCGCCGTCGCCAGCAACCGAGAGGAGATTTACAAAGAGCTCAACTCTTGGGTTCGCCGGAGCTCAGTTCTACGGAGACGTTGGCGCTTGAAATCCTCCCTTTGGTGGTTCTCCGCGCCTTCTCCGGCGGGTGTGGGTCTTCCCAAAGGGACATGAGCCTTGGGGTGCCACCATGCATGGTGAGGGGATGGGGGCAACAGCAGGTCCGGTACTCCGCCGTGCACAGCCGGGAGGTTAATTAAAATGGAGCAACTTATGACTTCAAGAAATTTTTATTAAAATTTAATAAAAAAATATTTTATTAAAATATAATATATATAATTATTAATCGTATAATAATGTATGTGTATATATCTGTGAATGTAAATATATATATATATAGTTGTAAACGTTGGTTTGCCAAATGATTTTTTGTTCTGAATAGATCTGGAAACACAGACTTTCCAAACAGATCTTCATTTCCAGCAACCAGTTTCCAACAACACAATTTACAAACCTGCATTTACAACAGCTACTTTTACAACCGCAACCGCTCTACAAAATGAAGCATTAATTAAATTGGTAGAGTGTGGTGAGGTTAATGCTTGCCACTGTGGAGTTGATAGTGCAGAGGGCCATGTGTTGTTTGTTAAGAGCTCAGTAGGCAACCACTTCATCAAATTCAACTGAAGATAAGGTCTGAATATGGCCGATAGCTATTTGTTTGGATTAGGCAATCTACTTTTAGGTTGGAGTTGGGTTCAACTGATCCGGCGCCACTAGGCAATAATATATACAGGCTTGATTATGGATTCGAGACCGTCTCCACATGAATTAATCCTCCAAATCTGAGGATCTACACATGAATTAATCCTCCAAATCTGAACACAACACTTGCATAGATCGAATGAGGATGATGCATCTATAAAAAAGGCAAGTTTTATAGTTCCTCTTCAATTCACTTTGCCTTTCATACTCTATATGGGTAAGTATTAGATCTCAAAGTATATGAATTTGTCTTTGACTACTTTTCTTCATGTACTCGGCATGATTCTCCAATGACAATGAGCTCCAAAAACTTTTATTATTTGTAATTGAGATCCTTTGACTGTGGAAGAGGAAGAGGGAAGCAGGTGGCACGCAAAAACCAAAGCTTACAGGGTGCTCTCCTAGCAAATTTGTTGTCATCATCATCGAGGTTAGATACTACCTCCTTTATGTATTTCAATTGTGAGCCGTTCCTATGTCAGTCATTTTGTTGTTCAGTAACAAACTTCTTATGTTGAAATTTTTGCGAAGATACTTCAAGTAGGAACACAAAAATTCATCGACCCAATGAAGGGCCTTTTATTCTACCAAACGTAAGACTGCTCTGAGGAGAGATAGTTCAGCCCCAATGACAGGGATACAGGAGAATCTATCACCAGTATTGCAGAGGCCATTACAACATGCTATTTTGAGAACCTATTACCAATGAAGTGCACTTTTATTCTACCAAATGGAAGACTGCTCCGAGGAGAGATAACCCAAGACGAATCTACAGGTGACAGAGCCAGCGACAACCCTAAAGATGCGAGAGAAATGCAAGCACACAATCCAATGAACGGAATACCTATGACATAAACCTTAAACCTAATGCGAATGTAAAACTTCAATCAAGCAAATAATTCCAACTAGTGATTAATTAAATAATAAAATTTAAAACTCGTGTCTCAAATCATAATTAACCGTATATGTTCAAATTAAGTAATCAAAGACCATTGCAAATTACTTGAGAGTGCATCAAAATTTAAAGCACGTGATGAATAAGAAATACACGCCTTCGGAAAGTGACAATTTAATTTGAGCAAAATACTACTAACAATATAAGGAACCCGAACAACGAGAAGAAATGAAAACTGGAAGTAAAAACTCACCAAATAATTAATGTCGGAGGTGGTGGGGAAAAATCCAATGGTGGTTGTGGCTATCCGGAAGGGTAAACACTGTTGTCGTAAAGGAGGTTGGAGGTTATGAGGGTGGTTGTGGGGGCTGGTGGAGGTGGAAAGAGGCAGAGAATCATTGGAAGAGGTAAGGGGTGGGATGGTCGGGATTATAGGGTCGGTGGAGGTTGGCGGATGGTCGGAGAGGTGGAAACAGGGCGGGATCCATTGGTTGGAGGGGTCGGTGAGGATGAGGACAATGGCAGGTGGCTCGAAATAGGGTGTTGGTGGTTGCATGGGTTGTAGAAGCAAGCATTGTGGCTTGCAGGATAGAGCGGGGTTGGGGTGAAACTGTTGGGCTGCTTGAGAGGCGAAACTAAAGGAAGATGGGGTGGTGGATCTAGGAATCGGCACCTGAAGGAGGGGTGTTTGAAAGCATCACACCACGTGAGGGATCAGGGATGGAGTCCGCACCAGCGTGATCAAATGAGTCTTCTTTCTTCCGAAAACCCTCGATACCTGTAGATAACAAACTGCTGGCATAATATGGGGGAAATTGGGTTAAATGTTTTGATGACCTAATTTCCAAAATATGCGTCCGAAGAAAAAAATATATGAAAAATGTAGAAAAATGATCCTAACGCAATCGCGGGTTTTGATCATCCATCTGACAATCCAAAAATATCGATCACGTCGACTCCCCTAATGTCGCGTAAACAATCTCCATCACAAAGTACATTACATCATGCTATTTTTGAGTTATTGATGTTGACGTGCCCAGGTTTCCATCCACGACATATTCTAACAAAGTGTTCTTCAATGTTGCTCTCAATATTGGTCAGATCGAGAATGATAGAGGAGGATCTAAAGAAAAAGAAATGAGGTTATGCAAAGGTTTACTAGGCTTGCTTCTCTTTTTGTCATTTCCCACATTAATGCTTTGAAAACCTTCTTGAAGTCACGGAGCCATGATCACAGGCTAGAGAATAGGATTAATGCCCTAGAGGATCTCTATGCTTCTCTGCTCAATTGGCTTATTGGCCTAACAATAAAATAAGATCAAGCGAAGTGTGATTGCTAATAGGTTATACTTTTTATCAAAGGAGCCAAGGAGGTAAGGTAGATCAGGTAGTGAATAGGAGGGCTTTGGAGGTCATATTAGAAGAACTCTAGCTCTCTTTTTGACAGAGGAATGAAGTACATAATCTAGTTATTGTATAGTCTACGACATGCCAATTGCAAGTCATTCAGTGAAACCAATATGAGATTATAGTACGTGTTGGCTTAAGAGATACAAGTCGTTGTTGATGAAAAGTATGAGGAAATTTATAGTTTATGGAGTATAGTTTCAATCAGCACCTCGAATCAAGACCGCGACATACAAGAAAACCATGACCCTAATTGCAACGATGGGGTCTTCATGCACGCACAGGTAACCTATGAGAAAATGTCAATAAAACTGTAGAATATTACTCTCAACAAAAAAAATCTCCTATTGCACTTAGAATTGTTTCAATCATTTATCTTAAATGGCTAAACTCTTCTTAATTCATCGTGATGTAGTACATCTTAAAGCATACATGTATCTATTGATAATGGCATGTTCGAGGGTAAAAGACCTATGAATAAGCAACCACAAGGTAAATCTGAGACTTTTCTAATCAATTAATTTCTAAATATTTCCATATTTGGGCAAATCATAATTGATTTATTTGATTTTCTTCCTACATTGCAATTTCATTTATTCCTAGATTATCTTTTAGCCTTTAAACCAACTTGTTTACTGTGGAAGAACAGTAACAATGAAAGAAATTAAGTGTAATTTTATTAATTTCTCAATCAAACTTTCTTAATACAACACATGTATTTGTAGAATATCAGCAACTTGTCCTGTAGCTGGAACATGTCTCAGGTCCAATTTCATGAGTTGAACTTTTTCCCGAATAAAGTGACAATCAACCTCTGTATGCTTGGTACGTTCAAGGAACACGAGATTTTTAGCAATATGAATGACAGCTTGACTATCGCAGAACAAAGTGGCAAGAGAGAAGAGATTGACACATAGGTCTCTCAGAAGGCTTTCTAACCATTTGAGTTCAGAGACGACGGAGTCCATTGATCGATACTCGGCTTCTGCAGATGATCGTGTGACGACAGATTGCTTCTTATTTCACCAGGTAATAAGATGTCCACCAAAATATGTCAAGAAACTACTTGTGGAACGACGATCATCCATGGATCCAGCATAATCAACATCAGAGTAAGCAGTGAGAGATAGAGACGAGGATGGGTTATATACGAATTGTCTGGGAGCAGACTTCAGGTATCGTAAAATGCGCTCAACTGTCTGGAGATGAGAAGTTTGTGGAGCATGCATAAATCTATTAACAGTCTCAGTAACAAACGATATATCAGGTCTTGTAACTGTCACATATATCAACTTTCCCACAAGACGACGATAGTATTCTGGGTTTGGTAGGAGTGTATCAGAGTCGGAGGAGCATACACAGAGCTTGTGGTTGGCATCCATAGGTGTGTCAGTTGGCTTGCAACCAGAGTAGTCAACATCTTGCAAAAGATCAAGACAATACTTTCTTTGAGATAAGACAAAACCATCGGGTAGACAGGCTACCTCGATGTCAAGGAAGTATCAGAAATTCCCAAAATCTTTGGTCTGGAACACAGAAGTCAAGTGTTCTTTGATCATATGAATGTCTTTCGAATCATCTCCAATAATTAAAATATCATCAACATAAACCAGGAGTATAACGGTGCCTTATAGACAATGTCGAGTGAAGAGAGAGAAGCCGGTCGAGCTCCGAGTAAACCCAACATCACTAACAACCTGACTGAACTTGTCAAACCATGCTCGAGGCGATGTTTGAGACCATAAAGAGATTTCCTGAAGTGACATACAAGTGACTCCCCTGTGGTCTCAAAGCCAGGAGGTTGGTGCATATAGACAGTCTCAACAAGACCACCATTGAGAAAAGCATTTTTAACGTCCAACTGATGCAACGGCCAATGTCGACGAACGACTAGAGAGATCAAGACACAGACAATGTTTAGCTTTGCAACATGGGAGAAAGTCTCTTCATAGTCAAGACCATATTGTTGAGTAAAACTACGGGCGACAGGGCAAGCCTTTAGCCGTTCAACAGTCCCAACTAGAGTATGTTTGATAATAAAGACCCATATGCAGCCCACATACATCTGGCCAGAAGGGAGAGGGACAAGATCCCCGCTGTGATTGGCCCAGAGGGCAGCCATTTCTTCTTTTATAGTCGTCCGCCACCCCGGATGTTGAAGAGCCTCCTGCAAAAATTAGGGGTGGACACCGACGATAATAAAGTCGCGAAGGTATGAAGAAGTGGAGATAATCGATGCAAAGAAACAAAATTACTGATAGGGTGAGCTGTAGAAATCCGGATCATTGGAGCGCAGAGTGTCATTAGTAGAAGGTAATGGGTTCGGGGCATCATCAGGAGAAGGACGACGAGTGTGCACACGAATCAGAGGAGGTTTTGGCGGTTGGGTTGGGAGTGACATGGGGAGGAGGTGGTAGTGGCAAAGTAACAGGAACAGCTGGCCGCATAGGAGGAGACGGTAGCGGTAGTGGAGGGTCAAGGGGTTGCGAATTATATGGTTGGTCCTCAAGAAAAGTGACATCGGCTGATATAACAATCTTCCGATCAGTGGGAGAATAGCAGACATGACCTTTATGAGTGGAAGAGTACCCAACGAACATATATTTTGTGGCACGTGGGGCAAGTTTGTCAGTAGATGGGCCAAGATTGTGAACATAGCAAACGCAGCCGAAAACACGAGAAGTGACTGCAAAAGGGGTGTGGAGGGAAAAAGGAGGTTAAAGGGAGCTTCAAAATTGAGAATAAAGGAGGGCAGGTGGTTAATGAGGTGGCAGACCGTAGAAACCGCGAAATTCCAACACAGGGTGGGAACATGCATTTGAAACATAAGGGTGTGGGCGACCTCAAGAAGGTGGCGATTCTTGCTTTCGGCGACATCATTTTGTTGTGGAGTATAGACACAAAAGGTTTGATGGATGATGTCAAACTCAGTACACAAGTCTGTAAACACATGACCCGTGTATTCACGAGCATCATCGGTGCAGAGTGTTTTAATGGTAGTAGAAAATTAGTTATGAGTCTCAAGGATAAAAGCAGGAAAACACGAGGCAATTCAGATCGATCATGAAGAAAATACAACCATGTCAGACGAGAGTAATCATCAATGAAGGTAACAAAATAATGAAAATGAGAAACACTGGCGGTTTTATAGGGTCCTCAAATATATGAATGAACCAAACAAGGGAAGCATCGCTCCGAGTATAATGAGGTGAAAAGGTAGAATGATGGTCAGATGGTATTTGTCGTAGATACATGACTCACGGGTGAATTCAGTGAGGGAAAAATATGGAAGAACTTTCTGGAGGATGCGGAGAGGGGCATGCCCAAGACGCCGATGCCACTCCATAAATCAGGAGAGAATCGTGGTGTGGGGGTCCAAGATGTAAAGCCTATTAACCAATTTTCCTTTAGCAATGACAGTCTGTGTTTGGTGATCCTACACAACACAAGAGGTAGAAGAGAAAGTCACATAACAATCAAGATCTTGTGTGATACGGCTAATAGATAGGAGATTGAAAGAAGAGCCCAGAGCATGAAGAACCGAGCGAAAAGTGAGCGAGGATCTAAGGGTGACGTCGACTGATCCAGCGACTGGAGTAGTGTCCACATTTACAACAGTAATGAACGTGGGATGTGCATAGTCCAAGTATCGAGAAGGTTGCGTAGGCGTAATATGATGTGTTTCCCCGGAGTCCATAATCCAGGAGGAACTGTGGGCAAGACAAGAAATACCCCCATCAAAAATAGACACAACAGATCCAAATGAACGGCGAATTAGCTCTTGAAATTGTTGGAGTTAGGCGCCAAGAGCATCAATGTCAGCATGAACGATATGTGGAGCAGGGACGACAGTGGAGGCAAGAGGTGCAAGAGGTAGACCGTGCAGACTGTAACAAGTGGCTTTGTGGTGACCATCTCTACTACAGTAAGTACACCAAAGAGAAGCGCGAGTGTGTCGACCATCACCCTGAGAAAAGATGTGACCTCCATGAGAATATAGTTGAGTCGAAGGAAACAGAGTAGCGTGATCGGCCATTGGAGAAGGTCCAACCAAAGAAGAAGCCGACTGCGTACAAGGCCTGGAGAGGGCAGAAAAATCTGGCGGCCAGTCGAATAAGTCTAGCGGCATGAGTAAACGGCAGCCTGGTGGGTAGTAATCAGCAGCGGTCTGGCAAGCAGCAATAGCGGCAGTCTGTCAATAAGTAACAGCGGTGAGGTCCTGCGGGCAGACGAACTTGCGGGAAGGACCAAGGTGCAGTGGTTAAGCGAGCAAGAGAGTGGAAGCAGAGTCTGCGGCAAGGAGCAGCAGCGACAATATCCAGCAGCGATGGTAAGAGCTGGCGGCAAGGAGAAGCAACGACGGAAACAAGAAGCGGCTAGGCAGATGCAGGACGATGCAGAGACGACAAAGTGTGGCAAGAAATAGAGTGCGGCAGACGCGGCAAGATGCAGATACAACAAGAAGTAGATGCGGCAAGAATTGTGGCTAGCAAACAGCGGAAAGAGGCGGCGGCAGAAGCAACGACAAGAGGCGGCTAAACAGATGTTGCGGGAAGACGTTGCGGTTAGAACCACAGATAGAAGTTGCGGGTAGGGCTGCGTCAAGAAGATCCATGGCGGGCAAGAGCTCTGCGACTAGAAGGAGAGCTGCGGCGGTTAGAAATCGTAGTAGCAAGACTTGCGGCTTGCCAGGAGACACTTGAGGCTTAGACAGGAGCAGCAGCGACCACGACTTATCAAGAAAAACACATGGCAAGACAATAGAAGTCCGGCGGCGGCAAGAGAAGAGATCTGTGGCCACACATTGAAGTAGTGACCTGGGCAGGCGGCTGGCAATCAGAGTGGGGCCCAGAGAATAAGTATAAAAAAAGGGGAGGAGAGGCAGGAGGTGCCGACAAGCCATAGAATAGGGAAAGTTGCGGCTAGAAATTGTCTAGCCGCCCAAGGCCAAGAACTAAAGCAAGCTCTCCCGGTTCAGTAAAGCACGCATTAGGGCTTCTGAGTCGCACCCTCCTCGACATTATCGTTGCACGCAGCTCCCGCACGTCGCGCATTCACCGCTCACAACCACCAAAGGCCAACGCTTCCACCACGAGTAGACCTTCCGCTTCTTTAAGTCGAGCGCCCGCAACTGCCGCCTGGATGATCTCGTCCCTGACGGTTTTCAGCAATTGCACAACTTCTGGCCACGATTCATCCAGGCTTCAGGTCCGATGGTTCTAAGCTAGATTAAATGTTTATTTTTCGTTGTTTTTTTGTGGAAACCCTATAAATGGGTGTGTGTACTCTGTTTATTTAGGCTTGTTTCCGATTAAAGTTGGAGAACAAGAGTTCATTTCCTTGCTTTGAGATTTCGTGGAGCCACTTGTGTGAGAGAGCAATTTTTCTCCGTGGTGTCCGTGTGCGACAGCGGCCGATCACGGAGCGGGAGATCGAAGATGACGAGGAATTCCTCATGGGATCGCCGTCGACTTCGATTGCGGAAAGAAGTGATATACAGTAAGCATTGATATATTGTGAAGATCCTAATCTACTTCCATGAGAAATTTGCCATTTTAAGGTTTCAATCGGAACAAAATGACTTCTCAATTATGTCATCACGATAAATAATATAATATTATTACGTCTTTATAGACAGAAAGATGCAGCATTGCATACTCTATGACTTCTCAGTTATACGGTTATACCATCAAGATAAATAGTACAATATATAACTATTTAATGTATGTATATATAACTGAAGAATATAAAGAGAGGGGGTAGTGGAGACGGACATTTTTCCAAGATCCTTATATATCCTCCATCGGCAAGGCTAATCCAAGGGGTCATCAACCCATTGCAGGAAACTCATGGGTAGGTATATGTTGAAGCCAAAATTGACCTCTGTGGAGTTCGGGGTCCCTGAAAGGGGTGACCTCACACCTACTACACTCGAGAGAACGTCACGGACCGGAGACTTAGGAGACTATGAACAGACCCTCGGCTCTAGCACGGAGGTCTCACCTCACACCCGGAAGGCTACCTGAGCTCTTCCCCTCCCTTACCAAAGGGCTAGGCTAGGCGCCTTGCAGAGCTCTCTCTACTCTACCAAGAAGAAGCTAAGGGAGGAGGAAGCTAAGAAAAGAAGTCCCTCTCCAAGGCACCCAAGGGGGTCTATTTATAGTTTTTCCAAGTCCTGGGGGTAAAAAGACCGAAATACCCTTACGCCCAAAAAACCTTGGGCCAATAAAAAACAACCACACCGGGGGGCAGAACGGTAAAAACAGGGGGGGCAAGGGCGAGACCCTGGCCCCCGGCCGGTCTCGCCCCACCAGGCCGCGAAGCAGAAGGAGGCGGGGACGAGACCCTGGCCCCCGGCCGGTCTCGCCCCACCAGGCCGCCAAGCAGAAGGAGGCGGGGGCGAGACCCTGGCCCCCAGCCGGTCTCGCCCCACCAGGCCGCGAAGCAGAAGGAGGCGGGGGCGAGACCCTGGCCCCCGGCCGGTCTCGCCCCACCAGGCCGCCAAGCAGAAGGAGGCGGGGGCGAGACCCTGGCCCCCGGCCGGTCTCGCCCCACCAGGCCGCCAAGCAGAAGGAGGCGGGGGCGAGACCCTGGCCCCCGGCCGGTCTCGCCCCACCAGGCCGCGAAGCAAAAGGAGGCGGGGGCGAGACCCTGGCCCCCGGCCGGTCTCGCCCCACCAGGCCGCCAAGCAGAAGGAGGCGGGGGCGAGACCCTGGCCCCCAGCCGGTCTCGCCCCACCCGGCCGCGAAGCAGAAGGAGGCGGGGGCGAGACCCTGGCCCCCGGCCGGTCTCGCCCCACCAGGCCGCCAAGCAGAAGGAGGCGGGGGCGAGACCCTGGCCCCCGACCGGTCTCGCCCCACCAGGCCGCCAAGCAGAAGGAGGCGGGGGCGAGACCCTGGCCCCCGGCCGGTCTCGCCCCACCAGGCCGCAAAGCAGGAGGCGGGAGCGAGACCCTGGCCCCCGGCCGGTCTCGCCCCACCAGGCCGCCAAGCAGAAGGAGGCGGGGGCGAGACCCTGGCCCCCGACCGGTCTCGCCCCACCAGGTCGCCAAGCAGAAGGAGGCGGGGGCGAGACCCTGGCCCCCGGCCGGTCTCGCCCCACCAAGCCGCCAGGCACATATCAGGACGGGGCGAGTGTTAGCCAACTTGTCGCACCCGCCCCCCCAAAAGAGGGCCACTGGGGGGAGGTAGATTTTTCCTCCCCCTACTAGTATGTTTCCAAGCCAGAGCCAAAATTGGCCACCGAGAGTGCAAAATCTCCCAAAAGCTTAAAACTATACAGGGGCGAATACGGGGTTGTACAGTATATATGATTTTCACGTCTATAATAGAACTATCTGTTAAAAAAGACTGTGAAAAGGCCCATTTATAAGACCCATTTATTTCTTATTTTTAGTCCCACATATTGGATTGGGATCTTCTCTCCTTACTCTCTTCCTATATAAATGTACTCATACTTGTAATTATTTATTCATCAAGTATATACAAGGTTGGAGGTTTCTCTATTTCTACATGGTATCAGAGGCACCGGTCTCCCTCTAACCGCCTGTTTGTTTGCTAACCGCCTGGTCACCCAACTGACCGCGCGGCCTGTTTTTCTCTCCTGCCCAAGCCGCCGCTTCCGGCGACCTGTTCCTTCCCGGGCGGCCTGTTCCTCTCTCTTCCCCTCTGCTCTCCCCTCCTTCTCTTCTTTTCTCCCTCTTTTTATAACCTTCTCTCACGTGGGGCCCACTCTTTCTCCCTTTCTCTCTCCTGTCCGGTCTTCCTCTTTGACCGTGCGGTCTCCCAGCCGCTGCGCTCTCTTCCCCGCGGCCTTCCTTCTCCAGCTGCCCGGTCTTCTTCTTCTGCTAGCCGCGGGGCTTCCCTCTGCTAGCCGACCGGCTTCTTTCTTCTCCAAGCCGCCCGGCCTCCCTTGTCTAGCCGCCCGGCTTCCTTCTTCTGCTAGCCGCCCGGCTTCCCTCTGCTAGCCGACCGGCTTCTTTCTTCTCCAAGCCGCCCGGCCTCCCTTGTCTAGCCGCCCGGCTTCCTTCTTCTGCTAGCCACGCGGCTTCCCTCTGCTAGCCGGCCAACTTCTTTCTTCTCCAACCCGCCCGGTCTCCCTGGTCAAGCCGCCCGGCTTCTTTCTTCCCCAAGCTGTCCGGCCTCCCTTGTCTAGCCGCCCGGCTTCCTTCTTCTGCTAGCTTGATGTCCTCTGACGCCTCTGCTGCTACTTCTGCTCCTCCAGCCCGTGAGGCTCCTCCAGCCTCTGAACTACGCGATGAACTGCGCATTACTACTATCTCTTTGACGGGCAAACGGAATTTTGTTGAATGGGTCCACTCTGTTCGTCGTGTACTGCAGACGAAGGGTCTTCTCCACCACTTGACTCGGGCTACCCCTGCTGTCCCGTCTGATGATTGGCTCCGGGATGATGGTCGGGTCTAGTCATGGCTCCTCAACTCTATGGACACCGAACCCTATCGGATGGCCATGTATCATGATACGGCCAAGGCCATGTGGGAAGAGCTCCACTCCTTTTACTCTGGGCAAAACAGTCTTCAGCACCTCTATGATATTACCTCCGGCCTCCAGAATCTTGCTCCTGGTTCTCCTAGCGACATGATTTCCTTTATTGCTCAGGCCAAGACTCTTGCTGAGGCCTGGATTCAACATCAGCCTCCTACCACGGATCTTGCTACTCAACGGGCCCAGAAAGAGGCCGTTACCATCGCAATGATGATGTCCCGGGTTCCGCCTCACCTGCATAGTGTTCGGGCCAAGATCCTCTCCTCCACCGCTACTCTGTCACTGTCTGACGTCTGCTCCATGCTACTTCGAGTTACGCCTCCTCTGGAGGCCCCTTCCGGCTCTGCCCCTGCTCTTCTCCAACAGCCTCTCCTTCCCACTCCACCTCCTGCTCGTGGTTCTTCCACTCGGGGTGGCCGGCCTCCCTCCAGGGGCCGCGGCCGTGGTGGCCGCTCGTCTCTCAAATGCACATATTGTGGACGGGGTGGTCATCTGGAGGCCACCTGTTACAGCAAGCATGGGTTCCCTCCCCACCTCGCTGCCACTTTCTCTGATGCTCCTGCTCCTGCCCTGGCTCCGGCTTCCACTACTCAACATGATATTGATGAGCTCCGCACCCAACTCCATCAGCTACAGGGTGTTCTTAGCCGCTCCTCCGGCTCGGTTGCGACCTTTTTTGCAGAAGGTATAACCTGTCTCTCTCCCAACCAAATATCTCCAGCTACAGGGTGTTCTGGGAAGGTATTACTTCCCAGAAGCCCTCCAAATATCTCCAGCTGGCTCACCCCCCGAGTATCACTGTGGCCAATGGTGACACCCTCCCGGTCTCTGGTGCTGCTGCCCTCCAACTTACCCCGGTCATTTCTCTTCCCTCGGTTCTTCACGTTCCGGGCTCTCCTTTCAATTTGTTATCCGTTAGTCGCCTGACAAACGACCTTGATTGTTCAATAATTTTTTCTCCTTCTTCCTTTCTTATGCAGGATCGTCGCAGCCGGAGTATCATTGGTAGGGGGCAGCTGGTGAATGGGCTTTACCTCCTGGATACTCAACCCACTCTTCTATCCGTCGTCTCGTCTGTTGATTGGCACCGTCGCCTTGGCCATGCTCCTCTTCTTGATGTTCCATTACAGGAGTTTTCTTGTGAATCATGTATCTACGGCAAACACCACCGTTCTGTTTTTCCCCCTACTTGTACCCGGAGTAGTACTCTGTTATCATTAGTTCATTCTGATGTATGGGGTCCTTACAAGGTCCCTAGTATCTATGGTTATCGATATTTTGTCACTTTTATAGATGACTACTCGCGTACTACATGGCTCTATTTACTGCATGATCGTACTGAGCTTACATCTGTCTTTCGTGCCTTTGTTACTGAAGTCCGTACACAGTTCGCCACCCCTCTCAAAATCCTCCGCACGGATAATGCTCGCGAATATACAGGGCGCGCCTTCTCCTCCATCTGCACCGAGTTTGGCATTATCCATCAAACTTCGTGTGCATATACCCCTCAACAAAATGGGGTGGCCGAACGCAAGAATCGTCATTTACTCGATGTTGCTCGCTCCCTCATGTTTCAAATGCAGGTTCCAATCGACTATTGGAATTTCGCCGTCTCCACAGCCTGTCATCTCGTTAACCGGCTCCCTTCTTCTGTTCTTGATTTTGCCGTTCCTCTTGACCTCCTCTATCCGACTACCAAACCCACCTCTCTACCTCCACGGGTCTTTGGGTGCGTCTGTTATGTTCATCTTCTTGGCCCCCCATTAGACAAACTCGCTCCTCGTGCGGCCAAATATATGTTTGTGGGATACTCCCGTACTCAAAAGGGGTATGTTTGTTACTCCCCTTCCACTGGCCGGACGGTTGTCTCCACGGATGTCACCTTCTGCGAAGACCAGCCCTTTCACTCACCCTCCTCCTCACCGAGTTCCTCTCCTGCTCTGCCTCGCCCTGCGGTTCCCACGGCCCCTTCCTTTTTACCCTCCTCCTCTCTTCCTGCTCCCAAAGCTTCTCCGCCCGTTATTCGTGTCTATACTCGTCGCGGCTCCAAGGATGGTTCCCTGCCTCAGCTCCCTGCTCCCAGTGACACTCCGGCACCGGCGGATTCTGCTCCTGCTTCTACGGCTCATCCCCTCGCCAACTACGTCTCTCTCCATCGGCTCGCTCCCCCTCTCTACGCCTTTTCCTCTTCTCTGTCCTCGATTTCTATTCCTAACACTGTGCAGGAGGCGCTTCGACACCCCGGCTGGCGGGCGGCCATGGAGGATGAAATGAGGGCTCTTTGGGCTAATCAGACTTGGGATCTCGTGTCCCTTCCTGCTGGCCAACACTGTGTCAGCTGCAAGTGAGTCTTTGTTGTCAAACATACCGCGGATGGGTCTGTTGAGCGTCTGAAGGCTCGCCTCGTGGCTCGGGGTTTTACTCGGCAACACGGCCTTGATTACGAGGAAACTTTCTCTCCCGTGGCCAAATTGAACACGGTCCGGGTTCTTATTTCCTTGGCTGTGCATCGTCATTGGCCTCTCTATCAGCTGGATGTGAAGAACGCCTTTCTCAATGGCGATCTCCAGGAAAATGTTTATATGCGTCAACCACCCGGGTTTGAGACCACGGGGGAGTCTCGGGTGTGTCATCTTCGCAAATCAATTTATGGTCTCAAACAGTCCCCGCGTGCTTGGTTTGACAAATTCAGCAAGGTGGTCCGCGATATTGGCTTTACTAGGAGCTCGGCTGACTTCTCCCTCTTCACTCGACACCAGCCAACCGGAACTGTGATTCTACTTGTTTATGTTGACGATATCCTCATCACTGGAGATGACACTACAGGAATACAACATACCAAGCAACAATTGAACTCCGCTTTTCAGACCAAAGACCTTGGTAACCTACGGTATTTTCTTGGGCTTGAGGTTGCACGACGGCCTGATGGCCTTGTATTATCTCAAAGGAAGTATTGTATGGATCTTCTTCATGATGCTGGTTATTCGGGATGCAAACCTACGGATACTCCAATGGATGCTAATCACAGGCTCTCAGCCCATAGTTCTGACTCCGATGAGCTACTTACAAATCCGGAATACTACAGACGTCTGGTTGGGAAACTGATCTACCTCACAGTTACTCGACCAGACATCTCCTTTGCCGTAGGAGTCGTGAGCCGATTTATGCATGCTCCTAGGACATCTCATCTTCAAGCTGTCGAGCGCATTCTTCGGTATCACAAGAACGCTCCCGGACAAGGGCTTCTGTACAAGCCATCCACATCACTATCCCTCGTTGCATACTCGGACGCTGACTATGCAGGATCTGTTGATGATAGGCGCTCTACATCTGGTTTTTGTACCTACTTTGGTGGTCATCTCATAACCTGGCGTAGCAAGAAATAGAATGTGGTTGCTAGATCTTCTGCTGAAGCTGAGTACCGGGCCATGGCTTCGGTAGTGTCTGAGTTAACATGGCTTGAGAGTCTTCTGGGAGATTTGGGTGTCCGTCTCTCATCACCGGCAATCCTATTTTGTGATAGTCAAGCAGCAATACATATTGCCAAGAACCCGGTATTTCACGAACGCACAAAGCATATTGAAGTTGACTGCCACTTTATTCGGGAAAAAGTTCAGTCAAAGAAGGTAGACCTGGAGCATGTTTCTGCTACAAATCAAGTTGCTGATATTCTGACCAAAGCTCTCTCCAGACCGTTATACTACCAGTTTTTATCCAAGCTTGGCGCCTACGATTTGTACGCTCCAGCTTGCGGGGGAGTGTTAGAAAAGACTGTGTAAAGGCCCATTTATAAGGCCCATTTATTTCTTATTTTTAGTCCCACATCTTGGATTGGGATCTTCTCTCCTTACTCTCTTCCTATATAAATGTACTCATACTTGTAATTATTTATTCATCAAGTATATACAAGGTTGGAGGTTTCTCTATTTCTACACTATCAAAGTTTTGATCAATTTAAGCAACAAGAACCATACCTTCATTCGTTTTACGGTATCCAGGGCTGGTTCATCTAGATAGTAATCATCTCTGTGCAGTGCCAGAGCATGACCAATAAAGTCCACCGTGTTGTCATCCAGACCATATTTCCTATGAATTTTAAAAAAAACGGAATGATCTTTTAGCTTTTGGAAAACAAAATATGAACTTAGAACAATGTAAGTTTTATCATATATGTAATTCTCCTGAAAAAAGAACAGAAGCAATTACATAAAATAGATTATAACGCATTACCTTCTAGATTGCTGGTATATTCGAAGCACTCTCAAGTTAAGGTGGAAGAGTATAAACTAAATCAGGTAATAAAATACTTCCTATTAGGCTAAGGCACATCCCTACTGGGCTTGTCGATGATCTACCAGGTCCTGAAATCAAACTAAATCTTTTTTTGTTTTAATGGAAAATGTTAGCCCCATGAGCCTACAATTAAATCATATTCTTTTATGATAACAATCACATTGTAACTACTGCAATGCGAGATTTATTGTTTGTGAGAATTTAAAAATAATAGAAATTTTATTTTCAAAAAAATCTGAAACTTGCACGGGTGCACCCCTCTTTATATAGAACAGAGATGAGAGAATATACAACTGAAGATGTGAGACTAAATACAACATAATCATACCGAGCGGTTACAATGTAGGTAAACGCCCAGACATAAGTTATCAACAATAAACAGGGCGGTTACACCGAGGGTGATCGCCCGGACTACAATGTACAGCCATATCGGCGGTTACACCACGGGTGACCGTCCGGACTTGAACAGGCAGCAACATCGGACAGTTACACCAAGGGACTTCATCTTGTGTTTTAACACTCTCTCTTAAGCTGGAACATATATGTCAATCATTCTCAATTTTGCACAAATATCTGAAAAAGATGAAGAGACAAAAGGAATGCATATCCGCATTTTCAAAATTTCCTCTATGACGAAATGACAGTCGACTTCGATATGTTTTGTTCGTTCATGAAAGACTGGATTCTTTGATATATAAATGACGGCTTTGTTGTCACAAAACATACGTTGGAGATGATTGTAGACTTCTCTCAAAACCAACAGAATAGCTCGCAACCACTTCAACTCGCATGCAATTTGAGTCATAATTCTATACTCAGCTTCAACACTTGACCTAGACGTCACTGTTTGTTTTTTGTTTTTCCAGGTAACAAGATTTCCATCAACGAGCGTGGAGAATCCTAAGGTGGACTTACGATCTCCTTTATCATCTGCATAACTGGTATCATAATAAGCTTTTTTCCGCATATGATTGTTCTTTTGAAATAATAGGTCTTTGCCCTGAGACCCTTTGATATATTCCAATATTTTTAGAGTTGTATCCAGATGACACTCTTTGGGAGCTTGCATGAACTGACTTAGCAGATGTTAGATCTTGTAATGGTAGGGTAAATGAGTTTACCAACTAGCCGCCTATATTGAGTAGCATCTGAAAGGAGAGGAGATGTTTCACTCCAAAATTTGTCCACTCCTACAACCATACGACATCGAGAAAGTTTTAAACCAAGAAGACCGGTTTCATTGAAAAGGTTGAGCGCATACTTGCGTTGGGAGAGAACAACAAAGTTATGCATTCTTGCAATTTTGATGCCCAAAAAGTATTTTGGAGAACTCATCTTTGGTGACAAAGTGTTCATGCATATGTTTCTTTGTCACGACTATCGTAGATGAATCAACTTCAGTGAGAAGAATGTCATCGACATACACAGCAAGAACAACAAGGCTGTGGGTGGTCTTCCATATGAAAAATCGAATAATTTGCGAAATTTCTGGCAAAACCAATGGTAGAGATGACTTGACTGAATTTGTCAAACCATGCACGACGACTTTGTTTGAGGACATAGATAGCCTTCCTTAGCTTGCATACTTGAGTTCCTCCTGAGCAACATAACCAGGAGGTTGCTCCATGTTGACTGCTTCTTGCAAGACACCATAAAGGAAGACGCTTTTAACATCAAGTTGATACGTTAGTCAATCCTTGTTGACAGACACAGAGAAGAGAACATGTATAGTACTAATGCGGATAACAGTAGAGAAGATATCGAAGAAGTCAACATCATAAGTCTGGGTTAACCCTTTAGCAACCAAACTAGTCTTGTATCTATCCACTATTTCAGTCGGATAATATTTGATGACGAAGACCCAGCGACAACCAATATCGCCACCAGGATGGGTAGGGACAAGAGTCCATGATGCGGGACAGGCGTCACACCTGCTCGCCAGCCTGGAGTCCCACCAGGGGGCCACCTAGAGTCAGCTCCAGGCGGCTTTCATCAGGGCCGCGACCCGTACACCCCAACCAGCTCTCTGTCATGAGAGTGCTGGTGAAGGCCTCTTATCTAGGAGGTCTGGGGATCGAGCCCCGACCTCAACAACCTGCCGCATGGCGGTGACTCCATGACGGAGAGCTGGTTGGGGTGTACAGGTCGCGGCCCTGATGAAAGTCGTCTGGTGCTGACTCCAGGTGGGCCCCCTGGTGGGACTCCAGGGTGGAGGGCAGGTGTGACGTCTGTCCCGCATCATAAAAGTGTTTTATGAAGGAGGTCGGGGGATTGAGTCATGGCCTTAACAACCTATCGGCCCTGTGGTGGAGCCGGGGATGGGTTGGGGTGTACGGCCCGTGGGCCTGATAAAGTTGCCTGGTGCTGACTCCAGGTGGGCCCCCTGGTGGGACTCTAGGGTGGCGGGCAGGTGGACTCCTGTCCCGCATCAAAAAAGTGCAACCAGGCGGCTTTATCAGGCCCGCGGGCCGTACACCCCAATCTATCCCCGGCTCCACCACAGGATCGATAGGTTGTTGAGGTCGGGGCTCGATCCCCCGACCTCCTTGATAAAGAGCTCTCAGGCGAGCTCTCATCACTAACTGATCCGCGACTCAGTTGGTGATGAGAGCTCGCCTGAGAGCTCTTTATCAAGGAGGTCGGGGGATCGAGCCCCGGCCTCAACAACCTATCGGCCCTGTGGTGGAGCCGGGGATGGGTTGGGGTGTACGGCCCGCGGGCCAGATAAAGCCGCCTGGTGCTGACTCCAGGTGGGCCCCCTGGTGGGACTCCAGGGTGGCGGGCAGGTGGATTCCTGTCCCGCATCAGTCCAACTACCCTTAAACGTTAAAACAGACATTTTTTTCATCCATATCGGCCTTCCAGCATGGAAATACAAGATCTTCATAATAAGTAGTCGGGATGGAGGAGGCAGAGATGGCGAGAGTAAAATCCCTATAAGAAGGGCTAAGTCGTGCATACGACACTATATCATTAATGGAATGTCGAGTGCATGCTCGAACCCCTTTGCAGAGGGCAATGGTAACATCAAGATCTGAGATGTCATCATTGTCAGATCCTTATGAATAGCCGAGAGCTGACCTGTGAACCGACGATGGGAGTCCCGGAGTAGATGGAAGAAATGGAGAACTGGGAGAAGGAGATGGTGAAGGTAGAATAGGAAGTTGTAGTGGTGGGATATTTGGTGGAGGAGCATGAACAATGGGAAAAGAGGAAGAAGAGGTCGGAGGATCTGTTGGGGTTACATGTGTAGAGCTGGTGGAGAAGTATGGAGTGGACTCAAAGAAGGTAACATCAGCCAAAACATACTGCCGTTTGAGAAGAGGGTCGTAGCATTGATATCCCTTCTAAGTCGAGCAGTACCCAACGAAGATACATTTGATAGCGCAAGCAAAGAGTTCGCCGCGACCAATCACAGGAGAGTGAATGAATGCAGTACACCCAATCACCCGAGAGGAAAGGGAGTACGGAGCGGCGTCAGTATATAAGATAGAAAATGGTGTCTTCCATTGAAGAGTGGTGGAAGGAAGACAATTGATAAAGAAACAAGAGGTGAGGATGACATATCCCCATTAAGAGCGGGTGACATTCATGTGGCAAAGAAAAGTCTGCACAACATCCAAAAGATAACGATTCTTTCTTTCCACCACTTCATTTTGTTGGGAAGTATACACGCAGCTGATTTGATGAATAATACCATTAGACATGCAAAAGAAGAGAATTGATTGCTCACATATTCTTTGGTATTATCCCTGTGAATAATATTTAAAGAAGCACCAAACTGTATGTGAAAGTCATTATAAAATGTAAAAAATACAAAAAATATTTCAGAGCGTTCTTTAAGAAGATACACCCAAATATAACGAGAGAAGTCATCAATAAAAGTTACAAGATACAAACTACCCTTACCGACAGGCTTGGTAGGACAGAGACCTCAGATGTTTGAATGAACAAGGTCAAACGGACGAACAAAACTTCTACGTAGTTTGGTAGGATATGAAGTACGATGATGCTTGTAAAATTGGCTAGCCTCGCAGTCTAAGGTGGGGACCTCTAACTTGCAAGACGACAGAAGTAATAGTAACAGACGGAGCAGAAGATGACCAAGGAGAAGATGTCACTGAAGCAGAGAGTAAGAGATGGTGAATGCAGAGCGAACAGGAACAACGTCGAGGAAGTAGAGAGCACCACATTCAGTCACAATAGCAATCATTATCTTAGAGCAAAGATTCTGAAAAACAGCAAGTATAAGGCGTAGATGAAACAGAGCAATGTAGTTGTTGGGAGATAACACTAACAAACAACAAATTGTGAGGGAAATTCAAAGCACAGGGTGTTGTCAAGTCATAAAGTGGTGGTGATCTGGACCACTCCAATGTGACAAACAAGAGCAGGAGAGACATTCAGTCACATCGGTGGTAACTGACTGTGTTTCTAAGGTGAGAGAAAATAAGAGAGTTCTCAGCTATATGATTGGTGGCACCAGATTCAATAAACCACTTACCATGTGTAGCAACTTGCTCGCTACCTAAAGAGGCGGCAATGGAGGTTGATTTCTAGGAGGCGTTGATGAGGACCTCAATGTCCACAGAAGAGAACTAGCGGTCGAATTGCGGCTGCGGAAGAGATGGAGATGAAGATACTACTAACTCCATTGAGTTGAGATGAGCCTAAAGGTGGAGGTGAGGATGTTTCACAAAACATCGCTCAACAGTATGACCAACCTTCCCGCAATGGGAGCAAAGATGACGACTCCCTCCTCTACCACTCACGCATCCACAACGATCGCTGGAGGTGCCACAGCTGACCGAGTGAGCAAAACTGTAAGAGGGCGGAGTAGATATAAGCAGAGGCCAATGAAGAACAATAATAACCACAGAGATACGAGCATCCAACATAGGAGAGTCAATTTTGCCCAGAATATGTTGACAAATCATATCATATGAGTCCGGCAGGCGAAGAAAATAGCAATCGACCAAGAGTTCCTAAAACTGTTTGTGCTGAATAGCAAGGTAAGCAGAAAAGGACCGATATTGGAGAAGCTTTGCTCCAAGAGATTGAACCTCCTGATATGCAGCGGTGGGAGCAAGGGTGGGGTGAGCAAAGAGATCTGAGAACAGGGTGTAGATGTGAGAGGCCTTAGAACCCTTGGAGTAAAGCGCCACAAGATGATCTCAGGTTGCCTTCACAGTATCATCATGACGAATGATAGGCAAACATTCATCAAAGAGACTATTGGCAAGTCAAGTGCGAACAAGAGCATCATTAGCATCCCATTCAGCATAAGCAAGAGAGTCTGGATCAGGCAAACTGTCAGTTAGGTGATGACGTTTGCATTGCGAACGCAAAATAAATGTAAATAAGACACTTCAATCAGGATAGTTTGACCCGATCAACTTAGATGTCGTGTCAAGATTGTCAGAGGCATTGGGCAAGATGGTGGGAGCAACAACAGTGGTTGGTGGTGGAGTGGGCAGCTGAGCGGACATGTTGTAGTTGTCTCAAGTAGAATAGCAACAACTCATGTGATTACAGTCTGGAGTTTGCATCAGTTAAAATGGGTATTAGGGTGTGGGCGGTCACGAAGTTAGAGTTCATAGATCTGAAATCGGTCCAAGAAGACCAGCAGCAACAAAGGGTTGGGTCGTGACTAAGTTGTAGATCACCCGAACTGATCAGAGCACGAGTCCACATAAGATAGAGACAGCGCACACAGCAGATGGCGTAGGTAGGGAGGGTGGTTACAAAACCGGAATCCACAATCACGAAGGAGCGGGCGGGGCGGGAGGTTAAACAACCGGACACCGCACAAACTGAAGATACCACAAGCGCCCGAAAAGCAATCTTAACACTCAGGTGAGGTGGGCGATCTTAAGAGAGCAATCCGCGCAAAATGGGCTGTGCGGTTAGAAGTAGATGTTTGCCGGAACTTATCAGTTGTGATACCATGTAAGAACTTGAAAATAATAAAAATTTTATATCTAGATCTTAAACGGGTGCACCCCTCTTTATATACAACAAAGGAGGTGAGAGAATATATAATTGATGATGTGAGACTAAATACAACATAATCATATCGGGCAATTACAATACAAGTAACCACCTAGACATAAGCTATCAAGAATATACTAGGCAGTTACACCAAGGGTAACCGCCCGTCCTTTTCAACCGCATGAACTCCATCTTGTGCTTTAATATTGCTGAGCAGGTTAAGAGAGAGATGGAAAACCATTGGAGATTGTTCTTAAAGCTTGTAATGGAATAGCTCGTAGGTGTCAAGATCCCAACTAAAAAGGCCACTCAAGGTTGAGGTCTATGTAAGGCATAATTTTTATGACTTCTGTAAAAACTAAAGAAGGTCAGATGGCAAATTGGATCAAGTTATATTATGTTTTAATACTAATTTTAAATATAAGTAAAACTAAATTTATTTAACTAAAGTGTACACATCTTATTGGACCAGATTATTTAATATGGGAGATGCATGTTGGAGATGTTGCGGTCCATTTTGAAAGGCATGAGACAATAGCCTTGGTGGAGGATCGTTTCTTTTGGTCTAGACTGAAGAAAGACATGGCTCGGGATGTTCAACACTGACGCATTTGCAAAAGAGCTAAGGGCTCTCATTTTGGGCTACTAAAATTTACTATTTTTTTGTTAATATGAGTTGTACAATTACATGAATGAATGTATTTTCTTTTCTTTCTTTTTTTAATTTTTTGCATAACAAAAATGTATGTGAATAACAAAATTGACTGCCTTTAGAGACAAATATGGTTTGTCAATAACAATTCTCCTGAAAATGGATGGATACATAAATAGACGGACAAAAAACTGTCAAAATAACTTTCCAATGTCTAGCTAATAATTACTAGAAACAAAGATCAAAGACATACTTAATTAGATCTCTAGTAGAAACTCTTGTTAGATCTAATCCATCGTGTGTTTTGGGATCATTTTCAACATAATCCTGCACATATATGAAAAATTTTCTTGCTCGCCGTTTTTCAAACAGACCCATTAGCGGAGACTTGAGTGCCTCCATGTCAGTTGCAGGAACCTTGTGAACCTAGACAATGGAGGATGGAAGTGTCAGTACTGAATAACAAAGATGATAAGAAAAGAAGTAAGATGGTACATAAACCAACAAGAAACTAATAGAAAGGGTTACCTTTCCTTTGTTATAGACATAGCTCCCATCTACTGCTTTAAAAGACAAATATTTTGTAACATCTGTGTGTATGAGTACACGAACCAAAGTACCATTTGCCATCATGAACTAGACATAAGAACATAAAAAATCACAGTTTCTTTTGAGGAAAAAAAGTAGTACAATTACTTTCAGTCTTTCAGATAGCAATGACATAGCAAGTATGTTGGTTGGCAGTCAGTGAACTATAAAGATGAACATGTCCACAGGGAAATCAAGAATCAAACAATTAAGTGGCGCTTAGCAAACAATTATATGACTAACAAAAAATAAATATGAAGTTTTCCAGTGATCCCTGCACATGGTCACCCTTTTCACAATTTGGGGTTATCCCATAACTCCAGGTTTTAAACAGCGAGTGTCCAACACTCCAGAACAGCAACTTACTTTTCTTTCTATGAAAAAAAGAACAGTGAATTCCAAGATGCTCCAGAACGACAAAAAAAAAGTGTAGATAAGGAAAAATCACAGCACGCATATGATTTCAAAACAAAAAATAAGTCATTTGAAACCAATAATAAAGTTGATCTTAGTTATGGACCCCATGCCGTTGGTTATCTAGCATTAGGAGTCTTATTATATCAACTCATATTGTATCGTCTTTATTGCATTAGTCGAGTCGTATTTTATGTTTTTATGCAGTTTGTGGTAATTACGGGATTACCCTCGGGAGCTTGATATATATATATATATATATGTCATTAGTCCTTGTATGAGAAATCAAGAAATGAAATATGAACTTTCTTTTATCTCACTAAAATTCTTCACTCTCTCTCTCTAAGCCCTCTCCTCCTCTAGGGTTTCCTCTTCTTCTTCCCCCGAGCTTCTTCTAACTTTCTCTCCTCCACCATTATAGGGTTTGCCCCTTGTATCCCCGACCTCCAACGATCTCAACAAAACAAGCTCATAACATATTGGTATCAGAGTCATCCTTCCTCGGTTCGACTCTTCTGCTACCCCGCACCGCCACCCCACTGTTTCTGAAGCTTCTTCCTCCTTCATAAACCTTCAGTCATCTTCTGCTCCGCTTCCAGCCGACCCCGCACTGATCTGTAGCCGCCTTCTCCGCCATTCCTGAAAGCCAAAGTCGCAACAATGCCCCCAGCAAACCGCTTGCCAGTACAACCCCAATGTCGCTCCGCCTCCTCCCATTTTCGCATAGCTCTCTGCGACCCCCGCAGCTCTCTGCATCGCGGCCTGCCTGCGTCCCTGTCTGACGACAATACAGCGCCTGCTCATTCTCATTTCGTGCTCCGACGTAGCACGGTTCCCCCAAGCCCGACGCCAACGTAGACCAGACACGGCTCCTCTCCTTCCGCCTGCTGCTCTATCCAGACGAACTTTGCGCCTCCTCCTTGAGCCCCACGCCTTCAATCGCATAAATTCTTTTCTTTCCTTTATTTTTTGTAGCCCCGTCAGTAGCCCCTATCGTTTATTCATCCGCTTTTTTTTTAACAATTTCTTTCCTTTATTTCCCGGAGCCCACCGCCCCTTTCTCTTGATTCTCCTCCACCCGCCTCTCTCCTCCAGCACGCCTTACCCCCTTTAATCCTCTATCTTTTTTTGTGCTAAACCCTACACACCCCATTTCCCACTTGTCCTTTCCCACAGAAATTTCATTTCTAATTAATTCACTTGGCATTTGGTTGGGCTGATTGCTGTTGTGCGGTTGATAAAAAAACAGAGTTTTGAACAAAAGCAATGTTTGGTTCGACTTATCCTCCAACCAATCTGCAGAATCCCATCTAGCCGCAACTTTTCGCGTTTCATCTTTTTCTGCTCGACTTACCGATAACCCATCTTCCGCTCTTCTTCCTCGCTTCAACCTTCTTGTTTTGCTTCTTCTGGAGGAAGATCATAACCCCGAGATGGAGTTCGGCTGCGATGAGATCTCTACTCCTCCGTCGTCTTCAACCTAAGGGAGCATCTGGAGGCGTTGGAGTTGAGGGGAGCGAGCAGGTGTCGGGAGGTTGCCCATCCGAAGGAAACCGAAGCCAATCGGCATCTAACTATTGTCGGCTTCGATTATGGAGAGCCAAAGTCAATCGTCATCTGAAGGCCGACTACCTAGGGTTCTTCCTCCTTAACATTATCATCTATTTTGGAAGAGGAAGGCATCTGACGGCCTGCTGCAGATCGAGTTCCAACTCCCCGATCGGCATTTGATTCCAAAGATCCGTTGGTTTGAAGTCACGCTGCCGTTCAACAAATCTCTGTTTTTACCTGTATTGGGACATTGAAGAAGAAAAACAGGAAAAAAACATTAATAACATTAATGGAATGTTTCTGGTATTGCATTAATCCTCCTGTGGGAGGGGAGCAGATGAAGGAGGGAAGGAGGCTTGAGGTGTTGATGTTTTGCGCCGCTGATTTGTCCAAATCCATTTTTTCTTCTAGTTTGATGTGTTGATGGCCTGCTTCTCCGTTTTTCTTTCCCTTAACAATTTTTTTCTCCATTACTCTTGACTCTTTAATTATAAAAAAGGAGTATCTACACTCATTTTGGTAGATTATTTAACACCAAACTATCCATAGACAAAATAATCTTGTACTGTAACAAACTTAGCCATTATTAAAAACACACAGTTTAACATTTTTTTTGTTCGGAGTTATATTATGAAAAAAAATGTTTTTCATATTTTTAGTGATTGGTAATTAAAAGTTATGGAAACAAATTCACTCAAAACTCTGTTTTGTTTACAAACAACTTTTTCAAAACATCGTTTTGTAAACTCCATTTCACTCAAACAGTTTTTTAACGAAACTCCGTTTTCCAGAATCAGCACTTTTTCTATCAGCTACTTTTCATCAGCAGCTTTTCATCAGCAACAGTCCAACCAAACAGAGTCTTAATCTACTCATTTTAATGGACATCAAGATTAATGTCGTAGATGTGGCCACCCTTCACTCAATGTTGATGAGGTGGTCGACGTCATTCCAGGACTTCATGTCTCGCTTCGATGTCAAGCTTGATCAATTGCAGCGATTGGGATACTTTGAAGTTTCGCAGCCGGTCGTTCCTCCTCCAACGCCAACGGCCCCTGCCTTGCCGGTCACACCCTCCAAGTCGGTTTCCGCTATGCCGCCTCCGACCACACCACTGCCTCTGTTGTCGGTCACTGCTCTGTCGGCCCCCGCTCTGCTGGTTTCCGCTCTGTCGCCTCAGACCACATCGCTGCCTTTGTTGTCGGCCACTTCGACCGCTTTGTCGTTGTTGTCCCGCACCGCATTGTCGTCACCGCCGTCACCGCCAGACCTGTTCCCTTCGCCGATCCGGGTTTCTTCGGCCACCTTCCAACCGTTGTTCTCTACCGCATCGCTGGTCCTGCCGAACCCCTTCATTCTGTCAGTTGATGTTCACTCGGCCATCTTACCATTTTCGCCTCCTGCCGCTCCGCCGGACAGCCGTCCCCATTTCTCCAGCCGCTTTTCCTTTCGACGCCGACGCCACTACACCTCACCGCCAACGCCAACGCGACGCGCTACTAGGTGCTATTTTGGAGCGAAATCAAGGAGCCAGACGAGTCGATCATCCTA
Organism: Platanthera guangdongensis; assembly: GCA_039583875.1. NCBI lineage: Eukaryota > Viridiplantae > Streptophyta > Magnoliopsida > Asparagales > Orchidaceae > Platanthera > Platanthera guangdongensis. Next base: position 282,332,292 of record CM077151.1, on the reverse strand, counting down.
CTGGAGTTCGAGCTTGAGGACAAGCTTGGTTTGAAGGATGGGTGGAGTGCTATGGACCCCACGCCATTGGTTATCGTCTCTATTGTATTAGTCGGGTCGTGTTTTGTGTTTTTATGCAGCTTGTTATAATTAGGGGATTACCCCTGCGGGCTTGATATATATATGCATGTAATCCTTGTATGAGAAATCAAGCAATGAAATATGAACTTTCTTTTATCTCTCTAAGTCTTCTCCTACTCTAGGGTTTCCTCTTCTTCTTCCCCCAAGCTTCTTCTAATTTTCTCTTCTCCTCCATCATTCTAGGGCTTGCCCCTTGTATCCCCGACCTCCAACGATCTCAACAAAACAAGCCCATAACACTCTTCATAAACCAGAACTAGAGAAATATTAAAAAGGTTGGAGTTTAATTAAATACTTCTCATTCAGTAAACATGGAGAAATAGACATGATCAATTTGACAACTGAAATAAGGTTTATGAGTAAGCAGCTGCTTAATAACAGAGAATCATCTTTACATTGTCCTTCTGTTTAACAATAAGAACTTTAAAAGAATCTGAATTTCTTAGAATAAATTCAACATAAATTGTTTCATTTGGAAAAGCCAGCCTTCATAAGGATTCAAACTTTCTACAAGTAGGTAACTTTACATGTACTTCTTTAGCAAACGTTTGTGCTCTTTGCTCATCAAAAGATACTATTTTAACCCACAATGTTGATGTACCAGTACTCAGAATACTATAATAGAGAGCATGGATATCAATTTATTAATTTAAACAGCGAATCTATGAAGCACCGACACTTCAAAATGCCCAGCGTGTCGGTGTAGGAGAGTCTGACACTCGTCCGACTCTCCGACACTCTCCGACACTCGAGTCGGAAATCCGACACTCGAGTCGGAAATACGACACACTGGCTCATGTGGGACTTGCGTATCCCGCTCAATCGGACAGGCGTGTCCCGCTCAATCGGACAGGCGTGTCCCGCTCAATCGGACAGGCGTGTCCCGCTCAATCGGACACGCGTGTCCCGCTCAATCGGACACGCGTGTCCCGCTCAATCGGACACGCGTGTCCCGCTCAATCGGACACGCGTGCCCCGCTCAATCGGACACGCGTGCCCCGCTCAATCGGACACGCGTGTCCCGCTCAATCGGACACGCGTGTCCCGCTCAATCGGACACGCGTGTCCCGCTCAATCGGACACGCGTGTCCCGCTCAATCGGACACGCGTGTCCCGCTCAATCGGACACGCGTGTCCCGCTCAATCGGACACGCGTGTCCCGCTCAATCGGACACGCGTGTCCCTGAGTTAGCTACTCATGGTGAGGCGGGTGACAATTTGTCTTGGAAGTGTCTTTACCCCTTTCTAGCATTTCACGTAGTGAAAGTGGATCTACTAGTGGCGTAGATATTTTCTCTAAAAAAAAAAAGATTGAAAGTGGAGAAAAAAGTTTGCATGAGAATTCATTATTTTTACTGATGATATATAATGGCAATGTGTTAATGATCTATCATTTTTTGATCATTTGTTAAGTTTTGCATTTGAATATTTGACGAGTAATATTTAAACATGACTTCATTTATTTAAATATTTATTAATTATTTTTTTATTTTTTGTTAAATTTTTTAGGATTTTCATAAATATAAAAAATGAATATTTAATATACGTGTCTCAGCGTGTCGGAATATGATATTTTTTTAGAATTGACGAGTCGTGTGTCATATCGTGTCTTATCGCGTGTCCCGTGTCAGTGTCGGTGCAACATAGCAGCGAATATTTCATCATAAATTTTTTAACCAAGTGCAAATAATTAATTTTACAAGATCATAAACCACCATTTGTTTTTGCTTTTTTCCTTGTAAACTGAAGCTCTAAGAAGCACATAACAATTAGATACAGCTAGGGCATCTTTAGGACTTGAACTCAATTCATGATCATAAACAACCAAAACAGAAACCCTTAAATTTACAAGTCCACTGCATCATCTTTAAAACTCTAGCTGACAAATAACAGTTCTAAAAATTATCATACTGCATGTCTTAATTAAGTAACCACATGATATGCTACTGTCACTGGACAATCCGATACACAAGTTTACCAAAATTGCTACTTTGACACCTAACTATTGGCTAAAACAAATTTTTCCAAAAACATTTATGTTACTGAACATGCTAAAATGACCTGGAAGTCATTTTAACAAAGTGGGTGCACTTGGATCATCATGCATATCATATTGTCGTACAAGAAAGTGTTCTAAAGTGATATACGAATGACATTTTCCTCTTAATTGTTGCAAAAAGAAAACTAATCAAAGGATAGGTTTAGACAAGATTCGTAGTTAAAAGTTTTTTGATAACGTAATTTAGAAATTTTACAGAACTTCATGTGCAATTGATTTTAAGAATAAATATCCATATAACAGTCACAAATATAAATTCAGATGAATATACTTTTAAATGACACCAAATCTTTTGTACAAGCTGTGTTATATTTATGGTTTAGATTGACTGGATGGAAGATGAGCAATGCTAATTTCCAGCATTTATGAAACAATTGTTCATAGTAAAAAAAATCATAAGAATTAAGTCACATAAGGAAGCTTGATTAAATCCAAACTGATTACACAATCAATAGAAGGTAGATTCAAGAAAAGGTTTACAGATAAGGAGAAGAAATACTAGAGGTTGAAATTTGATGAAGTCATTGGATCTAAAATATCATTGTATTAACTCCATCAATTTCCTAACTTCATAGAAGGAAATTTGAATCAAAGACCAAGCCCAATAATTTATTATTTCAGTGCCTACATTACCAACATCCTCAATTCATATTTCATGTAAGAAGTTCTTAATTTTAGTAATTAAGATTATTCAAGTACCATAAATTCCCAATTAGTGAATTTGCTGACAAATTCTTCATATGCTCTCCTATAGTTTAAATGAGTGATGGCTGTGGATCCAACTCCTAAATTTTTCAGAAGTAAAAATATAATGGAAATTGTGCAGTTAACTCGACATTATTCAATTATTAAAGTAAGACATAAATCGGATTCTCCTAAGTAACCAGCAGTTGGTCTTAAAAATACTTCATTTTTATTACACTTCACATGGAATCAAATACACAAAATGGATAAATTAATTCTATCTTGGTAGAAAATTTTACACCTTTGGGATCATGTCGACATTGTAATCTCTGCTGGGACCAAGATGTGTTGGTGGTTTATCACTTCCCCTAAACCTTTTCCAGAGCTGCAAAAATAAAAATAAAAAAGTGACTCGAGAAAATATTAAAGCAATGTTGCAAAGAGATGGGAAAATATTTAAATACTAACAGCAGGAGGCAAGATGAATGATATCTAGCTTCCAACGTAGCTTCATGTAGGTAAAGAAGTAGCAACAGGAGCATGCTACTCTTTTTACTACAAGTATAACTCATTTAGGCTCCGTTTGGTGTGGTGTTACTGCTCCTATGAATTTGGACAAAAATGCCACCATCATAGAATGCATGATTGGCAAGGCAATGATTATAACTACCACCAAGAAAAGAAAACTAGTTTTGAACATAAAAGTGGATGAAGATACTTAGGTGAGGTTAGGCATTCACGGACGACGGTTTATAACAACCACGTTCACAACCGCCATCGCCATGCCAAATGGAGCCTTAAACAGAGCAATACTAAAAAAACACCACCGACTGCCAATAACTATCCTAGATGACAATCATGGCACAAGATACAACATAGTTAAAAATTATCCTTGCCTGAATGAGATTAAGTGAAGATGACTCTCCACCATAATAATCATTCCGGTCCATGTGCAAAACCTATTGAAATTAAGAAAGATAAATGAATAAATATCTCTGTAGGCATACAATAATGCAAAAGTGCTATAGAGTATGGACTAGTACAGAAAATAAGTAATGGAAAGAAGACATTTATGTGGTTAATTTTAACAGGGGATCACGTTCAACATAGACGTTCAGGAGTTGATTGAATTACTCATATTTGCTGGAAGCGGAAGCGATCAACAGCAAGAGTTGTCTAGTGACTCTGGTCAATATAAGTCACAGTGGAGAGCAATGTTAAAACGCCAATAGTCCTCCTTGCGTTGTGGGAATTATTATAAAACTTCTCAAGAACATTTAGACTAAAAAGTTCAGTAGGGCATAATTGGCAACCAGTACTATTAAAAAAAAGGACAAAACACAGATCGAAACATACGATTCTACGTCTGATCCAGATCAAAATATACATGCTCATGACGAATAATCACGATGCGCGAGAGATGGATTGACGGCCAATTTCAGTATTAAAAAATCAAACATCGGACGTAATTAAAAGATCTACCAGCTCCGATCACCGGTCAAACAAAAATGATCACATCGCAGATTTCCGATTCAAATGATAGATCGAGGTGGGGGAGTGTTGTTAAAGGAGCAGAAACGAAAGAAGACCTTGAGGCCATCAACGGAGAGAAGACCGCTGAGGATGCATTCTTTCAGGCCCGTTCCGAGAACTATCACATCGTATTCCTCATCCATGGCGAAATACGTTGAAGTGGGAGAGAGAGTGTGAGAGAGAGGAAGTAGAGAAAGGAGGGACGCCCGTCGTACTGAAGAACAAGGAGCTTTCAACAAGTTAAACGAAGCCTCCTGCGAAAGGGAAAGCCCAATTAGAGGAGCAGGGTTGACAAATAATGGGAAGATAATGGAAATCAATATTAAATTTGGTTAATTATCATTTATCTCTCCTGAATTTTAGGCCTTGTTTGGTTGTCTTTGGGAGTGTGAGCTACAAGTCATCAAGTTTTTTGAAGTGGAACAATAAATTATCAAGAAGCGGCTGCAAAATCAATCCACTCAAAACAATGATAAAAGTTAATGTTTCAAGTGTACAACTCCACTCTATATTTAGAGCCTTCGTTCTGAACATGGGGAGAACTTATATTTGAAGAACATGCTATTAGGTCAATCCACAAACCATTACGACCGCATGTACCGGACCTTGAATTTATTCAAGATCAAAACTCAGAGTGTGATACAAGTAACCGCTTGACAATAAATTATCAAGAAGCGGCTGAAAATAAGTCCACAAACGATAAAAGGTTAGTTTCAAGTGTACCTAATGAACATTGAGAGAGGGAATTTAAATGAAAGCATATCTGAATTCATAGAGAACAAATCTTTAGGCCCTGAAATGAATAAGATGAATCATTGTTCTCCTCTTGCTCTCTCTAGCAAGGAATGTTAGGACTTCGGATTGAATGAGAGTGATTCAATGTCTTGTGATTTGGAGACCGGAACTTATTTATAACAAAACACTTGTGTAATTTGTGTAATTGTTTTGTTGGGTTTGAGATGGTGCACGCCTGATATGAACAACACTACAACACTCAAGTCTTCATCCCACTATAGTAGGGTCCGCTAAAACCTCATATGAACACTTATTGATAAATTTGTTGAGTGCACATGCACGATCGCTTGATAATATGCAACGCAGTAAAATCAAGAAATATAAACACTAAACGACGTGAACAATTTAAACGTTGAAACCTAATTTGGTAAATATCATAAGATGAACGTAGTCCAACCCTAAATGTCGTCGCTAAATATGTGTGAATACGCACGTAACAATATAGGTTTTCCTTCATCGATCTGCATAGGATCTTCGTCACTACGCTGCACAATTAAATGTAAATAAAGTAAATAAATAAAAGTTGTCGTATCAGCGAACCAGACAAGTCATACGATCCTTTCTGATTTAGACCTACGCCTAACATATTTTGGGTGTCGATCCCGAGATTCTCCACAACGTGTTTACTATGGGGTCTTTCTACTCAACTTTAGGGGGGTCAACCTCGCCCGAGAGGTCGCGTGAATAGTCGAGGCGAGCGAGTGGAATTGATGGGCGAGTGGGACCATGTGATCTACTCGCAGGTGGCGAGATAAGTGGCCTCTGCAGTAGGCGAGACGCCCCTCCTGAGGGTGCGAGAAGGCCTATGACTGCGAGAAGGCCTAACGGCATATAAGGTTGGCGAGACGGGAGGAAGATCCGTTTCGCTGATAGATACTCCCCCACTCGCCATATAGAAGAAAGGCCATTTTGACTCTATAACCGTGGGGGATTTTACTCTTCTACCCGGGGTAATTTTACCTTTTTGCCTCTGGTGGTCTGCAGCTCCTCAGAACAGCGGAGTTTGGCTGTTGGCAGACTCAACCATGGTAATTTCAGGCCAGATCAGTATGGATATTTGCAGATCCAACTCAGATCTCATGTTCTTCAGAAGCACAGACATTCTATCACGAGAGGCTTTTTTCTGTGCTTTCTGAGGAGCTTCGAGCCCAGCTTTTGGCTTTGGAGGGGAAGCTCTCAGAGATCTTTCGGGTAAGCGGTATCCCTGCTGAGGCCTTGGGTCAGAGTCCTTCACGAGCAGTCGGAGGTCGGAGCTTGGGACGAGTAGGGTTGGCTACGCCCCTATTTTTCGAACTTTTGTCGAAATCAAGTTTTGGCTTCAACAGAGATGGCTCTAAATTACTCGATCTTGTCTATCGCGTCAATGCTCAATCACAGCAGACGAGGCTATGATATTGGCAATAATTTGAGGACATACTAAAGAGGAATAAGGCGTGGAGCTACCACTGCCACCCGCTAAGAAGAACGAAGAATGATGAAATGGCTCCATGTGGGATGGTGGGTTTGACAGCATCGGACTCACAGTCCTCAAGATTTCACCCCTCAACACTCCTCGTGCTAACGTTATTTGTTTCATCCGTGACAATGGAAACCTTCAAAGGTCTATGCCACTCGCCACTAATACAAGTAATCAAACACAATACTGTGACTTTCATCCCGGGCATGAGCTCAATACTAAAGCTTGCACCCAGCTCAAGGACAAGATCGAGTGGCTCATTCGCCAAGGGTAACTTGGGAGATTCTTGCAGACACAATTCCATATCAACATGTCAGAGATCAGCCCATGCCACACTAGGGAGCACACTGTGGAGGGGGAGGCACGTGATGGGAGAGGTGAAAATCATTGCGCGGTTTGGGGTGGCTTAAAATCGACCGACAATCGGTTCAGTTCGGTCCGGTTTCTAGTGTTGGAAAACCAGTTAAACTGAACTGATCAAGCGCGGGATTAAAATTTATTAGGGTTGCGACTTGCGGGCTTCCGGGATCGTGTCTCTTCTACTTTATCTTGGCAATGTTGTCGCGCTCTTCCGTCTCCGCAAAGAACCTCTTCTCTCTCTCTCCATCTCTCTATCTCTCTCTCTCAAGATGACGTCCCCCAATAACTTCTTCCTGCACCGCTGCACGACATTTCTTCTTCCCACACGGAACTCTGATCTTCTTCCTGTGCTCCGTTTCTTCATCCTGCACGGCGTCGTGAGTTGCAACCCTGGAAGACGTTTCTTCTTCCTACACGGTTGCATGTTTGCACCATCTCAATTAGCCGGTATGTCTCGAATCTAATATTTACTTATGACTCATGGCTTCTAGCTCTTGGATTTGAGAGTTTTAGTTTCATAGTTTCATAATTTTTGCTTCCAGGTCCTGCCCGATTTTGAGTTTGACTATGTACTTCCCTCAGTGCCTGATTCCAACTCCAATCTCTGAACCACCTGTTATTTTTCAAACATTTCCAAAGTGAACCACTTAATAGAGAAAATCTTGTATTTATTTCACAATTGATCTGAACCACTTAAAAATTTGGTGTTTATGGATTTTTTTGTGTTATTCAACAGAAATCTTTGAATTCATCATCATTGAATTCATCATACTCTGTTTTTGAGAACTTAGGATGAAAGATTTTGCTGTTTATTGGAACAATTGCTAACTAAATGTACAAAACCGAACCAATGGGTAAAAAATCGAACCGATTGGGTGCGGTTTGGTTTCAGTTTTGAGTGTGAAAAAATTGAGAGTATTCAGTTTGGTTTTGGTTTTACATAAAATCGAACCGCTTGCAGGCCTAATCGATTTATCGTATGATAAACACATGTTGAACGTTGCTTTGATATCCGTTTAGAAAAAAGAATTGTCGGATGAAAACATTGTGCTAAAGTTAGGTTTTCATCCTCATAGAGAAATTTAAGATTTAAATAAAAGATATTCTTCAATTCTATATTCGACAAAGGCAAACGTACCCTATCGATTATAATATGGGATATTATAAAGCAAGGTCGTATTAAATCTAGGAGCTAGCGTCGATTACCTCAACTTTCAGAAAATCACTATTATTTTATCAATTCGATTTGAAGTTGGTTTTTGCACGTAAAACAAAGGATTATAAATAAAAAAAGTTGGTTTGAACTATTTTAAAGAGACTAGCACTCGATCTCGACTCATCTTGATATGAGAATAAACAACAACAACAACAACACTCAAGCCATTATCTCACTATATATAGTGGGGTCGGCTATATGGATCCTTTGTCACCATTACGCTCTATCTTTTGTCATAATCTCACCAATGCCTAAGTACATCATATCTTTCTGTATAATTTCATTCCAAGTCTTTATTGGTCTACCCCTCCCTCGTTTAACATGTCTAGTGACTAGACTCTCACAACGCCTAACAGGTGCCTCTAATGGTCTCCTTTGATTATTCTTACTATGGTATGAGAATAATCAAAAGAAAATAAAATTTTTGAATTCTCTTAAAATAAAATACTTTGTTGTAGGGTTCCAAAGTATGAGAGCTCCTCTCTTGAAGATTACTCAACTGAGTTTAAGTTAATCGGTCGAACTCTTGTTCTCAAACCGAACATCTAAAACTCGCTTTCCATTATGAACCCCGCAAACTGGAAGAATTATGTCTTCCTCTCTCGATGGTTGCGTACAAATTCTCTTTACCCCTGTGCGATCAATTTGTACGAGAGACTCTCGGCTAACTAAGATATGAAAACATAAATGATAATCATATATCAAAGATATGATCTCGTTCGATAAAAATCAAGGGTAAACCAAAAATATTCCACAAAAGAGAAAAAGAAAATAATGATTAGAACATGATTATCTCATTCTCGGATCGTCTCAATCGAGTAGTAATGAAAAAATAGTTACTCCTAGCGGTAGATGAATTCATATATAAATAAAATTATTGCATAATAAAGAACTATAAAATTGGAGAAGAACAACTATTTAATTGCTATTGCAACAAGATTACAAGTGTAAAAAAGACAAAAAAAATACAAGTAATATGTAGAAGCAGGACAATAATAGAAAATCAGTAACATAACACTTTTAAACTCTTCCTTCAAAATATCAATAGTCTCCAACCATGGCACCAACCGGTTGTATATAGGCAAGGAGGATGAAGATGGAAGGGATGTGAAGAGTTGGACTTGGGAGCATTAAAGAGGGGAGATAAATTTCCAAGAGGAAGGTAAGTGGCTCTCACGATTTGCAATAGGCGGAGTGAAGGGTTGCATTAATAGTGAAGCGGCGGCATTTATTTTATGAGAGTAGGAGGGATCCGGATTCTCTTCATTTGTAATGAAATGGAGGGGATCCATTTCAAGATCTGGTGGATAAGAAAAAAGTGCAATACATCTAAATGTTTACATTTTTTGCTTAAAAGGAAAATATAAAAGGCTGAAAAAATTGAACCCGTCAGATCCTCCCCCACTCAATCTGAACCATGAAATGGATCCCCACCATTATCCTGATCTGAATAGGAGGGGCCATACACCTGGGTTTGGAGATTGGAGGGGGTGAATGGGGCCGGTTTGCATGGGATTTACTGTGGAAGAATATAGGCAGCAACAATTTGGAGGTGGCTGGATATATTGAAGGGAAGATGTGAAGGTTATAGCTAGGAGAGTGTTTAAGTGGCGGTATGGAAGAGGAATAGGAGGGGCGATATTATTAAAGAAGATACAAATTTATGGTTGTTGTAGCATTAGTGGGTGAGGTGGCCGGCCATAGCTTTGGGGAAAAATGATTGGGCGGCTGCATGAGAAGAGTTGGCTACGTGGAAGAGAAAATGAATGCCCCCCCCCCCCCCCCCCCCCCCCACACACACACAAGAATTTTGCAAAATTTTTAGTGGATTTGGATTATTACTCTCGCCGAGGCAATGAATTTTGACTACTTATATGTCAAAAACGGTGGCCGAATGAGTGAGAAAAGACTGAAAAGATTGGTACATTCAAATTAAAAAATAACAATTTATTAGAGAAATTGATGGCCGGCCCCCCTTGTTAACATTCCTAGATCCGCCTGTAACACCCTAATTTCCGTAAGAGGGACGATCAACGTTTTTGACCGGGATTGGGTCTTCATAAGGGGTGACACGACCAAGGACATGGGCGTGTCCAAGGCCGTGTCTCGGTCGGGTTCGGCAAAGAGCCCGGGAGGTCGTCGATTTGAAGTCGACGAAGTGTGGTCGAGTCTGCGCTCGACGATCCGTGTCGAATCTGCGTTCGACGATTTTGGTTCGACGATCAGGCCAGTGATCGTGGTTCTGGCTAGCGCTCGACGATCTGGCCAGCGATCAACGATCTGCGTTCGACGATGTGGCTTGCGCTCGACGATTTTGCGCTCGTCGATTTGTGCGTTCGACGATCTGGCTTGCGCTCGACGATTTTGCGCTCGTCGATTTGTGCGTTCGACGATCTTGGTTCGACGATCGTCTAGCGACGATCTTGGCGGATTGGTTTGACGCAGAGTGTTCGACATTCTGTTTTTCCAGGTCAGACCTATATCGCAGCCGTGCATTCCTTTGTGTGGGATCCGAAGGCTGGGGGTTTTTCTGTTTGGGATATACCCGAGAGTAGGGTTTCAAAATCCGGATTGTTTTCAGTCGTTGTTTCTCCGTCTAAGATCTAGAGAGAAGGGAGAGCACGGAAGACGGTGAAGGAGATCCGACCATTAGAGAGGCTTCGGTGTTCCAAATCGCGAGACGAGTTCGGATCCGTGGAGGCAAGATCGTTGCAAAGGTTTTCATCCGGCTAAATTTCCATGGCTAGGAAGAGGGGTCGGAAGGTAACGACAATTCTCCTCTTGGTTTTATGATGCGTGTCTTGCATCTCTTATTTCCATGGTTTTTGGACATCAATCTCTCATATGAGAGGTGTTTTGGTCGCCAAGGTTCAAGAGAAACCTCTGGGTCGATTGAGTTCGTCCCCGACATGATTTTGCATTAGAGATCCGCTCCGTTAGTGGATTAGGCATGGTGGGTGAAGCCGTGGTCGCGACCGTTAGTCCGACCCGGTGATGTTGCATACGAGTTTTATGGTTTTGGTAGAAACCCGTTGCGGCAAGAGGCCGTTTATGATGTTTGTGATGCTTTCCCCGTTCTCTCGTGTGAGTACGTGTAGCCGGAACCAGACAAGGTTAGCTCCGCATTGGCAGTAGATGGTTTCCTTGGTGGACAAGGTTAGCTCCCCATTGGCGGTAGATGGTTTCCTTGGTGCGCAGGAACGCTGCAGTACGAATGAGGGATTATGGTGGAACTGGCTTGGTTTCCTTGGGCACGGGTGTAAACCCGGCCGATTTTTGTCGCATGCTTGCGGAAGCAATGGTGGCAGCCCAAGCGGCAGCGACAGCTCAGGTAGCAACCCCTGCTACCCCGGATACGGCGACGGCCGTGCCAGGCCGAGAAGCCAGGCGAGTGGAGCCTTTGGCGGAAAGGGTGGTTGTCGGACATGGAAGACGTCGTGTAATCCACTCAGCTCTGCGGACAACGTCAACCGGTACGCTGCTTCTCCCACCCGTTCAACAACTTTGAAAGGTCCCAAAAACCTTGGACTCAACTTCTTGAGTCGGCGAACCCGTGAAACGCCCTTGAACGACTTGATTTTTAAATAGACCCAATCGCCTACCGCAAACTCCAGCTTCCTATGGCGAGCATTAAAATACTTTGCTTGCCGATCTTGCGTCACCTTCATACGCTCTTGAATGGTCCGCACCATCTCACAAGCGTCAGCTACCACCTCTTTTCTCAACAGTTTGGTGTCTCCCGCCTCTTCCCAAGACATCGGCGTTCGACACCGTCTCTCATACAAGGCTTCGTACGGCGTCATTTTTATACTTGCTTGGTAACTGTTGTTGTACGCGAACTCCACCATGAAGAGGTGATCTTCACACTTCTTGCCGAAATCAAGAATGCACATTCTCAGCATGTCTTCCATAGTACGGTTCGTTCTTTCGGTTTGCCCGTCAGTTTGGGGATGGAAATCTGTACTGAACTTGAGCTTCGTGCCCAAACTCTTTTGAACCAATCTCCAGTCCTTGGTCGTGTCACCCCTTACCAAGACCCCATCATGGCCAAAAACGTTGATCGTCCCTCTTACGGAAATTGGGGCGTTACAACTCTCTCCCTCTTAAAAGAATTTCGTCCCGAAATTACAGAAAATAAAAGGGGACAAAAGCTTAAATGGTACCTGAACGGAAAAACTCTGGATACTCCTCCAGCATGGTTTGCTCTCGCTCCCAAGAGAGCTCCTCACGACCACAGTTGTCTCATCAGACTTTAATGAGTTTCACCTCTTTGTTCCGCAACTGCCGAATCTCTGAATCCTCTATGGCAACTGGACGTACTCGCGTCCTCAAGCCTTGCTCTATCGGCACTGATGCCGGCTCGATCACCACACTAGCCTCTATCAAGGCTTTCCTCAAGACGAAGACATGGAAGAAGTCGTGTAATCCACTCAGCTCTGCGGACAACTCCAACCGGTACACTGCTTCTCCCACCCGTTCAACAACTTTGAAAGGTCCCAAAAACGTTAATCGTCCCTCTTACGGAAATTGGGGCATTACACTGCCACTAGACGTCATTATATATACATGGGAATGGAAAGGGGTTGCATTTAAATGGGAGGAAAATTGAAGTGGAGCCATGGAAAATGGAGAGTGGCGTAGACTTATAATGGATTGTTTAATTGGCAGTTTTAGTATAATAATAAAAAAGAAACGATTATAAATAACAATACATAATATATTATTAATTTATATTAAATATAAAACAAAATTATATATTAAAAGTAGATTATTGAATCACGTCAAAACAACAGATTAGGAATTTTTTTTTTGACTATAACTCATGTATTTTCCTTCAATTTTTACGGTACAACTAAGGCTCCGTTTGGGGGGACTTATTTTCAGCGGTCAAGCGGTTACGACCGCATGTACCGGGCCTTAATTAAGGTTTGGTACATGCGGTCGTAACCGCTTGACCGCTAAAAATAAGTCCCCCCAAACGGAGCCTAAACCATGTCCCTTCTGTCGACATTGTACAACCCCGTATTCGCGAAGAGTGGACCCCAAACAAGGCATGCGCGTTTTTAAGCTTTTTGGGAATTTTGCACTCCTAGGGGCCAATTTTCGGTGAACGTGTAGAACATACTAGCAGGGGGAGAAAATATTTCTCCCCCCCAAGGCACTCTTGAGAAGTCGGTCAAGCCGTCCAAGCCGCCCCAGCCCACAGGCCGCCGAGCTCACCCCAGGCCGCCGAGCTCACCCCAGGCCGCCGAGCTCACCCCAGGCCACCAAGCTCACCCAGCCCCTGGCCGCCGAGCTCACCCAGTCCGCCGAGCTCACCCAGCCCCAGGCCGCCGAGCTCACCCAGCCCCAGGCCGCCGAGCTCACCCAGGCCGCCGAGCTCACCCAGGCCGCCGAGCTCACCCAGTCCGCCGAGTTCACCCAGCCCCAGGCCGCCGAGCTCACCCAGCCCCAGGCCGCCGAGCTCACCCAGCCCAGGCCGCCGAGCTCGCCCCTTGCCGCCTGCTCGCCCGGCTCGAGGGGCTGCCCCTGGAGGACTGCATTTAGCTGTTTAGAACATCGGGATTTGGCTGTTGGCAGGCCAATCCGGGGGGATTCCAGTAATTTTCAGAGCAGTGGAGGTTGGTTATTTGCAGGCCATTCCCAGAAAACTATAAATAGACCCCCTTGGGTGCCCTTGGAGGGGGACTTTTCCTTGCTTCCTCCTCCCTTAGCTTCTTCTTGGTAGAGTAGAGAGAGCTCCTCCAAGGCACCCTAGCTCGAGCATTGGCTAGGGAGGGGAAGTGCTCAGGCAGCCTTCCGGGTGTGAGGTGGGACCTCCACGCTAGAGCCGAGGGTCTGTTTCTAGCTTCTTGATCTTTGGTCTGTGACGTTTCTCCGGGTGCAGTAGGTGTTAGGTCACCCCTTTCTAGGGACCCCGAACTCCACAGAGACCAAATTTTTGGTTTCAACATTTTGGTGCGGTGAGCGTGGAGAGTGACCAGCACAGAAGATCTTGGGAGAGTGTCATGACAGGAGGTCAAGGAGGTAGTGATGATCTCGGCGAGCTCCCCAGCTCAGGACCCTTTGTGGGGAGGCAAGAGTTCATGGCCTCCATCCAAGGCATCATGGAGATGTTGCGCAGCATTGCTCCTCAGGGTGGAAGCTCCACCCCGACCCCCCAGGAGTTAGCTCCCCCTCTCGACGAGCCGACTCCCAGGGGTCTAGGCGAGATGAACCCAGCGGGGGGAGAAGGAAGTGCGCCAGGAAGAAGGCCAGGGAAGGAGAGGATAGGAGATGGGGTCGAGCGAGACCTCACCGGCCGGGAGCTATTCTCCAGCCCGGCGAGTACCAACCTCCCAAGCGAGCATGTCGCGCGAGTAGAAGTGGCGAGACCACCCCTTAGGGGGTCACCCTTCAGCGAGCTGATCATCTCAGCTCCCGTTCCCGAGGGGTTCAGAGAGCCAGACATGGCTTACTATTCCGGGAAGGATGATCCCGTCCAGCACCTGCAATGGTTCGAGGATGCGGTCTCCATCAGGCTGATGACAGATGCCTTCAAGTGTCGCCTCTTTGCGATCACGTTGAAGGAGAAGGCAAGGGACTGGTTCCATCAACTCCCTCCAAGGTCGATCTACGGGTTCGAGGACTTGAGTCGGAGCTTCCAGCTTCGCTTCTCCACCTCCAAGAAGAGGAAGAGGAGTCCTGAGTCCACCTTCCTGATAAGGCAGGGGGTCGAGGAGTCGCTGGCCCGCTACGTTGACAGGTTCCAAGAAGAGATCTTGGAGGTCCAAGAGATGCCCGGGTATGCTCTCTAGATGACCTTCACCGTTGGGCTGAAGGAGGGCTTCTTCAAGATGAGCTTGACCCGGAAGGCCCCCCTTTCCTTCGAAGTGCTGATGGAAAGGGCGGCAGAGGAGATAGCCATGGAGGCGGCCAACCTGTCATTTGTCAAAAAGTTGGCAAGGCTAACAGAGGCAGAGTCGAAGGAGCAAGGAGGCGCAAGACATCAAGAAGGAAGAAGGAGAGAGGAGCAGAGAGCTCATGGGTTCCAGGGACAGGAGGGTCCATAACCAGGTTGGAGGCAGCAGGGAGGACCCATTCAGGGTCCAGGAAGAGGTCACAACCAAGGTGGGGTGGATTTTCATGAAGGCCGAGGGAGGTTCAACTTCCAAAGGCAAGCACCTAGGCAACTCCTACCCCCACCACAGCAAGCGATGGAAATTGGTCGAAGGGAGAGGAGGAACCGCACGGGAAGGAGAAGAGTCAGAGTAGAGTTACCCTACTATGAGTTCCACCAGGAGGAAGGCCACGCAACATCTACTTGCCCCGAATTTCTGGAGTTGAGAAGGACAAGAGCTCCAGCACCGCAACCTCATCAGCCTCAACCAGCGCAAGACCCGGTGCGGATTGAAGAAGTCCGACCCGAGGCAGCAGAGGAGAGATGTGAGGACAGGGTTGATGTGGGCACCCGGGGAAGGATCAGATGATTCACGGGGGAAGAGGGAGGTAAGAGAGAAGTGAATCATCTCTTTGTAATGAACTTAGCTTGCATTGTATCAGCTATGATTAATGGTAGAAACCACCGAAAAATATTTATGGTCCATGAAAGGTCTCACTCCGAGATGGATTCCGCTGTCAGGCTCTCACTAGCTGACAGGGCAGGTTGATCTCTCGTGGAGGCTAAGTCCTTTTAGCTCCGAGATGGATTCCGCTGTCAGGCTCTCACAAGCTGGCAGGGCAGGTTGATCTCTCGTGGAGGCTAAGTCCTTTTAGCTCCGAGATGGATTCCGCTGTCAGGCTCTCACTAGCTGACAGGGCAGGTTGATCTCTTGTGGATGCTAAGTCCTTTTAGCTCCGAGATGGATTCCACTGTCAGGCTCTCACAAGCTGGCAGGGCAGGTTGATCTCTCGTGGAGGCTAAGTCCTTTTAGCTCCGAGATGGATTCCGCTGTCAGGCTCTCACTAGCTGATAGGGCAGGTTGATCTCTCGTGGAGGCTAAGTACTTTTAGCTCCGAGATGGATTCCGCTGTCATTCTCTCACTAGCTGACAGGGCAGGTTGATCTCTCGTGGTGACTAAGTCCTTTTAGCTCCGAGATGGATTCCGCTGTCAGACTCTTACAAGCTGGCAGGGCAGGTTGATCTCTCGTGGAGGCTAAGTCCTTTTAGCTCTGAGATGGATTCCGCTGTCAGGCTCTCACTAGCTGGCAGGGCAGGTTGATCTCTCGTGGAGGCTAAGTCCTTTTAGCTCCGAGATGGATTCCGCTGTCAGGCTCTCACTAGCTGACAGGGCAGGTTGATCTCTCATGGAGGCTAAGTCCTTTTAGCTCCGAGATGGATTCCGCTGTCAGGCTCTCACAAGCTGACAGGGCAGGTTGATCTCTCGTGGAGACTAAGTCCTTTTAGCTTTGAGATGGATTCCGCTGTCAGGCTCTCACAAGCTGGCAGGGCAGGTTGATCTCTCGTGGAGGCTAAGTCCTTTTAGCTCCGAGATGGATTCCGCTGTCAGGCTCTCACTAGCTGGCAGGGCAGGTTGATCTCTCGTGGAGGCTAAGTACTTTTAGCTCCGAGATGGATTCCGCTGTCAGGCTCTCACAAGCTGGCAGGGCAGGTTGATCTCTCATGGAGGCTAAGTCCTTTTAGCTCCGAGATGGATTCCGCTGTCAGGCTCTCACTAGCTGACATGACAGGTTGATCCCTCGTGGAGGCTAAGTCCTTTTAGCTCCGAGATGGATTCCGTTGTCAGGCTCTCACTAGCTGACAGGGCAGGTTGATCTCTCATGGAGGCCAAGTGTTTTTTTACCCTGAGGCCGTCTCGTCACCCAGGCTCCATTAGCTGGCTTGACAGGCTGACTCTCCTGGGAGGGGCCAGGTACATTTCGGCTCAAGCCCACTCCGCGAATACATTGGGTTGGATGTTTCTTTCCGAGCTTGTGCCAACCTCGAAATGAGCGGGGATTGTGTACAACCCCGTATTCGCGAAGAGTGGACCCCAAACAAGGCATGCGCGTTTTTAAGCTTTTTGGGAATTTTGCACTCCTATGGGCCAATTTTGGGTGAACATGTAGAACATACTAGTAGGGGGAGAAAATATTTCTCCCCCCAAAGGCACTCTTGAGAAGTCGGTTAAGTCATCCAAGCCGCCCCAGCCCACAGGCCGTCGAGCTCACCCCAGCCGCCGAGCTCACCCCAGGCCGCCGAGCTCACCCCAGGCCGCCGAGCTCACCCCAGGCCGCCGAGCTCACCCAGCCCCTGGCCGCCGAGCTCACCCAGTCCGCCGAGCTCACCCAGCCCCAGGCCGCCGAGCTCACCCAGCCCCAGGCCGCCGAGCTCACCCAGCCCCAGGCCGCCGAGCTCACCCAGTCCGCCGAGCTCACCCAGGCCGCCGAGCTCACCTAGTCCGCCGAGTTCACCCAGCCCCAGCCGCCGAGCTCACAACCAGCCCCAGGCCGCCGAGCTCACCCAGCCCAGGCCGCCGAGCTCGCCCCTGCCGCCTGCTCGCCCGGCTCGAGGGGTGCCCCTGGAGGACTGCATTTAGCTGTTTAGAACAGCGGGATTTGGCTGTTGGCAGGCCAATCCGGGGGCATTCCAGTAATTTTCAGAGCAGTGGAGGTTGGTTATTTGCAGGTCATTCCCAGAAAACTATAAATAGACCCCCTTGGGTGCCCTTGGAGGGGGACCTTTCCTTGCTTCCTCCTCCATTAGCTTCTTCTTGGTAGAGTAAAGAGAGCTCCTCCAAGGCACCCTAGCTCGAGCATTGACTAGGGAGGGGAAGTGCTCAGGCAGCCTTCCGGGTGTGAGGTGGGACCTCCACGCTAGAGCCGAGGGTCTGTTTCTAGCTTCTTGATCTTTGATCCGTGACGTTTCTCCGGGTGCAGTAGGTGTGAGGTCACCCCTTTCTAGGGACCCCGAACTCCACAGAGACCAAATTTTGGTTTCAACAGACATAGTCTAAACAAAAAACTATATATATATATACTACTATAAATAAATTATAAACTCATGAGTTCGAAATTACAATAGCCATCTGATTATGGTTTGATAATTCTGCTGCCGTCCGATCAACCTCAACCATACTTCATCATCTCTACACATTTAATAGGTCTCCTAAACCTACTAACTAGGTTATGTAAAATTACATTTTTGCCCCTATATACTTCTAAAAATAATTAAAGACTAACTGAAAAGAAAGAAGGACACAGACATTGGACTGACAGCACACTCAAAAAGGCTCACTCTGGCCGGCCCAACTCAGCACAAGAGAAACTCAATCTGCTCAAGGAAAACAATTCAGAGGTGGTATACTGCATCTTTCTTATAAACACACGGTTTAACATTAGAACGGGCGGTGTGAGACTATAATAACTAAGGTACGGGCGTACAAGTAAGGGAATTTGAGGGTCAATATTGTCTCAAAACGAAAAATGATCAACATGAAAGTTGTAGATCTCGGCGAGACGAACAACTTTCATGTTGATCACTTTTGATTTGGAGCTGATTTCAACCTCGATTTGGGCCCCGAAATCGGAGGCGGCGGAACTGCTACAGTAAACCGTTCCGCCGCCACCGATTTCGGGGCCCAAATCGAGGTCCAAAACAGATTCAAATCAAAAGGTGATCAACATGAACGTTGTTCGTCTCGCTGAGATCTACAACTTTTATGTTGATCACTTTTCCTTTTGAGATCATCTTGACCCTCAAATTTCCTTGTCCGTGCGGAGCAGACCGCCCTTTTTTTAAAAAACAAATTACAAAAATCAAATAAAAAAACAAAAAGCCCTACGGGGGGCGGGCAAAGCCCGCCGTCGGTGGCAAGGTACTGTGGCGTGTAGCCATCGGGCCGGAGGCCCGTGCCTGTCACTCGTATGTATATATATATATATATATATATATATATATATATATATATATATATATATATATATATATATATATATATATATATATATATATATATACATACGAGTGACAGGCACGGGCCTCTGGCCCTCGTGCCCCGCACGACAATACACTGTCGTGGCTGCGGGCTACGCCCGCCCCCGGCGGGCTTCGCAAGCAACACCGGGTATCTTTCCATTCTTAATGTATTCGGAGCGATGCTCCTTTATCTTTAATACATTCTGATATCTGGGGGCCCTATAAGGTCCCTATAGGTATCTTTCCTTTCTTAATATATTCGCCCGCCCCCGGCGGGCTTCGCACCAAATCTGGGTCTCACTGGCAGGGTCACCGCCGTCGGTCGCCGGACAATCCCCGGAGGGTTCGCCGGAGACCGGCGAACCCGCCGGTGGCGCCGGTCAGGCCGCCCGCGGCTCCGCCGCCGGCGGCAGTGCAAAGGGGGGAGGGCGAGGCTGGGTGTAAAAAACGAGAGGGGGGTTGCTGGTATCGGGATTGAGGAGAGAGAAATGTGAGTGATTTTTTGGGGATATTTTATTTGCAGTCGGGATATGATCGATCGAACGGTTTAGATTCGCCCGATGTCTCTTTTATCTTGCCATGGAACCCAAAGTGATACATCTTTTTAATATATATATATATATATCTTTATACTATAAGCAAACTCCAAAAGAGTCATGGTGTAACATTAGTCTCCCAAAAATACCCCTCAGCCATGGTGTAACATTTTAATACCAAAATACCTCTCATTTTTCTTATTCTCTACTCATTTGTATGGTTTTTTTGTCATTTGATCATGAATTTTCTTATTCACCTACACATTTGCATAGTTTTTTTTTCTTATTCCCTACTCGCCGCCCCACAAATGTTGCCGCCCTCGCTAATGTCGCCGCCCCCGCCCCCGCCCAATGTCGCCGCCCCCGCTCAATGTCACCGCACCCGACCATTGTCGCAGCTCCCGACCAATGTCGCCGCCCCTGACTAATGTCGCCGCCCCCGACAAATGTCTCCGCCCCAAACCAATGTCGCCGCCCCACACGGGGTCTCCCGTGCATGACTGCTTGTATATATATATACATACATACATATATATACGAGTGATCGACAGGTACGGGCCTCCGACCCGATGACCACGCGCCACAGTACTCGTCCGACAACGTCGGGCTTCGCCCGCCCCCCGGCGGGCTTCGCACGCCCCCGTGAATACTGTTTTTAAATTTAATGTTTTTAAATTGAAAACATTAACATATTAAATTGAACAATTAATTAAAAATTAGATATAAAACATTAAAACAAATAATAATAAAATAATTCGCGGGTGAACAGTGCCGTGACACTGTTCACCCGCGAACTATTTATATAATATGATATATTAATTAATATAATATATTAATGATTTGCGGGTGAACAGAAACGCCAATCCTTTAGTTTAGTCCCACCCTGCCAGTTCAAAAATTCTACTGTTAGAGTTTGAAATAATGTGGGCTGGCATGTTTGTGGGCTGGGTAATTTCCGGTTTGGCGGCCTGAATCTTGGGCTGGCGGGCCTCTTTGCGGTGATTTTAGCGGGCAGGGTTTTCACGGGTTGGCCGGCTTGCGGGTCCGCATGTGGGTTTTACTAATTCAATTTTGAAATTAATTCACACCATGAAACAGATCTGGACCGTCCGATCTCCAAAAAATTACTTCTGACCGTTGAATTCACAGACATTGGCCTGCAAATAACAAAATCCCAAAAAAGTTACTGTTCATTTCCGGAAAAATCCCGATCCGCACCTTCCTCCCGCCCCTTCCTCCCGCACCTCCTCCGTCGCCGGCGGCGGAGCCGCCGGCGGCCTGCCCGACGCCCCCCGGCGGGTTCGCCGGAGGCCGGCGAACCCGCCGGTGGGCGCTGGCCAGGACGCCGGCGGCTCCGCCGGCGCCGGCGACGGAGGAGGCGTGCGCGGGTTTAATTTTTCTTTTTTCCGTTTTTTTTTTTATTTTTTATATATTTAAATAAATTATATTATTAATAAATAATTAAATAATATTAAATAATTATTTAAAAAATCAGAAAATTAAAATTTAAAATTAATAAATAACTTTAAGATTTAAAAATTGTATGTCGGACGAGCGAAACCCGCCGGTGGGGGCGGGCGAAGCCCGCCGGTGGGGCGGGCGAAGCCCGCCGGAATGCCAAGCGGGCAAAGCCCGTTTGGCTGCGGGCAAAGCCCGCAGCGACGCATCGAGAACGGGTGGAACCCGTTCGAAGATGCTAGTATTATATAAAACAATAGTGATATCTTAAAGCACACCGTCAAATGCATCTGGACTGTCCGATCTCCAGAAAATTGCATCTGGTCATTGGATTCTAAAAGATAGGCCTGCAATTAAAAAAATCTCAAAAACATTTAGTGTTCGTCCACGCAGAAATCTCGATACCCGCCCCTTCCGCCTGCCCGTCCAGCGCCCCTCCTCTGTCGTCGGCGGCTGTGGTCCTGCCCGCTCACCGCGGGACAACCCCCGGCGGGTTCGCCGGAGGCCGGCGAACCCGCCGGTGGGCGCTGGGCAGGCCGCCGCCGGCGACAGAGGAGGACGGCCTGCGTGAGCAGGCCGAAGCGGGGGCGGGGGGATTTTGGATTTTTTTTCATTTTTTATTTAAAATAATAATAAGTAATTATATAATTATTTATTAAAATTATAATTTGATTTAAAAATAATAATTATTTATTAAATTATATAATTATTTAAATTTTGTCGGAGGCGGGCGGCCCGCCGGGGGGACGGGCTTCGCCCGTCGGGGGCGGGCGAAGCCCGCGTGAATGCCAAGCGGGCGAAGCCCACTTGATTGCAGGAAAGCCCGCAGCGACGCATCGAGAACGGGCGAAGCCCGTTCGAAAATGCTAGTATATATATATATATATATATATATATATATATAAAATATATATATATATATATATATAATATATATATATATATATATATATATATATATATATATATATATATATATATATATATATAATATGTCTTCAAGGGTTCTCTTCATTCTTCCGCTTGAGGTTATTTTATCAGAAAATATAATTTGCATGTTCACGATAGAATGTAAACGTAATTCAATATATTTAACGGAAATTTCGGATTTTACTTATTGAAGATGTGAAGTTCAACCTAACGGACACATCTCTGTTTGAGTCTTCCTTAATATTCAATATTTTTAACTAATAATATGATATATTTATATCTATTTTCCTTTATTAGAATACACATGTTGGGATCTGAAGACCAATTGCGTCTTGTTTTCCCCTTCTTAATTCCGTTGATGTATGACTGTTGATTTGTCTTGGAATATATGTCATCGCCATATTACCTATTTGTGAATTGATGTATGAAGAATTGTTAGTTTATGTTGGAATGTATGTCACCGACACAATACATACTTGTGAATTGATGTATGACAGACTATAGGCTTGTGTTTGAATGTATGTCACTCCCACAATATCTATTTATTTGTGAATTATTAAACTCGGTGATAATAATGTAATGAAGTGAATAAATGGTTATTTGACTGTGCAAACAGACAAGTAGAAATCGGAAATTGGAATAACAGAAACTTTTATAATCCAAAAAGGTGTGTATTACAAAGGTATTGTATAACCTGTAATTCGTCAAGATCAGAAGTACCCCAACAGATGGCTATTCACAGATCATTTGGCGAGCAGAGACGAGCTTGGGGAAGCTGAGGCGAGCGTGGGCAAGTTGTGGCGAGCGTGGGGAGCTGTGGCGAGCAGAGCGAGCTGTGACGAGCAGATGCGAGCTTGGGCGAGCAGATGCGAGCTTGGGCGAGCAGAGGCGAGCTGTGGCGAGCAGAGGCGGGCTTGGGCAAGCAACTCGCGAGTATGAGCGAGTATCTCTTGGAACTCGCTGGCAGAAGCTGGATACTAGCCAATACCCCATAGGATTTCTCTATAAATAGCCCCCTAGTGGTACTGGAAATGACACTTTTGAAAGAGGTTGAGGTCCCTCCAAGTGGATACTCACCCAGTCCATGTCTGTCCAGTACCGCGCCCAGCCTTTTGGTTGCAGAGGGGAAGCTTCTTTTAATCTTAATAGGTGGGCACTCATTGAGGCCACATGGACTAGCTAGGATTTCTCTATAAATACCCCCCCCCCCCCCCAGTTCATAGCGCTCTGGCATCCACGTAGCAATTCGCAACGACTAGCTAGGAATTATTCAGCAAAAGACGCACGCTCCGTCATAACTGATCTGTCAAGGCGCCTGACACTGAGGTTGTCAGGATTTTCTAATCTTAATAGGTGGGCACTCATTGAGGCCGCCTGGATCTTCTAACCTTAATAGATGCCTAGATGGGCACTCAACGATGGCCGCCTGGGTCTTCTAATACTCATAAGCGAGCACTCGAGATAGGGCTGCCTGAGATTTTTAATGGGCGTCCGCTCAGAATATGATTGTTTCCCTATTAGCAAGCACTGCCTATCGAAAATGAGTTGAAATAACAACAAAAAACCAAGTACTAGTAGTTTCATATAGTTATATAGTATTTCTAACATCCATTACAGTGATAAGAGAAAGTAATATGTAAAGAGGTACGACAGTGAACACCAGCCGGAGTGTCCACCTAGACCGTGGTTAATGTTGCAAAGAGTCCTCCCCTGAGCTCGGAGACTCCGTATCTGGGTGGCCTGCAAAGAGGGTCTCATAATCGGCATCAACATACTCCAGCTTCAAGACGTCGTTCTCCTACAGTAGGCGGATTGTCGTCTCCATTGAATGCCTACTGAGTCGGTCCAGCTCCTGTCGAAATATTCGTTGCTCTATCGACCTCTTTTCCTGTAATAGCAAGAGTTTGCGAAGGATGAGTCTTCCTGTACAGGTAAGGAAGGGGAAGTATCTTGTACATGTAAGGAAGGGGAAGTACCGTTTATAGTTAACCTTTACCTTCAGCTTCTCTTGTAGGCAGGCATTGGTCGCCAATGCATAGTCAAGAAGGCTCAAGGTCATGCTATTGTAGGAGAGAGCCCACGAGCTCGGCCCTTGAGGATAAGTCACCGCAGGGACAATGTTTATCTCTCTGTGGCCAGCCGAACCATAGGTCGCTCCCACGACTGTCAGTGCATGACAGTGACCTCGCACGGTCTCCCTCCAAGAGGGCAGCTGGGTGGTGATCTTAACGAATTCAGGGCCCCAGATAACAGGATGATTGATTCGAAGCGCAGACTTAGCACACCTGGGGTAGTGTTGCTTCTCCGCGGCCGGCCGGATATTGCTTGTCAGAGTTTGAGGTTTGGAGCCCGACAACATTAGAACAACTCCAAAAATACAAAGGCTTCAGACCATGCACACACAGGTATTTGGAAATTCTTAAAAAGACTTACATTCTTTTATAGGTGTGCACCCTACTACCTTCACCTGATGGGTATAGTATCGTGTGTCCAAGTATTCTTTTTCCAAGTAATGCTCCTGAGAAAAAGACGCACCGCCAGTCTCTCCAAAAAATCTCCTACGTGCAAGACATTATGCAAGTACCCACCAACGAATCTTCTGCATGCACCACAACACCGCACAACATCTGTGCAGCGACCGAGAGCGTCCACCGCCTACAGAAAGAGATAGATCTCGAGCTTTGTGTGTGGTGGTCTATCACCCACTAAACACACTTATATTTCTCTTATCTCCAAGCTGTAACGAGAAGCGACTTGTTGTCCTTGATTTCTCTGACTCTTTGTAAACCATCACTGGTAGTTGAAGTTTGACTGACACTGAGCCGGACACGTTATTTTTTTACCCAATTTTCCATGTTAAAAATGTCTCGTGTATTTTTTACTTACTTTGTGGTTGTTTGTGCGCTCGACCGCTTCATGGGCTAAGCCGGCCTAATTTTGTTCGGTCTACCAGGAGCCTTGAGTTGCCCGCAACACTTGTGAAGATTAGTTATGTAAATTTAATCCTCTAAAGGAATTAAGTAGATTTTCTTCATAACACATATCACCACCGCACCACAAATACATGAGAGTTTAAGCATGTTTTAGGAAATTTTATGTGCAAATCAGTTTCAGCTATGTGCAAATCGGTCTTTCAAAAGAAATGTCAAAATAGTTATGCGCAGACCGACCTTCACGGGTTCACGAGTTTTATGGTTTTTAGTTTGCTTTGCACTTAACCTGATTTATACATTGCCGAATTTAGTACACACATAACAGTACTTTTTTTATCAATCCATCTATTCATAATTATGTGTAGATGATGGCTTAACAGCTTCAATAATAAAATCATACAAATTGCATTATGATGTTTTTTTTCATTGGAGATTGATATACACACCTTTTAATGGATATACACAGATGTTTTATATGTGCGGCCTCTAAACCGTTATTTGTACATCATATTGTTATTTGTATCCCAAAATAAAATAAAAAATCATTTATATTTATAAATTTAAAGTACACATTCATGTACTAAATACTTGATTAATATAAAATCTAACACAAAATTCATTTTAAATATCAATCTCGTGTTTGTATTGAATCAAATGAGATGGAAAAGTGACCTCCAACGAGATATCTCTGGTGTTGGCGGTGAAATGGGGAGTGGGCAAAGCACCTCTAACGGGCTTGGGTGAGACTTCGACAAAGCAACGAGGTTCTGCGAAGAAAAGGAGAAGAACGGCTGTATTGGAAAAAATAAAGGGTGAGCTGCATTTAGATTGGGTTAGGATATTTTATTTTTAATTTTAGAACTTTAAATATGGCCCGCGAATAGCAAGTTTGGGTGTGTCATGTGTGTATCAATTGCCTTTTTAAAGGGCGTTTATATTGGCAGCCCGCATATCGATATTGGCAGCCCAATTATAATGGCAGCCTAAAATATGGTTATTGGCAGCCCGATGGATACTGGCAGCCCAAACAATAAATTGTTAAATAGACATTTCTAGAAAAAGTGTTCAACATGAAAGTTGTAGTTCTCGTCGAGATCTACAACTTTTATGTGAACACTTTTTCAAAAATGTTATATAGTCAGCCTATTTCAAAAGGCGCGGAAACCCGGGCGGAACTCGCATAGTTCCGCCGGGTTCCGCGCCTTTTGACAATAGGTCGACTATATGACATTTTTAGAAAAAGTGTTACATAAAAGTTGTAGATCTCGACGAGATCTACAACTTTCATGTTGAACACTTTTTTTCTAAAATGTCATATAGTAGACCTATTTTAAAACGCGTGTTCCGCATTTTGGGCTGCTATTAGCGGTCATATTATGTATGTTTTTCCTTATTTTCTGGGCTGCCAATATCGATATGCGGCCTTCCAATATAAAACGCCTTTTAATGTGCGTGCATTCTTTGCTCGTGTGTGCATGGTTATGCTTTCACTGCTTATAATTTTTCGAGTACAATGTCATAATTAAAAATATTAAAACATGATCATGAATCGAGTAACTAAATTATAATTAAAAATTAATAAAAATGATTTTTATCTACAAATGAAAAACATCCCGATTAAATATTCATATTTTCAATTATATGTTTTTTTTACTGCAATTTTAAAGATTTTTCTGTATGATATGTTTGAATTAGTGTTTTTTATTTAATTTTAAATGACATTGTCTCTGTAGCTTAAGTTGAATTTTATATGGGAATTGATATACGCAAACCTCCACCCGCTATCCGCAAACCGGGTTAAGTACTTTTTAGGGTTTTTTTTTTATATCCGCAAACAATGATGGCGGAGGTTTGCGTATACCTCCACCCACAGCAGCTGGCGCTGGAGTTATGGACGGCCACGGGTCAGCAACAATGATGGTGGAGGCGGAGCTGGCGCTGCATGGATGAGGATGGATGATGTGGCAGCGCTCTGGATGGAGGTGGGATCTCGGGGTGGAGCTCGGTCTGCGGGCGTGGAGATGGTGCTTGGGCGGATCGCTGACGTGGAGGAGGTGGAGCTGGCGCTGCATGGAGGAGGATCGATGATATGGTAGTGCTCTGGATGGAGGAGCAGCTGCTTGAATGGAAGGTGGCCGAGCTGTTGTTGGGTGGTGGCGGTGCATGCTATGAGGTGGCGGCCTGGACTTTCTGTATGGGGCTGCTGGACAGGCTAATCATGGTGGTGGAGCTTTTGTTGGCTAGGAGGTGGAGGAGTGGAGCTGGAGCAGCCGGGTGGTGGCTCGGGCAGGTTGGACTTGCCGTATGGAGGAGGAGGTTCTGGCGGAGCTGCTGAAGTGGCCGAGAGGAAAGCACGGCTGTGGCGAACTATATATATATATATATATATATATATATATATATATATATATATATATATATATATATATATATATATATATATATATATATGTATTTATATTTTTATATCTTTATATATATATATATATATGTATTTATATATCCATACATATATGTGGACACTTATATATATAGATATAATAAATAATAAGTAGGGGCTTGCATGCTTGGAGGCGTCGAAGAAGGTGACTGAGAACCCATGTATGCAAATGTGGCGGTCGGGCTCCATGTTGACGAATCTGACTCGTATGCGAACTTTGGTCGCGACAGCACGATATTGCCTATAATTGGAGAGTGCATTACAACGAACGGTTGCAAGGACCACCGCCGGAACGGGACCAAGTGCATTACTGACATTGGATAATTGATAATGTAAAGTGGTATGTAAACGTTTTTTTATGCAATTTCACTTAAAGTTTTTTTTCAAATGATAATGATACAACTATTAATATTAATTTTTCTCCATATGCAGGCAAAAACACTGACAAAATACAGTGACAGATTAGGCCAAAAACGATGCTAAATATTTTCAAGGCAACTTTAGAGGTTAGTCATGACTTCTTTCGACTTCTTTTAACTTCTTTTCAAGGCAACTATTAATATTGATATCTTCTTCATTTTTGGAGGCTAAAACATCGGTGTGAAGCAATGTCATATTAGGCTACAATCATGACTTCTTTTGAATGTTAACTATGTTCGTATGGAAATTAGAAAAACTAAAATTAATTACATTATGATGATATTTTGAGAAGTTTATTAATATCTATGTATTTGTGGTGTCATTATTGTGGCTAACAATTATGTTTGCGGATAACAAATTTATAAAATAGTGGTTTGCGGATAACAATTATGTTTGCGGATAGCTAATTTGAAAAACAGTGGTTTGCGAATATCAAATGTTTGCGGATAGCGAAAAGTGGTTTGCGTATATCAATCCCCTTTTATATTTTGCATGACAGAATATTTTAGATGATTGTTATTAGCATTATAGTTTTGGCTAGTCGCACTACGTTTTCTTCCAATTTCTTGTGTTTTTTTTGAAAATACATCGAGATCTACAACTTTCGTGTTGAACACTTTTTCTAAAAATGCATGTACAATGCGTGTATTGGAAATACACTCAGATTTCACGCTCTTTAGAAATACGTCTTGTACATTCATTTTCAGGAATAGTATTCACACGAAAGTTGTACATCTCGTCGAGATCTAGAACTTTCGTGTTAAACACTTTTCCTAAAAATGCATGTACAAAGCGTATTTTCAAAAGATAAGAAAAATTAGAAGAAAACGTAGTACTACTAGCCAAAACTATAGTGCTAATAACAATCACCATATTTTATCAAATAACAAAAAAAAAAGATGTATTGTCGCATCAAGACAAGAGAGAATCACATGTATCGCTGCTTATAAAAATAATATATATAGGACAAACGACCGCAAAAAAAACTCCAATGTCATCGCGCTTAGTTGTGTCTGACATCACGACAACGCATAAATTTATTGGGATTCTTTTTCAATGTTAAACATGGTTCTCGCAATCCTGGTGCAAGCAGGATTCAAGGCAGGTAAAAGGGCTTAGAACAATAATTTTGTACGTATAACGCATATAAAAGATCTTGCAGAACTACATTTTCAGTGTAAAATATAATGCAACGTAAAATGCAGTTGCAAATGGACTGCAATTTCAGTGTAAAATACAGTTGTAAAAGTAGAAAAATGCAGTTGTAAAATTATTTTTTGCATGTGTATTTTCAAATCGAAATATATACATATGATTACTTAAAATGATCATAAAAATGCAAGGATCAATATTTCATAATTTGATGACCCCAAAAATCATTATGAAGAAAATTTCATTAAACACATGATTCTTATATGTGTTTAACATATTTAAAAATTAGCCTAAGAGTAGAACACGTACAACCGTCAACATGATGGCCTATGATTAATCTCACATTCCAAGAGTGGGAGAATGTTTCGTTCCTTGAGTAGTCGCCTTTTACTAGGTTCCGTTTAGCGTGATGTTTTTTTGCTCCGGTGAATTTAGACAAAACCGCCACCATCATAGAATGTATGTTTGACATGGCGCCGATTATGACCGTTGGAGAGCCATCGTACCTCTAAAGAGTGGTCATTGAATGAAAGGAATGAAGCCACCAGGAAAGAGGAAGCAGGTCCATGAACTCTCCTCTCTTGCCGATGAGCTTGCCAAGCTAGAGCTTGGTCCTTCAGCAAGCGTGATGTCCGAATCCTCGCAAAATTGGCGAGGCGGGCTCCTTCAGAGCTCACTATCGAGCCCGCCACGCGGCCCACACTTGAGCTTACCCCGCCGGCGAGCTCATCTCTCAGCCAACTTTAGCTGGCCGACGAGCTCCTCACGAGCCCAACATGCTCAAACTTACCTCGCCAGCGCGTTTATTTCTCATCCAGCCACAGTTCACCAACAAGCTCGTCAACAAGAATTCGGCATAAAGCAAGCTCACCTAAAGTGATCCCTATTAGCTCACCTCCTCCGGAGGAACCCGAAAAAAACAGCTCGACATGTGTCAGGAACCTAATATCTCGAAAGGCGGGGCCACTATTTACAATCCATTTACCACTCCCACCCTTTGGATTGCTTATAATTACTACACAAATGGCACACGAGAACGAGATGTTGACCATCCCTAAGATTTTCAAAAAAAACCGTGTACCTCTCTCGTGGCAAGGACAACTATGGTTTAGGGTGGAAAGTTTCTATATACTTTAGGGTACGTGGCGGGACCTTCTCGCTGCAGTTAGCGAGGTCCTGTTTACATGTCATAAAGGAAGAGATCTTGCTCTTCACCTCCTTCTAGTTTACGCTCGTCCGGATCAACTGTTCGACAAGTAGCCTTTGGACGCTCTCAAACCTAACATTTGTGAACTAGGATTTTCTTTAGGAGGGGTTAAACGCTCAGGAACGATGGTCTATTTGATGGTTTGGTTCGGATCCAATTTGGCACGTATCCGATTTGGCTAGTATTCGAATTGGACATTATTTCCTTCCACCTTTGGAATATGCAGAATCAAATCAAAGGAAATAAAATGAATTTTTTTCCTTTGATTGGCCTTCGGGTGAGTTGCTAAAAAGGGAGGCAATAAAGAATTTCTAATTTTATTTTGTCTTACCTATCAGCATGAAGTTATAGCCACCCCTATTGGTGAATAAATAGGAGCCGCCTGTAGCTTTTTAGGAGTGAGCCGCCTGTAGCTTTTAGAGAAGAACCGCATGCCTCCTGTAGCCGGGCAAGGAAGAGGAGCAGCCCGCTTGGAAGAGTCCTCCGCCTCTCTCCTCTCTCTCTCTCGTTCGTGCACTCGCAGAGGTCGTTGGTCGAGGGTGCTCGTCGCCGGTCTCGGAGAAGATAACCGCCGGCGTTGAGAGAGGTGTTGCCGCCGGGCTTGGTGGAGTTTGTCGCCGGCGTTGTAGTGGATTTCCTTTGGAGTTGAGAGGCATGGTGTCGACGGAATGCGCGTGTGCAGTTAGCCTCGACGGAGTTTTCTCTCCGGTGGTGGCGTTCTCCTGTGGCGGCGTTGTTCTCCGGTGGTGGTGCGGTTGAACGTCGGACTTCGACGTTGAAGGTTCAGTGAACCTTGTGCGTCCGCAAGGCGGATTGCAGTCCAGATCTCAGATTCTCGCCGCGGATCGTACGTGTCTGGTGCATCCACGTCGTACTCTCCGGACGGTCATTTTTCCCTTGCTTTCCTCGTATTTGTGAATTTATATTTTAATTATATAAATTTTGTGGCCGTTTTTGTGTTCTTGTAATTATAGCTTGTGCCTGTGTGTACCGGATTTTACAACAAGTGGTATCAGAGCCAGGTTCCGTGTAGGTGACTGATTGGACGTTCCGGTTTGGGTTTGGGTCAGCGGTAGGTGACGACATCGGTCCGCTCCCTATCTTCCCAGATCTGATCCGTGAATTAATCAGATCATCTGGAGGTACTACAGACAGCTATGACAGCGAAGAACACCGTGTTGGCCAGGTATTCAGAGAAATTTGACAGCAGCGGGAACTTTCGCCTATGGCAAATTCGGGTCAAGGATATGCTGGTTGAGCAGGGGTTGATCCAAGTTCTGCGGGGGCGTGATACTTTGCCCGCTCCGGTGAAGGATTCTGAGTGGACGGAGATGGATGAGCGTGCCACTAGCGCTATCAGGATGTGCGTCGACGATAAGGTGTTGTTCAACATTGGTATTGAAGAGTCAGCTGTCACGTTGTGGGAGAAGCTGGAGGGACTCTATATGAGCAAGTCGTTGACCACGAGGCTGTTACTGAAGCAAAAATTGTACGGCCTGAAGATGCAGGAAGGTGGTAACCTGCATGAACACTTCAACATGTTCAATGGACTTCTGAGTCAACTGCATGTGGTTGGTGTGAAGGTAGAGGAAGAAGACAAGGCCTTATTGCTTCTTACCTCGCTCCCGGCGTCGTATAAGCACATGCAGACCACCCTGCTGTATGGGAAGGATACAGTAGACGTGGAGCAGATCACGTCTGCGTTACTGTCCAGTCAGATGTTGTCAGACCCCACTCCTGAGGGTGAGCATGCTTTGGCAGTAGGAGGACGACGAGGGAGGCAGTTCGAGAAGGGATTTGGAAGTGCACGGGCCAAATCCGCATCGAGAAAGGCAGTGACGTGCTACCATTGCAGGCAGAGTGGCCATATCAGGAGAAATTGTCCGCAGCGTGCGTATATTTCTGGGGACGTCCAGGATGCGAGCAAGGCGGCGATAGCTACGGCAGATGATAGTGATGTGTCTCTCCTCATCACTGAGAGTCCATGTGACTCTGATAGCTGGGTATTGGATTCTGGTGCTTCGCAGCACATTTGCTCGGATGCAGGGATGTTCAGTTCACTGGAGGTGACGACTGGGTCGGTCTTTCTGGGTGACGGCTCAGCATGTGAGGTCACGGGGACAGGGACAGTGGACATCAGGATGCATGATGGAGCGGTGCGTAGGCTTGAGCGGGTACATCTGGTACCCAAGCTGCCCATGAATTTGATATCGTTGGGCAGACTAGACTCCAGAGGATGCAGTTTTGCGGCGAGAGGTAGAGTTCTGACGGTGACGCGAGGACGCACCATGCTCATGCGAGCTATGCAGTGCGGTAGTCTTTACCGGCTGGTGGAGACCACGATGCGAGGTGGTGTGCCCATGATTTCTGTGGCTGACAGAATTGATGATCGCGGTGGTGCAGAGGATCTGTAACACCTCCCCTGTAATAGACGTATAATATGGGTCCGGCCGGGGCCCCACAACATACGAACACCACAGCTTTAGTATTAAAAGTTGATATAGCTACCCAAAACTCAAAACACTTGCACAACACAGCGGAAAACCAAGCACAACTAGAAGTTATCCACTAATCCGAAAGAGTAAACAAATGGCCTTAAGGCCTTACATCAAAAGTCCAAAAGGGTAAACAGTACAACCAAACATGAATGTGCTCAGCACTCCTAGTCTACCTCGGCATGCAAGCCGGACAAAATAGTCTCAAACATACATCATCAAAAGTAGTGCTACAAAAGAGAAAACACTTCATGGGCTTAGGCCTTTTTGGCCGGCGTGCTAGCTCCTGCGTGCGATCCTTGCCCTGTAAAAATTATTAGTAACGTGGGTCAGCAAAGGCTGACCTCAAACTGTGTAACAACACATCTCCTCCCGGCCGCCCCTAACGGACCCCGGGGAACCCTCCAACCAGCAAGTCAGCACTTCATATGCAATATAAATTTCTATAAATAGAAATACATTAAAACAGACTTGGATGTCTCAATCAACAAACATGTTCTCTACTGGTTGAGCATATAAAGAAAGGGCCTACTATGCAGCATGAATGCAACACCCGGGCTTCACCCAAGGTACCCTAAACCGTATGCATCTAGCACAACATCACAACATTTGGGTACTCACATTTCCCCAATTGGCATAAAGCCGCAAACATTGAGGGAGACACAACTCCCTCACACGGCGCACAGGCCGCCACATGGAAATCTTGCCAAGGCCCCACCCGCTCGTGGGCTTAGCCCCGGGCTTGCCTGCAAGCTCTGACGTCTCATGTCAGGATTCCAACAACCACAGACTGACCGATTCTAAGAAGCCTTGCTGGACCCCACCCGCTCATGGCCTCTTTGCCCGGGCTTGCCCCAAGCTTGGCATTCTCGTCAGTCTCACAGAAGGGGACTAGTCTCGCCGGGACACTCTCCACACATGACGCACGTGTCACGGGATAGCCAGCCGACCACGGAGACATAGCCACGCCTTGGCACAACACAACCAAGACTAAACACATCGCAATCCCTCTTTGTACCGCAGCGTTCCCGCGCACCAAGGAAAACATCTCCAACTCGTGTGGAGCTAACCTTGTCCACCAAGGAAACCATCTCCATTCTCATTTGGAGCTAACCTTGTCAAGGAAACCATCTACCACCACGAGGAGCTAACCTTGTCCGGGTTCGACTACATGTACTCTTTTCAAGCAAACGGGACAATCATCACCACCACACAAACGACATCTTGCCGCATCGGAAACCTCTACGAATCCCTAAGTTCGTATGCAACATCACCGTGTCGGACTAACGGTCGCGACTACGGCTTCACCCACCATGCCTAATCCACTAGCGAAGCGGATCTCTAATGCAAAATATGCCGGGGACGGACTCAATCGACCCGGAAGTTCCTCTTGAAACTTGGCAAGCCAAAACCCCTCTCATTTGAGAGTTTGGTGCCCAAAAATTAGAGAAAAGAAAACTAGATGATGCTAAAACGTGCATCCTAAAGACCGAGAGGAGAGATGTCGTTACCTTCCGACTCCTCTTTCTTGCCATGGCAAAAATAGCCGGATGGAAATCTTCGCAATGGTCTAAGCTTCACGGATCCGGACTCGGCTCGCGATTCGGAGCTCCGACACCCTTCCTACAGCCCAAGAGTTCTTCTTCTTCCTCCTTGCTCTAGGTTTTCTCAAGATCTTAGAAAGAGGGAACTTGGAAAAAGTGAGGATCTGCAGCCCTAACTTCGGGCTTAAATCCCCAGGAGATGGCCTGAACCGTTAGATCCCAAAACCAGAAAAAGACTGGCTGCGATTCGCCTGGAAAATAAAAGATCTGGGCCGAACACGGCCTGGCACACGCCCGTGTCCAGGGCCGTGTGCCTCATTCGCCGTCTCAAATCGACGCGCCTGGAATCAGACACGGGCATCCGACACGCCCGTGTTCAATCCGACACGCCCGTGTCCCCAGTGACACGGCCGTGTGGCCTGCCGTGTAGCTCCAACGACACGGCCCCAACACCAACCCGAGAGGTGACACGGCCTGGGACACGCCCGTGTCCCAAGCCGTGTGCCCCAGTCTCGACACCCTGTCGAGCACAAAGTGTCGACACTTGGGCCGAGTGTCGACACGGCCTCGACACGCCCTGCGACACGCCCGTGTCGCAGGCCGTGTGCCCCACTCTCGACACATTGTCGAGCACAAAGTGTCGACACTTGGGCCGAGTGTCGACACGGCCTCGACACGCCCGTGTCGCAGGCCGTGTGCCCCACTCTCGACACTCTGTCGAGCACAAAGTGTCGACACTTGGGCCGAGTGTCGACACGGCCTCGACACGCCCTGCGACACGCCCGTGTCGCAGGCCGTGTGCCCCACTCTCGACACTCTGTCGAGCACAAAGTGTCGACACTTGGGCCGAGTGTCGACACGGCCTCGACACGCCCTGCGACACGCCCGTGTCGCAGGCCGTGTGCCTCATGCCAGAACCCAAAAATTTTTCAGAACAGCAGATTGAACCTCTTGCAAAAACTGGGGTGTTACAACTCTCCCCCACTTAACTGAATTTCGTCCCGAAATTACAAAACAAAAGGGTACAAAACTTAAATTGTACCTGACACAAATAGTTCTGGATAGTCTTCTAGCATGGCCTGTTCTCGCTCCCACGAGAACTCCTCACGACCGCAGTTGTCCCAACGGACTTTCACAAGTTTAACTTCTTTATTCCGCAACTGCCGAATCTCTGAATCTTCTATAGCGATTGGAAGGACTCGCGTCCTCAAGTCTTCCTCAATCGGCACCGATGCCGGCTCAATCACCACGCTAGACTCCACCAAGGCTTTCCTCAACACGGAGACGTGGAAGACGTCATGTAATCCACTCAAATCTGCGGACAATGCCAACCGATAGGCTGCTTCTCCTATCCGCTCAACAATTTCAAAAGGCCCCAAAAACCTTGGACTCAACTTCTTGAGTCGGCGAATCCGCGAGACGCCTTTGAACGGCTTGACCTTCAGATAAACCCAATCACCAACTGCAAATTCTAACTTCCGGTGATGAGCATTAAAATATTTCGCTTGCCTGTCTTGTGCCACCTTCATACGCTCTTGGATGGTCTGTACCATCTCACAAGCGTCAACTACCGCATCCTTTCCCAGAAGTTTGGTGTCTCCCGCCTCTGCCCAAGACATTGGCGTTCGACACCGCCTCCCATACAAAGCTTCGTATGGGGCCATCTTTATGCTAGCTTGAAAACTGTTGTTGTACGCAAATTCTACCATGAAGAGGTGATCCTCCCACCTCTTGCCAAAATCGAGAACGCACATCCTCAACATATCCTCCAACGTACGGTTCGTCCTCTCCGTTTGCCCATCGGTTTGAGGATGGAACGCCGTACTGAACTTTAGCTTCGTGCCCAAGCTCTTCTGAACAAGTCTCCAATCCTTGGACGTGAATCGTCCATCGCGATCACTGACTATGCTCTTCGGAATTCCGTGCAGTCGCACAATGTTGCGAACATACAACTCCACCAGCTTCTCCACGCTGTCCTCTTTCCGGTTCGGGATGAAGTGAGCCACCTTGGTTAGGCGATCCACGATCACCCAAATAGCATCATTCCCATGCTGCGATCTAGGCAAACCATGCACAAAGTCCATGGAAATGTCCTCAAATTTCCACTCAGGAATTGGAAGGGGCTTCAGGAACCCGCCCGGTTTCTGACATTCGGCCTTCACCAAGGCACATGTTTGGCAACGACTCACATACAAAGCCACATCTCGCTTCAACCCCGACCACCAAAAGGATTTCTTCATATCCAAGTACATCTTTGTACTGCCCGGGTGAATGGAGTACTTTGAGAAGTGAGCCTCAAACATCAACTCCTCACGGAGATTGCCAAACTGCGGTACACAAACCCTTCCGCCCTTCCTCAGAATCCCATCAATCATCTCCCAGGTGCTGCTCTCGCCCGTTTGAGACTCCAACACAAAAGGTTGAAACTCCACATCCAACCGAGTCGCTTCCCGAATACGGTCGGACAAATCGCTTTGTACTTCAATCCAGTTCAACCGAGCCACGCTAGACTCGCCCCTCGCAACACATTCCAATCCAAGGGACTCCCATTCCCGTACCAACCGCTCATCATGAGCTTCGATCCAATTTCCTAGCCCCGAGTACTTTCTACTCAACGCATCCGCCACCACATTGGCTTTACCCGGCGTGTACTGAATCGCCACTTCGTAGTCTCCAAGAAACTCAACCCATCTGCGTTGCCGCATATTCAAGTCCTTTTGATCTAAGAGATACTTCAGGCTTTTATGGTCCGTGAAGATCTCCACTCTTGCGCCATAAACATAATGCCGCCAAATTTTCAGCGCAAAGATTACCGCCGCCAACTCCAAGTCATGGACGGGGTAATTCCTCTCATGAGGTTTCAGCTGTCTAGACCCAAAGGCTATCACCTTCCTATGTTGCACCAAAACACAACCCAAACCGCATCCCGATGCGTCACTGAAAATTTGAAATCCATCTGTCCCTTGCGGTAAACTCAAGATCGGAGCCATCATAAGCCTCTCCTTTAGTGCCTCGAATGCTTGACCGCACTCTTGGGTCCACACAAATTTATGGTCTTTGCGAGTGAGAGAGGTGAGGGGTAGAGCTATCTTCGAGAAATTCTCCACGAATCTCCTATAATACCCGGCTAGTCCAAGAAAACTTCGGACTTCCGCCACGGTCCTCAACACCGGCCAATCTCTGATGGCCTCCACTTTCGCTGGATCCACTGCCACCCCATCACCACTAATCACGTGGCCCAAAAATGCCACCTTCTCTAACCAGAACTCGCATTTGGAGAATTTTGCATACAACTCATTCTCCCTCAACACTTGCAAAACTATTCTCAAGTGGGTCTCATGCTCCACCTCCGATTTGGAATACACCAAAATGTCATCAATGAAAACAACCACAAAAGAATCCAAGTATTCCCGGAATACCCGATTCATCAGATCCATGAACACCGATGGTGCGTTCGTCAGCCCGAACGGCATCACCGTAAACTCAAAGTGTCCATACCTTGTCCCAAAAGCAGTTTTGGGTATGTCCTCATCCCGAATTCGTAGCTGATAGTAGCCTGACTTCAAGTCCAACTTCGAATATACCATCGACCCCACCAACTGGTCAAATAAATCATCTATCCGAGGAATCGGATACTTATTCTTGACGGTCAACTTATTAAGCTCTCGGTAGTCTATGCACAGGCGCATGCTACCGTCTTTCTTCTTCACAAACAACACCGGTGCGCTCCACGGTGAAGAACTGGGTCTAATATACCCTTGCTCCAACAGTTCCTGTAACTGAACCTTAAGTTCCGCTAACTCCTTTGGTGCCATCCTAAAAGGAGGACGTGACACCGGTCTAGCCTCCGGCACTAACTCGATCGAGAAGTCGATCTCCCGCCGAGGAGGCGCTCCAGGAAGTTCATCCGGAAACACATCCTTGAACTCTGCCACCACAGGCACTTCCTCAATCGACAGTTGGGAGAGACGAACCTCCAATAACGCTACAAGCGCTACACCACCCTGGTTAACCGCCCGCACCAACTGCATGGCCGATATCAGGGAACAGGCCACTCCACCAAGGCCCTCAAACTTGACTTCTATTTGCCCTTTACTCCTTAAGGTCACCTCCTTAGAAAGGCAGTCAATACTGGCGCGCTGCTCTGCAAGCCAGTCCATACCCAAAATGACATCGAACTCTACTAATGGTAACACTGCCGCTTCCAGAGCGAAGACAACTCCGTCTAGCTCCCAACAAATGCGCCCTTTAGCCTCGGTGGTCATAGATGACCCATTGGGCATGCGCACTTTCAGCTCTGCTCCCGACGAGAAAGACTCAATTCCTATTCTCCGGATGAAGCTCTCCGCAAGAAAGGAGTGCGATGCTCCGGTATCAAACAATACCCTAGCGGGGTATCCGGAAACTAACACGAAGCCTACAACATAGACATTACACAAAAGTCTAAAAGGATGAAGCACGAAATTTAAACTTAAATTCTCTTCATACCTGTCACCACATCCGTCTGGCGGATCGCTTCTTGCTGTCCAAGGTTGTAGGCCCTTGGTTGCACCGGTTGGAACCGAGAAGCGCTCGACTCCGCCATCTTTCCTTTCTCTGCAGCACTGGGGCCCGAGCGCACCGACTGCTCCTGCTTTGACTCTTGCCCCGCTCCCCCTTGCTGACAAGCACGGGCTATGTGCCCAACCTTCCCGCAGTTGTAGCACGTCGGCGGTCCCCTAGAGTGGGAACCCCAGGCGTCCAGTTGCTCCTCTCACCAGATCTGGAAGTGGAAGGCTTCTTCCTCCACCTACTCCCATCAGACTTTCCATGAGATTGGGAAGGCTTCCCTTCCCCTTGCTTGGGAGTAAAACCCTTACGGCGTTGGGTTCGCTCCAAATCATTCTCCAAACTCCTGGCGGCTTCAACTAACTCATTAAAACCCGCCCTCTTCATGGAGATGAGGGGCTGCCTCAGATTCTCCCTCAAACCTTGGTAGAAGAGGTTATCCCTCTCTAAATCATCAGCCATTGTCGTTCCCGCATAACGACCCAAACGGGTGAACTCTTGCACGTACTCGTCCACCGTCTTTTCGCGCTGCATTAGATGCAAAAACTGTCTCTGCAGGGCCAACCGAGTTGAAACGGGGATATACCTCTTAAGAAAAGCGTCCCCGAACTCTTCCACTGACGGGGTGCGTCCCGGAAACTGGCGGCCGCTATGGCTCACCCACCACAACTTGGCGTCTCCTTCCAACATGAACGCCGCATACTCAGCTTTCTTTTCCTCTGGCGTCTCTGCCGCCCTTAACAGTTCTTGAATGCGAACCCACCAGTCTTCCGCATCCGTTGGCGTTCCGACACCCTTGAAAGACGGGGGATGGAAACTCAGGAAATACTTCATGTGTCGGTCTCCATGTCCAACAACTACTCTCTCCGCCAAAGGCTCCACTCGCCTGGCTTCTGTTCCTGGCACGGCCGTTGCCGTATCTGGTGTGGCAGGGGCTGCCACCTGAGCCGCTGCTGCAGCCTGAGCTGCCACCATCGCTTCTGCAAGCATGCGGCAGAAGTCGGCCGGGTCTACACCCGTGCCCAAAAGACCTGGAGCAGTAGCACTGCTCGCCGAGAGATCATCCCTTGCTCTTGAAGTGCCCGCCTCGTTGCTTGCACTCTTCAGGAAGACAAGAAATAAGGGATTAGTCTCCAATCTCAAGACTAAAACATAAGGACACTCATGGTCCCGCGTTACTCTTATGTGGATAACTTCTTTACGCACTGACCTTGAATCTAACCTCGCTTTGATACCAAATTGTAACACCTCCCCTGTAATAGACGTATAATATGGGTCCGGCCGGGGCCCCACAACATACGAACACCACAGCTTTAGTATTAAAAGTTGATATAGCTACCCAAAACTCAAAACACTTGCACAACACAGCGGAAAACCAAGCACAACTAGAAGTTATCCACTAATCCGAAAGAGTAAACAAATGGCCTTAAGGCCTTACATCAAAAGTCCAAAAGGGTAAACAGTACAACCAAACATGAATGTGCTCAGCACTCCTAGTCTACCTCGGCATGCAAGCCGGACAAAATAGTCTCAAACATACATCATCAAAAGTAGTGCTACAAAAGAGAAAACACTTCATGGGCTTAGGCCTTTTTGGCCGGCGTGCTAGCTCCTGCGTGCGATCCTTGCCCTGTAAAAATTATTAGTAACGTGGGTCAGCAAAGGCTGACCTCAAACTGTGTAACAACACATCTCCTCCCGGCCGCCCCTAACGGACCCCGGGGAACCCTCCAACCAGCAAGTCAGCACTTCATATGCAATATAAATTTCTATAAATAGAAATACATTAAAACAGGCTTGGATGTCTCAATCAACAAACATGTTCTCTACTGGTTGAGCATATAAAGAAAGGGCCTACTATGCAGCATGAATGCAACACCCGGGCTTCACCCAAGGTACCCTAAACCGTATGCATCTAGCACAACATCACAACATTTGGGTACTCACATTTCCCCAATTGGCATAAAGCCGCAAACATTGAGGGAGACACAACTCCCTCACACGGCGCACAGGCCGCCACATGGAAATCTTGCCAAGGCCCCACCCGCTCGTGGGCTTAGCCCCGGGCTTGCCTGCAAGCTCTGACGTCTCATGTCAGGATTCCAACAACCACAGACTGACCGATTCTAAGAAGCCTTGCTGGACCCCACCCGCTCATGGCCTCTTTGCCCGGGCTTGCCCCAAGCTTGGCATTCTCGTCAGTCTCACAGAAGGGGACTAGTCTCGCCGGGACACTCTCCACACATGACGC
Organism: Platanthera guangdongensis; assembly: GCA_039583875.1. NCBI lineage: Eukaryota > Viridiplantae > Streptophyta > Magnoliopsida > Asparagales > Orchidaceae > Platanthera > Platanthera guangdongensis. The sequence continues at coordinate 282,291,257 of CM077151.1, read as the reverse complement.
ACGTGTCACGGGATAGCCAGCCGACCACGGAGACATAGCCACGCCTTGACACAACACAACCAAGACTAAACACATCGCAATCCCTCTTTGTACCGCAGCGTTCCCGCGCACCAAGGAAAACATCTCCAACTCGTGCGGAGCTAACCTTGTCCACCAAGGAAACCATCTCCATTCTCATTTGGAGCTAACCTTGTCAAGGAAACCATCTACCACCACGAGGAGCTAACCTTGTCCGGGTTCGACTACATGTACTCTTTTCAAGCAAACGGGACAATCATCACCACCACACAAACGGCATCTTGCCGCATCGGAAACCTCTACGAATCCCTAAGTTCGTATGCAACATCACCGTGTCGGACTAACGGTCGCGACTACGGCTTCACCCACCATGCCTAATCCACTAGCGAAGCGGATCTCTAATGCAAAATATGCCGGGGACGGACTCAATCGACCCGGAAGTTCCTCTTGAAACTTGGCAAGCCAAAACCCCTCTCATTTGAGAGTTTGGTGCCCAAAAATTAGAGAAAAGAAAACTAGATGATGCTAAAACGTGCATCCTAAAGACCGAGAGGAGAGATGTCGTTACCTTCCGACTCCTCTTTCTTGCCATGGCAAAAATAGCCGGATGGAAATCTTCGCAATGGTCTAAGCTTCACGGATCCGGACTCGGCTCGCGATTCGGAGCTCCGACACCCTTCCTACAGCCCAAGAGTTCTTCTTCTTCCTCCTTGCTCTAGGTTTTCTCAAGATCTTAGAAAGAGGGAACTTGGAAAAAGTGAGGATCTGCAGCCCTAACTTCGGCTTAAATCCCCAGGAGATGGCCTGAACCGTTAGATCCCAAAACCAGAAAAAGACTGGCTGCGATTCGCCTGGAAAATAAAAGATCTGGGCCGAACACGGCCTGGCACACGCCCGTGTCCAGGGCCGTGTGCCTCATTCGCCGTCTCAAATCGACGCGCCTGGAATCAGACACGGGCATCCGACACGCCCGTGTTCAATCCGACACGCCCGTGTCCCCAGTGACACGGCCGTGTGGCCTGCCGTGTAGCTCCAACGACACGGCCCCAACACCAACCCGAGAGGTGACACGGCCTGGGACACGCCCGTGTCCCAAGCCGTGTGCCCCAGTCTCGACACCCTGTCGAGCACAAAGTGTCGACACTTGGGCCGAGTGTCGACACGGCCTCGACACGCCCTGCGACACGCCCGTGTCGCAGGCCGTGTGCCCCACTCTCGACACATTGTCGAGCACAAAGTGTCGACACTTGGGCCGAGTGTCGACACGGCCTCGACACGCCCTGCGACACGCCCGTGTCGCAGGCCGTGTGCCCCACTCTCGACACTCTGTCGAGCACAAAGTGTCGACACTTGGGCCGAGTGTCGACACGGCCTCGACACGCCCTGCGACACGCCCGTGTCGCAGGCCGTGTGCCCCACTCTCGACACTCTGTCGAGCACAAAGTGTCGACACTTGGGCCGAGTGTCGACACGGCCTCGACACGCCCTGCGACACGCCCGTGTCGCAGGCCGTGTGCCTCATGCCAGAACCCAAAAATTTTTCAGAACAGCAGATTGAACCTCTTGCAAAAACTGGGGTGTTACAGGATCGCCCTTCTGGTAGTCTGACTAGGCGAGTCAGATTCAGCGATCCAATTCTGTCGACATTCAGAGGTTGAGCCCGAGCAGGGATGAGTCGACTGGAGCAGGTCGGCTGACACCTCAGGTCCTTGAGGTGGTGCTTCGTGCAGATCGTGCTACGTGCAGTGTTGCTTCGCGCAGTTGATGCTGATGCAGATGGTGCTGTGCAGGGAGTGCTTCGTGCAGGTGATGACTCCGGATCCCGAACCAAGGTGGTGATTGATGGTTTGGTTCGGATCCAATTTGGCACGTATCCGATTTGGCTAGTATTCGAATTGGACATTATTTTCTTCCACCTTTGGAATATGGAGAATCAAATCAAAGGAAATAAAATGAATTTTTTTCCTTTGATTGGCCTTCGGGTGAGTTGCTAAAAAGGGAGGCAATAAAGAATTTCTAATTTTATTTTGTCTTACCTATTAGCATGAAGTTATAGCCACCCCTATTGGTGAATAAATAGGAGCCGCCTGTAGCTTTTTAGGAGTGAGCCGCCTGTAGCTTTTAGAGAAGAACCGCATGCCTCCTGTAGCCGGGCAAGGAAGAGGAGCAGCCCGCTTGGAAGAGTCCTCCGCCTCTCTCCTCTCTCTCTCTCTCATTCGTGCACTCGCAGAGGTCGTTGGTCGAGGGTGCTCATCGCCGGTCTTGGAGAAGATAACCGCCGGCGTTGAGAGAGGTGTTGCCGCCGGGCTTGGTGGAGTTTGCCGCCGGCGTTGTAGTGGATTTCCTTTGGAGTTGAGAGGCGCGGTGTCGACGGCGTGCGCGTGTGCAATTAGCCTCGACGGAGTTTTCTCTCCGGTGGTGGCGTTCTCCTGTGGCGGCGTTGTTCTCCGGTGGTGGTGCGGTTGAACGTCGGACTTCGACGTTGAAGGTTCGGTGAACCTTGTGCGTCCGCAAGGCGAATTGCAGTCCAGATCTCAGATTCTCGCCGCGGGTCGTACGTATCTGGTGCATCCACGACGTACTCTCCGGACGGTCATTTTTCCGTTGCTTTCCTTGTATTTGTGAATTTATATTTTAATTATATAAATTTTGTGACCGTTTTTGTGTTCTTTTAATTATAGTTTGTGCCTGTGTGTACCAGATTTTACAACACTATAACCACCGCGTTTGCCACCGCCGCGCTCAAGGGAGCCCTTGTTTAAGCAAAACTAACACAACTTAACGTTTAAATAAGTGCATAAAATACTGTTAACTTGATAATTGTTGGGTGCAGTTTGAATATTACTATTATCTTTATTTCAAAAAAGGAATCCTTATGTTTGTCGCGTATTTGAAATAATATATTGAAAAACGTTGTTATTAGCACTACAATTTTTGCTATTAGAACTCATAAAGAGGAAAATTTGGAGTTTTTTGTATAGGCGCTAGCAACCCCATGTTCAGCTGCACGCAAATCCCGCCCCTTCCTCTCTCACGATACTCCGGCTACCCTCCTCCCCCTCGAAGTGGCTGGTGAGCCACCCGATAACCCTGAGAACCCGCCTTCTAGTGCCGGTATGGCTATGTTTTTGGACATCATAGATGTGAAGAATTATTGGAGAAAGTAAAGTGCATAGAAATACCGACACCATATGAGAAATGAATTACAATGCCCGACATGGACCTTGTAATTAGTTTTTGCTACAATATTTCTCTAGTTCAACAATCTAAAGTGCAAAGTTTGATGTTCTTTCCACTACATTTCGCTCTGTCGGAAGTGCCACACATTGGTTTCATGAGATTTTTAAATGAAAATCACTTCATTCAATTGACATTAAGTGAGTGCAGTCCAATACCGCACATCATTTTGATGTGGATGAGGTATCATGAAGTAGTAGCTGAAGATTGAGAAATGCACTACAAATCAAGGATCACAACTTCTCAACCTAGCACTGAATGCACTATGTTAGTTGAGTCAGACGAATGAGCATGACGACATGCGTTCTTATAATTTTTATACAATGTTACAATTTCTTAAGATGAGAAGGCTTAGGTGGATGCGTGGACACGCGAGACTGGATAAAATTAAGAATGAATGTATCATGGATAAGACAGGAGTGACACCAATTGCAGAGAAGATGTAAGAAGCTCGACTAAGATTGTTTGGACATGTACAAATAAGACTATCAGAGGCACCTGCTAGGCGTTGTGAGACTAGTCACTAGGCATGTTAAACAAGAAAGAGATAAACCAATAAAGACTTGGAATCAAACTATAAGGAAAGACATGATGTACTTAAGCATTAGTGATGACAAAAGATATGACACAATGACGACAAATGATCAATATAGCCGACCCCCATAGTGAGATAAAGGTTTGAGTGTTGTTGTTGTTGGCACAATTTCTTAAGATAGACTTGTTTAATATTTTTTCTTTATTTTGAGTAGGTGTTATGTTTACAAGACCTCCATAATGAAGAGTTCAACAAGATCATATATATATATATATAATATTTGTATGCGTTATTAATTTTTTTGATATATAATATTTAATATATATAGTCTTAATTTTTTTTGTAGTTGTAGGTGTTCCAATGAAATGGAATATAAGAATCAAGCACTAATTTTTTTTTGGACATTATGTTTTTAAAGATGTGCAATATTTTATATTTTTTCTATAATATTTTAATTATGTTTTGACGTACAAAATGTTGCTAAGGGATAGTAAGAACTAGCATGCAAATAGAGAATTACTTAAATAAACTATAACCTAAAACAATAACGTAAAATTATATGAACGAGGGGCCAAGGGCTAACAGTAGAAAAAAAACAAAAAGTTAATCAAATATGAAGGGTGTGTTTGAGAGAGCTCTGGCGGCTGGAGAAGCTCTTTCCCAGCCGCCAGAACTGTTTTATATTTGTTTGGGACAGCTCTTTATGAAGAGCTTTTCATAAATCTGGAGCTGTTTTGATGGTTTTCAGAAATCTCTCCCCCAGCTTCTGCTCTCCTAAAATAGATTTTCCTCGTGTCGTAAATAATTTCCCTCTCCAGAGCCCGTAAAATTGCTTGATCCATCGATTTTTTTTTTGATTTCCCTCCCCATCCCGATCGCAGCTTTGAGCTCCGGCGACCTACCTTTCCGACGCTGCTTGGAGCTCCGGCGACCTCCCTCCTGCAGTCCCTCTCTGACCTCCTCTCCAGCCGGCATTCCTCCTCCGACAAAAAAGCTTGGAGCTCTGACAACCCCATGACCGACCAACGCTTGGAGCTCTGACTCCCTCCTACAGTCTCTCTTCCAGTCCAGATCTGGCCGACCAAAGCACCTCTCTCTCTCCACTCCTCCAGATCTCTCTCTAGCCTCCACCATGGCCGACCAATGCCGGACGGGATGCAAAATAAACTCAACCCCCAAAACTCCAGATCCGATCCCGCAAACTCCATATCTGATGGAGATCCACCTTCCTCCGTGGCCCACCTCTCTCTCTCCACTCCTCCAGATGGAGATCCACCTTCCTCGGTGGTTGAAAATCGCTCTTCAAAGCGCACTTCTGCACAGAAGTACAGAACAACCAAATACTCTGCAGCTTTTCAAAACCGCTCCCCAGAGTTCTATTTTGGGTCTGTTTGGGACAGCTCGGGCGGCTGGAGAAGCTCTTTCCCAGCCGCCAGAGCTGCTATTGGTTCTGTTTGTGATAGCTTTTTAATGAAATCGCTGTTTTAAGAGCCGCTCTCATAGCTCTTTTCTGGAAGCCCCTCCCCCCTGCGTTCAGCGCTCACTAAAATCGCGGATTATATTTTTTCCCCACTGCGGTTTTCTTCCCGATCCCGCGTCCCTTCTTTCTTCCCGATCCCGCCCCTATTTCCCGATCGAAGAACATGTCGCCGCTCCTTCCGCTATTTCCCGATCGCAGAACACGCCGCCGCTCTTCTCCTTCTGCTATTTCCCGATCGCAGACGCCGTCACTCTTCTTCCCGTTCGCAAAACACGCCGCCGCTCTTCTTCCTGATCACAGAACACGTCGTCGCTCTTCTTCCCGATCTCATAACACAAGCGACATCGCCGCCGCTATTTGTTCTTCCCGATCGCAGAACACAAGCGACATCGTCGGCCGCTATTGCAGAGCTTCTTCCGGATCGACCGTCTTCTCCAGCCCTAGCATCGGTCGTCTTCTTCAGCCCTAGCATCGGTCGTCTTCTCCAGCCCTAGCTTCCGTCGGTCCGGCTTCGCGTGAACTGCTACGAAATCCAGCTAGAACGAGTACTCCAGTGGGTTGGATTCCGGTTCTCTCTTCCTCGTCCGTCTTCTATCAGCGGTAATTTTTCCCCTTGTGGCCTTCTCCCTAAATCATGAATTGTTTGTAGAATGTGAGTTAAATCATGAATTGTTTGGGGGTTTGGATTTATATGTGTTTGTGTGTGTGTTTGTTTGCGTAGATGAATTTGTGTTTATGGATGGATGTGTATATGGATAGATGTGGATGTGTGTGTGTGTGTGTGTGTTTGTGTAGGGATGTGTGTGTGTGTGTGTGTTTGTGTGTGTAGATGGATTTGTGTTTATGGGTGGATGTGTATATGGATAGATGTGGATGTGTATATGGATAGGCTAGGAATGAGTACGGATATGTGTGTGTGTGTATGTTGGTTATTTTTTTATATGTGTATGGTTGTATGTGTGTGTGTGTTTTTGTATTTTTGGTTCGGTATGTATATGAATGTGTGTGTGTGTGTGTGTGTGTGTGTGAATGTGTGTTTAGTGTGTGTATGTGTGTGAATGTGAGTTTGTGAATGTGTATGAGTGTGGATGTGTGTGTGTTTTTATTTTGTATGTGTGTATGTGTGTGTGTGAGTGTGGATGTGTGTGTGTGTGTGTGTGTGTGTGTGTGTGTATGAATGTGTGTGTGTGAATGTGTGCGTGTGTGTGTGTGTCCGTGTGTGCGTGTTTTTTTTATTATGTGTTTTTGATTGTGTATGTGTATGTGTGTGTTTGTTTGTGGATGAGAATGATTTTTTTGTTTGTGATTTTTTGATTACTAATTGTTATTCTAATGTTATTAGTTTATAGCATAATGGTAAAACCAAATGAAGGAGGAATCGTAGCGAGTTGGGAGTCGGGTGAAGTGATGTTATTTTGTGATCTCTGCATAAAAGTGATTGGTTTGGGGAATCAGCCCACCACCCACTTTAGCAAAGAATGGTGGAAAATTTTGATTGCGGGGTTTAAAGAACGAACCAGGAAAAGCTACGATTGATTGCAAATAAAAAATAAATGAGATCATTTGAAGAAGGATTGGAAGATATAGAAGGAGCTGAGACATGGCGAGACTGGTTTAGGTTGTGATCCAGAGAAGAGGACTATTGCTGCATTTGAAGAATGGTGGACAGAGAAGATTAAGGTCAGAACAAATTCATGTGTGATTTCATAAAATTAGTTTTATTTTGCCATACTTTAATATTGTTATATTGATTATAATAGGTTATTCCAGCGGCGAAGAAATTTCGATACGACGGTATTGCACCTGAGTTGGAGGAGAAACTGAATACTATGTTCAGTCAGGTTGTCGCAACTGGAGAAGACTCATGAGCTCCTTCAATTGGGAGTTTGCCACCGGATGTGGGGAGGATCTAGTTGGAAGATGATGATGTAGCAGATAACATGGAAAACAATCAAGGTGGTTCTGAAGATATAGGAGGTGCTTCAACACCGTCTGGGAATGCGTCCTCCTCGGCGAGTAAAAGAAGAAAGATCGGGAAGAACAAAGGAATGATATTTTCTTTGATGTCAGATTTACATCAATCCACCCTAGCTGTGAAGCCTCCACCAGTTATCACAGTCAAAGAGGTGACGGAGTTGATTTCCAGTAGCCCAGAGCTAAGGGCAAACCTGAATCTATATTACTTTGCTCTCGAGCACGTCAGAGACAAGACCACTAGGGAGATCTTCATGAGTATCCCAGAAGATATGCAAGTTTTGTGGGTTATGAAGGCGTACGAGAAGAGGGCTCAATGATACATGCATACCTCGATCGATATTTCCTGAGTTTAATGCTTGTGATGCTGATGAGTCTTCTTTCGTTCCCTTAGAGGATAAAGACCCTGCGACAGTGGATGATATTGAAGGCGATATGTGTGATGCTGCTGGAGCAGAACATACATCTACAGTACGAGATAACATTGTCGAAGAAATATACAGTGCGCGGAGGTAAAAATTCGATCAATTTTTTACTAAAAAAGTAAAGGATTTAAATTATCAAAAGTTTGATTCATATCAATTTATTTTCGAACAGGTGATCGGAAGGATTGAAAAAAGCAGTCGTCGGATGTTGGAAGACCTTTTTTTCCTATATTCTAGAACTATGTAAAAGACTACTGTTATCAGTTACTTTTATATATTTATATATTTTAGTTTTTTAAAAAATACATTCCAAAAGTTGTTTTTTCAAACAGCTAAAAATAGAAAACCGTACTTCAAAGCGCACTTCTGCACAGAACACTCAAACACTCTGCAGCTTTTCAAAACTACTCCCCATAGATCTATTTTAAAACAGCTCTATCCGAACATCAGCTTTTCAATCCGCCAGAGCTGTCCCAAACAGACCCTTTAAAACAGCTCCATACGAACAGCATATTTTCAATCAGTCAGAACTGTCCCAAATAGAGTCGAATCTTTAAACGAGCTGATAGGTGGGTTTGGTTCGGCTGTTAGGCCTCCATGTGAGTGAGAAGATATTGGTGATAAGTACCGTTTCTTTCCTCTCGATTCCTACCAGATCGCGAGCCCTTCTTCCTTCCCGCGGGCAAGCTTACCCTCTCCCCGATACCCACGCAAGAAACCCTACGGACTCGGAGGAGGTCGGCGCTTCCTATTTCACCGTCGCCGGAGGTCGGTGCTCCCCATTCCTTCTTCACTGAAGGTGTTTCTCATTTCGCAGCAGCTTGAGGTCCCTATTTTAGGAACTAGTACAGTCGCCGGACCTGATTTTCACTCGCCGGTTCTCATTTTCGGGGAGAAGGATTGCAGATTTCATTGTTGTAGGTTTGTTTCCTCCAACCTCTGATTTTCCCATTTCTGTTATTTTTTCTATTTCACCCACAAGTAATCCCCCTGTACACCCGACGATGTATAAACAGAGAGAAATGAAGCTTTTTTTTCAGTTCTTCAAAGGAAATTTATCTCGCTCCTTTCAGTTGCAGTGCACCATCACTACCTTTATTGCTTTCTCCCATTGCTGTTTGGAGAGGATATATTCATAATTATGATTGGAAGATGATGATGATGTAGCAGATAACATGGAAAACAATCAAGGTGGTTCTGAAGATATAGGAGGTGCTTCAACACCGTCTGGGAATGCGTCCTCCTCGGCGAGTAAAAGAAGAAAGATCGAGAAGAACAAATGAATGATATTTTCTTTGATGTCAGATTTACATCAATCCACCCTAGCTGTGAAGCCTCCACCAGTTATCACAGTCAAAGAGGTGACATAGTTGATTTCCAGTAGCCCAGAGCTAAGGGCAAACCTGAATCTATATTACTTTGCTCTCGAGCACGTCAGAGACAAGACCACAAGGGAGATCTTCATGAGTATCCCAGAAGATATGGAAGTTTGGTGGGTTATGAAGGCGTACGAGAAGAGAGCTCAATGATACATGCATACCTCGATCGATATTTCCTGAGTTTAATACTTGTGATGCTGATGAATCTTCTTTCGTTCCCTTAGAAGATAAAGACCATGCGACAGTGGATGATATTGAAGGCGATATGTGTGATGCTGCTGGAGCAGAACATACATCTACAGTACGAGATAACATTGTCGAAGAAATATACAGTGCGCGGAGGTAAAAATTCGATCAATTTTTTACTAAAAAAGTAAAATGATTTAAATTATCAAAAGTTTGATTCATATCAATTTATTTTCGAACAGGTGATCGGAAGGATTGAAAAAAGCAGTCGTCGGATGTTGGAAGACCTTTTTTTCCTATATTCTAGAACTATGTAAAAGACTACTGTTATCAGTTACTTTTATATATTTATATATTTTAGTTTTTAAAAAAATACATTTCAAAAGTTGTTTCTCCAAACAGCTAAAAATAGAAAACCGTACTTCAAAGCGCACTTCTGCACAGAACACCCAAACACTCTGCAGTTTTTCAAAACTACTCCCCAGAGATCTATTTTTAAACAGCTCTATCCGAACATCAGCTTTTCAATCCGCCAGAGCTGTCCCAAACAGACCCTTTAAAACAGCTCCATACGAACATCATATTTTCAATCAGTCAGAACTGTCCCAAATAGAGTCGAATCTTTAAACGAGCTGATAGGTGGGTTTGGTTCGGCTGTTAGGCCTCCATGTGAGTGAGAAGATATTGGTGATAAGTACCGTTTCTTTCCTCTCGATTCCTACCAGATCGCGAGCCCTTCTTCCTTCCCGCGGGCAAGCTTACCCTCTCCCCGATACCCACGCAAGAAACCCTACGGACTCGGAGGAGGTCGGCGCTTCCTATTTCACCGTCGCCGGAGGTCGGTGCTCCCCATTCCTTCTTCACTGAAGGTGTTGCTCATTTCGCAGCAGCTTGAGGTCCCTATTTTAGGAACTAGTACAGTCGCCGGACCTGATTTTCACTCGCCGGTTCTCATTTTCGGGGAGAAGGATTGCAGATTTCATTGTTGTAGGTTTGTTTCCTCCAACCTCTGATTTTCCCATTTCTGTTATTTTTTCTATTTCACCCACAAGTAATCCCCCTGTACACCCGACGATGTATAAACAGAGAGAAATGAAGTTTTTTTTTTCAGTTCTTCAAAGGAAATTTATCTCGCTCTTTTCAGTTGCAGTGCACCATCACTACCTTTATTGCTTTCTCCCATTGCTGTTTGGAGAGGATATGTTCATAATTATGATTGCCCAATGTACTCCATTGTCGCCTAGAATGAGTAATTATGCAATAAGATTAGCTGTTTATTAGGGTTAGGGTTTAGGACATTAGGATAACTGAACAATGTTGGACATGAACTTAGCATGTAAACAAAAAATGATCGATTGCCTGAAAAATCTAATGTTTTTGAACTCTACATTTGTATGCTAATTATTAAAAATATTCAAGTTATCATTTAATGAGTTTTTTTTCATCAAAAACTCCGTTTTGTTTCTAATTTTTTTTCCAAAACTCTATTTTACAAACTCCATTTCACAAAACTCTGTTTTTTAGAAACAACATTTTTCTCATAATTTCATTTTCAATCAACAGCTTTTCATCTTGCAACTGCCTAACCAAACAGTGCCATCCGATCGTTGATTTATCTACTGAAATCATTAATCCGCCGGGCCTGTTCCCTTTGACCACCGCCACCGTCATCTCCCCACTCTCACTTCTTCCAGCAGTCAGCAGTCTCCCCTCCTCGCACCATGCCGACGGTGAGCGTCGGCAGAGATCGTCTCTTTCAGGCACTTGGTCGAAGCTATAGTAAGCAATGCGATGTTTGTTTTTCTTTTTCTCCCTGTGGGTTATTGTCATCTTTGAAAGCTCCTGTGTTACAGCGCAAGAGGAATTTGAAGAGCTTTGCTTCGAGTACGGGATTGAACTTGACGATGTGGTAAGCTTCCTAACAACATATATCTTAATTATCCTATTTTTTTCTCCTGTTTTCTCATTTACTTAGAAACCCTAATTTGCTTTATGTTTTTGTATGTTTTTCTGCAATTTATAGACCACTGAGAAGGAAGTGATTAGAAAGGAAAAGCACCTGGAAGCAACAACCGTGGCAGGGGATAGCGAGGAGGTCATATACAAAATCGAGGTTGCTGCTAATAGGTAATATTTTTCCATCGTCAAATATTTATCATTTTTTTCATTTCAATGATTCCTTACATAATTGAGCGAATCAAGTAAAGAATAAGTGCAACTTCTGTTTCTTATTATTTTAATCTAGAGTATTTTTGATGTCTTTGTGTCATTATTACAACATTGGGAGGAGATTTTAGTTATGCAATTATTTCTATTCTATGAAAGTGAATTGTTTATGCTAACTGTGAGTATTATCTGTTGAAGATTATGCTCATGATTATGCTTAAAGACATGAGGAGAATAGACGTTGAAGTTTAATTTTTTGTACACAATTTTCGATGCTTATCTTAACACTCATAAATAACAGTAAATGTTGACCTTGATTTGTATGGTTGCAGATATGATCTTCTTTGTCTTGAGGGCATTGCCAGGGCCCTCCGCATATTTATTGGAAAGGAAAAAATCCCTGTCTACAGACGTCGTGAAATCCCTTGTGAATCAATACTTCAAATTAATGTTAGCAAGGAAGTAAGTACTTGTAGCAATGATTTTATTGTAAGAAATTCACGAACAAAAAACCTGACATTATTTGCGTGGGGCTCTAACTAATACAAGATTGATATATGCTCTTTGACATTTGAGAAATTTTGTATTCTTAATCAACTTCTAACCTTATGTTGCTCCACGACCTCCCTTTATAGAAAAAAAATTAAAACCCCTCCGAAAAGATCTCATGTTATCTGCTTAGCGGGGGCATTCTGACTGTGAAATTGTCTATTTAACAGACGAGTCAGATCCGTCCTTACGTCGTTTGTGCTATTTTAAGAGGAGTAAGTTTCAATGGAGCAAACTATAATAGCTTCATCGACTTGCAAGATAAGCTTCACCAAAATATTTGCCGGTATGTTAATAGTTTCCGTACTTTAACTATCTATCTACTTTACTTTGTTGAAGTATTTCTAGATTATTTTATTTATTTTTGTAATGATCGAGCTATCCATGTAGCACAACCACATTTACCTCGCCTGTATGTAACTTTTATTTGTAGAAAAAGAACACTAGTTGCTATTGGCACTCATGATTTGGACAAAGTTGAGGGCCCTTTTTCTTATGAGGTAAGTATTTTCCTTTGTTTGAACCGGAACAATGCCAAATCACTTTTTCCAGCTTCATAAACTATATATTTTTGTTTTCATAAATAATTCATGTGTCACACATTGCGAATTCATGATTTATCCGTGACACAATTTTAGCAACTAAAAACCAAAGTTTTCAAAAAGATAAGAATTCTTGAAGTAGATGGAGTCATGTAAAAGCTTCTATAGTAACATAAACAACTATAATGCCTAGAAGCTTTCACAAAAATACTTGTCTTTAAATATTTATGGGTGGTTCTAATGTGGGGAATGCTCTAAAATGGAGCGGATAGTTGAGTCAAGGCGTGTCAACATGTGTAAATGGTTCTAGGAACATCATTCATTCTTTGGAGGCATATTACAGGGCAAGATATTTTCCCATTTTAATTACCCAAGTGGTGTCCAGTTTCAATTAAGTTCATAATCAAAGTCTTTAATTTTAAACATTTATTCAGCATTTTAACCCCTTGTTCAGTTGTTCTCATAGTATTTAGCCGCGTTTGTCTGAAAATACTAACTTAGGAGCATGATCCCTAAGTTAACATTTTATGGAGACAGTGGGATCGATAAAAAAGGCTAATGGTGAGTCGAATCTCCGCATTTGGCGGTTCTATTGTGCTCTGCAAACCAAACTCAACGGAGAAATGATTCGTAAGTGGTGTGCTCTATGTATTTTTTAACCCTTTATTTGTCATTTTGATCTATTTTGGGATCAAATGAAGAGAGACTAATCTCCTTTCCCGTATCTTTGTCTTGAATGACCATAAGAAAAGGCTAGGGACGGACTACAATTCATGGTATTTCCCCCCAACGATCTCCTTTCCCCTTCAACCCCCTGTAGACGCCTACCCCCAGTTGGACATCTTGCTTCCACTGATCATACCCTCCACAACAATTGGAGAATTCCTCACCTTTTGTCTCAAACTTTCTCAAGTGTATATTTTCTCCGCCCTTGTTTTGAATGGTTCTTCATTGCTCGAAACTAGTCTTTCTCCTTCTGTTTATCCCATTGCTTCATGCTAGTACTCCTCTTTAGCTAGTGCATCCAAGCGCTCCTCCCAATCATTCAACATCTTCTGAGACCTCATTTCAGACTATCGACCCATCGATCCATATTTTTTTTTCAGAATGATCTCTCAGTCTAATTTGACCCCCGATCTATACTCATCAGTGCACTGACTTGCTTGTTATTGTATCTTTACAAATAGTTCTAATAGAGTTACAAGAGTAAGTTCTATCAAACATTTAATTATAAGTCCTTTTTCCACTTATATAATGGCCCATTTGGGAAGGATTTTCAGCTCCAGTGCGGTAGTCGGAAAATGCCGCCACTCTCATAGATCCGTTTGGGTTGGCTTCCGGTGGCTACCACATCCGCCCAAAATGATAAAATACATGCTTTTAGAAAAGTCAGGAGAGGGGCTCCAACCGACCTTGCGTGTTCGGCTTTTAGGTAAAATCCATCCCTCGTGCATCACAAACCCCGCAACCCTACCTGCTCCAGATAGCGAAACTCCTCCCAGGCAAAAACTTGGCAGTTTGATTCTCCTACGGATGACCTCTTTTGCAGCGCGATACTCCACCTTTGTGATTTTTCTCCCCTAGCTTTCAACGTCATCTCCTTATGTCTTCAGGCTCATGATTCTCTACTCTTAACGACTCTTGCAGCGCGATTTTTCCATCGGCTAAAAGTTTTTTTGTTAGGGATTCACTTGATTTCAATTTAGATAGTGATATTCCCCGAGATATTTCTCAGTTTAAATCTCATATTATTTGTACGAAGGTGATGAATTTTAGTAAGGTGCAAAATTTCTCATATTATTTGTATGAATGCATATGAAATTAGGAAAATATTAGTGTGATTCATATGAAATTAATATAAAGTACTGAGAGAGAAAAATCCTTCAAAATCTTCTTCATCAGCCATAAGTTTCCTAATTTTCGTATGGAATTAGGAAAATTACTTGCATTATCTCACCCTTTCATACAGAATTAGGAAAATTACTTGCATTATCGCACCCACCTTACAGATTGTAGCAAGTGCAACATTTTTAGGAAGGTGAAAAATTTCTCATATTATAACCAAAATTGACAAAATGTCATGAATACAAATATTTTTTTGTTTGCATCGACAACTAATTATTTATGTTCTTGTGCATGTATGGGTTAGGTTACTAGATGATGAATTTATTTATTTTTGCTTATGTTCAGTTTTGACAGATGATGCGGATATTAAAGAGCGATAAAAAATATACTTTTATCAATTTTATAATGAAACAAAGGATAATGAATTGAACTTGGAAGAGTTAAGTAAATCAGAGCAGTATAGAAACTTCATGTTTTATTGTAATATTCAAGTATTAAAGGTAAATGATACTCTAAATAAGATGAAAATGAAAAGGCAATTGGGTCAGACGATATACCCATCAAAGTATAAAAATGTCTAGGAAATGAAGGAATTTTGTGGCTTACATGTTTTTTCAATAAAATACTGAAGTCAAATAGGATGCCAGATCAATGAAGAGAAATTTTTTTGATATATTTGTATAAGAATAAAGGAGATATACAAAATTATGTTAATTACATAGAAATTAAATTGACGAGTCATACCATGAAACTATGAGAACGAGTGATAGAAAAAAGAATAAGACGGGAGACTAACATCTCAGAGAATTAATTTGAATTCATGCCAGGGCGGTCGACCATGGAAGCTATACATCTCTTGAGGAGACTCATTGACAACTATCGAGAAAGAAAACAAGATTTACGTATGCTATTCATTGATCTTGAGAAGGTTTATGATAGAGTTCCAAAAGGGATCTTATGAAGAGTCTTAGAAAAGAAATGTGTAAATGTATCATATATTGACATAATCAAATATGTATACAAATTCAGTGACAAGGGTGAGGACATCTGGAGGATTAAAACAAGAATTCCTCATCACCATTGGCTTACATCAAGGTTCAGCTTTAAGCCCTCATCTCTTTACCCTTATTTTAGATGAGCTCACCAGACATATCCAACAAGCAATACCTCGATGTTTATTGTTTGTGGATGATATCATTTTGGTTGATGAGACGTGCGAGGGTGTAAACACAAAACTTGAATCTTGGCGAGATACTTTATAAAAGAAAAGTTTTAGGTTGAGCAGGGTAAAGACGGAGTACATGAAGCTTAAATTTAGCAGTACACGAAGGACAGATGACTTCGTTATTAAGTTGGGTGATCAAAATATTTTCTGTAGTGAGTGTTTCAAATATCTTCGATCGATAGTTCAAAAAGATTGAGGTATTGATAAATGTGACACATAGAATCCAAGCAGGTTGGTTGAAGTGGAGAAGCACGTCAGAGATCTTTTGTGATCGTAAAGTACCATTAAAACTTAAGGGCAAGTTTTACCGTACTACAATTAGACCCGCGATGCTTTATGGTTCTGAGTGTTGGGCAGTGAACTTCGTACATAAGCAAAAAATGGGAGTTGCGGAGATGAGAATGCTTAGGTGGATACGTGGACACACGAGATTGGAAAAAATTAGGAATGAAAGTATCAGGGATAAGACAAGAGTATCACCAATTGCAGAGAAGATGCGAGAAGCTCAACTAGGATGGTTTGGACACGTACAAAGGCGACCATTAGAGGTACCTGTTAGGCGTTGTGAGAGTCTAGTCACTAGACATGTTAAACGAAGGAGGGGTAGACCAATAAAGACTTGGAATGAAACTATAAGGAAGGACATGATGTACTTAGGCATTAGTGAGATTATGACAAAAGGTAGGACACAATGACGACAAAGGATCCATATAGCCGACCCCACTATAGTGGGATAAACGCTTGGGCGTTGTTGCGTATGTTCAGTTTTGCATAATTGATAAACACAGAGAGGGTGAAATCTTTGCAACTTGGGAAATGAACAATGCGATGTTTTTTTGTGAATTATGCATAAATGAAATTAAGTTAGGGAATTGACCAACATCACATTTTAGCAAGGATGGATGAAATAATCTACTGAATAATTTTCGTGAATGGACGGGAAAATCCTATGACAAAAAACAAATAAAAAATAAATCAGATCAATTAAGAAAATGGAAGTTATGGCGAGAGTTGAAACAGGGAGAATTGTATTTTGAGAATTATATTAACGTAATAGATGAAACACATGTCGGTGCACGGGTTCCACCCGATGTGTAAGTTTCATACATTGGATGACATGGTACGCCAAACTAAAATATTATGGCGGTATGTGACTTTAACATGTGTTTCACATTTGTGATGACTGAGTGAGAGAGTTCGACCCATGATAGTCGTATTTTTTATCGTGCACTCATGAAACCAAGTTATAATTTTTTGTATCCACCTTCTGGTAAATGCTCTCATCATTCTTATATGTAAATTTTTTGTTATTCCAAACAACAAACTTATTATCGCTATTATTTTTTTAGAAAAATATTATTTGGTTGATGCCGTATGACCACTGCAACGAGTATTCTTAAAACCATATTCAGATACACGATATCATTTACCTGATTTTGCATGAGAAATCGACATATACAAGGAAGACATGAAATATTCAACCACGCACATTCATCATTGCGCAGTGTCCTAGAACGAACATTTGGTGTGGAAGAAAAAATGGGCTATACTCGTAGACATACATCTTGGCATCTTGCTATGATCCTGATTTCATGGTCTGACTTCACGTATGAAGATCTCAGTAGGTTTGGACCTATGAAGAAGATCTGAAACAAGGTTGGATGAGTCCGTAGTATATATTCTATACATAAGCGCAATGAGCACAAAGATGCAAACCAAACTCCTGTGATGATGATGAGAACTTAGTATATCTCGAGGCACATGTAATAAGAGCAAACCATACACCAACCACTGATATAATATCAAATGTAGGCCATGTTAGATGTGCACGAGTGAGTGTTGATGAGATGATTGCATTGCGTGACTGCATTGCAGAACAATTGTACCATGCTAATACGCAATTTGAATGCTTTAAAATTATTGAAAATGTTGTATTAATATGTATTATCAACTATTGTTTCTATGTCAGTGCATTGTTATCATGTCTTTATAATTATTTTAAAAAATACTTCACATAAAGTATTTCACCTGTTTTTCTTAAATAGTCACCACAATGGAGTTTTGCCATACAATTTATCGTGCTTTTCTGTTTTGAAAAGCTCTGCAAACAGAGTTCATCCAAACAGATCCATTTGCAACAGATATTTTTCTACAACTTCATTTACAACTCTCCCTTTGCTACCACTTCTTTCCCTGTCGCCACCACTCTCCCAGGTGCCTAAATGTCACACATTTGAATTCATCAGTTTATTTGTGTAATAGGAATGCATAATAACACTTTCTGTAAGCTCTATTTTGGCATTGTTCACTCATGTTCTGCAGTGTCTTTTATCTGTTAGATTGGGATTACAATACACCACCACTTTTAACCATTTTATATTTTAATAAGTCTATTGTAAAACTGTTGCCAATCATTCTTTTCACATGTAATATCGTAAGATGTTTCCTTTTTTTGAGGTTATAAGATTGTTGCTATCATTTTGTCAGCGGAAAGATTTTATATCTTGATGCATGTTTTTTTAGGTAATTTCCATTCTCTGAGCTGTTAGTATTTCTTTCTTAATTGAAGCTGCAGTTGGAGATTAGGAGACAAGTGAGTCTATGATGGTGTTCATGCTGTGTGATCAAATCATTTATACTTTATGCTTATGGTGTAGTGTTTTTTCAAGTGTGATGCTAATTTTTTCAGAGCCTCGAGCTAGATTCCCATTGCCTTTTTAACTTGATTTTTTAGTTGTATCCTCATATTTACTGAATCTATGCTCATTAATAAAACTTACATAGATATTCAATTTGCTTTGTCAAATGGAAAATTGTTTTTCATTGAATCGTGTTTGTGCTTATGATCTTCTCAGGCATTGAAACCTCAAGATATAACATTCGTCCCTTTGAAGCAGGTTAGCAAGAATAAAGTCCCTCTTTTAAATTGTTTCTGTTATGAAAGGTTGTACATTAGCCACCTTTGAAAAAATTTATTTGAAATTACCCCATTTTCAATTTGCTTAAGCTATGATTTTCTTAAAACTGGCAAAACTTGTTTTCCATTTTTCTTTATTGCCATAATTACTATAGATGGTAGCTTGCTTTTGCATTCTCATCATTTACAGTTATTGTTGGAAGGCCACCTTCAGACTTATGTTTCTCGGGATGAAGATCTAGGTGGATCATGGGTGACAAAAGTTGGAGAATATTTTTTACCATCATTATTTAATTTACTTTTTAGTAATCATGTTGAAGCCGAGAAAATTCCATACTCCAAATGTTTGGACCTAAGTGTAACCTAAGGGTAATGATTCTATGGTCGAATGCCACAATTCAGATGACTAGAGTCGGGAGAGAAGTATCTACAAGCACACCTTAGGTGTCTCAGTAGGGAGGTCCCACCACGTACCCAAAAATTTGAGAGAAACTTCTCTTCCGCAACCAAAAGGCTGGACGAGGTACGATGAGGACACGGGCTTGGCGAGTATCAAACTTGGGGGGTCTCAGCCTCTTCCAACATGCCCTTCTTGGTATCCCCGAGAGTTTATTTATAGACAAATCCTAAGAGAGGGGTGCGAGAATACTTCTGGGAGCTTTGGATAGTCGCCCATACTAGCGAGTTACGAGAGCTACTCGCCAATGCTCGCCCATGTTGGTCGGGTGAGGTATGCGAATAGGCATCTCGTTAGGCATTTTTGATCTCGACGAATTTTGGGTTATACACAATTCCCACTTTTTTTGAGCTCGACACGAGCTTGGAAAAACAATGTAAGACCCGTAGTTCGGAGAGATGGGGGACTAGATGACATGTTGCACGGTGTTTTTTCGAGGAGCGGAGCTTAACTGAAGGAGGAAATGAGACGATACCTCCCTAGAAGAGGAGCTCGACTGGGCGAGCCGAAGAGTCGACACCTCACAGGCCATTCACTAGACAAACGAGCTTAACTGGAAGAGATGGAGAAGAGTCGGCACCTCACAGGAGCCGAGCTCAACTGGAGGTGGAAAAAAGGTCGACACCTCATAGGAGCTGAGCTCAACTGGTGGTGGAAAGAAGGTCGACACTTCACAGGAGCCTAGCTCAAATGGAGGTGTTGAGAAGGTCGACACCTCACAGGAGCCGGACTCAACTGGTGGTGGAGAAAAGATCAACACCTCATAGGAGCCAAGTTCAACTAGAGGTGAAGAGAAGGTCGACACCTCACAGTAGTCGAGCTCAACCGAAGGTGGAGAAAAGGTCTACACTTCACAAGACCCGAACTCAATTGGAGGTGGAGAGAAGGCCGACACCTCACAGGAGCCGAGCTCAACTGGAAGTGAAGAGAAAAAATCGACACCTCACAGGAGCCGAGCTCAACTGGAGGTGGAGAGAAGGTCAACACCTCACAGGAGCCGAGCTCAACTGGAGGTGGAGAAAGCTCGACACCTCACAGGAGCCGAGCTCAACTGGAGGTGGAGAAAAGTTCAACATTTCACAAGAGCCGAGCTCAACTGTAGGTGGAGAGAAGATCGACACCTCACAGGAGCCGAGCTCAACTGGAGGTGGAGAGAAAACGTCGACCCTCACATGAGTTGAGCTCAACTGGAGGTGGGGAGAAGGTCGTCACCTCACAGGAGCCGAGTTCAACTGGAGGTGGAGAGAAGGTCGACACCTCACAGGAGCGGAGCTCAACTGGAGGTGGAGAAAACTCGACACGTCACAGGAGCCAAGCTCAACTGGAGGTGGAGAAAACTCGACACCTCACCGGAGCCGAGCTTAACTGGAGGCGGAGAAAAGTCACACTCAGGGGGGGGGGGTAGCAACCGACATGTAAGAGGGAATCTCGTGCAGGGACTCAGACTACGACAACAACACACTTGAGGAGTTCTACTCACTCGAGTGGGCAAGTAACCAACATGCAAGAGAGGAGCTCGTGCAAAGACTCAGACTACGACAACAACACACTCAATGACTTCTACTCACTAGAGGGGGAAGTAGCCGATATGCAGAAGAGGAGCTCGTGCAAGGTCTCGGACTGCGACAACAACACACTCGAGGACTTCTACTCACTCTAGGGTGCATGTAGCCGGTATGCAGGAGAGGAGCTCGTGCAGGGACTCAGATTATGACAACAACACACTCAAGTACTTCTACTCACTTGGGGGGAGCAAGTAGTCAGCATGCTGGTGAGGAGCTCGGTCGGGACTCAGACGACGACAACAACGCACTCGAGGACTTCTACCCACTCGAGGGGGCAAGTAGACGATATGCATGTTAGGAGCTCGTGCAGGGACTCAGACTACGACAACAACACACTTGAGGACTTCTACTCACTCGAGGGGGCAAATAGCAGATATGCAGAAAAAGAGTTCGTGCAGGGACTAAGACTACGACAACAACACACTCGAGAACTTCTACTCACTTGAGGAGGCAAGTAGCCGGTATGCAGGAGAAGAGTTCGTGCAGAGACATAGACTACAATAGCTCCATAGCTCGAGGACTTCCCACTAGTACAGAGATCGCCCGCCTTGTTACTTAAGTGTTAACTGCACCAACTTCTTTGATGATGAAGGATCTTTCTCGAAGAAAAAAGACGATCTTCCCTTCGTCGAATTGAGAGGCCAGTTCTCGGCTCTCTCCAGATAACCTCTACAGCCGGATGAGAAGTGCGATCGGGGGGGGGGGGTCAACGACCAACATGCATGGGTGAAGCTGTTCCCGGTCTTCAGTGCAGAGGCTTGGACTTAGGAGAACTCATTACATTACCCGATACACTGTCCTATCATCCGTTCTAAGTGTTATGAGAGTCTCGTCTCCCAAATCGATCATGGAGACCGATCTTCTATCTCTACGAATTCTCGCTCTACTACCCCGCTATGAAGACCGTGATATCAGTAAGGGGAAATGGCTCTCGGGAGGTCCAACAAGATGCACACGCTCGAGGCCTCCATCCTTTTCCTGTCCGAGGATTAAAAGATACCTGGATAGGGACTGACACTCAGGAGGTCTTTCATGATGCACATACTTGAGGCCTCCATCTTGACTTCGGCTTACTCCACTCGGGAGGGTTCACTGCCCAAGTGATGATGAGTTTTTAAACTTTTAAGACAGTTTCTGATACTGTGCCGAACTTATAGATCTTTCGCGGCCTCAACGACGCCTTTAATGGCAGAGGCTCTTTTTCTCAGAGCACAAATCTTCGTCGAGCCAGGGTGTTGTTTTCGGACTCTTTCTTAATAACCTACGCAGTCGGATGAGAAGTGCAATCGAGGAATTGTCTGTCAACATGCAAGGGGGAAGCTGATATCGGTCGTCCATACAGAGGCTTGGACTTAGGAGGAGGCAAGTTCCGATACACTGTCCCATTATCCGCTCCGAGTGTTACGAGAGTCAAGTCGGTAGCTCGTTCCCCAACCCGATTGTGGAGGTCCATTTTACCTCTACAGACCGTTTGTCTCTTATAAGACAATTTAGAGTATGACTCCGAACCCCCTTCTAATAACTCCGCAGGTGGATGAGAAGTGTACTTGAGGAATCGTCGGCTAACATGCAAGGGGGAGCTGATCTCGGCGCCAATGCAGAGGTTTGGTCTTAGAAGAATGCACTATTATCTCGAGTCACTGCCCCATCACCTAACCTGAGATTTACAAGAGCCGAGTCGGAGATTCACATTCTAAACTACTTGCGAAGACGGGTTTCCCTCCGATATGGCTTCGAGTTTCATTAATTTTTAAGAAGGAACACAAAAGTAACTTTGCCGATTAGTTGAGTGTTTGCTCTTTTTGCATCGCCTATGAGGATGGAGTTGCACTCAAATCATCTCTGCTCCAAGTGTTTTTGACGAGTTCTTCATCATCAGCTCGAACGAGTTTGAGTGCTCGTTCGACTCGTAGGCTCATGCGAGTAAGGCGCTTACTCGTCTATCAATACTCGTGAAATCGCCTATTCGCCATGTTGTAAGGGTGCAGGTACCTGGGGAGGGAAATGACACTCGGGAGATCTTGTCGGGCTCACGCACTCGAGGCATACATCCTTATAAAAAAAGATTCACTCACCTTTCTTGCCGGATTAAACCAAATAAAAATATATTATATATCATTTTTTCCCTTTTTAATTAATGCCTAAAATAAAATATTTTCATTTTATAAAGCCTCCCCCCCTTCGTGTAAAAGGGGGCTGGAAAGAAAATGAGGATAGAGAAACCTTTCTCTGTTCCCGGTAATCCAGCCAGCCCCCTCTCCCCTCGTTCTATTTCCAATCGCCACCCTCTCCTTCCGGCGACGCCCTGGTGTGCCCCAACCTTCGTCTCCTCCTCAACTACCCACTCACCGCCATCAACCCCCTTCCCGCCTGTAAAGGGTCTCTGGTCGGCAGCCGACTACGTCAAGGGTTCTCCCGACGTCAACCCCTCCGCTAAGCGTCCTCCTAGAGGACGAGTGAGCCCCTGCCTCGACGAAGGCCTTCGCCTCCCCCTCCTGTCATCGTCGACTCTGACGATCTACTCCGATGAGCCCCAGCCTCGACGAAGGCCTTCGCCTCCCCCTTCCATATGTTCAGTTCCGCCTAGAGAACTATCTGATTCATCAACCATTCCGTCTCATCAAGCTTTCCGCCTCTATAGCCGTGAGACAGGACTGATTTACAGTCGTTGTGGGCCCCAATTTGATAGGATGTAACCGCCACCTATGGTATACATCCCCACCCATTTCCTGGCTCCTTGTTAGTTTTATGATATGTTTTTGTTTATTTGGTCTTAAAATTTAGAGCAAGCTGTCCCTTAATTAACAGTGAACCTATTTGTCTATAATTTTCATATCCGTACATGTTCTTTTTCCTCTCGTCTATGCTCGTGGATGATTTATTTCAAGTCATTGATTATGCTCGAGTGTTAGGATTATATGCGTATCTATGAAATTCAGATAGTGATCGCTTACCCTTTGCTCGAGAAAATCACGCTAGCACAGGAATTAAATTTATTTCATTTAAAATGGACTGGAGAGATCTGGTCTAGATCAAAATTTGGGCAAAGATGCCCCTAAGACCAGATCGATCACATGTTATATGTCCCTCAATGGGGGAAGCTCATCAGGGAGATCCTCCGACATAATATCTGCGTAGTCCTCCAATAACTAACGGACATCTGGATTAGTAATCTCAATGTCAGTAGAGGTCTCAGGAGTCATTGTGGCTGCCACTATGAACATAACTCCTTCCTCTAATCTCTCTCTCATGAATTCGCCCTTCTTTAAGACATGTAGAGGTCTCTATGACCCCGCACTAATAGATGACTCAACCTTGCCCTTAGGATCCTTGGGCTGGGTCTGGGTAAGGGTAATCTTTCGTCCTTTATCAAAGAAAAGACACGTCTTGGATCGTCAATAACACGTGACATCACGATCATATAATCAAGGTTGTCCAAGTAAAACGTGCGTGACATTCATAAGGATAACGTCACACCAGACTTTGTCCTCAGTGGACGCTAAGTGAATCAGCACCATGCATTGCTGTGTAACCTGGATAGTGGATTTATCCACCCATAGGACAAGTTAAGCATGCAAATGTGGTTCAACAGTAAGTTGCATTTTCTCTAACCCTTGGCGATTATATTCACCAACTACCACTATCAATAGCGAGCTAGCAGGGACCTCCTGCGCTCGTCGCTCGGGAAATATGTAAAGAAAATTGTAGTACGGTGCCAATCCTCCTCGACACCTGGGGCGTGCAAAAGGTGACGCGTGACTTCTTATTATAACGAGCTATCAATGTCTCTTTTCCATCCCTCCTTTACAACGACCGTATTCTCCTTGATGGCGGCGTCCTCAACATTAGTGTTGGGCTCGCCCGATTACTCAATCAGTAACCTAGGGCTCTGATACCAATTTCATGTAGTGGTAGGTTGACTTGGGGTGAACACTCTAAGTGCAATCCTATATACAATGTGTTGTGATGTTAATGCAAGAGAAGACCCACATTAATAGCAACAATAATTATTATTATAAAAGAAAAGACGCAGCGGCACAAACATATGCAAATATTGATTAGGGTAAAGCAATTGACAATTAAAATATTTTTAAGCATGCACAGAATAAACCCTGCAAGTCAGACAATAACCAATACTCATAACAAATGAAATAAATACCCACACAAATATAGTGCCAGTACGCTATAGTAGTAAATAAAGACTCCAAACTAAGACTTACACATGCAGGTGGAAGTGGCAGGGGTATATGACGTCGTTCTCGAGGTGGGTGACTGTCTAAAACTGCAATCGTCTCGACAGTGGCTAGAATTAGGTTTGGAGGAGGTTGGGGGCTAGATAGTGGCAGATTTGAGGGTGGGGGAAAGGGATCCAATGGGGAGAAGTGATGTGACTGTGGAGGTTAAGGGACAGGAGAATGAAGGGTCGAGCTTCAAAAAATCTGGGAGGAGGATTTCGTCGATGCTGAGAAGTGTGGGGGTGTAGACGATGTTGGGGAAGAGGGGTAGTTGAGATTTGCGGCCAGAGGAAGTCACTAGGGGCCGACACAGGTAAACTTGTGCATGGTAAAGGCATTAATGATATTCTGGGCGGGTACTGGAAGTCCGACGACAAAGCTGCGAGATTCCGGGAAACACAGGGAGGAGGGGAAGGGCTCACAGGGCTTGGACGTGGCTGGGGAAGGACGGGTGTCGGCATTTGAGTCATGCCAAGGGGTTCTTGTAAGTGTTGCACGGATACTGAGGAGATCAACAGTTCCACGCTCTGGGAACTGAACATCGATCCCCAAACCACCATTATCAGTTAGTATAAATACTCAAACTGAACATAGGGCATCCCAATCGAATGTCCTACAATGACCACGCCAATCGAACGCTAAATATGACTCAAAAAATATAAAACCATACATAAAACAAAGTAGAAATGACTATCCGGGCGCAACCGCTGATTCTGATTGCCCGAACGGCTAGCGGTTCACCGCCGCCTGCGGGAATAAACTCACGTCGGTCGCTGAACTCCATCACATAATGCTTCCTAACAATGTAGAATTAAATACATAATTGAACTTTTAATTGTGTAACATAATTATTTCAAATATTGATATTTAAAGTTTTTTGCATATAATCTAAGTCTTCATTTGGTTCGGCGTTGGCGGGTCGATCCGGCGGGTGGAAACAGAGTGTTCGAAACGGAGGGGGGATAATTGCATTACGGTAAAACTTTCCTTTAAGCTTTAGTGTTACTTTATAATCACATAAGATCCCTGACGCGCCTCTCAACTTCAACCAACCCGCTTGGATTCTGTGTCACATCCTTATCAATACCTCCAGCCTTTGAACTATCGATCCAAGATATTTAAAACACTCACTACGGGAAATGGCATGATCACCGAACTTAATAACGAAGTCATCCGTCTTTCTCGCACTGCTTAATTTAAGCTCTATATACTCCGTCTTTGCCATGCTCAACCTAAACCCTTTTTTTTTTCTAAAGTGTCTCCATGATTCAAGTTTTGCGTTTACACCCTCGTGCGTCTCATCGACCAAAACGTTATCATCCACAAACAATAAAAACCAAGGTATTGTTTGTTGGATATGTCCAGTGATCTCATCTAAGATAAGGGTAAAGAGATAAGAGCTTAAAGCTGAACCTTGATGTAAGCCAATAATGATAGAGAATTCTAGTGTTAATCCTCCAGATGTACCCTTGTCACTGAATTTGTATATATATCTTTGATCATGTATTTATGTCAATGTATGATACATTTACACCTTTCTTTTCTAAGACTCTCCATAAGACCTCTCTTGGAACTCTATCATAAGACTTCTCAAAATCGATAAATAACATACGCAAATCTTGTTTTCTTTCTCTATAGTTGTCAATGAGTCTCCTCAAGAAATGTATAGCTTCCATGGTCGACTGCCCCGGTACCGGGTGACCAAAAGGAGAAATTCTCTCTTCAATTTTCGATCCCTCAAAATGATGCCTTATATTCCTATTTATGGAGTTTGTAACCGTCATGAACGATCATGATCTTCCGATCATTATACTTTTTCAACTTAGCTTAAAATAAAATCATAAAAATACAAAAAATAACTAAAATTCTTAGGCCGTCGATCCACACAAAATGAATGACTTCAATCGTCGTTTAGACCCTTGTGTGATGTGATCCCCATCATCTTGTTTAATAACAGTGGTGAAGAACATATTAAGGAGAATTCAGGATCATTCATTGATTTTCTGAAATCACTGTTGCTTGGTTCCTATTGTTTGACTATTCATGGTAATTGTTTAATTTATCAATTTTTTTATAAAACTTAAACAATTCCGTTCTATCTGTGTTCGATCTTTTCACTAAACATGGTTGATGGTTGACATCCTCAGTAACGTTATGTGCGTGGTTTTGTCCCATGGCTGCAGCTCAGCTGTTAGGCCATGTTTTTATCCTCTTTGTATCCTGTGGCCATAGTAATTGTATACCTTTCATATTCTAAGTAATGTGATTTTGTTAAGGCAGTCCATACAATAATGACATTATCACAACAGTAACCAATATGTGCATGCATTTCAAGTCCACCAGGAATGTGTGCAGGCGGTTCACAAGGAGGCTAGTGCCAGCTAGGATCAATATGCTCATTATGCTGTTTTACTTTATGTTTTTTATTTGATTTAAAGGCCTCCTTATAAAGACGGGGTATAATGTTTGGATCCATGCTAAGTTTGCCTTAAAAAATAGAGAAAAAACAAATTTGCTTGGTGAGAGGCGTTACTTTAATTTTTTATAGCATCCACCATTCCAATCTCCCCTTTCCTCTCTCAATTCCTCCCCTTTCGGATCTCTGCTGGTATCACTAACATTCCAGTATGTGAGTTGTTTCTGAAATTATATTACTTTACTTTTTTGGTCAGAAAATTACTGATCAATTTATCATGATTTGATGCATAACTCTGAAATACAAAATAAAGTTATCTAGCTATACACTAAACTATTAAAAACATTTTTATAATTAACTAGAGCAGATTTCTTCTGTTAGACTGAGCATATTTTATTTTTTAAAACTGGAGGAATGCCTTATAGTTTATTGTATTGTTATTTTTAATTCTTCAAGTCCTCACTTCAAACTTAGACCACTTCAGAAGGCATGGGATTCCTGATCTATAAAGCTGGATAGGATATGATATTTTTTTGGGTAGTACATGTAATGTTATATTGTAGTTGATGCACACAACAAATGAAGATAATATAAGTTCTTATTTATGGCTTCATTCTGCCTTTTAGATTACTGAAAGTTTGTTGTCTCAAAGATATTGTTGTTTTGTTCATACGAGTGACAAGCACGGAGCTCTATGGCCAACCGCGACAGTACCCTGATCGTGATAGACCCTGGGCTCGACCCCTATCCATTATTTAATGCAACTTAAATTAAAAACAATATCAATTAATTAATGCGGAAAGTAGTTATACACCATTTTTCAATTTTTGTTAAAAAATCCTCATTGTGACGCATATATCATCATGCATCTTAAATCAACTTCAATAAAGTTGATTGGTTTATTGGTAGCCCCTCAAAAATACCGCTGACATGCTTAATGACAACCTTCCTCAAAAATACCGCTGACATGCTTAATGACAACCTTTCTCAAAAATTCCGTTGACATGACTAATGACAGCCTTCCTCAAAAATACAACTTACATACCTAATGACAACATACCATAGTAGATGTAGGAGCTCTAATAAATTTTTTTGGATTTTATGGATTTTCACGGTTACTTTTAATTTTTGGACAAGGTGTAATTACTTTAATGAACATTGTATTTTAATTTTTTTTTGAAATAGATTATAATATATGTTAAGTTATTAAATTAAAAAAATAAGGGTATATTTGGCAATTTTGAATGTTTCACCAAAGTCAACTTTTTTCCTTTTAATTTTGTAAACATATATATGTATGCATATGTTATTAGGTATGAGTTTGATAGCATATTATGATGGCTAATTGGCTATTCTTTGTTAGTTAACTTCGTATCTTCTTGTTTTTATGCTACTAGGAAAAAAGCTTCAGGGCTGATGAATTACTGGAGTTTTACAGGGTATGCTGTCATTATAACATTCTTGCAGCATTTTCTCTTTTAGATTGGATCACCTTTTATACGCATCTACATCCAATAGTAAGAAATTTTATCTCGCTGTTGCATCATTTCTGCCTTCTTTTGACCTTTTTTGCAGTCAGACTTGAAATTAAAGAAATTTTTGCCTATTATCGAGAATTCTTCTGTGTACCCTGTCATATATGATAAGAACAGGTAATGTATCTACTTTCTTTAGAGCTAAATTGCCTTTCTCAATGATTTTATTATACATTCTATTACTTATTCCCTGAGCCCCAAACATCCAAAGACATTATTCACTGTTGTTATTTTTATAAATGCATCTGGTGCTCACATGAACATGCGAGTATGATAATAATTTTATTATTGCTATCTACCATCACATATACTTTAATGGTTATGGTTAGCATGTGAGATAATCTGCTTGTCTCGCAGAACTGTTTCAACTTTTGATGTTTAGTCCTAACATTTGTGATTTCTTTTTCTACATATTTTGTTGTGATTGCAGAACTGTTCTATCACTCCCCCCAATTATCAATGGTGCACAATCTGCAATCTCTCTTGGAACAA
Organism: Platanthera guangdongensis; assembly: GCA_039583875.1. Classification (NCBI taxonomy): domain Eukaryota; kingdom Viridiplantae; phylum Streptophyta; class Magnoliopsida; order Asparagales; family Orchidaceae; genus Platanthera; species Platanthera guangdongensis. The sequence continues at coordinate 282,262,079 of CM077151.1, read as the reverse complement.
AAAATGTCCTCATTGAATGCACAGCAACTGATTTAACTAAGGCAAAAATTGTTTTGAATACAATGGTGAGCAATCGTTCTGGTGAAGTTTTTTTTTTCCTTCTACTTTTAATTATCATCATTGCTGGTGATCATGATGCACTTGCACTTATGTATATTTTTGTAGGTAACCATGTTTTCAGAATATTCTGATCCAAAATTTGAGGTTGAGCCAGTTGGAGTGGTGTATCCAGATGACCGACAATTTGAGGATTGTGCACCTGAAGGGGCATTCAAAGGCAAAAATATTTATCCAGATCTTGCAGTTACAGTTATGGACATCCCTCTTGCAGCAATTACATCTCCCATTGGTGTTTCGCTGGGTGTTGCTGAGGTATTGATTATAGATTATGTTCTGCATTTTTATCTCCTTATCACGATCTTTGTTATAGTTTGCAATATTGTGCTTATCAGCATTAATATAATAATTGGATAGCTCATGAATTTGAGAACCAATCTTGCTAGAAAGAGATTTCTTCTATGGTCTCTTATGATTCATTTGGCGCAGTATTTTTTTAACTTGATATGCATATTCTGGTTCCTGGTTATGATACTACTAACACAGTCTTGATGACTTGTTTACTGCTTTTATTAGTTTTATTTCCATTTACAACTTTTAGTTTTATTTAGGTATTTTTGCAATTAGTCGTTTTGTTTGGACCTTTTTACAAAGCTTCATTGCGAGTTATATTTATTTGGATCTTTTGTTGGAATGAAAGTAAGGGATAATTAAACTCTAGACCTTAAGTGATTTAACAACTCTGTATCAGAGCTAGTCGATAACTTGCAAATCACAAAGTCCCTTGACACCAATATTACAAGCAAACATCCACAATAATTGAGAATAAATGCACGATTCAACAATGAGGAATTTGCAACCATAAATTAAAATTAAAATAGGTATAGAGCTTCAGGAAAATTGCTTAGAGAATGTATTACAGAGTGAGTTGAGGCCGAAGTGATGTAGGAGGATAAATTCTGAACTTTTGTAGTTGTCCGCGGGACTGGAATGGTGCTGCACAGAGGACTGGAGGTTTTCTGGGCTGTTGGCCGCCTGGCCTACTATTTGGGGTCCAGGAGGGCGGGACAGTGGTGTAATGGGTCTAAATCAAGTCTTCGAGGAGGAGGGAGGCTGCATGGAGGAAATTCCAGTGAATGGAATTTACTTCCAGGGGATTCCTGGTTGCTGGACAGCAGGTTCAGAGCCTGGATTCTGCTTTCCTGGGATGCATCGTTGACTGGAGCGTGGGAGTGGAAAGGGAGACTAATAATTCTTAGAAGTAGTGGTGCAACTTGGTTCAGATCGGTTCCACTCAGAATCAAGAATCAATCCATATATGTTAAGTTCCAACTTTTTGAAAGCAAAACCAACCAAAATACCTATAATCTAGAACCATTCCCGAACCAAAAATTTTGGCCAGTTCGGTTCTCAGTTCCACCCGGTGTCTTACTTCACGTTGCTCGTTACCCCTGTAGGATCGAGGAACATTCTTTTGACATATGAGTATTCAGACAATATCAAGGAGATGACAAATTTTTCCACCACTCATTTTGTTGGAATGTATGCGCACAACTTTTCTGATGAACGATGCCGTTAGTGGTACAAAAAGATGACAATTGGTGGCTCATTTATTATTTCACATTATTTGTCTGTAGAATTTTTCTCCACCATAGTGGGATAAAGGCTTGAGTGTTGTTGCATTTGTCTGTAGAATTTTTTGGTCAAGACTAAGTTGAGTGTGAGTTTCATTATAATTTTATGGAAAATAAAAAATAGTTTAGGTCGTTCTTTTAATATATACACTCAAGTACGTCTAAAATAATTATCATAAAAGTAACAAAATACATATTTTCTCCAACAAGACTTGGAGGGACTAGGACCCTAGATGTCCAAATGAATTGGATCAAGGTACACACAAAACTCTTACAATGTTTATCAAAAAAATTAGTATGGTGACGCTTGCCATATTAACAGACTCCTCATTTTAAATAGACGCAGACCTAAAAGATGGTAGGAACTGGTGAAGGAGACATAGTGGAGTGTGACCAATATAGTGATGCCACTGATGCAGATAAGGCGTTACGACAATTACTGAGAAAGTGGGAATATCATCTAGGTAGTAGAGATCCCCTTGTTTAGTCCCCGTAGCAATCATCCTCTTTGATTGAAGGTCATGAAAATAACAATTAGTTGGAGAGAATGAGTTATAACAATGTAATCGTTTTGAAAGTGCACTGACGAATAATAGATTGTAAGAGAATTTTGGGACGTATAAAGTATCGTTTAGAGAAGGGACCATCAACCACAAATATCAGTGGTATCTGTCTATGCTTCTCAAAGTGAGAGAAGACATGATAATTCTCAAGAATATGATTAGTAGCACGTCGATGACTCACTTACCCTGCGCGTTATCCGACGGAGTTGCATGGAGGCACATTAGAGCCTCAATATCTGCTAATGAGAACCATTAGTCGGATTCAAATGTCGAAGTGGAGATGGCCTGAGAAGAAAGCTTGGACTCAGTAGCACTGACAAGAGCCCGAGGTCGAAGATGACGGTGCTTTGTAAAGCACCACTCGACAAAATTACCAAGCCTTCCACAATATGAGAAAAGAGGGCGATTCCCCCCACATCATACAATGCGACCCCTACGACCACGTTAGGCTCCACAACCCTCAACATGAACATAATTCTCAGAGGGTGGAGCTTGAAGGCTATTCTATTGATGGTCAGTGCATAATGTTCGTCACAACAGAGATACGAGTTGCAATAGCATCCAAGGTGGAAGTGTTAGGTTCTCCCAAGATCTATTGACGTATCATCTCATAGGAATCAATAAGGTATAGAAGATAAAAAACAACAAGTAGTTCTTGAAAAGGTTTTCGCTAAGTTGCAATGTCAGTAGAGAAAGGCCGACATTGGAGAAGTTCTGCTACAAGAGACTGAATTTTCTGATACGCAACATTGTTAGGGAGAGTTATGCAAGAAAAGATATCTCCATAGATGGTGTAGATGTGAAAATTTTTGGCACCTTTGGAGTAAAGAGCTGTAAGATGATCTCAAGCAGTCTTCACATCCTCATCATGTCGAATGATAAACAAACATTCATCAAAAGGGCGATTTGCAAATCATGTGCGGCCAAGAGCATCATTAGCGTCCCAATCAACATAGTTGGGAGATGTACGGTCGGGAGGAGTATCAGTGAGATGGTGCCTCTTGCGTTAAGAGTTCAAGAGGAAGGTGGATGAGACACTCCAATCAGGATAGTTGTGTTTTGTTAATTTGGAAACCATACTTAGATTTCCCGAGGCGCTGGAAATAAGTGCAGGTACATGAGCATCCACAGTTTGAGCTGGAAGGAGCAAGTGCATCCATATAAACGTGAATGCAGAAAGATTGCGAGGTACTTCCAGCCATCGCATATAAAAGAAGGTGGGATCAAGTAGAGCTCGAGGAGAGAGGCGCGAGATGACGCTGGTTAGTGCAGTTGGGAGAGGTGCGAGAGCTCGAATTGAGCGACATAGCTCGCAGGAGGTTAATGATCGCAAGAGGGTTAGAATTCATGGGAGCTCGCAAAAGAGGGATGCCTTTGCTCGAGAGGGAACAACTCGCGTGGGCGGGATGCAACGCTCACGGGAGTTGGAAGTTGCCAGTTAGAACTCGCGGGAGACGTAAGTCGCAGGGTAGAACTCATGCGATTTGAGTTCGTGAGATACTGAAGATGCCTAGAACCGAGAAACAACTCACCGGAGTTGGAGCTCGCGGTACCAACAACTTTAGCTCGTGGGATCTAGAGTTCGCGGGACATGCTAGAAGGCACAAAATTCGTGCGAGAAGGTAGTTCCCGTGTCAGAGAGGTTCGTATGAGACCGAGAGTATTCACGCTAGAGGAAAGCAGTGAAGAAAGTCACCGGGCTATGATACCATGTGAGAATTTTAAATACAAAATAAAAAAAACTAAAAAAAAATTATATTACAACTCCCCACTTTATATGGAGTAGAGGAGGAGAAATTTTCATTTGAAGATGTGAGACTAAGTACAAGAAAAGAGAAAATATACAATGTACTCCCTTTTTGAGCTTTATGCCGTGTATATTCTCCGGTATGTTTCTTTCTTGTTGCTTTGTATACTTTCCTATAGATTGGTCATGTATTAACTTATTTTGGAAGATTTAAGTAGTAAAGAACTTTTCTCTTCCATCCTCATCTTCTCGCATAACATGTTGTTAGATTCATAGGTTATGTTATCATCTCTCGCTCTAATTATCTTTTATAGGCACTGAGATTTGCCACACTCTGCCCGCATTGAACCTTAAGTCCCTAGGTCAATCATATTGATGCTTTTCTTCCCAGGCTTCTGTCTTGTTGGCGTCTATCGACCTCAATCTCACCGGACTCTATCTCACTAATCTCTTTTTTGTCGTCCTCTACAGCCTCTATCTTTCCAACCTTCATCTTTTTCGCCTCTATTTCACCTGTTTATACCCATTACTCAAATCTCCTTTAGATCTCCAAACTGATGTTTATCATGCTCCACTTGAGTTTGCAAAGGAATGGTAACATATGCAGTATTTTTCTATCATTAGTTTGTGATTAGTGCATTTATTCCTTCAGTATGAGGTGGATTTTCCCATCATTTCTCTTCCTTGTTTCATTTTGTATTTTCCTACTTATAAGCCATATAATAATTTGTATTAGAAGAACATTATGGTAGAGAAAATTTCTCCTCCACTCTCATCTTCTCTTTGTAAACTCTAAATGAGAGTTTACAAGGCTTTACAAATAAATTGACAACGTGAAGTGGTTGAGAAAATTTCTCCTCCACTTGCATTATATTTCCAAGATTTCAATCATTTTTATTTTCTATCACTGAAAGCATTGGTGTCTCATCCTCCTATCTAGTCGTCCGACCTTAAACTTCCATGCTATGTCGGCATTGGCACTGCACAATATTTCTGGTCTTTTAATATCTATTCTTTCATAAGCTCATTGTTACTTGGCACATTCATGCTTAAATTTTCTCAATATGTATGGTGTTGTTATGATCCTCCATCAGTTATTTTATTATTATATTATTATTCATATATATGTTGAGTCGAGTCAATGTATCGAGTTGTGTTGTATTGAGTCATAGCCGTTATTAGAGTGATCGTAACATTTAATCATTTTTAATATTTTATGCATCTTATGTTATTACGGGTTTGCCACCCGGGGTCCTATAAGCAAGCCCTTAGTGTCATGTAGCAAAGACAATCAATGAAATATGAACTTCTCTTTATCTCTCTAAAATTCCCCTCTCTAACCCTCTCCTCCTCTAGGGTCTTCCTCTCATCTTCTTCTAACTTCTCCTCTACCTTCATTTCTAGAGCTTCTTTGCTGCATCCAACCTCCAACGATCCACCAACAAAAGAAGCCCATAACATCTCGGTATCAAAGCCACTCGGTTCTCTTTCGTCGATGCAGTTCCTTCCTCACTTTGCGCCTCTTATTCCACTGTGAATCACACAACTACCGCTTTCTCAAGCTCCATAACATCATGCATAACGCACGCCTCACTCCCTTCCAGTACCTGCTCCGTCCAGCTCATGACCTCTTCATCCTCTCCAGCAGCTTCAACTTTTCCTCCGACAGGAAACGACTGCACCTCCGACTTCTTCGAGCATTTTCCTCGTCCGCCGAACCTTCCCGTAACTCCTTCGTCTTGGCAGGGAACACCAGAGCTTATCAACGCTCCTCGTCGTCGCCTTCCCTCCTTTGCTTGACAAAGGACAACACACCACCCGCGCTCTATTTTCTCTCCAGCCTCCCACACCCTCTGTATTTTTGAGCTCTGCTGCTTCCCTCGCAAACTTTCCTCGAGCCGCCCGCGCTCCCATTTTTACCGAGCCCAACGCTTGTCTCCTTAGCCATGTACCACGCCTATTCCATGGACCTCATCTCATTTAATTTTTAATTAATTAATCTATAGTTGATTAATTGATTAAATTTTAATAATATTATTTTAAATAGGGATGTCAACAACCTAAGTGATTTCTTTAATTAATTCTTTAATCTTCTATGGAGGTGAAGTTAACCGCCAAGGCGACGACTTCCTCTGTGCGCCAAAGGATTACCTCGAGGCCAACTTCTTCGCACTTACGCCATGTCCTCAACCCACCGTAGCTCTATTGGTTTTGCCACCAAGTCTTTCGGTGCCTCTTCTCCCGACGCAGCTTCCACCGCCGGTCATTCTGCCGCCTATGCCAACCCTTGGTCTGATAACCCCCGCTCCATCGGTCCGCCGTTTGTACCACGACCGCCCTTATTACTGCTGGACCCTGCTAGCCGCCTTTCGACGCAGCTTCCACCACTACCGACATTGCAGACTCTACCACCACCAATCCCCTCTCTGCAAGAACCCGCGCTGCCGGTTCCAGCTCCTCCGACCCCGTCGGCCATCTCTACGCCTCTTTTGTCGGCCCCTGCTCTCGGCTTCCGCCCAGTATCATCTGTCAGCCATGTTTCCGCTGACTCCAGCTTTGCCCGCCCCTGCTTCACCAGTTTATATTTTGCCGCCTCTGACCACATCGCTGCCTCTGCTGTCGGCCACTACTTTGCCGACCCCTTCGGTCACATTGTCGTTGTTGGCTCGCACCGCACCATTGGACCCACCGGACCCACCGGACCTGTTCCTTCCGCCGACCATGGTTTCTTCGGCTACCTTCCAGCCGTTGTTCGCTGTTGCATCGGGGCAAGACCCCTTCATTTTGCCGGCCGCTGTTTTCTCGGCCTTCCTGCCATTTCTGCCTCCTGCCACTCTGTCGGACCAGCCGGGCCCATTGCTTCAACCGCTCGTCCTTCCGGCGCCGCCGCCGCTACACCTCGCTGGCAACGCCACCGCAACATGCTATCAAGCGCTATTTTGGCTCGAGATCAAGGAGTCAGAGGAGATGTTCATCATACTGGAATTCGAGCTTGAGGGAAAACTCGATTTCAAGGACGAGTGGAGTGTTATGATTCTCCATCACTTTTCTTATTATATTATTATTATTTTTATTATTTTCATATATATGTTGAGTCGAGTCATTGTATCGAGTTGTGTTGTATTGAGTCATAGTCGTCGTTGTTAGAGTCATTGTAACGTTTAAGTGTTTTTAATATTTTATGCATCTTATGTTTTTACAGTTTGCCACCCGGGGTCCTATAAATAGGCCCTTAGTGTCATGTAGCAAACACAGTTAATGAAATATGAACTTCTCTTTATCTCTCTAAAATTCCTCTGTCTAATCTTCTCCTCCTCTAGGGTCTTCCTCTCACCATTTCTCCAACCGTCTTCTTCTTCTAACTTTTCTTCCTCTACCTTCATTTCTAGAGCTTCTCCGCTGCATCCAACCTCCAACGATCCACCAACAAAATAAGCCCATAACAGGTGTATGATGTCTTCTTGAAATGGATTATGCTTATTGCCATTTTTCGCTCTTTTTCCGAATGTTTTAATTACTGTTGTCATCTTTTATTGCTTTGTTTCCTGTTGTATCAATCAATGTCTTTTCTCTTGATCCAGTAAAAACTAGCTTATTAAATTTGCGGATATCTCACAATTTATCTCATCCATGTGGAAAATATTTCAGAAGTAGATCACCTCCATTATCATTGAGGAAGTTTGTTATCATCTATGAGTAGAAGACTGATAAAAAACATATCACTGCAACTTCTTTCTATAACATGAGTATTATCTTTGAAAAAAGAGTGTACATTGTTACAAAAACAATTACACCTGTCCTAGTGTTGTAGTAATGCTATTATATTGCTACGACCTACCAAATCTGTTGATATTTTTAAATCAGAAAATCGTGCTTTACCACGTTAACTTTATTATCTATAAACATTTTGATGGTTTATTTCAAACTGTTATAATATGTTTTATTTTTTATTTTATTTTGTTAGTATTATTTTTTATTTTGTTAGAATATGTTTTATTTTATTTTTTTTCACATATTTTTTGTAGGTTTTTTTAACTGCCAATGATCCTTTTTGAACTAGCTTTGCTGACTTACATAGTTTGTCATTTTTGGCAGAAGACATATATTTTCTGAGTTCTACCTTTTATGTTCATTTTTTTGCTTGCTAGTTAGTTCTATGATCGTACTTCCATCATACCTATTAATGCTCTCACTATTTTTATGACTGTTAGTTAGTTCTATGATAGTACATTTGTACTTCCATCATTCCCATTAAAGCTCTCGCTACTTTTGTGCTTGCTTGTAAATTTTTATCCTGTTATATTTAACCTAGATGAACAGTTATCTACAAATGGCAGGTGATTCACTTATTGGAAAAAATGCAACTGCATGCTAACTTGAATGCTGCAAATTCTGTTGTTACTGTATATGTTCCTCCAACTAGGAGTGATATACTTCATCCTTGTGATGTGATGGAGGTATAATAATAATTGCTGATGTTTAAATTTTGAAGTAGATTTGATTACCACTGTTGCTTTTCATGTTTCATTAATGAAACTTTTGATTCTTTTAACAATTTTAGGATGTTGCTATAGCATATGGGTATAATAAAATTCCAAAAACAAAGCCTAAATGTATGACCACCGGTGGACAACAACCATTAAATGTATTCTCTGATAAGATCCGAGGAGAGGTACTTTGGCAAACTCACTGCTTTTGGATTTTATTTATTCTTCTGTCCCATGCTATTCTCATACTTGATATGATCTGAGTTAATCCTAATAATATGAATTGCATTATTGAGTTACTCTACTTTTTTTTAGCTTCATAATCAAGGTTACCAATGTCGAATGTTGAGTTTATGTCGGTTTGAGTTTGAAATGTCTTATGTCGGAATGCGGGGATATATCGAGGATATTTTACAATGTCAGATTTTAATATTTAAATAAATTTTTCATATATATAAACATTTTTTGTAAATACGTGCAATTACATGCATAATGTATTTTTTTAAATTACGCAATAAACATATATACACATAATGTATGTTTATAAATTATACAATAAATATATATACACATAATATATGTTTATAAATTACACAAAAAGCGTCGATGACAGTAAAGGACATAAAGATCACCAAATAAGAGTGAAACAAGAAAGAAATCAAATTTGGCTCAGAGAGATGCACAAAACAAAATATTATCACTAGGACGCTTGAAAAAAATGAGAAATATATCTTTTTAGTACTCTCCATATATAGTCCGCGAGATATCACTCGATATATCAGGTAAAACTATTATATCGGGGATTGAAGACCGATATATCAGAGATATTTTTAGTAACGTCATTTTTGCTCAAAATGCAGATGTCATGACGTTTTCTGCCCAAAACCTTTATGTCAACGGACATGTCGGCCAACATGTACAATAGTGTGCGTAATACTTCTACAGTGTCGTTCTTAGAAATGACAATCTAGATATTGACAATGATTGGTATTTGCAAAGCAAACAAACACATCCAAAACATACTCAAAGGTATATGTACTCATCTATGGCTTGATAGCTACCCCTATCGTTTAATGAACACAAATAGATTAATACAAAAGAAGATACAATATATTGAGACAAACTTGACCAATTTCTTGAGGGCAGGATCCTTCTAAGAGTCGTCTCTCCAAAGAAAGCTGAAAGACAAATGATCAAAAGGTACTCAGAAGACTCACCACCACTCCCATATATAGGCGGGGTTGGCGTACACATTTGGTTGCAGATTGCAGATGTTGGGGACACGTCAATTTAGATTTTTCGTGCCGATTTTAATATTTTGGGGAATATATTGAGTGTAGCGGGACCCATTTTGGCACCCATCACAATTAAAAATTTTCATTTCATATATCATTAGAGGCACAAGATAAAAACATTTTGCGTGCATAAAAATATGCATTTCCTGACAGAATACTAAAAGAAAAGTACAGTACAAAATAAGTCCTTTCATTTCAACATATAACATGTTACACGGAGAAAGCCCTACATATAATACTCAAAAGTTAAAACTTACAAAAATGGTATTACATATAAACATGCTAACCAACATCTAACATACATATCTCCTTACTAACCAACATCTATAATATATAAATCATACATAGACGAGAACAAGCTATGCAAAATAAAACTGAAAGCTCTCATGCAGACTGTTCGGGTCCTGCAATTCTCCCAATGAGCGTGGAGTACTCCACACATTGTTGTAGTCACCTTCACCCAAAGACGATACTTTTTTCTATCTGAAGCTTCTTCATCTCAACCATATGTTTATTGTTAGTATCGGGGGCCACTTCGTTCTTCACCTATATTAATTTATTTATCTAAAGAATTTATCAAAAGACTAAGCAAATTCTTATTTTCCTTAATTTACCTACAAAAGGATTAATAGCCTTTTTATAATCACAATTAAAGGACATCATCATTCTCTTTATTCTTAAAAGGTATTGTTAATTAGGGCAAAGATTATTCTATTAAATAGAGGGGTCCCCCATATATAGGGAAAAATACATCATAATCGAATCCATAACGGAATACGGTCTAACACTCCCCCTTAAGTTGGGCATGTTATATTTTTCATACCAAACTTGTCAATACAAACACACAAATATTTCCTCCAAGTCTCTTAGTTGGAATATCAACTAATTGTCCCTCCGAGGTTGTTGGCGATGCTGATTGCAGTCTTGTTGTCGCAATATAACCAGATATGACTAGACTCATTCAAACCCAGGTCACACTGATATGAACGTGCAAGAAGAAGAGAGATAATAGAGAGACTAGAGAGGAAGGGGAGACTAGGGTTAGGGTAGAGGGAAAGAGAGGAAAGAAACCTGATATGTCTTCAATAATCCTCCCCAAAGCAGCCCCGGACTATAAATACCCGGGGAAAGGAGGGGGCCGGCCGGCCCCCCCAAGTGGGGCTGAACCAGAGTGGTTCAGCCCCCCTTCTGGCTGATTTAATGAGTGGGGGCTGAACCGGATGGTTCAGCCCCGTTGTCTTGCGCGCGCTCCTTGGTCCGCTGCGAGTATTTATGTCCCGAGAACCCAAGCGGGTGTGGGGGCATAACATTCCCCTCCCCATCAAGCACCAGCTTGTCCTCAAGGTGGAAGTCCGGAAACCGCTCGCGGAACTCCAACAAGTCAACCCATGAGTTGTGCCCTGCGTCCAGCTGCTGCCATTTGACGAGTACCGCTGGTCGATATTCCGTGCCCACTTCTTCCATTTGGTAAGCAAAATGGCCTCTGGTGACGGCCGTAACTCACCCGTGCTGGCCGCCTTGGGAAGGAAAGGGCTGGCCCGAACGGAAGCCCCGAGCTTTTTCTTCAAAACAGAGACATGGAATGTTGGGTGGATGCGGGACCCCGCTGGAAGATCCAAGGTGTAGGCCACTGGGCCCACACGACGCAGAATGCGGAATGGCCCGTAGTAACGTGGGGCGAGTTTCTGATTCATCCTCCGAGAAACTGACAGCTGGCGGTAAGGTTGGAGCTTGAGGAAAACCTCATCGCCCACTGCGAACTCCCGCTCTGTACGGTGCTTGTCTGCCTGTGCCTTCATGCGGTCCTGAGCGACACGCAGATTGTCCCGAAGTAAGGCTAAAGTGCGATCCCGGTCCTGAAGTGTCCGCTCCACGGCTGGGAGAGCAGTGCTGGAGGGCTCATAAGAACTCAAAGTAGGGGGAGGGCGGCCGTATACCACCTCGAAGGGGGTGATCTTGCTGGCTGTGTGGAAGGACGTGTTGTAACAGTACTCCGCCCAATGCAACCAACGGGTCCACGTGCGGGGCTCGTCCATCACAAAACACCGTAAGTAGGTCTCCACCCCCCTGTTGAGGACCTCTGTCTGTCCGTCCGTCTGGGGGTGGTGGGCTGTGCTCAACTCCTCATACGTAGCGTAGTGCCCTGGAGCCGAAAGAGCTCCCTCCAAAAACTGCTGATAAAGACCGGATCCCTGTCGAAAATGATGGAACATGAAAGGCCATGGAGGCGCACAATCTCCCGCGCAAATAACTCTGCAACTGTCTCCCCCGTGTATGGATGGCTCAATGGTAGGAAATGACCATACTTGGAAAGCTTGTCTACCACCACCAGGGTGACGGACTTGCCTTGGGACTTTGACAACCCGTCAATGAAATCCATGGAAATGGTGTCCTACACCTGGTGCGGGATCTCGAGCGGTGTAAGAAGCCCAGCCGGTGATGTGGTCTTGTACTTCTGCCGCTAGCAAATCTCACACTCCCGTACAAATTGCTGGACATCGCGACGCATCCCCTTCCAGAAGACATTTGCTCGGAGCCGCTGAAGTGTCCGTAGAATCCCTGCATGGCCGCCTGTGGGTGAAGCGTGAAACTCCTGCATCATCGCCGTCCGCCATGGCGACGCGGAGGGAATGACTACTCTGCCCTGGAAGTACAGCCGCTGGCCCTGAAGATGGTAGCCCGGCTCCGTAGCTTGACCCTGCTGTAGTGCCTCTACAATGGTGCGTAGCTCGGGGTCCTGGAGTACCGCTGCCTGTATCTCGTCCAAGGTGGTGATCACCGGCCCCGACACATGAGAGAGAGTGCTCTCAGGTAGGCGGGAGAGTGCGTCGGCGACCACATTCTCTCTGCCCTGCTTGTACACAATCTCGTAATCATACCCCATCAACTTGGTCAACCACTTCTGCTGCAGTGGAGACGCCAAGCGCTGCTCCAGGAAGTGCTTCAAGCTTTGGTGATCCGTACGGACCTGGAAGTGCTGTCCCAGAAGATAGGGTCGCCACATCTCGACCGCATGTATAATTGCCAACATCTCCTTCTCGTACGTTGAAAGCCCCAACGTCCGTGGGGCAAAGGCCTTGCTGAAGTAAGCGAGCGGGCGCCCTCCTGCATCAAGACTGCCCCGAGGCCAACGCCCGAAGCATCAGTCTCCACCACAAATTCCTTGGTAAAATCCGGCAGCGCCAACACCGGTGTAGTGGTCATGGCCTGCTTTAAAGCCCGGAAGGCCTCATCCGCCTCGATGCTCCACTGGAACGCATCCTTCTGCAACAGCTGTGTCAGAGGTCGAGCAATCTTGCCGTAGTCCTTTACAAAACGGCGGTAGTACCCCGTCAGCCCGAGGAAGCCACGCAAGGCTCGCACCGTCGTGGGCTGGGGCCATGACACCATACTCGCAATCTTCTGTGGGTCTGCCTGGACCCCCCGGGCGGACACAAGGTACCCCAGATACTTGACCTGACTCTGTCCGAAAGAACACTTGGACTTTTTGGCGAATAGCTGGTGCTCCCGCAGTATGGTGAGGACATGTCGCACGTGCTCCAAATGGTCGTCCCAAGCCCTGCTATAGATTAGTATATCATCAAAAAATACTAGGACATACCGACGAAGAAGTGGTCGAAAGATCTCGTTCATCACAGCCTGGAAGGTGGAGGGAGCGTTGGCCAACCCGAACGGCATCACCAAGAACTCGTAGTGACCGTCGTGGGTGCGGAACGTCGTTTTGTGGACATCCTCGTCCTTCATCCGAATTTGATGATAACCGGACCGGAGGTCCAGTTTGGTGAACAGACTCGCTCCATGCAGCTCATCCAGCAACTCCTAAATCATAGGAATGAGAAACTTGTCCTTGATGGCGGAACTATTCAGCCCCCGGTAATCGACGCAGAATCGCCAGGAGCCGTCCTTCTTCTTGACCAAGATGATCGGAGAAGAGAACGCGCTGGTGCTGGGCCGAATAATGCCTGTCGCTAGCATCTCCCGTACGCTGCGCTCGATCGCTGCCTTCTGAACATACGGGTAGCGGTAGGGACGGATATTGGTAGGGTCCGTCCCTGTCTTCAGCTGTATCCGGTGATCCCGGAAACGCGATGGAGGCAGAGTGTGCGGCTCCTGAAAGACGTCCTCGAACTGAGCTAAAAGAAGCTGTATTGGGTCCGACGCCACTTGGATGTCGGCCCCCTCTACCGCCACCCCGAGTATCATGGCCATCATACTACCCTGCTCCTCCAGTCTCTGCAGGCTCCGTAGGGAGATCTCCTTGAGAGGGGCGGATCGGATACCGTGCAAACAGTAATCCGTCCCCTGCTGCGTGAACTCCAGTGTCATGCGGTCCCAGTCCGTGGTTACCCGCCTCAGTTGGCGGAGCCACTGTACCCCAAGATGTATCTCCACGCCCTTCAGTGCCCCTTCGCACCGCAGTTTGCTGCCATCCGCGACCATCACCTGGAACGCCGCGTTCCTGTCAACGGGGTGTCCTGTCTTCAGCGCCACCTCAGGGTTGATGAAATTGTGGGTGCTCCCACTATCAATGAGAATGGTGACCCTTTCCTTGCCAATCCTTCCCTTGATCCGCATAGTGGTGGGTGCCACACATCCCTCCATGGCCTGAATCGAAACGCCAAACTCAGCCAGATCCAACTCCTCCTCGGCCTCGAGGCTCGGGTAGTCCTCCTCGTCCTCCTCACGCAGCATGAAGATCTGCACCTTTTGGCATCGATGCCCCGGTGCGTATTTCTCGTCGCAGTTAAAACACAATCCTTTCTCCTTCCTGGCCTGCAGTTCAGGCCAAGTAAGCCGCGTCACTGTCGGCCGGGCTGCCGGTGCCTGCTCCCTTCTGCCTGTTGCTGGGGCGGGCGGGACCCTTGGTGGGGCCCGATTTCTCTGACGGCTGAAGCACTCCTCCTGTATGCGGGCCAGACTGATGGCATGGCTTAGACTGCGCGACATATACACATGGACCTCATCCCTCAAATGGTCCCGCAGACCGGATATGAAACAACTGAGGAGCGTCTTCTCCTCCCAATTAATCCGATTTGCTAGCTTCTCGAAGTCCGCTCGATATTCGATCACTGTGCCCTTCTGACGGAGTTTCTGTAGCGTGGCCTCCACATCCTCGCACTCCAACGGCCCAAAACGTGCCACGAACCCTTCCACAAAATTCGCCCATGTTGCGTATCCGTAGGCCCGTATGAACCACTGAACCCACTGATATGCGTCCTCTTCCATATGGAAAGAAGCCAGCTGCACCCACTGATCATTCGGTATCTCTTGATAAGTGAAAAATAACTCCGCCTTTTGCACCCATTCCAAGGCATCCCCGCCGCGGAACTTAGGGAAATTCATGCGAGTTCTCTTCGGGGGCATGTAGGGCCGTTGTTGCATATCCCCATGTCTCCCGTTGAACTCCGGTCCGTGCTGTGGTCGGCCGAAAGGGTCATGGAAATTCGCTCCCCCTTGGCCGCCGCCCCATTGCTGTCCCCCGCCTTGAAATCCCTGTCGTCGTAGCTGCTCGGTCCATGTCTCGCCGTTCCCAAACCTCATCGGACCCCCCACGTGCTGCGGTGTCGGTAGAAGGCCCGTTCTCCCTCCGAAATTGGCGTCAATAGCCCCTGGTGGTCTCAAGGGAGCTGCTGGGGCCTCCCGGGTCCTCCATAGGTCAGCCGCGGTCCCTTCCTGGGCGGCGGAAGGTCCGCCTGCCCTGCTCCCGGCCTGCACGCACGGATGCGGCGTTTGCTGGCCGGCCCAGGCCGCAGGTTGGCGGAAGGGGTAGGCGCCCCCTGGGCGGCCACCACCGGCCCCTTCGGTCGCTGTCGACCAGCCAGGGTGGCGGTGCGGCGCCCCGATCCAAGCGGGGGCCGATCCGGCACCCGCTGGCTCTGTGCGGCCCGGATCGGTCCCGATTCTGCCGGGACCGAAATGTCCCGACCCCGCCGATCTCCGTTGACAGTCGGTGGAACATTTTGTGGCGCCTCGTTTTCAGAATCGCTGCCTTGAACCGCCTTGCCCTTCAACGATTGCATCAACAATGCCTTGATCTCCTCCATACGTCCATCCATGCGTTCCTCCATGTTTTTTGTGGACGTGTTCAAGCGGCTTTCCATGGCCGCCACCGAATCCGCCAACCCTACGTAGTTCTCCTCTAGGGTAGCCAGTCGTGCGGTCTCCTCCTCCGAGCGTGTCACCATGGTCGCAGGAAGGATGCTCTGATACCAAATGATATGAACGTGCAAGAAGAGAGATAATAGAGAGACTAGAGAGGAAGGGGAGACTAAGGTTATGGTAGAGGGAAAGAGAGGAAAGAAACCTGATATGTCTTCAATAATCCTCCCCAAAGCAGCCCCGGGCTATAAATACCCGGAGAAAGGAGGGGGCCGGCCGGCCCCCCCCAAGTGGGGCTGAACCGGAGTGGTTCAGCCCCCCCTTCTGGCTGATTTAATGAGTGGGGGCTGAACCGGATGGTTCAGCCCCGTTGTCTTGCGCGCGCTCCTTGGTCCGCCGCGAGTATTTATGTCCCGAGAACCCAAGAGGGTGTGGGGGCATAACACACACATCAAAGAGCGCATCCATAATCCTTCACATATGCCATGTGTCATTGCTCTAAACTCAGCTTCAACACTGGACCTTGAGATGATAGATTACTTTTTACTTCTCCAAGTGACTAAGTTCCCACCAACGAATGAGCAATACCCTAATGCAGATCGTCTGTCTTCAACAGACCCAACCCAATCAGCTTCAGTAAAAACTTCAATCTTCAAGTCTGTATTGGGAGTGAACAAGATCCCCCTTCTTGGTGAAGTCTTCAAATACCTCAAGATTTGATGGACAACATCCAAATGTCTTGTCTTTGGGACATGCATATTTTGACTAACGACTCCAACAACATAAGCTATATCAGGACGAGTGCGAGATAAATAGATTAATCTTCCAACAAGGCGTTGATAGCCAACCACGTTTTCAACATGATCACCGTCATCTCTTCCAAGATTATGATTCACCTTCATAGGTGTATCAACAAGTCTACATCCACTCATACCAAATTGTTCCAACAAATCAAGTGTGTATTTTCTCTAGGAGATGAAGATACTCTGTTTAGATCATGCTACCTCAATTCCCAAGAAATACTTCAGTTTCCCCAGATCTTTACTTCAAACTTCCTTTCTAAATTCGCCTTCAAAGCTTTTACTTCTTTAATATCATCTCCTGTTATGACGATATCATCAACATAGACAATGGGAGCAGTTATTAGATTTGTTCTTCATTTAATAAACAAAGTATGATCAACATGACTTTGTTTGTATCCAAGTGAAATCATGACTTCGTGGAATCGACCAAACCAAGCCCTCAGAGATTGCTTCAAATCATAAAGTGTCTTTTTTAACCGACACACTTTCCCTTCAGATCCGGAAGGGGAAAACCCGGAGGGATAAACATATATACCTCTTTATATAAATTCTCATGAAGGAAAACATTCTTCACGTCCAATTAGTTAAGTTCACAACCCTTGCACGCAACACATGATAGCAAAACTCGTATGAAATTCATTTTTGCGACGAGGGAAAAAGTGTCTTGATAATCAATTCTCAAAGTTTGAGCATACCCCCTTGCGACCAACCTTGCTTTGAATCGTTCAACCAGACCTTCAGAGTTCTACTTTTCGGTAAACATCTACTTACAACCGACGACCTTCTTTCCAGGTGGAAGATGAGTTAGGTCGCAGGTACAATTCTTTTTTAAAGCGTTCATTTCCTCAATCATAGCCTCTTTCCACGGTTGATGCCCAAGAGCCTCCTGCCATGTGGATGAAATGAAGACAAGCGAGAGAGGGTGTAGGAAGAAGTTAAAGCCTCATAAGAAACACAACGAGATAACAGAAGTTGGGTGCAAGATCTGGTACATTTTCAAAGGTCGATGTGATGTTCAGAAGGATCCGTTGATGGAGCTATTATTGGTGCATGTGGCGTAGGATGAGCCTGTGCGTTAGCTCTACTCTGTCCGGTGTACACCTGCAACTCCTTTTCTTTATAACAAGGCTCCCCCTGATTGGGAGTCTCAGCAGTAGGTAAAGAATGTGGAGGAGGAATCAACAAGGGCAAAATAAGTGAGCTCACTTCACCCGTATATGTGTGCTCCCCCTAAAGTGAGGTCACGTAATAAGGTTCAAATTCACGAAATGAGATATCCATCATGACAAAAATCCTTTTAGTTGGGGGATGATAACATTTATACCTCTTCTGAGTTGGTGAATAGCCAATGAACACACATTTAAGGTCCCGAGAGTTAAGCTTGGACCTGCCCGAAGAGTGTATATGAGAGAAGCAGACACAACCAAAAGTTTTTGGTGGTAGAGGTCGGTGTCACCCTTTAGGCAGTAAGAGGGGCTTGATGTCTCAGAACTGAAGAGGGCATGCGATTTATGACATAGGCTGTCGTGAGATTGACATCTCCTCAGTAGTATTTTGGGAGGTTCATAGTGAAGAATAAGCAGCAAGCCACCTCTAATAGGTGACAGTTGCTGTGTTTAGCAACTCCATTTTGAGATGGATAGTGAACACAAGGTTTGATGTAGAATGCCATGAGCAACAAGATAGTCCTGCAGTAGAGTGTTGACATACTCCCGAATATTATCATTACGGAGAATTTTAATAGGGGCAAAGAATTGAATAGAAACCATGACATGATTTTTTTGGAAGATAGAAAACACCTTATTTTTAGTTTTCATCTGATATACCCAAGTTGTGCTTGAGAAACAGTCAATAAATGTACAATAACAACACTCAAGCCTTTATCCCACTATAGTGGGGTCAACTATGCGTGTCCTTTGTCGCCATTGTGCCCTATCTTTTGTCATAATCTCACTAATGCCTAAGTACATCATGTCTTTCCTTATAGTTTCATTCCAAGTCTTTATTGGTCCACCCCTCCCTTGTTTAATATGCCTAGTGACTAGACTCTCACAACGCCTAACATGTGCCTCTAATGGTCTCCTTTGTACGTGTCCAAACCATCTTAGACGAGTTTCTCGCATCTTCTCTGCAATTGGTGTGACATTCGTAATACATTCATTCAGAACCATAGAGCATCGCTGATACATTCATTCCTAATTTTATCCAATCTCGTGTGTCCACACATCCACCTAAGCATTCTCATCTCCGCAACTCCCATTTTTTGCTCATGTACACAATTCACAACCCAACACTCAGAACCATAGAGCATCGCGGGTCTAATTGCAGCACGATAAAACTTGCCCTTAAGTTTTAATGGTACTTTACGATCACATAAGATCCCTGACGCGCCTCTCCACTTCAACCAACCCGCTTGCATTCTATATGTCACATCTTTTTCAATACCTTCGTCCCGATCCAAGATATTTAAAACACTCACTACAGGAAACATCTTGGTCACCCAACTTAATAACGAAGTCATCTGTCCTTCTTGTACTGCTAAATTTAAGCTTCGTATACTCCATCTTTGCCCTACACAACCTAAAACCTTTCTTTTCTAAAGTATCTCGCTAAGATTCAAGTTTTGCGTTTACACCCTCGCGCGTCTCATCAGCCAAAATGATATCATCCGCAAACAATAAACATCAAGGTATTGCTTGTTGGATATGTCTGGTGAGCTCATTTAAGATAAGCGTAAATAAATAAGGGCTTAAAGCTGAACCTTGATGTAATAAATGTAATAAACCAAAAATATCCAGAAATAAAGGCAACAAAGCATGACCCCCACACATCAGAATAAATAATATGAAAAGAAGTTGTACTAGGTAATGACACATGATGAACATGAGTACGATGATGTTTGACAACAACACAGATGTCACAAACAAAAATTTTAGAACACAAGAAGAAAAAACATGAAATAAACGTTGCATGGTCGCAACGGAAGGGTGGCCAAGTCGACGATGCTAGATAAGGAAGGTGGAGGTCTGCAAAAGAGTGGGGAGCTTGCGGTGGCGTAGCCTCAGAAGAGGAGTCAAACACGTACAAGCCATCCTTCATGCTACCAGAGCCAATCATTCACATGCCCCGTCTTCAGATTCTGATAGAACAATGAGAAGGAAAAAAAGGTAACAGTGCAGTGAAGAGAATTAGTTAAATGTCTAATAGAAAGTAGATTACGCGTGAACTTTGGAACATGAAGAACAAAAGATAAAGTGTGAAAATAACAAGGAATGAAGCCCTTCCCAGCAATAAAAGAGAATGACCCATCAACAATGCTTAGTTTATCCCTGCCTGAAAGAGGAGAATATGATACAAAACCTGAAGCAGAATCAATCATGTGATCGGTGGCGCCAGAATTGATAAAACATTAAGTAGGACCAGTAGAAGCGGAGTTAGCACTCGAAGTACCAGTGTGGGCAAGAGCAGATGATGACATAGGGATCGACAGGCTCAGTAGTAAGATCGTGCATCAAAAGACGAAGGGCCTGCATCTCTTCAGCAGAGAAGGAGGACGACTGAGAAGAACCACCATCAAAAATCTCGGTCAGATGAGCAGAGTGAGGAGATCGGCCTGGAGTCCTACCACGACTGCGCCCACCTTGAGGAGGAGGGAAGCCATCGAGACTATAACAAGTATCCCGAATATGACGAGGCTTGCCACAATAGTCACATGTGAGGTGATCCCTATCTATCGGCTTAGACTTGAAATCACGAGAAGCGCGACTGCCAAAATTAGGCTGATGAGCCACCAGAGCAGATCCCTCTGGAAGGTTGGAGGTGTGTACGGACTTTCTTCGATCAAATTCTTGTTGAACAATATTGTAAATCTCAGGAAGTGAGGGAATAGGAAAACGCTCCAAGATTTGGACCGTAATCTGATCAAAATCTCCGTGCAATCCACGCAGGACCTCAAATACTTGATTTTTATCTTCATGGTTCTTTAGCAAGAGTTCATCTGCATTGCACACCATGACGAGAGTTAAAATGATTGTATTTCTGATAAAGCTGGGTAAATCAAGGTAATAGGCTGAAGGAGGACGATCCCCATGACGGAGAATCCCAATCTTGCGGTGAAGCTGAAAGATTTGGGTCGCATTCTCCTTGCACGAATAGGTAGACTCATCATGCTTCTATATGTCTGCAGCAGTATCCAGGAAATGATAATTCCGTGCAATCGATTCCTGCATGGAGTTGATAAGCCATGACATGACATGGGAGTTGTCCGACTTCCATTTAAGCCAATCAGTAGAAGTCGTAGCCGGAGCAGTGGTGGTGCCATTGTTGTAGCCAAAGAGATGTCGATTCTTCAAGGCAAGGGTAATAGAGCAGGACCAAGCCAAATAGTTTGTCATCAAGGCGCATTGTGGTAAGCTGCAAATAGAGGTGATCTTGACCAACCTAGGTAGATCCAGCGGCGGTCGTGGGAGTATCAGAATCACTAATCTTCGACATGGAAACAAAGTGCAACCAAACTGCCAAAAAGATTGAATAGGGTAGTGAAGAACACCCCATCAAAGTGAAGAAAAGAGAACAAACATCAATGGAGGATTAAGAGTCACGATCCACGACACCAAAGGAAACCCTAGATCGAAGATTGGAAGACATCCAACCGTTGAAATCTCACAAAACTTGAGAGGGAGGATAAGGGAGGCAAAGCGAAACTTTTTCCAGTATGAGATCAATCGAACCGCCAGAGACCTGTCTGAGGAAGCATCAGCGCCGATCAGCCGACATGTTGTCGAGCGCCGATCGGCGCTACAGAAGAGCTGCGAGCCTCAGAAAGAGAGAGAGAGAGAGGGAGAAAGAGAGAGAGAGAGGGAGTTCGGATGGAAGCAGAGCGGGATCGGTAGCCGCAAGGTAGCTTTGATACCATGTTAATTGGGGCAAATGTTATTCTATTCAATAGAGGGGTCCCCTATATATAGGGAAAAATACATCATAATCGAATCCATATCGGAATACGGTCTAACATATAGTTTCTTTTAAGTGTTAGTCATTCGATTGAATCATATTTCTTTGTACATTTTATCTTATCATTCATATAATCTTATCATTCATTGTATCTTTAGCTTTCTTTATTGGACAATATAATGGATAAATTTTATTCATTCATTCATTGCATGTCTTTTGTTTAACACACTCACATTCTTTTAGTTTCATGGCTATCATCTAGTTTAGAGTCCAGTCAGGATGCCTAAATTTAAGCACATTCATAATGAGAAGACATTCACACCCCACCTCCTCTGGTTGGGCTAACCTTTAACAAAGCCCTTGCATTGATGCATCATTCGTATCGTTTTCCTTTTTTTCATGCATTCATCTTTATGTTTAAGGAGTTAAATTTAAGTAATTGCTCCCTTCAAAGTTTCATCTCTTTTCCTTTATCCAAGTTCCTTAGGTGGCCTTACGTTGTGCGGGCATAATGGATCGCATTATAGAGAATTCATTTCAATTTTTTCAATGACATAATCGGAAGTATAACACATGTTTCAAATAACAAGCTATATTACATTTTTTATATAAATCAAGTACAAGCAAAGAAGTAAGAACTCGTCCCAACTTTACCCTTTTCTTTGTCCTTGGGTCGTTATCCCTTCTTTCGCGCAATTCCATTTCTTACACAATTTATTGCGGATCAGAATTCAAAGGGCCTGTAGATCAATTGTTTTGCAATTCATATCCAATTTTTGCAACAGGGCCATGATATATACGTAGAATAATCCATAAATAATACCAATTTGAAGAGAGATTCCTTCCAAATCACAAGCCCCCTTTTATAAAACTTGCAACATATACTTCAAGAAAATTTTAACTATTACTATATGCGTGTATTTATGAAAATCAAACAAAGAGAAGCCTTTATAACCCTTGAGCCAGCCTTTTACAATCCATAACGGTTGTTGTTTTGAGCAAATAATCAAATTGTTTGTATGAAATAAACAAGGAAAGCCTCATATATGTTATTGCTCTTCATATTGGTGGAAAATAATAAGGGAACCAGAATATAGAAAAGATTTAGAACAACTAGTTTTTTTGGTTAGAGAATCCAAGCCACAGATCCACATAGAAATGGAGAAGAGTAAGTTTCTCGAGAAAATCCCTTGAAAATAGGTAGTTGTTGGCGCCAAACGAGCTTCTGCGGCGTGCGAGAACGAGAAGGAGATAGCGCTCGTTAGCGAGAAATGAAGAGGGCTCGGTTTCGTAATACCTTAATCCATGATATATGCGGCTACCAAAACCTATTCACACCATGATCCAGCCGTCCCTAAGGATAATGTGGCCTCTGGCTCGTGGCTTGCATGCATTCATTTCATTTCCTTTAGCCACAACCTGCACTTCCTTGATACCAACTTCTATATATATATACTTACTAATTATTCATACACTTATATATTTATACATATAGGCACATATATCTGAAAATTTTATGAAAATGGTGAATATAAAATAAAACATAAAAGATTCTGATTCGTCGAAATTTCGACATGCACTATCGATGTATTCTTTCATCATTAGAGTCTTCATATCTTTAAATGCATCGTTATTTATTTTGACATTTTTGTCCAATCAACGAAGAGTCGCTAGAGTCGAAGGATCCAATAAGTGGATTGTTGGTTGAATTTTGGGAGATGACGATAACTATTGGCATGATAGGGCATAGAAAGGTGGCTGTTCCACATAAAGTTCTTCGTCAATGCAACAAGCTTATTCCATGACACAGGAGAGGGTGGACGGGTTGTGGTCACGAAGGTGCGTGTGGATGTTAGGCTGCATACCCGCTAGGAAATACCCATCATAAGGAGCTGGGGAAAGCCCCGTTACATGCGTGGTGACTTTGATGAATTCAGTGACGATAGAAGATTGATGAATAACACTACAGAGATTGTACTCATTACCCACCGGACGCATGTCATAATGGCGGAGTAGTTTTTCCTTCAGTGTAGGCTAGGAGGGTCAGAAACATGTTGGTGTGTCCAACACACCCAATGGAAAGTCAATCTTTCCATGTATATTATTATCGTAAGAACCTTCTGGTTGGTAGGGGTGGATTGAAGGTCGAAAAACTATTTGTCACAGATTATCCACCTGAGGGGATCAGTGTCCTCGAACATTGGGATCTCAATACAGTGAGGTGGGCCGGATGAATGCCCTCGGCGGGGTGCAAGAACCCATGTAGTATATGTCAGGCTGGTATGTGGCCGGTGGTGGAGGTGCGTTGGAGCTGGTTATCGACGATAGCTGCGTGCTTGCGAAGGTGGAGCACAAGGTCTTTTTATTGGGTTTCGAGATGATCCAAGTGGGCGTCGTCGGTGGAGACCGAAGCGGAAGTGCCCTGATCGACGTGGTTGGTCATGGAGCGTGTCAAGTGTATGAAAGGAAGGCGATGAAAGAGGAGAAAAGGCGACATAGGACTACTAGTGGGTCGTGCATGCAGAATGAGTGATCGACGACCGGCGTGAACAACCACATGGTGCAATTGGTCAGTAGTGTGAACAAATGCAAAAGAACACATAACTAGATACGAGGTGTGAAACTCGATGACACGAATGAAGGAGGATCTATGTCCATCGGTGTTGGGCCAGAAAGGAAAAGATGCGCTGGAGTAGGCAGTATTGAACATGCTTTTTTTGTATGAAAAGTAGGCGGGCATATAATCTAAATCGTTGGCTCGGTGGTTTGAGTCGCTGGCTCAACATGTACAATCAAGGAGGGATCAAAACCAATGTTTATGTATGATTGTGGATCGGTGGTAGCGGCTTGAGCAAAATTGAGCTGGTGCGAGGGGTTGGGAACTGAACAATGTGGTGAATTAAGGTTCCAGATTGAACCAGATTGGGATAGCAAGCCTTACCTGTTGATAGATACCGCTATCATCGAATGAAATTAAGTAGATTAATATGAAAGAAGATATAATATATCTAGACAAGCTGAGCCCAATCTTTTGAAGGTAAGATTATTCTAAGAGCCTTCTCTTTATAAAAAATCCAAAGACATAATCAAAAGATACCTAAAAGATTCACCTC
Source organism: Platanthera guangdongensis (assembly GCA_039583875.1). Classification (NCBI taxonomy): domain Eukaryota; kingdom Viridiplantae; phylum Streptophyta; class Magnoliopsida; order Asparagales; family Orchidaceae; genus Platanthera; species Platanthera guangdongensis. The sequence continues at coordinate 282,237,328 of CM077151.1, read as the reverse complement.
AACTCACTTATATAAGCAGGAGTGACACACATAATTAAGAAGTTCTGCTGGGCTACATAAGTAGATAAGAGGATGCGTGGATGGCCTGAGAAATCGTATTTGTTTCGGGATTGTCTAAGAAATTTGTTTTCTAGCGTATAATCTAATACCTATTAAATGCATTGCCAAAATTTATTTGCTGTTATAGTTATGTGCCACTGAGATTTAAGAACTGGAACACACCATGTGTTTCTGATAGGATCACAGACTGAGGGTCGACAAACACTTACCAAAGCCCACACTAGTCTACATACATAGGAGATGGAGATATGATTGTTATATAGACGTTTCGATTCGCTTATCGCTTTCAGTATGACATTATATGTTTTATGTATTTTTATTATTTTTGTATTATCTTTCATGTAAAATCAGTCGTTTTTTGTTTTGGACGATTATGGCCATCCATAGTGGTTTCTACACCTATAAATAGGTGTCTAAGGGGTTGATTTCATTATCGTGGATTTTGGACAGAAATTTTGGACTCTCGCGGTTGTCCTATGGCACTTTTGTGGATTATTTATGTCGAAGCTAAGGTAGCTACCTGCTCTTCTATAATGTTATGAGCTAACTTGTAGTGCACCAATATCTTGTTGTGTTGGTGGCAAAAATACAAGGGAGCCGTTTTCAATCTAGAATGCGAGGAGGGAGATGAGCTCAGTATAAGGGAGAAGGGGGACGAAGGCGGAAGAAGGGAGCCTTGATCAACCCTAATCCTAGCTTGTAGAGAAGGAAAGGAAACTAAGAAAGGCTAAAATGTTTAATTCATTGCTTGATTCTCTTCATGACCCAAATGATGCGCCACATGTTGTGAGCGCCAATGCTGTAAAGTGGAATGCAATGCGACTATCAAAAATCCCTATTGTAAATACAAATATAATTGAGGCAACCCTATTAAAATAACAATGATTAATTGATTAAAATAAAACATATTCAATAACACATTTGATTAAAAAAATGAATTAAAGGACACATTAATTCACAAACAATATATGCACAAATAGTTGAAGCATGCGAGAAATGAGTCTTGTAAATCAACCAATTTCATAGAAGAAAACATATGTTATCAAATCCACTAAATATAGTTAAACATACAAAATAGAGAAACACAAACACTAAACTATGACTTACACGTGCAAGTGACAAAAATGTGATACTGTGGATATCCAGGGGATTTTGGTCCCTCTCAGGGATTGGTGCTGCTGAGTAGAAGCCAAGGGGGACTCAGGTGGAGTGAATGGCTGAGATGGGAATAAGGATTGGGGGAAAAGAATGTGACTGGTGGTCGGGGAGGAGGAAGTGGCTCGGTGATGGAAGAAAAAGGCTGCAACATGTGTAAACAACAACGGGAATGGAGACTCAGGGTTGGAAGTGTGGGCGGTATCTGGATGGTGGTTCTACGGCTGTAGTGTGAGCGTCGAGTGGCAGGGAGGCATGTGAAAGTTGTGGTATGCTGTCAAGAAGGGCAATGCAATGAAGCAGCAGGATGCATCGATGTATGGAGCAGCGAGATGCATCGATGTATGGATCAGCGAGATGCATCGATGTATGGATCAGCGAGATGCAAAGATGTTGGAGAACGAGATTCCCGGAGTCGTATCCAGAGGAACAAAGGTTTTTAATGAAGCAAACTATTGATACCCCCCAAACCGCTTCTTGCATGTGTGTACAAAAGGAGCATAACTAATAGGGCACATGGATCAGACAATTCAGAATGTCTGAATCGACCGGGTGTCAAATACAACTCGAAAAACAAAAAAAAGAATATGAAATCGAATCATAACAACCATCCAAACACATTTGTGGATTCAGATTGCCCGAACGAGTAGCGAATCACCGCCTTATGTGGGAATAAACGTATGCGGGCCGACGATCTCCATCATTAAAGAGTCCTAAAATAAAGACTGCACAACGCGACAAAAGTTATAAAAATCCATGACACGATGATTAGATCCATATACTTGGACTGACAACAAACTTCTTAAAATATAAACTAAACGACATGGAATTTAATTGAACATGAAATATAATAATACATGACTCGACATTTAATTAAACGTATAGATAATGGATCGTGTGGACTCATAACATCCCACGCCTCATTCACTTTAAGCTTGTCCTTTAGCTCATAGAACGACATATAATGACTCCTTGTAGTATGCACCAAAGCTGAGAAATCATCCGAAGGGGAGCATCTGTTTGCATGAACAATGATGTTATTGCCGGGGGTTGTTGTTTGCGTAAAGGTGGAATCAACGAGCCTAATGTGTAGTATTTGTGTTCATGGTGGCTGGGTGCTCTAGTAATGATGGTTGCAGAGATTTGAAGTAGAAGGGTTCGCTGGGGAGAGATTGCTGGAAGTAATATATGGAGTTGGGGCAAGGTGGCGGGTGGTTGTCGATGGTTAAAGGTGACCGAGGAGCCTACAAAATGGGGACCACTATGATCAGAAGTGGCGGTGCCGACTGCTAAGTCTTCACCGAAAGGAATGGGTCAAGAGTGACCGACAAGACAGGTGGAGCGCAACCTGAAGATTGCGAAATTTGTGGCTTGAGAGTAGTTTGTTGGATGATCTCAAAACGAAAGAAGCTGGTAGTGGTACATCGAGGGTGGCCGAGTGCACGCCAAGCTTGGCTTTGAATTGCGTAATGTGGGCGGTTGTTGTGTGGCTTCAAGGCCCCTGACTTTGGCAGTGAGAGTAGCTAAAATTTCTTGTGTTACCGCATAAGTGGCAACTAGGTTTGTGTTAGCCTGTTCCCATGATGTCATGAGTTTTAAATAGTTTGATTGTGCCACCTCATAATGGTGTATGTTCAGAGACTTGAGGAAGAGAATGCGTGATGGACACTAGGAGAGTAGGTAGAAGGTATGCAACACGAGAATCAACGACGTGGATTGTTCACGTCCCATGGAAACGGTGTACCCTCCTCGTACTCCATTTTGGGAATGTTCCTTGCTGCCCCTCTTTTTTTTTAAAAAATTAATGATTAAATTATGAATTAATCAATTAATTAAACTATTAACTTGTGTTGGAACCAAAAAACAGGTTCAACAAAGTTCGTACCAAAGGGGTAACCCGAGGTTACTGATCCTGCAATCTAACATCACGAACCCGATAACAAGAAAGTTGATTTACAAGAGCTGAAGGTTGGAATGCCTATGAACAAGACTCACGAGTTGCAACGATGAGGTCTTGCCACACACAAAAATATATAAGAACTTCCCCTCCTAAAATCAAGACTGCGCTAGGCACAAGGAAAGCACGATCTCGCAAATGAGGAACCTTGGGGGGGGGGGGTCAGCGTGCCTTTCTTGTGTGCCTCGAGGTCCATAAACAATCCAGGCTGGGTGTTTTGTGGTTTGCGATTATCCGTTCCCGCAAAATACTGGATTCGTCATGTTATAGGACTTTGAGCGAGTTGATTGAGATCTCCAGGAATGATCTTGCGATCTCGGCCCTGGTGGTGTGAGCTCATTTGCGCCTTTCAAGTGGTGTTATTTAAGGACCTAAGCGATTTCGGGGGATCTCACTAGCGAGGTGATTGGCCCTCGTCGGTAAGCTTTGACTACACTCTCTGTATCTTTGGTGATGATATTTTTCTTGGTTAACGATTAACTTTGCGATGTCGTGACCTATAATTAGGCTTGGTCTTCCCTTGATGAATATGAGGCTGTACACAATTCTTGCTTTTTGCGAGTTCACTTAGTATTTTGAAAGAATCGTCCTACCCGTACTCAGCGAGCCACACCCTTCGAGTTGACAGGTTGCGAGTATTCTGTCTCTATAAATAGAGGTGGGCCCTCTGTAGCTATAACTGATAATGATGGCTGGCGAGATGGAGTCCAAGTTGGCAGGAGTAGCTGCAAAGTCTGCTTCTTTCCTCGCCACTCTCAAATTGCGTTCCTCTCACCATGACAAAAGGCACGAGAGGAAGAGAGAAAAGAAAGAAAGGAGAACCTCCACCTCGCCGACTCTCGACCCAACCTGTAGTGATGGTGGGTCATCAATTGAGGGAGGCGATCCTTCTGAAGGTCGCGAGCCAACCACCCCGGAGCACATTAAAGAAGTAATATGCGAGCTGGTCATATATTTTGCGCGACTTGAATTGATGTCATTGCTGATCTCGACATTGCATTGTCAGGCCCTGGATCTGTCCATCTTCGGGTCCCATGAGGACATTTCCACTGATGATTACTTCATTTCAACCCCTTTGGCTGGGAATTCAGTGGCAACTCTGCCCAGCGACCCGATACTCAGACTCTTGTTGAGCTCGACTCATTAGGTAGACACACCTTTCTTCAAAGCCTGCGAATCCCAACTGTTAGCCTTTCCAACTGGATGATCCTTTTCAGTACCCACTCCCGCTGAGACGACCGAAGTTGTCCTGTCCAACGAGACTAAAGCGGGACAATTTCTACTGCGAACCAATGCAGTGGGTGGAGCACTGCCCTTGGAGGATGACAAGTGATCTCATCCCCAAATTGACCTCGCCGTTGAATCCTCTTTGCCGGACTCTTTTTCCGCGGCCAGGCGATTGTCCGAGGAGTATCTAGATCCTTCCCTGTGCGACACCAACGGCCGTCGTGACCTCGACAAGCAATTTATCTGCCGAGGAGGTTCCTCTAGAGACGCCTACAATGCCGCCCCTCCCCCCGACCCCGCATGGGGCTCTTCAGATCAGAATGCCTAATGCGCCTCCTCAACTGCGAGTTCCTTTGCGAGCTCCCGATGCAGATGCTTTATCAGGTGGATTGACCCAAAAGTTGCCTTCCTGCGGGAAGGAACCTCATCTGTCACCCACATATCTTGGAACTGGCCAATCCAGCAGGCCACACAGGCGATCTCGTTTGCGAGATCACCCTCGCAATCCTGAGCGGTCGAGGCTGCACCGCTGCTCGCCTCGTCAGGATGAGTGGACTTCTAATCCTTGCCCAGGTAGGTGCCTTGAGGTCCATAGACAATCCAGGCTGGGTGTTTTGTGGTTTGCGATTATCCGTCCCCGCAAAATACTTTATCCGTCATGTTATAGGACTTCGAGCGAGTTGATTGAGGTCTCCAGGAATGATCTCGCGATTTCGGCCCGGGTGGTGTGAGCTCATTTGCGCCTTTCAAGTGGTGTTACTTAAGGACCTCGCCTAAGCGATCTTGGGGATCTCGTTAGCGAGGTGATTGGCCCTCGTCGATAAGCTTTGACTACACTCTCTGTATCTTTGGTGATGATATTTTTCTTGGTTAACGATCAACTTCGTGATGTCGTGACCTATAATTAGGCTTGGTCTTCCCTTAATTAATATGAGGTTATACACAATCTTTACTTTTTGCGAGTTCACTTAGTGCTTTGAAAGAATCGTCCTACCCTTATTCAGCGAGCCACACCCTTCGAGTTGATAGGTTGCGAGTATTCTGTCTCCATAAATAGAGGTGGGCCCTCTGTAGGTATAACCGATACTGATGGCTGGCGAGATGGAGTCCAAGTTGGCAGGAGTAGCTGCAAAGTCTGCTTCTTTCCTCGCCACTCTCAAATTGCGTTCCTCTCACCATGACAAAAGGCACGAGAGGAAGAGAGAAAAAAAAGAAAGGAGAACCTCCACCTCGCCGACTCTCGACCCAGCCTGCGGTGATGGTGGGTCATCAATTAAGGGAGGCGATCCTTCTGAAGGTAGCGAGCCAACCACCCCGAAGCACATTAAAGAGGTAATATGCGAGTTGGTCATATATTTTGCGCGACTTGAATTGATGTCATTGTTGATCTCAACATTGCATTGTCAGGCCCTGGATCTGTCCATCGTCGGGTCCTATGAGGACATTTCCACTGATGATTACTTCATTTCAACCCCTTTGGCTGGGGATTCAGTGGCAACTATGCCCAGCGACCCGAGACTCAGACTCTTGTTGAGCTCGACTCATTAGGTAGACACGCCTTTCTTCAAAGCCTGCAAATCCCAACTGTTCGCCTTTCCAACTGGTTGATCCTTTTCAGTACCCACTCCTGCTGAGATGACTGGAGTCGTCCCCTCCAACGAGACTAAAGTGGGACAATTTCTACTGCGAACCAATGCAGTGGTGGAGCACCGCCCTTGGAGGATGACGAGTGATCTCATTCCCAAATTGACCTCGCCGTTGAATCCGCTTTGCCGGACTCTTTTTTCGCGGCCAGGCGATTGTTCGAGGAGTATCTAGATCCTTCCCTTGTGCGACACCAACGACCGTCCTGACCTCGACAAGCAATTTATCTGTCGAGGAGGTTCCTGTAGAGACGCCTACAATGCCGCCCCTCCCCCCGACCCCGCATGGAGCTCTTCGGATCAGAGTGTCTAATGCGCCTCCTCTATCCGCGAGTTCTTTTGCGAGCTCCCGATGCGGTGGCTTTATCAGGCGGACTGCCCCGAAAGTTGCCTTCCAGCGGGAAGGAACCTCATGTGTCACCCACAGATCTTGGAACTGGCCAATCCAGCGGGCCACACAGGCGATCTCGATTGCGAGATCACCCTCGCAATCCTGAGCGGTCGAGGCTGCACCGCTGCTCGCCTCGTCAGGATGAGCAGACTTCTAATCCTCGCCCAGGTAGGTGCCCTATGTTCGTTTCGTTCTAATGGTTGATTTCTTCCAAAGCTTATACTTTTTTTTGCAGATCGAGCTCCTTCTCTGGTCACCGACTTACTCGTTGATTTGGTGCTTCTTCTAGCGAGTTCCGGGCTCGCCTTGCTGCTGCCCTCTTCTTGCTTGACTCATAATTGAAGTCGGTTGCAGTGGGCGAGCCGAATCGTCGTCTAACCTCGCTGGAGATTCGAATTGCGATGGCGTAGGAGTTCAAGTACCTCCTTTTGGGGTCAAGACCAATTACAATGAAAACCTTGAGAGGGGAGTCACCGATTTGGAGCATCGCCAGGATGTGATGGAGGATGACCTTCATGAGCTTCATGCGAGTGCAAGCTCCGTTGGCACCTTTTCTCTGATGGCAGAACACATTTGTCGTGGCAAGGAGTTGATGACAAAGGCTAATGAGGAGTTCTGAGCGACTCACGAGTTGGGTTGACAAGGTCGTCATGCACAGACCCGGCTTCGCAGTGGCTACACTTATGCTTTGAACTATGTTTCCCTTATTCTATGTAAAACTAGTTTACCATTAATGTTTTTATTTTTTTTTATGCCATTTTGACGTTTCTTTATTGTACTCTGTGCGAGACTAAGTCACCTATATGTGAGATTATTTCCTCATTCTGTGATGTGTTTTATATCAGGTCGCTTATTCGTGAGATCTTTTATATTGCTCTATTGATCTTGTGGTTGCTCGCGAGGTCACCAGCTGACGAGCTCAGCTTCATAGGTTTTTACGAAGTGACTAATGTCGCATCAAAGTGAGACAAAAATAGGTTTGCATGTTTTATGGAGATTGGGCTGCTCGGCGAGTTCTTGGGTCTCACCAATTCTCCGAGCTCGCGTCGCTAGACCTCTTCCAGCTCGACGCGCGTTTGGTCAGTGGTCCCTACCTATAAATAAGTGATCCCCATGCTGTATTAAATGCGCTTCCTTATTCGAGATGTTTTAAGGGAGCTGAATTTCGTTAGTTTATCTTACAACTTTCCAGCTCACGATGTCTTCCACTTACGTGACTAAAGCTGGTCGGCTTAACTGCGGGGCCAAGTTTACCACCCATGGTTTTAAGAATTCCAAGACAACCATAGCTGAGCTGGATTATTTCCGGTCTCCGCACCTGCTGACGTGTTATGCGGCGAGGTGAGCTAATCAGGGTGAGTATATTAACATTTTCCTTTCCGATGAGCTCGCCTTCTCTGTAGCTTACTTCGAGGTAGGACTGCGGCTCCCCTTGTTGCCGGAATTCTGTTAGATCCTGCGATATTATGAGTTGGTCCCGTCGCATATCAATCCTACCGACATTGCGTCCATATCGTGTATCTGTGCTTCCTCTGTGAGGAGGGCATTGAGTTTGATATTACAGTTTTCCTTAAGGTCTTCATTATGACGACGACCTATGACGAGGTCGCCTATTTTGGAAGTGTTACACTGAAGCTCCAGGATACCCATAACAAGTTCCACCTCTAGACCGAGAAATTTGTTTTTTTCATAGGCGACTTTGCTTCCATCCTGCTCCGACAACAACAACCGGGTCTCGAGATTTCCTGTTCCTATTCTTAGGGGGCATCGACTCGCCCTTCATTCTTCCCTTAAAAGGGGAAATTTGACATCGTCCGCTTTCGCCGGACAGCCGACCAACTGCCTTGCATCAATTCGGGCGAAGGTTATTGTAGGCGAGATCATGCTATACTCGCCACATTTTGCCGAAATGCCTGATATTCTTAAATGCTTTTTATGTAGGTACTGGCACGGTTCCCTCTACAGTCTTCCCGCCTATTACTGAGACCTCCGCGGTCACGACAAGTGGGGCACCTTTGATCCGCCTAGTGAAACCATCAATCTCACTGACATGGAGGAGAATTTTTCTTCTGATCCACCTCCATCATCCGAGCCAGGAACATCGTAGGCGTTGAAGAGGCAAATGGAGGTCGCCCACAAGTGGCTCTCTGAAGAGGACGACTCGTTCGAGGACCCCGAGTTACATGTTAATTATGTAGTGGGGTTCGAGAGCACAGATATCTTGGGTGAGCAATTGCTGTCCTGAAAATCCTTCCGGGACCAGGTCCATCTTAGCTCGCACCTGCCGTCCTGGATAGAGGACGGCTAGCCAGACGATGACACTTACAACGTCATGTTTGGGCTCTTTAGGCGAGTTGATTTAGGCTCGAACCGCTGCGGAGCTAGTTCCTGCTATTAAGACTTTAGCGCGCTCTGGGTCCGGAGATTGCCCGGGAGGGTAACGAGCTGATGCTAGCTCGCATGGAGGAGGAAGGTGGCCTGGCCATGGTGGGGTTGAAGAAGATGGTAGTCAGCCTTCGACCCAAGCTCTATGCCGCCTCTACTGGCATGAACTCCAACTCCGACAGCAACTCGACCCCCTCTTTGGGCGATAGCAACTAAGGCGACGACGACTCCCGCGACGAGTCTTTCGGCAATTCCAAGGATAAGGCCATTGACTCGATATAAGCCGATGTCCTTCGATGCACTTTTGTTTTTGACTTACGTATATTCATTTGAGATTCACCGTTGTATTTTTTGGCAACAAAAATAGAACGATGATTTTGGTTGCAGTATTTATCTACTTTCCTTTTATGTCGCAGTAATGGAACTCGCATAGGCTCATAGGATCGTGCAAGTTGAGAACTCCCTAGGATCATAGGATCACGCGAGATGAGAACTCGCTCGGCTCATAAGATTGAGCGAGATGAGAGCTCGCTAGGCTCATAAGATTGCGCGGATGAGAGCTTGCTAAGCTCATAACTTCTAATATTTTTAGATGAATAGCGATACTTGAACTCGCATATGCTCATAGGTTAGCATTTGTCTGATCACGCTTAAACTCATACATCCGCGCGGGTTGAGAGCTCGCTAGACTCACAGGACCGCGCGAGATGTGAGCTCACCAGGCTTATGTTGCGAGCGAGCTGGGAACATGCCCCGACTCAACTCCTGCGAGCTGAAAACCTGTTATGGCTCGTGACTTAGAACATCTCAAAAATAAACAATCACTTTACTGTACAAACAAGTTCTCACATGGAAGAGAAAAAATGGACTATATCATAGCGTCTTGGCGCTCACCCGAGAATATTTCGTCTGAAAGAGAGGTGAGTGATTTGTATGCCAGCTATTTGCAATCTCCTAGGAATATCTAATCTGAAAGGGAGGTGAGTGAATGGTATATCAACGATCAACACTCTCCCAGGAATAGTTTATTTGAAAGAGAGGTGAGCGAGTTGGATGTCAGTAATTAACACTCTCCAAGGGATAGTTCATGTGAAGAGAGGTGAGCGAGTTGTATGTTGGCAATCACACTCTCCCAGGGATAGTTCATATGAAAGAGAGGCGAACAAGTTGTATGTCAGCGTTCAACACTCTCCTATGGATAGTTCATCTGAAATAGAGGTGAGTGAGTTGTATGTCAGGGATCAGCACTCTCCCAGGGATAGTTCATCTGAAAGAAAGGTGAGTGAGTTGTATGTCGACGATCAACACTCTTTCAGGAATAGTCTCGATTATGTAAGTCGCTTGGTGGGCAAGTATTTCACTCGAGGGCTATCAACCAACATGCAAGTGGGAGATGATCTCGTCCGTCTATGCAAAAGCTTGAACTTAGGAATGTGCACTAAGGCCCGAGGCATCATCCTTTCACCTGACCACAGATGTCCATAAATGAGATTGGTAGCCATTCCAGAATGCTCATGTAAACGAAATGAAGGTTCCAACGCTAAACAAATTTTATCTCGCTACTTGGGAGGTCCAAAAGATTAACTCCACAGAGTTAGAGGACACATAATATACGACCAAATAAATAACTTCTTTAGGCGAATTCAGCTTGAAGTTTTATTAAGTTAATAACCTCTGAAGTCGATCTAGCCGCAGAGGTTAGGTGTTTGTAGTTGACAAATGATCTATCTCTATAAGATATTTTAGACTATGAATCACGACTCCCTTCTGGTAAGCCATCAGATGGGTGAGAAAAGCACTTGAGGGGTTATCAACCAACATGTAAGAGAGGAGCTGATCTCGACCATCAATGTAGAGACTTGGACCTAGGAATACGCACTAGGGCCCGAGACATCGTCTCATTACTCAATTGAGGGATTAAGGGAGTGAGATAAAGGTTCATGTTTTATAATACTTATGGAGATGGGTTCTTCCTTTATATGACAAAACCAAACTCTTCACAACATTCTCAAGTTAGCACTTAGGCTTCATTTGAGAGAGCGGTTGCGGTTGTAAAAGGAACTGTTGTAAATACAAGTTTATAAATGGAGCTGTTGGAAACTGGTTGTTAGAATTGAAGATCTGTTTGAGTATTCTGTTTTGCAGAGCTGTTCAGAACAGAGAACTGTTTGACAAAACAACGGTGACGTTTTATAAATATTTTTTATTATATAATTTTTAATTATTTTTTCTAATATATATATATAAGTTATAATATATATATTATAATATATATATATATATTTATTATAATTAATATTTATATTTATTTCATTAATGTTAATGTTTATAGTATATAGTTTATATAATTATAATTTAAGCCCCTCGCCCCCGCCCCGGCCCCGCCCCCGCCCTCGCCCCCACCTTTGCCTCTGCCTCCGCTCGTCTTGTCGTCGATGTCGCGGATGGAGGATGATACGCAGGCGTCGATGCAAACGAGGGAGGAGGCGAGGCGGCTGGAGCTTGAAGGAAGCAGAGCCTGGAGGAGGTGGATGCGTCTAGAGCTGAGGCGGAGGCGACCGGAGCTTGGAGGAGGGGAGGCGGCTGGAGCTTGGACATTTGTGATTTTTCTCCTCACAAAACGCCGACAAATGGAGCTCACGACCTCGGTTTCGGTCCTCCAGATGATACGCCTGCAATGAAACGCCGCCGTTCGAAATGATGGCGGCAAAACAAATGAGAATTTAATCTGGCGGTGCGTTTTAGGGAAACTGAACGCCCAAAAACGAAATACCAACTGAGGTCTTAGTGAGAAAGAAGTAAGCTTATACGAATAACATAATCTGACAAGTTTTTGTTGCCTTCTTTTTTGATTTAAGAATTCATGGATAGAACCGCTTCAAGTCATCTCCGCTCCAAATATTCCCGAGGGATTTTCCTTCTGAATTTTGCAGGCTATACCCTCCAGTTTTTAGGGCGTCTAGAACCACGAATGGCTTGCCCCAATTTGGGTTATGCTTGTCGATGGTGGCGAATCATCCTGCAACGCTTTCCTTCCTGAACACAAGATCTCCCTTTTGGAACTGTTTGATTTTAATGTGCTTGTCGAAGTATATCGTCATTCTTCTATTGATTTCTTCTTGACAAGCCGTTGCGAGGTCCCAATGCTCTTTAGTGTATTCGAGAGAGCCTCTGTGCTTCTTCATTTTCAAGATGTCACTCTTCTTCTCCATTTCCTGTTGCCACCACTTGAGGGCTTCTGACCTCAAACTCCACGAGGATGAGAGCCTCCGAACCATGTGACAACTTGAAGGGAGTCTTCCCTGTTGCTGAGTTCAGAGTGGTCCTTACAGCCTAGAGAATTGAGGAGAGGTTTTCCACCTAATTCCTCTTTAGATTCTCCACTTTCTTTTTCAGGAGGTTGAGGATGAGCTTATTAGCGGCCTTCACCTGACCATTGCTTTGGGGATGATGAACTGATGCGAAGAAAAGGTCTACCCAAAACTAACTACAAAAGTCAGTCAATTTCAGGCTGGTGAACTGCAGACCGTTATCCTTAACGATCGTGGGAGTATTCCAAATCTACATGTGATCTCTCCACATATGAAGCTCTTCACCACATGATGTGGCATTGGCTAATGCCTTAGCCTAGATTCATTTTGAGAAATAATTGGTCATGACTAGGATGAACTTATTCTGACCACTCGCTTAGGGGAATGGTCATAACAAGTTCATTCCCCATATCGTAAACAACCATGGGGTTGTGATTGATCGAAGTTGTTGGACTGGCTGTATCTGGAGTGGAGCGTAAAGCTGACAAGTTCTCTGCATCTTTCATTATGGTGGGTTAGAAATAGCCTTGCCTATACACTAATTCCAAAATACGGCTCCCAGAATAACTCTTGCATTCTCCAAAATTTATAATGCGCAGGATCCAAAATTTATTACACGTAGGATCTGAGGAACGTGGTCACGGTTTAGATCAGCCCATCCAATGATCCAAAAATTGTCGAACTAGTCGTCCTCTAATTTATTGTGATTATAGACTAGAAGAGATTTTTTGTTGTGAAAGATTTGCATAGTGCTTGAACGGAATTTATTCCAACACGAAACTATTTGGATGTAAAAATGAATCCTGGTGCATGCTGATAGTTTATTTCTAATGAATGCAGGACATTGGAATTTTTTTGAAGATTATTCTAAGGAGACGAGGGTTTATTTTCACACGTTCTCTTTATTACTGTCTAAAATAAATTTCGTATAAAGTTGGTTATTATCACTTAAACTCATTAAGCTTGTACTACTCACATTTATATCTTTTTGTAGGTCTCAAGGGCAGGGTATATGGAGGTTCTAACATGGCTTTTGTGTTCGCATGAAGAGAACTTTGCAATGATTAAAAGAAAAGATGATGGAGATACTGCTGTCATCATCGGAAATCCACGGACATCTGAATTTGAGGTGTATTTACCATCTATTGTCTCTTCATTTTCTCTCCATGATATTAAGTCTAAAACTAGTACATTTTTTCTAGCTAGCTCTGATTGAGAACTTAAGCTATCCTTCTTTGCGCAAGCTTTTGTAGATCTGGGCTAACAGTTGATTTTATTTTGTGTTGCTTTTAATCTTGCATTCTATTCTTTCTTAATAGCTGAAATTAAGAGTATTTAAATTTATGTAATAACAGAATTTTATTAAGTATACAGCTTGATGCAGATAAACAAGCCAATACAATTTGAATGATTGATATTGAGAAGTTTGCTAAATGCGACATTAAAATGATAAACAAGCCAATCTGTCAGCGGATTTATTAAATTTTTGGCAAGTTTGGATGAACCACCAGCTGGCATCGCTATATCATGACTATAATTTCACTTTTGTTCCTACAAGTTCATTTGTTCCAATCAAATAATGGTAGTTAAGATTACTGACATTGTATCCCAAACTCAAATTACATTGCAGAATCGGTCAATTTTACTTCCAAACGAAAATTCTAACTTGCCATGTTAGACCCGCCTAAAGTACCCCTTCTTTCATCCAGCTTAATTCATCTTCTTTGCTACCATTAATCAAATTTCTTCATGTGGGTATGCAATCACAACAACTTTAAATTGTATGGACTTGGTTGGGTCACTGAAATTGTCGGATCGAAGTGAAACTAGAATCTAATTATAGGGACTAAATGGTAGTTTGCCCAGTTGATAGATATTTACAAGTTGTACATTTCGTTATTATTATTATTATTATTGTGCATAAGTCGGATTTAGTCCCACATTGTATGTTTAAGTCTTCGAGTCTATTGTAATAGTATATATATCCCTCTATGAATGAATAATAGACAAGCAAGTATTATTTTACTCCCAATTCTACTTGGTATCAGAGCCTATCCCTAATTTTTCCCGTCTCCGCTTCTTTTCCGCATCGCCCCAATTTTTTTCCGCTCCGCCCTTCTCGTTACGCGCCCGCCTCGCTCCGCACCACCTGCCTCGGCCAGACTCCTGCTGCTCGCGCCTCCGTGATGACGACCGACAGCCTCCAAGACACCGCTGGCTGCTGAGAGGGACACCACCGTCGTCCCTTCATGATGTAGTTTGGTCGCCCGCCTTCCGCATAGCCCAATTCAACATTTGCTTTCAGAGATCTGCTATGGCGTCTCTCCCAGGGTTTTTTCCTGCGCCGAACTTTTGCAAAATCACCCGCGTCTCCTCCGGTTGTGCTTCCGCCGTCCGTCGTCCTGACCGCCTTCTCTGGGACTCCTCTACTTTACCGCCGACATTTTCCCCGGCTGTGTCTATGCCAGATTTGCTGCGTTGACGTATCCTCGTACTGTTAGGTTCCTCTTCTGTGTCCCTTTCTCATGACTACTCATTCCGCTAACATGAGTGACTCTTCAGCTTCGTCGCCGAATGTGATTCAGCAGCAAATGAGTGACCCACAACGGTCCCATGGCCACTCCGGCTCCCTGAAGATTACCACCGTCTCGTTAGATGACACAAACTATCTCGAATGGTCCTGGGCGGCACAACATGTCATTCGTAGCCATCAGATGTTTGGCTATATTGATGGAACTGTTCAGGAGCCCCCCAAAACTGATTCCTCCTGGAAGCAATAGGACTCAAAAAACTTCCTGGTTGTTTCGTGGCTTCTTCACTCTGTCTCTGAAGGTTTACCAGAGTTACATGTTTATGGACTCCGCCTTCGAAATCTGGACCCATTCCCGTGAGACGTATTCTCAGATTGACATCTACAAACAAGTTTATGAACTTACTCGCCGCATTTTGGAACTGCGGCAAGGCTCTATGACGGTGTCGTCCTTTTTTTCAGAGTTTGAGCGTCTATATCAGGAGATGAACTATTTCTCGCATTTCACTCCAGCATACACTGCGGACGCTGTTCAGTTGAAGCAACATGAGGATCGTTTTTGTCTCCATGTCTTCTTGATGAGGCTGAACATGAAGTTTAACATGGTGTAGACACATATCCTTCATCACTCTCCTCTCCCGTCCCTTCGGGAAGCCTTCAGCATGGTCTTGTTGATGAAGACCGTTGGGGGTCTCTTAGTGCTAGTACTCCTCCTGAGCGTTCTGCTCTGATTAGCATTGGTCGTGGTCACGCTCTCAGCCCTAACATGTTTTCCCCTACTTGTGATTATTGTGGTCGCAAAGGCCACACTTGGGAGGTGTGTTACAAGCTCCACCCACATCTCGCCCCTCATGGTCGTGGCCGTGGACGGGGGCCAGACCGCGGGGGCCATCACCAGGATGGCTCCAGACCTCATGATGCTGCTTACTTTATAGACGTCTACGACGAGACCTCCAGAACTGTTCCCGAGCATCTAGGAATCCCCAATACGCAAAAACCAGCCCCGAATCCGTGTCTGATACGTATTGGATACGGATATGGTGCGATTCGGTAGGGCTTTCCGGCTCTAGCATTTGATCCCGCCGACCTCCTTCCGTCTTTGGCTCATGCGCTTGATCTCGTCCGTGTTTCTTCATCATCGTCGACGTCTGTGCTTTCTTCATCAATAACTCATCTGCGTTTCTTCATCATCCTTGATGTCTGCGCTTTCTTCATCCCGTCTCTTTCTTTGACTCAAAATGTAAAAAACAATTGTTTGAATAAGTGTTTTTTTAAAATTTTAGATGGCAGACTCATCATCATCCAATTCAAGACTCATTTGTCGTTAATGCAGCTTTTGATTGTAGCAATACTTTATGAGCATATGCTACAATTACAACACCAGAGCTACAGATAGAGGCACAATGGACCCTAAGATCTGGTGGATAACATATGAGAATGGAACACCAGAGCTACAAACTATAACACTTAGACTTCTTGGGCTGCCTAAGATCTGGTGGACCCTAAGATCTGGTGGATAACATATCAGATCGTATCAGATTTCTGATTCTTCAAAAATTTTGTATCGGCGTATCAGATTCGTATTGTATTTGATTCTCATATCCGTATCGGGGCTTCTTAGTCAGGCAGCTTACTGCACTTGAATTGGACGTGTTCCGTCAAATGCTGCACTCTCAGCCTAATCAGCCTCTGGGTGCCTCTGCTTCCATTGCCTCTATTGCTATGCCAAGTGCCCATACTGTCACTGCCTCTTCCTCAGAGTGGGTGATTGATTCTGGTGCCACTCACCACATGACCGGTTCCTCCTCAGGTTTTCTCTCTTACACTCCTTTGTCTGGTAAGGACACAATTATATATGCTAATGACTTGTTGTCTCCTGTTGCCGGCAAAGGTCATATTTCATGTTCCCCTTTTATTTCTCCGCCATCTATTCTTCATGTTCCCTCAATTTCTCGCGATTTACTTTCTATCAGTGATATTACTCGATCTCTTAATTGCTCTGTGACCTTTTCCTGATTCTTTGTTTTTCAGGAACTGGGTACGAATCAAAACATTGACAGTGGTAGGAACTGCGGTGGTCTGTATTACTTGGATCTCCAGTCTTCATCTTCTCAGGCTCTCTCATGCACTACTGTTACAACTGATGATGTTCGCTGATGACACTTGCGGCTTGGACATCCGTCTCTTATCTATCTTCAGAAGTTGTTTCCTGTGTTTTCTCCTTTTTTACAAACTTGTGCTTGTGATGTCTGTGATAAGTCTAAACATGTGAGACATAATTCCTCGCATTTATCTTCTCCCAATACCGCTCCGTTTGATGTTGTCCACTCTGATGTTTGGGGGTCGTCCCCCGTTTTATGTATATCTGGTTTTCATAGGTTTGTCACGTTTATTGATTGTTTTTCTCGCACAACTTGAGTGTATTTGTTAAAAAAGAAGAGTGAGTTCTTCTCTTGTTTTCAGATTTTTCACAAAATGTTCAGACTCAATTTAAGGGTGTTATTCCTGTCCTGCGTAGTGATAATGGGGGGGGGGGAATATGACGATCGGGGAGTATTTGGCTCATACCTCACTAGTCATGATATCATCCACTAGACCACGTGTGTTCACACCTCTACCAAAAATGGAGTTGCTGAATGAAAAAAATTGACACCTGTTGGATGTTGCCCGTTGTCTTCTGGGTACTATGCACCTCCCAAAATCCTATTGGGGTGATGTTATTCTTACCGCTTCCCACCTTATCAATCAGCTTCCTGCGCGTGTTCTTGGCTATGTTACTCTCCTAGCTCGGTTGTCTACCATGACTGTGGTTTATACTTCTCATTTGCCTCCCCATGTCTTTGGATGTGTATGTTTTATACATATTCATTTGCCCCACCGAGACAAATTGGACCCTCGGGCTCACCGGTGCGTGTTCCTTGGATACTCTTCTACGATGAAAGGGTATCAGTGGTACCCCCCTGGGCGTATGTTTTGCACTATGGATTTACTTTTCGAGAGGGGGAATCCTATTTTTTACCATTGACTCACTCTCTTCGTCAGGGGGAGAGAACTGGGTCCTCCTTTCCCCGTTCCTCAACCTGATACTCCGATCTCCCCTTTTCCTCACGTGTACCACCACTGCTCCTCCGGTATACAGGCTACTAAGGCTCTGCCTCTACCGGTGCCCGCTTCTGCCACATATTCTGATGATGCAGATTTGCATATTCCGCTTGCTTTGCGGAAAGGTAAGGCTACATGTACTAAACATCATATTTCTAATCACGTGGCTTATCACCATCTTACCCCAGCCCATCAGGCCTTTGTTGCTTCTCCCTCTTCGGTTGTTATTCCTAAGACATGACTGGAAGCTTTGAGTATCCCGGCCTAGACTCAGGCTATGAAAGAGGAGATATCAACCTTGGACAAAAACCATACTTGGGATGTCACTAGGGGTGTGCGCGGTGCGGTTTGGTTTGGTTTTATTCCAAACCCCAACCGCACCACAAGGGCGCGGTTTTGGCCCAAGCAAAACCGCACATCACCTAAATTACGCGATGCTGTTTCGGTTTGGTACGGTTTTTTGCGGTGTGGTTGCGGTTTCGATGCGGTTTATGAGCCAAAAAATCTTCTTCTCTCTCTTATCTTCACTCTTCATGGGATATTCAAGGAGAAAAGCCAAATTAGGAGCTGACTGTTTTTGTGAGTGATCATACGGGATACAAACCTAAATGAAAGTTAATTTTTTACACCCAATGAAGATAAACGATTCTGTTCAAACACCTATAAACAATTCCTTCTCCGGTGGAAGAGTGAAGACAACTAGCTCCTAATTTGTCTAACATGAAAAAAATACTTAATTTGACTAATATGAATTGAAGAGTGATGGCGGGCGGTGTAGTTTCCGTAGGCGGCGACGGCAGGTGTTGAAGTTTCCGAAGGCGACGATGGCGGTGAGAAGAAGAGCGAGCGTGCGGCGGTGCGGGAGCAACTAGCGACTAGCGAGGGAGCAATGGAGCACTGGAGCTAGGGCACGGGACGGGGCAAAGCTGCAAAACAGAGCAGAGGCGGAGAAAGTGAGAAAAGCCGCGTATAAATGTTTTCTGGGATTTTAATTTTTAGGTATAGAATTGTCACTCTCAGGCCGAGCGGGTCCGCGGGATTTTTGTTGCAAAATTGTAAATAGGTGCCCAAATAATCGGTGTTGTGCGGTGTTTGCGGTTTTTAAGATTTGAAACCCGCTCCGCACCGCCACACTACGCAGTGTGGTTTAAAATTCAGTGCAGTTTTTGCAGTGCGGACGTTTTTTGTGGCGCGAGCTTTTTTGCGGTGCGTGCGTTTTCCGCGGTGCTGGCATTTTCTGCGGTTTGCGATTTTTTGTGCTCACCCCTAGATTTCACTTCTCTTCCTCCTGACAAGAAAGTTATTGGCTCGAGATGAGTTTTTTCGGTCAAACAGAATCAAGAAGGCAAGGTCGCCCAGGGGTACACTAAGAATCTGGGAGTTGACTACCAGACGACTTTCGCCCCTGTGGCTAAGATGGACTCTATTCGGGTATTGTTGGCATGCACGACATGCATGGACTAGGACCTTCACCAACTAGATATTTAGAACGCGTTTCTTCATGGTGAGCTTGAAATTCCCTCCTGGGTTCGTGAAAAAGAGAGCTTAAGGTCTTGTCCGTCGACTAAGGAGGTCCTTATATGGCTTGAAACAGTCCCCAAGAGCATGGTTTGGCAGATTCCTCACGGCTATGTTCAAATTTGGGTACAAACAAGCGCAGTCCAATCATACTATGTTTATTCAGAGACGTGATCAGGGTATTGTGGACCTTATTGTCTATATAGATGACATTGTGATCACTGGTAACGAATTGAAAGAGATTGTAAATCGCATGTTCCTCTTATCTGCCGAGTTTGAGGTGAAAGATTTGAGAAGATTACGATACTTCCTGGGAATTGAGGGGATTAGATCAGATCAGGGTGTCTTTATATCTCAGCGGAAGTATGTTCTAGATCTGTTGCAGGAGACCGGTATGCTTGGTTGTGTCCCTGCGAACACCCCGATGGAAGAAAATCATGGAATCTGTGAAGATGGTGACAGTGACCAGGAAGATTTCACTCGCTACCAGAAATTAGTTGGGAAACTAATATATTTATCTCATACTCATCCAAGCATTACTTATGCAGTTGACATTCTGAGTAGATATATGCATACTCCCAGGGTCAGACATCAGCAGGCTGCATACCGTGTATTACGGTATTTGAAGAAAGCTCCTGGTTGTGGTCTTCTGTTCTCCAAGAACGACCACTTGAGGATTGAAGTTTACACTGACGCTGATTGGGTAGGATGTCGTGATGATCGGAAATCTACAACATGTCATTGTTCCTTTGTTGGAGGAAACCTGGTGACATGGTGCAGTAAGAAGCAAAATGTAGTGGCCAGATCGAGCATTGAGGCAGAATACCTTGCAATGTCACAAGACATGTGTGAGGGCCTATGACTACATACCGTTCTACATGACTTGGAGTTTTCCCGTGACCTCCCCTTTCTCCTTATTTTGCGACAACAAGTCAGCGATCAACATAGCTCACAATCCAGTACAACATGACATGACAAAGCATGTTGAGGTGAATCGACATTTTATCAAAGATCACTTGGAAAAAAAGACAGTGGTCACACTATTCGTCCACTCTAAAGATCAACTAGCAGATGTGTTCACTAAAAGCTTGGGAAGCGACAGGTTCATTGATGTCATCAAAAGACTTGGAATGACTGACATTTTCCATCCGACTTGAGGGGGAGAGTTGAGAAATATTTACAAGTCGTACATTACATTATTATATTATTATTGTGCGTAAGTGGATTTTTGTCCCACATCGTATGTTTAAGTCTTTGAGTCTATTGTAATAGTATATATATCCCTCTATGGATGAATAATAGACAAGCAAGTATTATTTTCCTCCTAATTCTACTCGCCCTTATTATTATTATGAATATCCGATTGTTAAATATTTTTACTTGTTTAGGAAGTTTACCCAATTTTCTCCTGATACTTGTAACTATAGGCTTGTTATTTTATTGAATTATTTTCCATCAACGTTTTCTGCCTATTACTCTTTTTAATTTTCCTTACCTTTTTTGACCTTGACTTGATTAGTTTAATTCCTAAGCTGTGAAGTATTTCATGAAGAGCAGGTTGTTCGAACAAGTCTAATGTCTGGCTTGTTGAAGACCTTGAAGCATAATATAGACCATCGAAGACCCATAAAGGTATTTTATGATCGTTATATGCTTACTTATAAATACTTGTCGGATTAATGCGAAGTGAAGTGTTAGTTTTGTATGTATTCATGAAGATTGTGCTATTGTGTATCTTCCAGATAACCCTATATGAAGCGAAGTGAATGTTGTTTGTATCTTCCATGTAACCCTAAATGTGCCTGAAATTCATTTGCTCATTTGTTTCCGTCTTTTGCCAAATGCATTTCATCCTTCAAATTCTATGATGGTTTGTCGTGCCTAAGAAATGAACAATTTATCTTTATATTGAATGATCCAAATCTAATATCTGATTTAAATGCCAAAAGCTCTAATTAAGAGATTAGAATAGATAGGAGCACTTTCTTAGTTATCTTGGTGGTCCCTTATTGAATAAATATTCATCTCGGGTTGATTTCCTCTTCGAACAATAATTTATTTGTTGTTTTGATCCTCCGATTTGTTAATACCAACAAATCCGCGCTTCCCTTCCTCTATAAGTATTCTTGGCCAGTACTGGGCTTGTGGCCATTGACTGGTGCGAACAATATGAAGTTGTCAGATAACATCAAGTATAATAGGTCGGTGGCAGCGCGATAATTACATGATGGGATATTAGACAATGAACGAAAGAGGGAAGTCGGAGGGGAGAGGATTTTAGGAGAGATACGATTGATCTTAATTTCAGAATTTGGAGCCTTTAAATATGAAATTACATTCTACTTAATTCCTAGTAAACTCCAAAATATCTCATGATAATAGAGGGAATAATTCTCTATCCATCTCCTCCTTTTGACTCATTCAATTTCAAACTAATTCATGAATACAACTAATAAAAACATAAAGATATATTTGTGATGGTCGAAAACTAGATCATCCCTCGATCGACTGACCACTCTAAACAGTTTACATCGAACTCTTATCTCCTCCTATTTAGCTTCCTCAAATGCAGTTTTGGCGACTCATCTTCTCCTATGAGCTCTTGATGACTTCCTCTTTGATCAACAGTGTGAACTGAAAAATGACACTATTGAAAGTTTTTATGTTTAAATTGAATCATTCAACTGTCATGATAAACTTTATTTACCCACAATTTGATCCTCAAATTTTGAGTTCCTCGTTTAGGAGGACTTCATGGGATCATTATTCCATATGTGAAAAGGCTACCTCGTACAATATGTGCACAAGATCCCATGTTCGATTTGCCCAAAGGGCTTGCATCTCCTCATCCTTCACATCACGACACTCTTGGATGTTACAGTACTTCATGAACAGGAGTGATGACTGAAACAAGAGAACAAGAAAATCTATGAAGTGGAGGTGCCAACCATAAAAAGAAGACAGAGTTTGGCGAAGGATGAGCCATCATGAACGTGTACCTTTGTGAAGCACAATGTGAAGATTTTTCAAGCGCAAGAGTAGAAACTATAGGAAGCCGATCTAGATGACGTGCTTTACGACAAACGATGTATTTGATGGGAGGGGGTTGATGAACTTTGAAGTGTTCTATAGGTAAAAAATTTGAGGGTGGGTGAAGGAGTTGATATAGTCATTCTATGAGGCATTGATGATGTTGGTTAACATTCACCCCTCGAAATCACCTCCCTACAACAGTCGCCCCTTCTAAAGTGTGTTCATGCAATACCCCCTCCCTCCTGCAATACAACAACCATCCAATTCCTTTCCAGGCCTTCCTATGCTATTGTGCACTTATACAGTCATGAAAACAATCAAACTAAATGCCTACGGGAAGACATTCATAAAAGTATGGGTATCCACCCCATATTTAATGTTGAGGAGTTGACTCCTTATTTTAAGTCTCTAAAGTACGCATATTCGTATCTTGGGCCCGTCGTTGAGCTTCACATATCACAGCCTCAATCCCATCCTCAACTTACCGCTCGGGCTCCTACAATTACATTGGCGGTTCAAACTTCTCCATTTGTATCACTACCACAACAACTGACTTCTGAGAATGCAGTTAAGTTAGCATAGAACATCACAAACATAGTGGCTCATCGGTTTATAGTCGTTCTCGGCGGACTGACACAAAGATACATGATTCTTTGGAGAGGATCTCCATTCAAGATCGATACTTGGGTGTCGTCTGAAGGCCAAATTGATTTTTTGCTCTACCTACATCATGTGGATACTCATCTCCATTTATAAGGAGATTAATTTTTTCAAGCACGAGAGAATGATGAGGGTCAAAGAGATTTTGGAGCATGCAATTTGGAGCCGTTCTGGGCTGATTTATCTACTTTCTTATTTGGCATCGCCCGATGGGCGTTGTGAATCTACAATTGCATTTAGAGTGAGGTTTACATAATATATGTATTTTTGTTTCATTTTTTATTTTTGAGAGATTGTATAACCATCATCAACGGCTAAGCCGCTCTTGATGGGTTAGTCCGAGGCTGATTGACTATGTAAACAAGTTATAAGTTAGTTTAAGCTTTTATCGTAGATTTTGGAGTGTTTCATGGAATTTGATCTTCTCATGGTTCTGACCACGCAAAACTTTAGGTTCCAACTCCTAGATATTATCGTCTTTACTTCCTTGTTTCCCTTATAACCACACATTTTGAACTCTAAAAAAATCAGCAGCTGACCCCCCAAATCACCTCCCTGCAGTGGCCATACCTTCCAAAGCACTTCTTGTATCTTCCCGCGTCCCTCATACAGTTCGGCAGCGATACAGCCCCCGCCCAAGTCTTCCTCCACTCAGCCGCCCCACCTAACTACCCCCATCAGCGCTACCTAAACCCCCCAAAAGGACCAAAACACCAGCTGCCCCTCCCTGCTACATTCCTACAGCCATCCATCCCTCTCAGTCAAAACCAACCAACCCGAAATCCTTTCCCACTCAGTCATACCCCTTCCAGCCACCCCGCCATGCTGCAACCAACCCTTCTTAAAACCTTAAATCGTGCAGTCGAACCATCTTTCTCCATGTACAGCCGCCCGTCTCCATTCCAGCAACCCCCACCCCCAACAAACTCAAGATCCTTTTTTGGCTTGGTTGAGGCTTCCTATCCCTCACCTTGACTTTTCTATTCTAACTCCAAGCCGATTTACCATCCTATAGCCCCAAAGAGTCATATTACTCTCTCCGAACAACACCACCACTTTCATGATCACCATACCTACACTTTCTTCTCCTACGGCCACTATATTTGTGATATTTAGTTGATTTTTTTTATCATTATTGTATGAATCCAACTCTTATATTCTTGTGGATGAGTACTTATACCCGTGTGATTGTTTGTAACTTGCATGATTCATTCTTATTCCACGTTTTAATTAACATCAATGCAATCAAAGGAGAACCACACTTGCTTCCTCTTAAAATTTCTCTTCAAATCGCTTATGCTATTAGCTAACATTTTATGTCTTTTGTTATTGTTGAAAGGAGAAATTTTCATTAATTGATTAGAAGATAAGGCACTCCACAATATATAGGAGTGACATTAATACAAGCATAACATAAAGCCTATCACTCCCCCTCAAGTTGGGCTTGTGATATTTGTCACACCCAACTTGGACATAATGTTACCAAAACACCTATGAGACAGAGCTTTTGTGAGCACATCTGCCAGCTGTTGATCCGAGGGAACAAACGGAGTGCTAATAACTCCCCTCACCATGTTTTACTTTGTGAAATGACGATCGACTTCAACATGTTTAGTGCAGTCATGTTGAACGGGATTATGAACAATGCTAATAACGGCCTTGTTATCACAGTATATCCATATTGGGCCATTGCTTCGAATCCCAAGCTCAAACAAAAGGGATCGAATCCACATTCCTTCACATATTCTCTGGGTCATAGACCTAAATTTTACTTCATTACTGGATCTGGAAACCACATGCTGTTTTTTTGCTTCTCCAAGTCACCATATTTTCCCCAACTAAGGTACATGTACAGTACCCGAACGTGGATTTACGGTCATCAACTGACCCTGCCCAATCAGCATTTGTGAAACTTCAATGGATAATTCTTTAGTCGTGGAGAACAAGATGCCAAGTCCCAGTGAAGTTTTGAGATATTTGAGGATCCGATGTGCAGCATCCAAGTGGTGCGATTTGGGAGAATTCATGTACTGTCTGATAACTCCAACACCATAGGAGATATCCGGGTGAGTATGAGATAGGTAGATGAGTCTCCCCACCAGCCGTTGAAAGCTATTGATATCCGTGACAGGTTCTCTAGCACCCCTTCCCAATTTATGGTTTGTTTCAATGGGGGTGTCGACAGGTCTACACCCACTCATCCCCGCAGTCTCCAACAGGTCGAGGTTGTACTTTCTCCGTGAGATAAAGATATTGTGTTTGGATCTGACAACCTCAATGCCAAGGAAGTACTTGAGGTTCCCAAGATCCTTTACCTCAAATTCACTGGTCAATCTTGTCTTCAGGTTTTTTATTTCTTTCATGTCATCCTCAGTTATGACGATGTCATTCACATAGACTATCACCACCGTCATTTTCCCTTGTCTGTGCTTTACAAATAGAGTATGATCATCATTACTCCGAGTATACCCAAATTTCACCAGAACCTCCCAAACCAAGTCCTCATGGATTGTTTTAGGCCATATAGAGCCTTATTCAATCTGCATACCTTTCCCGCAGATCCCTCAGAGTTTAAACCAGGGTAGAGCCATATAAACTTCCTCTGCCAAATCTCCATGAAGAAAGACGTTCTTCACATCCAACTGGCTGAGACTCTACCCTTTGCAGATAGCACACAAGAGCAGAATCTGGATAGAGTTCATCTTTGTAATAGATGCAAAGGTTTCCTGATAATCAATCTCGGTCGTTTGGGTGTATCCTCTAGCCACCAACCTAGCCTTGTACCGGTCCACAAGTCCTTGTGGGTTTTGTTTCATCGAAAAAATCACACACATCCAACCACGGTCTTGCCTTATGGGAGATCAACAAGGTCCCATGTGTAATTCTTCTCAAGGGCAATCATCTCTTCCCGCATAACATCATTCCACTTTTGATATCCCAGATCTTCCTGCCACAAAGAGGGTATGGAGATGGAGAACAAAGAAGTGACAAAGGCTTTATGTCGGGAGGACAATGAGTCATAAGACACATAATGAGATAAGGAATGTAGGGTGGAAGCACAGTTACCTTGAGGACCAGTAGACAGATCAGGTGTGGCTTCAGATATAGTGTGCAGGAGCTGGCCGTTTGTGCCCCTTCGCCGATGAGTATAAACCTGCAAAGGAGTAGGACGAGGAGGCAATGGCAATGATATAACCACCGACGGCTGTGGGGCCACATGTAGGATAATATGATGTGAGACGATTGACTGATATGGAGAAGATATAGGTAGAGGAATAGCGAGGGAGCTCACTTCCATGATACCAGTCTCCCCCTAAATAGAGCTCCTGTAATATGGCTCGAATTCATGGAAAGTGATATCCATGGTGACAAAAGTCTTTCGGGCCACATGATGAAAACACTTATACCCTTTTTGAGTGTTTGAGTAGCCAATGAATACACACCGAAGCGCCCGGGGATCAAGCTTGGAGGTGTGATGCACATGGACAAAACACACACATCCAAAATACGAGGGGTGAGCTCATTAGGATGGATATTGAGAGTTTCTAACATTGTCTTGTGATGTAGGCTACGAGTTCGCAACTGATTAATGGGATGCGTAGCTGTGAGGACCGTGTCACCCCAGTAGTATTTGGGTAGGTGCATCTGAAGTAATAAACAACGAGCCACCTCCAGGAGGTACCGATTCTTGCGCTCGGCAACCCCATTCTGGGCAGGAGTGTACACACACGAAGTTGGGTGGATGATACCCAAGTCACACAGGTAGTGTTCAAAGTGAGAATCAGTGTATTCACGACCATTGTCATTTCACAATATTTTCACAGTGGCATTGAATTGTGAGGTAACCATCGTATGGAAACACTGAAATAAAGGAAACACATCAGATTTTCTTTTCATGAGATAAAACCATGTGCACCTAGAAAAGCATTCAATAAAAGTAACAAACCATTTGTACCCAGAAATAGATTCAACTGGGCTAGGGCCTCAAACATCAAAATGAATAATTTCAAAAGGTATAGCACAAGGAGACATCAGAGGAAGAGAGGCCCGCTTGTGCTTACCCAGTTCACATACATCACAACTAAAAGTACTAAGAACAGAGGTCGACAAAGCAGGAAACAAGAACTTCATAATAGAGATAAAGAGATGTCCAAGACGACAGTGCCATGAATCCAAAGAAGAAGACGAAGCCACATGTAGAGCCTGTGGAGGAGCAGGAGCCGAGCTGGAGGGGTCAAACAGATACAGTCCATCACACAGTTTACCAGATCCAATCACCTTCCCCGTCGTCAGATCTTGAAAGACACAAAAAGAAGGGAAAAAAGTCACCGAGTAATGCATAGAGTTAGTTAATTGACTGATAGAGAGGAGATTTTGAGTAAATTTAGGAACATGAAGAACAGACGAGAGAGTGAGGGAAGAGTAGGGCACGATTCCTTTGCCAGCAATAGAGGAAAAAGAATCATCAACAACACTCACTTTATCACGACTCGACAAAGGAGAATAGGATACAAAACCTGAAGCAGTGTCAGTCATGTGATCGGTCACCCCGCGGTTAATGATTCACTGGGTAGGTGGGTGGGTGGGGGTGGTGGTGGCTGGTAGCAGATTGAGCACCTAGGGGCCCCTGGTGGGCATAGGAGGAGGTTGAAGCAGAAACCTCAGAGGGATGGTGATGCATCTGACAACGAAAGGCAAGAATTTTCTCGGAGGAGAGAGCAAGAGGGGCATCCTGAGAAGATGCATCGGCAGAAGCATCAGAGAGATGAGCAGAGTGGGACAGAGAATGACGGCCCGGAGAGCGACCATAACCACGACCACCATGAGTAGCAGGACCCCCTCTAGGCGGAGGAAAGTTGTGGAGCTTGAAACATGCGTCTCTTGTATGATGAGTCTTCACGCAATAATCACAGAGGAGATTATTCTTCTCTCCGGAGTTAGGTAGTAAGTCACGAGGAGGACGCCCATCATGGCAAACATGAGTGGCAAGAGCAGTGTCGTTAAAGGTAGTGTCGATATGTAGAGTCTGGCGATGATCGAATTCTTGCTGAGCAAGACTGAAAATATCCGGTAAGGAGGGAATAGGAGTACGACCAAGGATCTGAACACTAATTTGATCAAAATCCTGATGCAGACCATGGATAAATTCAAGGAAGGAGAACGATCGCCTTGCCGCAAGAGGAAAATCCACCTGCAAAGTTGAAAGATCTGAGTTGCATTCCCCCGACAGGAATAGGTAACCTTAGGTCTTTTCCAAATATCTGTCGCTGCATTCAGGAAAATTTTCCGAGCAATGCTTTCCTGCATAGAATTGAGAATCCATGACATGTCCATGGAGTTTTCAGACTCCCATTGAGACCATTCGATAGAGGCATGATGGGGGGATGTTGTAGTGTCGGAAATATAGCCAAACATACGACGAATTTTTAGAGCAAGAGTGATAGACCGAGCTCACAAGAGGTAATTGGTGTCATCTAGCTTCATGGTGGTAATTTGAGAAGTGTCGTGGTCATGGAGGATGCGGTTGGTGCCCAATGCCGACATCGGTGAGGATTCAACGCACACACCGGAGGACAAATTTGGAGATTCAACACTCCCATCCATACCAACCTCAAGATAGAAACCGTAGGAAGAAGAACAAAAAATAAGAAAGGGGTCAAGCCCTAAAAACTTCTCATAGAAAGAGAAGTGCTCAGTTGATCCCGATAAGGAAGCCGAGAAAGGGAGGGAAGAGAACGTTGGTGGTCATCCCCTCACGCAGAAGAAATGGACGCCAAAAATCCCGGAAACAACCTCACGAGCATATCCCACACGGGATCTGGCGTCCAGAGAACTGTTGGGTTGAGCGGAGCGGAAGGGGCGAAGCGAGGGCGGGGCGGGGCAGAACGACGCTGCTGCGCGAACGAGCGAGAGGGGCGACGCTACTGTGCGAGCGAGCGAGAGGGGCGACGTTGTTGTGCGAGCGAGTGAGGGGGCGACATGGTTGTGCAAGCGAAGTACGGAGTCGAGGCGGCAGTACGAGCGCAGGAGACACGGTTGTGCGAGCGAAGGAGGCGCTTAGGGTTTCGCTCCCTCTGATACCATGTTGAAAGGAGTGATTTTCATTAATTGATTAGAAGATAAGGCACTCCACAATATGTAGGAGTGGCATTTATATAAGCGTAACATAAAGCCTAATAGTTATTAGTTGCAAAACTTCATCGACTCTAATTATTGCTTGCATACATCATTCTAGATCGTTTAGCTTATTTTCCCGACACTTCACCTAAGTTTTGCATTATCTAGAGTCCACTCGCACCCCCTACTTTGCATCACAATAACAATCTTTGGTTGTCATCATTAAATGATACAAAGTATTTAAAATTAGATTGTATTTGTGTTTCGTAAGGAATCCATCATCCGAGTGAACTAAAGAGAAAGAAACATCAATCATTAGTGGGCGAGGAGAAAATAAATCTTTTGGAACCAGAAACTGGCCCCAACGAGAGTTCGGACCCTGGGTGTAACTAACACCTACTTCTCCCAAGCCCAGACCCCTGACCAGACACAAGGAACAAAGAAATTGACCCTAGGCTATAGCGCGGAGGTCCCTCCACTAACCCGGAAGATCTCAGAGCGCTTCCCCTCCTTAGCCAAGTGCTGAGCTAAGCATACCTCAGAAAGCGCTGCAAGACTTCGGAAAATGAGAAATCTTGCCTTCTGAGGTATCTTGTGGGTCTATTTATAGAATCCAAAAAGTTGGTCTGCTAACAGCCAAATTCCGCTGTTCAAAAAGGCTATATGCAGCCCAAAGTGGCCTGCTAACAACAAACTCCGCTGTTCTGAGGAGTTAAATGCAGATCTCCAAGGGTATCCTGGTAATTTTACCCCGGGACCCTACTGGGCGGAAACCCTTCCGCTGGTCCACGTGGGCTTCCCGCTCATCCGGGCGGAAACCCTTCCGCATGCTATGTCGAAAGGCCAATATCCGGCTGAGTGCGAGTTTGCCTACCCCACTCGCCTGCTCTTATAAGAGACGACCAAGTCCAAAAGCGTTGAGAGCGTTGAGTGGAAAGACTTCACTCGACGCCAGAGGCTAAACAACGTGGAGACGCATCACTCAACGCCAACTCCGAGGGCCTCCCGCTTACCCGGGCGCAAGCCTTCTCGCATGCGCCGGGCGGGAACCCTTCTACCTATTCTTCTTGCCTGGCTCGATTAGCTTAAAGCCCACTCAAACCGGAATCCCAGGCCCTTAGATCCTACTCGACGAATATGAGGTTGTACACAATCCCGCTCTTTGCGAGTTAGTTCAACACTCGGAAAGAAACGTTCAACCTCTAATATTCGGTGAGTGTCTGCTGACCTGGAAGAGAATCTTTTGCGGGCCCTACAACGGCCTTATATATACATGTCACTGGGGCTGTCCTCAGGTCATCGTCGTTGACACTGCCTTCTGCCTGAGCTTCCACGTGACTTCAAAGATGTACGCTAAACGGGCCGAGAGGCCGCTCTCGCCAGAGGTCCAGGATCGTCTCGCCGTCGCTCAGGAAATGGCCCTTGCCGATTGTGCTGGGTTCGCGCCCTGGCTCGCGGCCAAGAGACCGGCTGACTCCGCCTACCGCCGAAAAAAAGCCAAGTCAGTCCGGCGGGACCGTTCCAAGGGTGAATCGGCTTCGCCGACTCCGATCCCGACTCGCGAGAACCCTCCTCCTCTGGTGGAGGTATTTTTCTTCCTCCGGCTTTTGACGTGAAAACCCCCCAAAGTGGGCTCGTCAAACTGATTTGCTATCTTTCTCGCAGGTGACGGTCCCGGAAGGCGTTGCCGGCGATCCTCCTGCGAATACCGAGTTGGTCCGGCCCGAAGGCGAAGATCTTCAGATGGTCTCGGTGGCGGTCCCTCCGGAACTCCTGGCCGAGCCCTCGATTGCTCCCGGTAATACTCTTGTTTTGGTTTTCGCTTCTATCTGGCTTATGCATTCCTCTGATCACTTGGTTTTCCGCAGGTTCTGCCTTCGGAACCCTGGGCGTCAGCCACCCGAGTCCCAGGAGTCCCGCTGCCGAAAGCCCTGTCATTCCAGCGCCTGCTCCTCCCCTCTCGCCCGAGAGGGTCACTGATAAACATCCTTCTCTCGCGTCGAGTTCTCGCCCTTCTGCCGAGGAAGAAGCTGTCGCCCCGCCTCCAGCCGAGACCCATATGCTGGAGCAGACCTCACCCCCGTCGGGACGGGGAAAACCACGCCTCCCGCTTTTCGGAAAGCCTTTCGAAGGGCGGCCTGAGAGATCTCGCTGACCTTTAGGTAAGCCGAAACTTGATTTCCTTTTTCGCCTTCTTGTCGACCCTGACACCGTCCCTCCCCAAGTCCTAGGGAGACTGCGGAATCGTCCGGTGCAGATGAAGAGGTGATCTCGCCACCGCCCTCCCCCAGCGAAATGTTGAGCTTTCTTGAAACCTCCAGAGATGCCGAGGAGAAGAGGGAGAGAGTGGCGGGAGTCCTATCCAAGCTTATCTGGATGCGGCGAGAAGACTCCCTGCAGGCGAGTGCCTTCCAGGCGAGGATGGAGCGGCGATTAGCCGTGATCGAGCGGGACTATGCACATCTCCTCGGCGAGACGGATCGCCTGAGAGGCGGAAGCGAGAAGACTTCTCCCGGGAGGCACATCGCACGGGCCCGGGACCAGCTGCGCCTGGTCCACCAGGAGCTCACAGCCGTGACTGCTTATCACTATCCGCGAGTGCCCTCGAGGACCGGGAGGCGGGGTCGGGGTCGTTGGGAGCAATACTGAGCTCTATGGATTCTCGCCTTCTCTTCCCCTAACCCCCAACCTTCCCTTCTCGTATGTACCTTTTCGTGCTTGTAATAAACATGAACATTTGATACTTTATTTTATTATGCCTCTCGCCCGGCGAGAGGCCTACTGTTTTTTAATCTTAATTTTCCATGCCGTTCCATCTTGCCGAGTGTCTAGTTCTCGCCCTGCTTCTTTCTCTATATATTTGTTTTGCCTTTACTCTGGGACCCCTCCCGGAGGCTTTCGCCCTCTGCAGGTATACGAAGCGTTGGCGGGACCGGACGGAAGATAAAACGTCGGATTGTACAAAATTGCTATCCGCACTTCCGCCATTAGGAAAAATGTCATGATCACCGCATGTTTTTTCTATATAGGTCGATTCACCAACCGCATTTACTTCCACTTGATACCAAGCCTTCGTTTTCCTCCCCACTTGTTCTCGCTACTTCCGCAGCCGCGATCCTTCTTGCGCATCCCTCTCTCTTTCCCCTTTCCGCCAATTCACAAGATGCCGGGCGAAATCGAAGGTCGCACCAAATGCGCGCAAAACTTCCTCGAGCACAACTCCCCCCTGCCGCCAGACCGAGACAGAATATGCCTCCATAGTGGCGGACTACATTCCGGCGGGGTTCTTCGCGCACAATCCTGGGAAAGAGGACAGGGTTAACTTCCTGCCGGAAGGGAAGCTTGCCATTCCGCTGGACCACTTCAAGGTGGGGTTCCGCCTCCCCCTCTGGCCGGAAATGCGCTAGACCCTTCGATACTATGGGGTGGTGCCGACCTAGCTCAACCCCAACACCGTGGCGCTGCTGGTGGCTTTAGCCTGTTACATACGCGCGAAAAGGATCAAATTCAACCTATCCATATTCCGCAAATTATTCAACTTCCGCGCCAAAGGAGGGGTCGTCTTCTTCTCGGGCCAGTCGGTGAAGACCAGCGGTCTCTCTAACAAAAACCACGACTGACCCCAGAGGTTTGTCTTCGTATCGGGGAACTTCGGCAACATACCCCTCTCGCCGGTTCAGTATGACGAGGCAACATATTGGCCTCCGACACTGGGGGGGGGGACCGCCCTCAATTTCTTTGGGACCAAGAACTTCGACGTAAAGTTCTTGTAGCGGGATGTCGATTCTCTTCCGCCGGTGAAGGCGCCTTTCCACCCGATTTTTCCTACCTCTTACTTTTGGTTGGGAGACTTAACCTTTGCGGCTTTCGCAGGTGATCAGGAGATCCCCTTCAATCAGCCCTTTGACGAGTCCAGGGATTCCGCCGCTACCCTGGCTCTCGCCAAGTCCGCCGCTCTCGTCTGTCGGAAGAATCCGGACGCTTCTTCCCAACCAAGTGTCGGGAAGCGGAAGCCCGACGCTCCTTTGGCCCCTTCCAAGAAATCCAAACCGTCCCAGACGGACAAGGGTAAGTCCGTCGCCGAGACCCCCGCCGAAACACCATCTGCCGTGGGCGAAGCGGATGTCGCTGGGATGGCTGCCGCTCCCCCAGAGACGGTTTCCACCAAGCCGGTGCCGAGAGGGCATCAGAAGTTTGGCTTCGGCGAGAAGTACCTAGGTGAAGAGGGCCAGCCCCTGCTCCGGTGGGACCCAGAAGCCAACCAGGTCTCGATCTTGTCTCTCCTCCCCTCCTGTATAGAGCAAGACACGACCAACGGCGAAGCCTTCGCGCTTGGTTTCGGGCTTTACAACCGGGTAGACGCTAGTATATATGACCGGGAGACTACCCGGTCTCTCGTCCACGAATCCGTTCAAGCCCAGCTGCGCGCGTTCGAACTCGCGCACATGACTGCGCGCCGCACCATCAGCATCGAGCGCAACCTTGTCGAGGCGCTCAAATCAAGGGATCTCGCCGCCGCTGAGGTCGTCACCCTGAAGGCCGATGATGTGATCCAAAGTGTGTGTGTGGGGGGGGGGGGGTAGTTTTAAAATAAGATAAAATGTGGTCTCTTTAAAATTAAAGCGGCGCGAGAGATTTTGGCGGCTATTTTCTAACGAAATAAACGACCCTAAGCGTCACACGAACGTAAACGCTATCGCACGAATATACAATGTCATGAAACTAAATTTCACA
This sequence comes from Platanthera guangdongensis, assembly GCA_039583875.1. Classification (NCBI taxonomy): domain Eukaryota; kingdom Viridiplantae; phylum Streptophyta; class Magnoliopsida; order Asparagales; family Orchidaceae; genus Platanthera; species Platanthera guangdongensis. Next base: position 282,203,505 of record CM077151.1, on the reverse strand, counting down.
GGCACAAATAATTGGTGGCGTGCACGTGTAACAAGAATAACGGTAACCAGAAGATATGATTTATCTAGGGCAAGCTCCCATAATTAACTATTCAATTTAAATTCAAGCATAAAAGTAACTAATGGTTGTGAAATGAGATGAAGATGTATACCAAGGGCAGAGGTGGCAACCACTGCAAGTTTTCGGGTATGCTGAAGGAGAAGCTACAGGACGTTGTGCTCGGGATTGCCTGGAATCGGGCTGCCTAGAAGTGTGGGAGAATTGAGGGCTGGCCGGAACAGTTGACTGAAGACTATTCGGGCCCAGGCGGAGACGGATCTGGACGGGAAGTTCGGCGGCTGCTTGAGCGACGGACAGCTGTGGAGGGTTCGATCGGCTTCGTAACTGACAGAGGAAAGCTCGTCGGCTCTTGGGGAGGAGTCCAGAGGCGGCGCCGGAGCTGGATGGGGAGGGGAAAGGGGACGGAAGGTCGGCGTCGGGCTTGCAGAGGCGGCGCTGGGTGAGAAATCGAACGAAACCTAAACGGTTCGTTCAATCTCTTCTTCCAGCCGCTGTGAATAGTGGGGAGGGGTTATTTTTAAAGTGATATGTTTAGGGCTTTGGTACGGGCCTTGGTGGTGGGCTTGGGTTCTTTTCAGTGGGCAAAAGTAGGAGATTTTAACAAAAGGCCTCTCAAGGGAGAATGATTCTATAACTTAAATATTAAATAAAATAGTTAAACGTCCAAGCTTGCCCTAAACTAACCCTTCTCATAATTAACGGACCTATGCATTTAAGGTCTCGTTGGCCGGTCACACCAACGAGCCAAACCAAAACTTGCGCGAAAGCGTGCACGATACAAAAATACATCAAAAGCGCAAATAATGTGCGCGATACAACTCTACACTACACAATAATTCAAAAAATGCGTGAAAGTGTGTGCTACAATAATAAAAGACATGCGCGATAAAAAATAATAAAAACGATGCGACGCGGGTTGCATCAGCCGACCTGAAGGCCTCGCGGAAACTTCTCGCCCTACGCCCAACGATTGAGGTATGTAAATCTTCAAAGGCCTCCCGTCTTGCGGCAATTTCATGTTAGTTCTAACCTCGAATTCCTCGAGGGATTCCGCCCAGGCCCGGCTGTCGCGCGCGCTTGAGGCTTCTCTCCGGTGCGATATCGCTCTGCAGAAGGCTGAACTCAAAAAAGCGCAGGGAGCCAACGTACTGGTTCCGCGGCCGCCCGCCGAGAAGGTCCTGCGTCATCAATACTCTAACTACGAAATAATGGTGATGCTGCAGGAAAACGCCCAGGCGGCCTCCAGGACCGTGATCCAGGTGCTGCGGGAGTCGGGGTTCCTGAACGAAGGCGGCGAGACGCTTACGGCACGCGAGATCCTTCCCTGGCTGTATAGGCCCATCCCAAAGCCCGCGGGAGAGGACAACTCGTCAAGCGGAAGCGGATCAAGCTCCTCCAGCGAGAAGTCCGACGACTCTTCCTGAAGATTTCCCGTCTCATTTTTTGCCTTGTAATTTTTTCTCTTTTTGATCTTCCATGTAATGGGCAAGACCCCAAAACTGTAATTTTTTGAGATAGTAAAGTTAAATCCTCTTTTTTACCGAAATGCCTTTTTTGTAGTTAATTTTTGTTTTTTATCTATTGTTATTCGCCAATGCTGCCGAACTTTCGCTCAAACCTTAGGCTCTTTGGAGATGACCGCGCGAGACCCTTACTCGCTGAGCAGAGTTTACCAGAGGTTTCTTTGCTGAGGGGATCTTGCCGGGATGGTCTTATCGAGAGGCTATTGTGCGAGACCCTCTCTTTATGCTGATCATTCGTACTCGTTTTTGAGCTTTCGCCTACGCCTTAGGCTCTTAGGTTATGATTGCAGCCCGTTCGTCGAATAATTCGAGTAAACTTCGCCGAGATGGGTATGCTGATATGGGCATGCCAAAAAGGCATACCAAGAAACCCCTGCCGAGAGGTAGATGCTGAGATGAGTCTACCTTTCCTTATCTCTACTTAGGATAGATGCCAACTATTTGAGAACCTGTTGGCGAAGTACTTCGTAATGATCGTCATGGGCCTAACTCCCCCGTCAGATAGGTGAGAGCCTGACAACGGGAGTGGCTCCAGAACTGATTAGCTCCAGACTTGATTATTCCAAGCATTTTGCGTCTTGCCACCGAGTGGGCCTTCGATTCTGCAAACCTTTTTTTGCTTTCCCCCAAGCGAGCCTACGACCCTGCCAGCTAGTGAGAGTCTGGACAGCGGGTCTACTCGGGGCCGAGTGCGCCTTCCAGCCCTGCCAGCTAATGGAAGCCTGGACAGCGGGATCATCTCGGGGTCTTTCAAAATCGCAAACCTTTTTTCCTTTCCCCCCAAGCGAGCCTACGACCCTGCCAGCTAGTGAGAGCCTGTACAGCGGGTCTACTCGGGGCCAAGTGCGCCTTCCAGCCCTGCCAGCTAATGGAAGCCTGGACAACGGGATACTCTCGGGGTCTTCCCTTACCCTCCAAACGAGCCTATGACCCTGCCAGCTAGTGAGAGCCTGGACAGCGGGTCTACTCGGGGTCGAGTGCCCCTTCCAGCCCTGCCAGATAATGGAAGCCTGGACAGCGGGATCCTCTCGGGGTCTTCCCTTACCCCCCCCCCCCAAGCGAGCCGACAACCCTGCCAGCTAGTGAGAGTCTGGACAGCGGGTCTACTCAGGGCCGAGTGCGCCTTCCAGCCCTGCCAGCTAATGGAAGTCTGGACAGCGAGATCCTCTCGGGGTCTTTCAAAATCGCCAAACTTTTTTCCTTTCCCCTCAAGCGAGCCTACGACCATGTCAGCTAGTGAGAGCCTGGACCGCGGGTCTACTCGGGGCCGAGTGTGCCTTCCAGTACTGCAAGCTAATGGAAGCCTGGACAGCGGGATCCTTTCGGGGTCTTCCCTTACCTCCCAAGCGAGCCTACGACCCTGTCAGCTAGTGAGAGGCTGACAACGGGTCTACTCAGGGCCGAGTGCGCCTTCCAGCCCTGCCAGCTAATGGAAGCCTGGACAACAGGATCTTCTTGGGGTCTTCCCTTACCCCCCAAGCGAGCCTACAACCCTGCCACTTAGTGAGAGCCTGACAACAGGTCTACTCGGGGCCGAGTGCGCCTTCCAGCCCTGCCAGCTAATGGAAGCCTGAGCAGCGGGATCTACTCGGTGTCTTCCCTTACCCCCCAAGAGACCCTACGACCTTGCCAGCTAGTGAGAGCCTGACAGCGAGTCTACTTTGAGTCGAGTGCGCCTTCCAGCCCTGCCAGCTAATGGAAGCTTGAACAGCGGGATCCTCTCGGTGTCTTCCCTTACCCCCCAAGCGAGCCTACAACCCTGCCAGCTAGTGAGAGCCTAACAGCGGGTCTACTCGGGGCCGAGTGCGCCTTCCAGCCCTGCCAGCTAATGAAAGTCTGGGCAGCGAGATCTACTCGGGGTTTTGCAAACCACAATTTCTTTGCAATCTTCAAAAGAAACAAACATGAGACCATTCAATGAATTCATTATAATAGGATTTATAATCTTACCCCCAACTAAGGGTAGAAACGCTTCAGACCGTCGCCACTCCAAGTATGGCTCATGGTCGCCCCCTCCACATTCTGGTGATGGTAGCCTCCCGACGCCAAGGCCTTTTCAACTATGTAGGGACCTTCCCAATTTGGATTGAGCTTCCCAACTGCTGCCGACCTTCCTGCGGCGTCGACTTTATTCAGGACTAGATCTCCCTCTTTGAATTGTTTGGTCCTGACATGTTTGTCAAAATACTTGGCCATCCGGCGCTTGATCTCCTCCTGCCTGATGACAGTCACGTCTCGAATCTCTTCCACCATATCCAGCGAGAGTCGTAGCTCCCCTTCATTTTCTTCCCTCCATTCCTGATCTCCGCCACTAGCGGTTGTGACTTGCGGCGACCGAACCTCAAATTCCACGGGCAAGACCGCCTCACACCCGTGTGAAAGCTTGAAGGGGGTTTCTCCGGTGGCCGTGTTGGGGGTTGTCCGCAGAGCCCACAATACTGAGGGGAGCTGCTCCACCCAACTCCCCCTCATGTTCTCCACCTTCTTCTTAAGCAGATTCACTATAATTTTGTTTGCCGCCTCCACCTGACCGTTGCTCCTGGGATGGTGAACAGAGACAAACTTGAGGTCAATCCCTAGCTGGGTGCAGAAATTGATGAACTCTTCGCTTGCAAACTGGGGTCCATTGTCCGTGACAATGGCTTGAGGCAACCCATGTCGACAGATGATCTCCCCACATACAAAATTTATGATGACTTGGGAGGTTACCTTGGCCAACGCCTTGACCTCCAGCCATTTTGAGAAATAATCAATCATAACTAGAAGAAATCTTCTCTGCCCGCTTGCCGGGGGAAAAGGCCCGACCAAATCCATCCCCAGATGGCGAAAGGGCATGGCGCCGTGATGCTTTGAAGCCTTTGAGCTGACAAGAATTGGAGGGAGGCGTGGAGCTGATATTTTTGGCACCTCCTTGCAAACTCTGTCGTATCCTTCCTCAAATATGGCCAAAAGTACCCCTGCCTGACCACCCTTGCCTCCAAAGTCCTGCCTCCTGAATGACTGTCTCATTCGCCCGAGTGCACTTCTTCCAAAATCCACGGGATTTCCTCCTCGACGCATCGCGCCAGAAACCCTGACAACATCTTCCGATGCAACCCTCCTTCGTGCATTAGGTAATGTGCTGATTTGTGCTTGAAGCCCTTCGCATCTTTGGTCCCTTCGGGAAGTTTGCCGGTAGTCAAGAAAGCTACGAAGGGATCCACCCATGAGGACCGCCGTTCCACTTCCATCAACCCTCCTTCCTCGATCGCCGGGTGGAACATCTCGGTCAAAGTTCCTCCACCCCGGGGCCCAAACTTAGCCAACCGATCGGCTGTTGCGCTCTCCTCCCTGGGGACATGTTGGATAGAGAATGTCCGGAACCCGCCGACCATCACCCTTACATTGGACAAGTACTTCATGAGGGTAGGCTCCCTAGCATCATACTCACCCCTGATCTGTGACGCTACAACCAACGAGTCTGTGAACACTTCCACGTCATGTACCCCGAGTTCCTTGGCCAGTCGCAGCCCTGCTATGACGGCCTCGCACTCCACCTGATTGTTTGTGACGGGGAAGCGCAAGACCGCAGCCTGCTCTATGATGACCCCCTGAGGGCTTACCAACACTACCCCTCCCCCCAGAGAATGCTTCCTTGAGGCTCCATCAACTAACATCTTCCAAGCCTCTCGCGGTGGAGGCTTCTCACCCTCCACCTCGACGACGTAGTCGGCCAAGAAATCGGCCACTACTTGTGCCTTAATGGAGAGTCGTGGCACAAAATTGATATCAAATTCGCTTAGCTCGATGGACCACTTGGCCAGCTGCCCCAAGTGCTCCACCCCTTCGAAAATCTTGCGTAGGGGATGGTCCGTCACTACCTTGATTGAATGGGCCTGAAAGTATGACATGAGCTTCCTAGCCGAGATGACCAAGGAGAAGGCCAGCTTCTCCAACATGGGGTAATAGAGCTCAGCCTTCTTTAAGATTCTGCTGAGGTAGTAGACGGGTAACGACTTCTTCCCCTCTTCCCTGAGCAGGACAGAGCTTACGGCCTCAGTCCCCACCTCGAGGTATAGAGCTAGATCCTCCCCCTCCCTCAGGCTCTGAAGAAGCGGCGCTTGGGAGAGCTGACCTTTCAATGACCGGAAAGCCTCCTCGCATTCTTTCGTCCCCTCGAACTTCTGGTTTCCCCGCAGCATCCTAAAGAAAGGTGATCATTTCTCCCCGGCCCGGGAGAGGAACCTACTTAGCCCGGCGAGCTTACCCGTCAAACGCTGAACCTCCTTAACGTTGCGCGGCGACTCTAGCTCCATGATACCCTTCACCTTATATGGGTTAGGCTCCACCCCTGCTGGGGTGAGGAGGTGACCAAGGAACTTTCCCCGGCTTGCCCCAAAGACACACTTCTAAGGGTTGAGCCTCATCTTGAACTTTCTCAGGATGGCGAATGTCTCTTCCAAGTCGAATAGATGTGAATCCACATCCCTACTCTTCACCATTAGATCATCTGCATAAACCTCCAGATTTCTACCCCTCTGACTTTGGAAGACCCGGTCCATCATACGTTGGTACGTAGCCCTCGCGTTATTTAGCCCGAAGGACATCATCTTATACCTGAAGCATCCCTCCCTCGTGATGAAGGAGACATCCATGCGAATCTGAAGGTAACCTGAAAAAGCATCCAAAAAACTCATAATAGAAAAACCGACGGCTGAATCAACCAGCGCGTCGATCCGAGGCAGGGGGTAGCAATCCTTATGACACGATTTATTTAATAGCGAAAAGTCTACGCACACACGCCACTTCTCTTCTCCTTTCTTTACCATTACCACATTTGAGACCCAACCTGGATACTGGATCTCCAAGATGAAACCTGCGTCAAAAAGCTTCTTGACCTCTCTGCGAATGGGCTCCTCCAGCTTGGTGGCGATGATCCTCATCTTCCGTCGGATGGGACGCGTTGCGGGGTCCAGATTCAGACGGTGGCACGCCACGTTCGCATCGATGCCCGACATGTCTGCCTCACTCCAAGCGAAGATGTCGACGTTCCTTTGGATGCACTCCCACATCCTCTCCTGATCTTCAGGGCTCAAGCCGCCGCTAATCCGCACCCTCTCCGTCTTCCCTGCCCTGGTGAAGACCTCTATCTTCACGACCTCCTCCACCGGTTCCAGCCGGGACCGCTCTCCGTTGCTCCTCGGCTCCTCCTCCTGCCCGAACTCTTCCTCCCCTCCTACTTCCTCCACCTCCATCGCCTCCAACAGGCTCTCCCTCGGCTCCACTTCTTCGCCTCCCTAGGCCTCGACCCCAGCTTCTCCCTCTCCCCGCTTCTCCTCCACAGCTTTCTCTCCAGCCCCTCCCAGGCTTGCTTCTCCCTCCTCTACAACTTCCTCCCGCGCTGCCATCTCCTTCTCCAACTTCTCCGCCTCTGTCATCTAGGATATGATGTTGACGGCAGTCACATAGCACTGTCTCGCCCCCTTCGGATCCCCCCTGACCTGACCTGGACTCCTCCGTTGCTAAACTTGAGACATTGATGGAAAGTGGAGGGGACGCAACAGAAAGAACTGACGAGGGGGCGCCCAAAAATGACGTTGTAGCTTCTTAGAGCGTCAACGATGACGAACCGACAGTTCCTCGACACTCCCCCCCAACTTCACGTGCAGTCCCACTCCTCCCTCAACTTCCTTCCTCTCCCCTGAGAACCCGAACAACGGTCCATCTGAGGCCAAAACCCTCTGGGCCTCCACCTTCATCTCATTGAATGCCTTCTTGAAGATCACGTTCCCAGAGCTTCCGTTGTCCACCAGATTGCTGGAGATCGTGAAATTCTCTACGACCGTCTGGATCACCAAGGCGTCACAGAACGGGTCCTCGTAGTCGGGCATATCCTTTGATGAAAAAGTGATTTTTTTCCTCCGGGGGAGGAACCTGGGAGGTCGAGGTGGCGCTCCTTCGGTACATGGTTTGGAAACTCCCCTTATGAGTGGTTTCAATCCCAACTCCCCTGTGGATCACTCTGATCCCTCCTCGGGCCCCCTCATCTGCCCGGTCCTCGCATTTATCCTCTCCCCCAGGCAGAAATCCTCACGGGCGGCTGCTGCCACACCTGCCCCATGGCCTACCTTATCTCCAGAAACTCTGGGCAGGTGGTCGTCGCGTGACCTTCCTCCTGATGGAAGTCACAGAAAGGCAACGCCACCCTGCCTTTCCTTTTCCTCGCTCCTCCTCGAGCTCCTCTCCTTCCTCCTCTACCTCGGGCGATCTCCATTGCCTCCTGTTGCCGCGGGAGGGGGGCCCTCTGCCCTTGTCTCCGCTCCGGCTGATTGAACCTTCCCTGCTCACTGAAGTTATCCCTGCCTTGGAAGCCTCCCCCATGCCCCTAGGGATGCCCTTCTTGGGGTCTCCAGCCCAACTGGTAGTTCGGCTCCCGCTGCCTCCAACCCGGGTGCTGCCCTTGATGCCCCTGAACTCTGGGCTCCTCTCTCCTCCTCTGCTCTCTCTGCTCTCTCTGCTCCCTGCTCGTGGCTCCTTCACATCCTCCTCCGCCAACTTGGCTAACTTCTTCGCGAACGTCGGGTTGGCCGCCTCGATCTCTATCTCCTTCGCCACCCTCTCCATCAGCTCCTCGGAAAAGAGGGGGGGGGTACTCTCTTCAGCTCCATGCTAAAGAAACTCGACCCCAACCCGAGGGTGGAAGCGAACATCATGGTGTACCCCGACATCTCCTGGACCTGTAGAATCTTCTCCTGGAACCTATCAACATAGCGTCTCAGCGTCTCCTTCGGCTTCTACTTGATGGCAAACAAGCACTCCGTCGACTTCTTCCTCTTCTTTGACGTCGAGAACCTCAACAACAATCTTCGACGCAAATCCTCAAAGCAGTAGATAGAACTCGTGGGCAACTGGTGAAACCAATCCCTAGCCTTCTCTTTCAAAGTGATGGCAAAAGGCCTGCACTTGAAGGCGTCCGACATCTGCCTTATTGAAACAACATCCTCGAACCATTGTACATGCTGCACGGGGTCGTCCCTGCCCTTGTAGTAGGACATGTCGAGCTCTCGAAACCCGTCTGAAACCGGGGCCGAGATGATAGGCTTGCTAAAAGGGCTTCCGCCCACCACCTGGTTAGAGCGCATGTCTCGGGATCTCGGCTCGCTGAGCCCGTCAGCACTAACCTGCCCGGGGAAGAGCTCCCGCCCGGCGACATCCCTCTCGCCAACCTCTGTCGGGACCTCCTTTCAGGGACGTTGTCCGGGAGCGTTCTCGCCTAATGACGGAGCCGTAACCACTGGAATCTGAGGCGTCGCTCACTCGCTCCTTGCCGAGAACGCCAAATGGATGGTCTGCAAGACTTCCCGCCTGAAGTCTTCCAGCATCCCCAACGTCACCCCACTCGCCTGAGGTGGAGAACCTTCCGAGTCTGCTCCCTCGTCCTCGCCTCTGGCCATGAGACCTAGCCTTAGGATTTTCTTGTATCAGCTACGGTCCACGCTCACCGCACCAGAACTGTTGGAACCAGAAACTGGCCCCAACGAGAGTTCAGACCCTGGGGTGTAGCTAACACCTACTTTTCCCAAGCCCAGGCCCCTGACCAGACACAAGGAACAAATAAACCGACTCCAGGCTACAACACGGAGGTCCCTCCACTAACCCGGAAGTTCTCAGAGCGCTTCCCCTCCTTAGACAAGTGTTGAGCTAAGGATACCTCAAAAAGCGCTGCAAAACTTCAAAAAATGAGAAAGCTTGCCTTCTGAGGTATCATGTGGGTCTATTTATAGAATCCAAAAAGTTGGTCTGCTAACAACCAAATTTCGCTGTTCAAAAATGCTATATGCAGCCCAAAGTTGCCTGCTAACAGCTAAACTCTGTTGTTCTGAGTAGTTAAATGCAGACCTCCAAGGGTATCCACTATCCAGGTAATTTTACCCCTGGACCCTACTGGGCGGAAACCCTTCCGTTGATCCACATGGGCTTCCCGCTCATCCAGGTGGAAACCCTTCCGCATGCCCTGTCGAAAGGCTAATTTTCGGCTGAGTGCGAGTTTGCCTACCCCACTCGCCTGCTCTTATAAGAGACAGCCAAATCCAAAAGCGTTGAGAGCTTTGAGTGGAAAGACTTCACTCGACGCTAGAGACTAAACAACGTGGAGACGCATCACTCAACGCCAACTCTGAGGGCCTCCCGCTTACCCGGGCGCAAGCCTTCTCGCATGCGCCGGACGGGAACCCTTCCGCCTATTCTTTTTGCCTGACCCGATTAGCTTAAAGCCCACTCAAACCGGGATCCCAGACCCTTAGATCTTATTCGGCGAATATGGGGTTGTACAAAATCTATGATGTTTCTTATAGATACACGACTTACAACTTAAATTAGAAAAGTCTCATCAGGGAAAGCTTAACATAAGATCAAAAGTGGATGATGGAAAAGCATCGATGCTAGTCAACAGTATGGATGAATGCAATAATAGTAGGAACATGAGGAGGAATGTGTAATTGCATACTCTGTATCTAAAAATCTTATATAACAAAGGAGAAAAGAAAGTTATGGAGCACTTATTAGCTCGGGTAAGACTACTAACAAAGATCAAGTTAAAATTAGAACCGGTCACTTAGAGAACATAACACGTCGATCAGGGAGCTAATGACGACCGACTGTGGCGAACCTAGGGTTTTCTTCTGACCCGGGCACCAAGTTGAAGATTTAAATTTTTGATGACGTATTTATTTTTCATTGTGAAAAAATGTCGTGGTAATGAATATGTAGAATAGAGAAACAAAGATGAAAAGACGAATAGAAAGATGGAAAAACATTGAGGAAGAAGAAATGCAGTGAAGCTTTTAGGTTTACCTTATTTCAAACATATCCTCTCTCAGGTTTGCTTTGAAGTGAAAGGAAATGATGACTCTCAGGTTTTGTTCTACTCTCAGTTTTAAGTTTTAACTTGTTATGGGCTAAAATTTTAATGAATATTTTGGATCTTTTTGGGTCATTGTATGTATTATTTCATGAATACACTGGTTTAGAGTTTGATTCTTTAAAAGTGGCCAACAAAATACCTGTTAAAGGCACAAGTTGAAATCAAACTTAGAAAGTAGAAGGATGAAACCTCACAACAAGTTGATGGCAGCTATCACAACTAAAGCATAAACCCGAAAAATTCTTTACCAAGTGAATTGAAGGGAAGAATATCAGTACAAAAAAATCCCAAAGATAGTATTGAATCAAGCTCAGTTGTAGAAGCTCAGGAAGTAAAATAAAAGATCATCCGAGTGAAAAGTCTTGTTTGGTTTAACCTAAAATTAGAAATAGAGAGAAAACTATTGTAGATAGTAGTAGGGAAACATAAATGGATAGAAGAGAATGAGGCTGACAAGCAGATGAATAATTGATTCTAAACAAAATTAATCTCTAAACTGCTAGCAATCCATCCTGAGAAGTCAAAAATGGATGAAATCTCCTACGAAATTAAAATAAAATAAACAAAATTCCTACTTACAAAAGGGTTCAAGTTAATGGTTTTGTCCACCAAAGTGGAGATGAGCTTACCTTTTCACTAATGGCGCCTTGAACGAGGAGTGTATCCGTGGAGACGCTGAAGAAGATGTATCCAGGTACCTCCTTCTCAGAGTGCTGGAGTGCCTCCCGCCGGTATGCATCCAACAAGCGATATCTGCGGGCAATGAGGAAATGAGGCGGTAAGCTTGCAGAAATTCACCAGCGGTCCCTCCGGGACTGGGAAATGGATGGAGCTTGCACCAGGCGTGAAGCTGGTGAAATTACCGCTAGGAAGAAAATTTTAAGAAGGCCTAGCAGAACGCGGAAGTGATAGAAGAAATTAGGACTCGTCGCAGTCGTCTTTGCTAGGGCACGCTTTGTTCTGTTCTTCACTAGGGCATACAAACTGAAGAGAGGCCATCGTTCCCTCTTCGGGGTTTCGCTGAGCTCTGTATGCGAGGAGCCTAAAAAGAGGCGGGTCACATAAATGAGGAACCGGGCGGCTAAGCGGGCATAGATGGAAATCACGATTTTTTTTTACCCGGGTGTGCCTCCACATGGGTCCGCCAGTGACGATCGAGACCGTTCATTTCAACCAGATCGATGATCTAGGAATTTTAGTATTTTATTTGTATTCTTCTATTTTTTATTTAACATGTTTTTAAGGTCGTCATGATTAGAGAATCATGATTGTTTATTGTCCCTCGTTAGTTTATAAAGATAGGTAGAAGTCTCATTGATGGGTATTAAACGTTGAGTGAAGAATCTCCCATTTTGATCATCCGGTTCCGAAGCCAAAATTCCAAATGTGACGCTGGGAAAACCCAACCTTTTTCCTTGGCCGGTCTTCCCCTTTCCCCTCCCATTATCTTAGCCGACCACTACAAGTAACCACCATTTTTTCCTCCTTTCCACCTGTGCGCCTCCTCTCAGTCTCAACCAACCCCTTTGTGCTTTCTCCTCTCCTCACCACCCATGCCCCCTTTATTTAAGGGGAGATTCAACCCTCTTCCCACTATCCCCCTCAATAAACCCCACTACCTACCATTAACTACCAATAACCATGCTAGTCATTCTTAACCATCCCCCCCCCCCCCCACTCCTGAAGCCTCATTCAACACTCCCAATCACCAAAACTTTGTGGCTGAAACAATCACACTTTGCCCCATGTTTTTGGCAGTTATTGTCAAAACCGCCCCTCCCAGTCACAAACCCCACACCTAGTCACTAAACCGAGTCCCCTTTTGAGTCAACCAGCCTAAACCAACCACTCCTCTGCCAAACTCTCCCATATTGTTTTACCCTCCCAGGACGACCCTGATTTAGTTCCTGGACGCTCGCCTAGGCTCAGGAACCTCTCACCACCACACACACAAACGCACACACATCATCTATTATCCCTCTTAAGATCTCCCCAGAGACCAGTGAACCCCTCCCAAACAAACCAGCCCCCATTGAACCATTCCAGCCCTCCTCTCGAACATTCTCGAGCCCCCTCCTTTGCAGCCAGCCCCTCCCAGCCCCAGAACTCAACGAAACAGCAACCCCGCCGTGTCATCCAGGCATCTTATTCTCTCCTAGCAGTCCAGGCGTACCCTCCCAGTGCATCTTCTGCCCCCATGACCTCTTCGGACATCCCCGGAGCCTTCTACCTCGTAAACATTGTTTTTGGATTGATTATGATTTCTTTAGTGTCTAATTGCGAGTTTACTCACTGTTTTTTGGTATATTAATTTGTAATCATTAGTTGCAAGTTTCTTGTTACTTGTTTGGCCTTTTTCTCTTGTGTAATGATTTTTCCGCATTCTCATATATATACTGTATTACATGTTTTACTATTTTGGAGCTCAACTTGATTGTGACTTGTGTTATATTGCTTTATAAAATTTATTGTTGCAAATTTAGTCGTCGGATTGTTGTTGGCACATTAGAATTCCACCCATTCATCCTCCTTGGTTCCGTTAACCTACCCTACGTCAAATGGGAGGCCCTACCCTCTAAAGCCTGAGATGGGTCATGACGCCATTGACAAGAGTTATGTACCTTGGAGCAGTCGACTTAGCATATTTTGATGAAAAATGTGGTTTAATATGGGATGTAATTTCAGAATATATAATTCAAGAAGCAGTATGAGATAAATAGGATATACCTTGTGTTGCAATAGCTGAAATGTGAGCTGGAGATGTTGGCCAAGTAAACTGAAAGTGAGCAGTTAGATCTTAACTTTCTTCTAAACTAGAGTTAATGTAAAAAGTCACAGCACAAAGCTAAAGAAGGAAAAACAAGCACACAGACGACACAAGGAGCTATAGTGGTTCCCCAATCAACCTGGGTACATCCACTCTTCTACCATCCTGGTAGGAATCCACTGCAGGATGAGTTGATCAGGTGTCCTGGGCACCAATGAGCTTTTGATAAGGTGCTCAAAAACCAAACCAGATTTTTTTGATCAGGTGTCTTGCCACCACTGAGTGTTGATAAGGTCTCAGAAACCAATCACAAACTTTTGAAGGGAGTTTGAAAAACCCTTTACAGAGGTGGGGATGAGAGAGTGATGAAAGTCTTCTTTTCTCAATCACAATGAGAAGACTATGTGGATTCAGTGATGTTGTCAAAGCTCCCCCTGAGATGTAGAATAGTTCAGGAGTGGAAGCTTTGCTTCAGGGTGTAGGCCTTCAAGTTGATGTTGCTCTCCAACAAGCTTTTAGACTGATATGAATTGATTGTCTCTTGAAAGCCTAGAGCAGAGGAAGAAGATGATGTTGATTTGCTGTAAGAAAACTTGTAGCTAAGTTCTTCTTTGTTGAGAGAAAAAGCCTTCTTGAATATTCTCTCTCTATCTCTTCTATTCTGTCGAGTGCTGTATTTCTCTTCTTATTTTCTCTGTAAGATATAATATCTGTATATTTAATGCCTGAAGAATTCAAGCATTTGAATTCTTTCTATCTTGGAATGGCTAAATCAATTCCCGAGAATGGAATATGTCTTGAGAAATCAATTGACATTTAATCTCTGTAATAAGCCATATTTTATACTGTCATTCAAACGGCTATATTTGATAGCATTAAATCTGAGAGCTATAAATGCCTGCAGTTAAGCCTTAATTAAATCTGCCAGCTGTAAATAAGAAGGTCTGAAAAACGGTATAGGAAATCGCCAAGCTAAATCTTAAAGCTTCTTCAAACTGGGTTCGGAGATCGTTGATCTCCGCTCAGAGATAGTTGAACTGAGTTCAGAGATTTTGAACTGCATCTTAATTTTAAAGCTTCTTCAAACTGGGTTCAGAGATAGTTGATCTCCGCTCAGAGATAGTTGAACTGAGTTCAGAGATTTTCTTCCAGCAATTTTCTGAACTTCAAATCTGAACTTCTCTGGAATTTTTCTGAATGACCAAACCTGGAAATAATCCTATGACCCATGACTATACATTTTGGGTTAATCTAATAAACCCTAATAGTGATCCTTACCCAAATCCAACCTTGGATTCCAACAATCTCCCCCTATTTGGGTGAGGACACTATTCACATAAAATAAAACACAAAGCAAAAATAATCTGCCTGATTTAAAAGTTTTTCAACAGATGTACAAGGGTACTTTGAGAAATAAAATACAAGAAAAAAAAACTACTAGAGAATCCTAATAAGCAATTTTCTTTACACATAAAATTGACAATCTCCCCCTATACAGCTACTGTCGTATCCTCTGCATTTCCTGAAAAGAGAGGTTAGGAGTTCTGGACCCAGATTACCTTGGGTCCTATTTTTCTTTCACAATAATAATTTGAAATAAAAGAATAAAAATTTCTGTTTTGAAATTCTGAGTTCGACGAAAAATATTTTCGTCGATCTGAGTTCGACGTTCGTCGTTCTCGGTTCGACAAAGGGTATTTATTTCGTCGATCAAGATTTTCTGACCAGAAATCTCTGTTCCGAGATCGTCGACCTGAGTTCGACGAAGAGTGTAGTTTTCGTCGAGCTCCGTTCGACGAACTATGTTGAACATGAATTTTCTGAAATTTTTTAATCTGTTTTGGTAAAAATTCAGTTATGTTGTCAAAATCAAGGGAAGAGATAACCTGATCCTCTTCTGATTCACATTCTGATTCTCCATCAGAGACTGATTCTTCATCATGTCTGCTGCATGAAGCATTTATTGTCATTAGGCAAAACTCTCTTGCTCTTGACTCTTCTTCATCTTCAGTTGTACAGGATGAAGCTTCAGAGTCACTCCAAGATTCAGTATTTAATGTTTTTTCTTTTGTTGATCCAGCAGCCATTGCTGTGAGGGAGTCCCAGATGTCTTTTGCTGAAGTACATTCAATAACTCCTTCAAAAATGTCATCAGACATTGATTGAGCAAGGATGTCCATTGCTCTTGCATTAGCAATCTTTAGCAATTTTTGAGCTTCTGTCCATTGAGGTGATGGAGCAGCATTCATGCTTGTTGTTTCCAATGGTTGATAAGGACCTGTCAAAATAGAATTGAAAATGACTTCATCAATAGAGTTCATAAAAAGCCTAATCCTTGTCTTCCATAGTGCAAGCTTATCCAGATTGCACTTAGGAGGTCCAGTGCTTGAACATTCTTCATTTTGTGCCATGAAAAACTCTCAAGAAATTTAAGATCTATCAGATCGTTTTGGTTCAGGTGTTAGCCTGTGCAACCACTAAGGTGTGGTATTTTAACCAACCTGGAAGATGTGGTATTTTTAACCAACCTCCCTCTGATACCAATTGAAAGTGAGCAGTTAGATCTTAACTTTCTTCTAAACTAGAGTTAATGTAAAAAGTCACAGCACAAAGATAAAGAAGGAAAAGCAATCACACAGACGACAAGGAGCTATAGTGGTTCCCCAATCAACCTGGGTACATCCACTCTTCTGCCACCCTGGTAGGAATCCACTGCAGGATGAGTTGATCAGGTGTCCTGGGCACCAATGAGCTTTTGATAAGGTGCTCAAAAACCAAACCAGATTTTTTGATCAGGTGTCTTGCCACCACTGAGTGTTGATAAGGTCTCAGAAACCAATCACAAACTTTTGAAGGGAGTTTGAAAAACCCTTTACAGAGGTGGGGATGAGAGAGTGATGAAAGTCTTCTTTTCTCAATCACAATGAGAAGACTATGTGGATTCAGTGATGTTGTCAAAGCTCCCCCTGAGATGTAGAATAGTTCAGGAGTGGAAGCTTTGCTTCAGGGTGTAGGCCTTCAAGTTGATGTTGCTCTCCAACAAGCTTTTAGACTGATATGAATTGATTGTCTCTTGAAAGCCTAGAGCAGATGAAGAAGATGATGTTGATTTGCTGTAAGAAAACTTGTAGCTAAGTTCTTCTTTGTTGAGAGAAAAAGCCTTCTTGAATATTCTCTCTCTATCTCTTCTATTTTGTCGAGTGCTGTATTTCTCTTCTTATTTTCTCTGTAAGATATAATATTTGTATATTTAGTGCCTGAAGAATTCAAGCATTTGAATTCTTTCTATCTTGGAATGGCTAAATCAATTCCCGAGAATGGAATATGTCTTGAGAAATCAATTGACATTTAATCTCTGTAATAAGCCATATTTTATACTGTCATTCAAACGACTATATTTGATAGCATTAAATCTGAGAGCTATAAATGCCTGCAGTTAAGCCTTAATTAAATCTGTCAGCTGTAAATAAGAAGGTCTGAAAAACGGTATAGGAAATCGCCAAGCTAAATCTTAAAGCTTCTTCAAACTGGGTTCGGAGATCGTTGATCTCCGCTCAGAGATAGTTGAACTGAGTTCAGAGATTTTGAACTGCATCTTAATTTTAAAGCTTCTTCAAACTGGGTTCAGAGATAGTTGATCTCCGCTCAGAGATAGTTGAACTGAGTTCAGAGATTTTCTTCCAGCAATTTTCTGAACTTCAAATCTGAACTTCTCTGGAATTTTTCTGAATGACCAAACCTGGAAATAATCCTATGACCCATGACTATACATTTTGGGTCAATCTAATAAACCCTAATAGTGATCCTTACCCAAATCCAACCTTTGGTTCCAACATAAACCCCCTAGACTGTGATGGTTTCCTTGATTTATGGATTACGAGTCTCTACCGCAGGAGAGTAGAAATAGTCAGCGACATGTTCCACACAGATCATTGGTTGTGCTGTCAGTTTTTGAAAACATGTCTCATTGTGTCCAGACTTACCACATGAGCACATAATGCAAGAAGACCTTAGTTGGAGGTATGTTCTATGGTGATGTCTTATGGAGTTTTGTCCATTGAATTGAGCATTCATGCCTGATTGTTACCATCATCACGAAGACGTTGTTTTGAAGCATTAGTAGTAATGGACTGAGCTATGTGATGGAGATGTTCGTGCATCCCAAGGAATCAATGGAAGGAATTAGCCCATTAATGATAATATTCATGATCAGTAAAAAAGATAGTGATAATGTGAAGCACCTCACGAGCTTCGGGAGGATGATGGGATGAAACTGCTAAAGCAATGCTCGTGGAAGCATATAATGAGGTGGCCATTTTGAAAGACCAAAAAATTCAGGAGAAGTTTGAAGGTAGATAATGATGGGGATCCATCAAATCATGCTCCAGGAGGGGTTCGCCGCAAGGCGGGACCCACGTTCATTTATTCACGCAAGAATAAATGATCGGATTGCCGATCGGACTTCGCGGTTGTGTCCGGGACGTCGCCGCGAGTCAAAACACTATATTATTGTATTTTTTCAGTTTATTATTGATGTATTTAGGGGCCGAATCCACCGACTGATCATAGCCGTTAATGGGGGATGCCCTAGCTTTTCTTTTCTTATAAATAGGAGTCTTGAGGGCTGAATTCAGTCATTGCAGAATTTGGAGAACTTCATTCCCGGATTCTAGCGATCCCTCCCCGGTGCCGACGTTGTGGAACCCTAGGTGACAATTCCTAGGTGTCTTTCTTTCTCCCCAAGGTACTACCTATCCATAGCCTCCTTTTCCCCACCTCGACTCCTCCATCCACCACCCAGAATCACCCCTACAGCCCGCTGAAACCCCACCGACAATTTCCTGCAAACAGTTCTAGTTACTGTTCAATAATAATAATCACTGTTCATTTCCAAAGTATGTTTTGATTTTTCATGTAGACGGTTCCTCACCTCCACCGCCAGTCCCTGCCTTCCGCGTCCCCTCCTTGCTACAGGTAAGCCGACCACTCCCCTTCAGCCTCCCATCTAGCCGACCACCCTCCTCCCCTACACACCACCCGGAAACCTCCTCAAGCCCTAGCCGGCCACTCCATAAATCTCCCCTCCGTGGATCCACTACCAAATAGCCTCTATTCTCTAGATCACGCTAGATCCGAGAATTTCAGCCCTCCTTCCGACGTTTGCCTACACCCTTATTACCATTTTTGTCCGGATCTGCTCTTACACATTGGATCTACCCTCCCCCGGCCCGGATCTGCTTACACGTGTCCGGATCCACCGTTTTATTGTCTGTTTTCATCGTTTATCGCCGAGGACAGCCACCGCCACTGTCGCATCGCAACCGATTCCATCTCAGATCGCCGATCTACACATCCGGAGCTCAAATTCTTCAGTGTCTCGGTTCAACCCTCTACTTTGTGAGCTTTTGTAGTACTGTATTATTTGATTCAACATTTTCCATCTAGTGATTTCCTTATTTTGCTGCGATTCTTGTTTGTGGAAATTTGTTTTGGTACACTAATAATTTGCAGGTGGAAACATTCGCCGCGCGCTTCGCTTTGCCCCTCCGAGCGGAGGAAGCCATTATAATTTGCCCAAAATTAAATATTTGTTTTCTATTTAAATATTCATACAAAAGATGAAAATATTGTCCTTTTCACTTGTCATTCCAAGGAAATAAATGGCATATTCATACAAGAGATGTATGAGACTAGAATTGCGTTCTTAATTTGGGGCTAAGAAGACAGAAAGAAACGAATATACATGTGCATATTTACAATATGTATACTTATGCCTTGGTGTGCTGTCCATCTTGAATTGTTTGGAAATAAATTCTCTTAACCCACTCTTGTTATTCTCAGAATATGTTACTGATTAGAGGGAGCATGGAGCTAGGTGAGGGCTGATTTATCATGTTAGTTGGGCTGATTTCTCAGAATATGTCTACTTACAGTTTGGTCTTTTTTAGGCCACACTTCACTAAGTCAAAATTTTCTTTGGAAGTAAAAATGAGTGTTCATCATTTCTACCTAGGTAAATAAGTGCGGGACTTTCATGCGGGTATCTATTAAGTATTTCTAAAAAGAGAAACATTTCATTGGCTCAGACAATCACAAGTTGCACACTGATTTGGTGCTACTTATGCCAGTCTATCCTAATTATATAATTACGCGAGCTTATTGTGATTCTGTCTTTTCTGCGTCCCCTTGTTGTTGGCACTTAATATCTATTTTCATATGTTATCTACTATTTCAGTTATTAAACACACTTACAAACACCTGTTTTTAATGTTATGTTTCCAAGATAGTGATCCCACCATTTAAAATCACATCTGCTTATGGACCTTTGAATACAGTATAAAATTATCTTATAATAAGGTCTACATTGTATCTTTTTGTACAGGAAATATTGAATGTGCTGTATTTATCTTTTAACAGTTGTGGTTGCTACTTTTAATCAACAATTTTCTATGCTTCTTATTCATGTTATCATAAAATTATTAATTTCACTTCTTCCTTCACAAACATTGGATCATTTATGTTGCTCTGAGTGTCATTTAGCGATTCATCCATGTTTTAGACATTTCAACAGCACATTCTTAGTGTTTGTATTCTAGTTTATTGTTTGTATCAAGGTAACTCTTTTTATTTATGGAAGGATTGAACAATTCACTATAGTTCCTTAGTTCTGAAGAAAAGTTGCATATGATTGCCTATGTTGGAATTTATGTTGAGAAAGTGAATGTAAACAATAAATTTGATGGTAAAATATACATCACTGTTTTGGCATCATAATACACTGTTATATGGGCGGGAAAGTTAATAGTTTTCTCTTGAATATTACGCATTTGCAGTGCATATCATAGAGTCTTGTTCTATTTACTGGTGTAGATATTTGAAGCTGGAGACATTGTTTTGCTTGATGGGACACGCGATGTTGGTGCATTGAACAATCGCAGGCTAGCTGCTTTGTGTTGCAATGTTACTTCAGGATTTGAGGTATGCTAGCTCCTATCTCTCTTTTAAAGAAAAATATTTCTCTAAGATAAGAATTGTTATGATCATTATGTACTGAAGCCATAACATTGGTCATTCAGAATTTATGGGTTTTTTTTATTTTCTTTATTTCTTATTTGTGTAATCACATTTTGTGTTCTTCTCTGTGGGAGATGCGAACAATGCAGGCCTCCCGAGAGTTTATTTTATTGCAAGTCTTATTGGAGATGGTTATGGCACAAGTCTCGCATGTAATGAGAATGGTGCCAGTCTTGTTGGAGGGCTATGGTGTAGGCCTCAAGGATTATAGTTGTGGGGCAGGTCTTAAGCATCACTATTTTCTCATATGCGGACAAAGTTCACACCACTGTATTAAACCACCCGTTATTTTTGTTATGAAATGAGAAATTTGACTATGAGGAATGACACCATGGATGACAGGATGAGAGCTCTCTCTGACTTTGTTTTCGTAGAAATAGGATACCCTTATGCTTGTTGGTAAGAGGATACGTAAACATTGCGACATAGGTCATTTATTTGGACGAAGTTGACATTTTCATGTTAACCCATCCATTATAGTAGTAGTAGTAGTTGTTTTTATTGAGGAGCACACAGTTGATGAGGAATTCTATAGAACTATGTCCTTGTAGAAAAAAACATTGTGCTCGTTGCGGAGATGATGCACAACCGTTGCAGCATAGGTTATGTTGTAGCCGCCCACATGGACACCAGCATGTAAAAGGTTACGTGAGGGTAATTACTACCTGATGGGGATCGCGACACACATCGACTAACGCGATGATTAGAACCATTCGTCTTATGCGAATCGACGATCCGAGCTCTAGTTACTCTTTTCTTTTTTTTATTTCAAGTTGTATTTTTTTTATTTTGGAGTCGGAACAATCGGCCAGTCATAGTTGTTCACCGTTCTCCCTAGTGTCTATATATTGAGGGTGAGGGCTCTCATTTTGGGTATTGAAGGATTGAGTGTTGAAGTCAATCCCTTGATCACTTTGGTGCCGAAGCCGGGTCTTGGGTGCGAAGCCTTGGATCCCCACCACTGCCTTGTTGTCCACCACCTGCGCCCCTTCATTCCTCCACCAAGTTGTCGTCCACCACCTTCTTCCCCCACTCCAACAGCTGGCTTCATCCCCCTGCCTACCATCCCACTGCTATCCATAAATCTTTAAAAATAACCCCTTTATCCCCTCTATACCACCTCCGGTGATCACCGGAAAACGCCTCTGTCCACCTCCGGTGATCCACCACCATACATCTTATCATTTTATTTCATTTTTGTTTTTTGGTGATCGCCGGAAAACATCTCCGACGACCACCACCACCGGCTGCCACCTCCGTCCACCACCAACCACCATCAGCCGACAACCACCTCTATCACTCCATAACCACCTCCCAACTCCTTCCACTATCACATTACCCCCACCCTCTCCTAAATTTTAGGTCACTTTCCTAAAATTCCTCTCAACCCACCCATTCTCCACTCCCTCCACATTCCACTCCCCACTTTCATAGCAGTCAGCTCCCCTTCCTTGTTTCCCTTCCCATTTTTTTACGTGAAGCCACAAACTGCCCCCACTCCCTATTAACCACCCCCACCCTCCATCACTATCGTGGAACCACCCTCCCCATTGGCCCATTATCCGATACAACAATTTCCTCTCTCCTCCAGCCCTCCTCTCCCACCATTCCAGCCCCCTCTCTCCTCACTCACGTGGAACCACATAGCTCCCCACTCCCTGTACCGAGCCCTCCTCACCATCCCAGCAGCCCCACATTAATCCCCTTCCAGTAGACCACCTCTCTACAGCAGGCAATTCCTGGACAGCAAGCCTACGACCCTTCCAAACCCAGCCCGGTTGTTGTCCAGCCCCTCCATCCACATTTTCCAGCAAACCTCCTTCGTCCTGGAGTTTTCCCTAACCTTCCAGCCGGCTGCCAGTTTCCAGAAATCTGTCCAGCACCCTTGGACAGCACTGCCAGCAGCAGCCCACTACCTCCTGTCCATGGTGAAGTTCATCCCAGTGCTCCTAAGTACTGGACAACAAGTAGATTGTTACGGTTGCGCACGCTAACAAGACACATGCATGCCGACGAGACGATGTGGCGAGTCTACATACATAGAAAGGCGGCGGATATTAGTCCGTCAGTCGTGGAAGAGACCGACAATGATGGATCTACTTGATTATTTCTATTTCAATGTTGTTTTAGTTCTTACTATTTGCATACTATATTTTGTTATTCGCACCCCGCTGCTATAAAGGGTGTTTTATGCTTGTATTAGGGTTTTTATTTTTGGATGAATGGATTCTAGGCTCCTTAAGTTCTCTTCTCAACCCTAATCCCTCTTTTCTCCCTCACCACCATCAGCCCTTCCCCTTGTCGGATTTCTCTTTGAGATCGTATCAATTTGGTCCAACCTACTAGCACCGCCTGCCAAGCTTATTGTCAGTGCCTTCTAACCACCGTCTGCAGACTTCAGACCCGATCCTGCTCCGATCCGTCGCTCCCAGCCGTCCGGCTCCGCATTTTCCCGTCCAGAGCCGTCAATTTTTGACCGCTCTGACTGATTGAAATGCGCCCTTGCCGATCCATCTCTCCCAGCAACTGCGCTGGCCACTCCAAGCCCCGATCCGACGAGTACTTCCTTGATCTGACAAGTCCAACGCCGATCCATGGAGTCCAACCCCGTTTCGTCGATTCCAGCCAGATCCGCTGCAGGAAGGCCTCCGACCTTCTGCCTCCCCCAACCCCAGCCATATCCACTCCTTTTCGGCCGTTGTCCAACGACTCCAGCCCCATGGCTCCCAACACTCGCACCTCCAGTTACCCCACTCCAGATACTGCCTCCGGCGCCCTTAGTCGTCGCGTCGAGGCTCAAGATCAGCTCATCGCCTCCATGCACGCCTCGCTCCTTGCCCTCCACTCCAAGATCGACTCCCTCCAAGCGTCGATCGCCGCCTCTCCGGATCTGGCTCGCCCGCGGACGGAGGCTCCCTCCTTGGTGCCATGCCGCCGAGACCCCCAACCAAGTCGCTATCTCGTCCGACTCCGGGTCGATCGGCTCTCTCCCTCGACATTTTGTTCTTCGTCGGCACCGACCTGATGGAGTGGATCGCGAAGGCGGAGTAGTACTTCGACATCAACTCTATGTCGGAACAGGACAAGGTGTACACCGTTCTCGTCGGTCTCGAAAGCTCTGCTCTCTATTGGGCTCAGTGACTCCGTCAATCGAACCAATTCCTCTCCTGGCCCGAGCTCAAACATGAGATGATTCAGATGTATGATACCCTCCACTCTGGCTCCTCGGCTATCGAGCGTTTTTGTGGAGTCCACCAGACAGTCGGCTTGGACGACTACATTGATGAGTTTATCGCCTTGGTCACCCATGTTCCCGCCCTTCCGCCAGACCATTACCTGAGATTCTTCATGCATGGCCTGGTACCCAACATCTGCCCTCGTCTCCACACACACCACCCTTGGACGGTCTCTGACGTCCTTGACATGACGCGTTTGGTGGAGGCCGACCTCTCCCCTAGACCTCTTGTTTCTCCAGCCGGCCACCCGCCTCTACAGACACCTTGTCGACCGGCCGCCCCAGCTCCTTTGTCGCGCCCTCCGCATTGGGGACCCCACCCAGGGCGCCCATCAACGCCTCTCAAACAATGATTATAATGAGCTCCACAACAAGGGCCTGTGTTTTCGGTGGCGCCCCACTCCCCCAACCATTAGTGCTCTGTTAAGGAGTTCCACACCATTGTTGGCGACGTCGACCCTGAAGTTATCCCGGATGACTTTGAGGCACTGGAGCTTTCAACGCAGTGTCCCCCCTTTGACCCCTCCACGACTACGTTCCATCGCTTTGAGTTATTATGTGTCTTGATGAGCGGGATCTCCGGGCCGCAGACCATGAAGCTCCCGAGCACGCTTCGCACTTGCCTGATCATCGTCTTGGTCAGCGCGAGCCACTTCATCTCCGAGCGACTGGTGCGGCAACTCCGACTTTCCTTGGTTCCATCCTCAGATTTTTCGGTGCGCCTTGGCGATGGGCGACGCCGACCGACTCTGGGTCGTTGCCCTGCCTTGAATCTCTCTGCGGGGTCTTGTTCCGTGACTGCTGACTTCTACGTGTTTGGCCTCGGCTGTTTCGACGCCATTTTAGGGGTGGCTTGACTCCACACACTTGGTGATGTGCGCATCAATTTGGCGACTATTACCATGCAGTTCCTCAACGGGGGCCAGCCATATCGTCTCGACGGTGACTCACTCTCCGGCCCCCCTCTGCACGATCCAACGAACCACTGACATCGATTTCCTCGCAGGGCTTTGATCCTTATCGGGGCTATCCGTCGTGGCTCCCTCTCACATGACGGGCCTTTTAGAGCTTCCCACTGCACTCGTTGACGTCGGCCAGCCTCTGGCAGGACTTCCACCAGCCTGGCCATCCGACTGTGCCAATTCCCTCCAGTTACGCATGTAAGCGGTTCAGTTTGGTTTTTGGTAAAACCGAAACCGAACCGAATAGGCTCGATTTTTACACACCCAAAATCGAAACTGAACCAAAATTGATCGGTTTCGTTTGGTTTGATTCAGTTTTTTAACATCGGTTCGGTTTTCTGGCAAACTTAAAACATAGTATTCAAAAAATATTATTTTTTGTTAGTGTTTTCTTGGTTGGTCGGTTACTAGTTGAGTGGAAGTCCGATTAACTATAAAATATATTATCCAAAAAAAATAAGTTCATCAACATTTAAAGGAAAACTCAGAGAACATATATAATAGCATTTAGATTAACTAGTGCAATTAAAATAATAAGTTCAAATAAGTCCAAATGCGATCCCATTTTCTAGCTTAGCCATTCTGGTCCGAAAGAAGGACGAGAGTTGACATCGTACTACCCAACCAAGATACTTGATCGTTGCTACCACCTTTAGAGGGACTCTAGTTTAGAGGAGGCCCTTGTTACTTGGCTTAACCTTCCAGAGTCTGAAGCCATGTGGCTTCCCCGGGATGACTTCCGCCGCCTGTCCGCCGACTACTACCTTGAAGAAAAGGCACATTTTCCAGATGACGACATTGTTACGGTAGCGCACACTGGCGAAACACCTTGGCGAGTCTATACACGTTGGAAGGCGACAGGTACTAGCCCGCCGGTTGTGGAAGAGCCCGCCGATGATGGATCTACTTGATTATTTCTATTTCATTGTTGTTTTGGCTGTTACTATTTGCATGTTGTATTTTGTTATTTGCATCCCGCTGCTATAAATGGTGTTGTATGTTTGTAGTAGGGTTTTTTATCTTTGGATGAATGGATTTATATGGCTGCTTCGTAAGTTTTCTTATCAACCATAATCTCTCTTCTCCCTCATCACCTCCGGCCCTTCCCCTTCCCGGATTTTTCTTCGGGATCGTATCATAGACACTTACTTAGAGTCTCCAAACCAATCCCGGAACTCCATTCAGCTCCTCCACAGGCCTCTGAAAAGCATATTCTGCCCTCCCCTATACATTAGTTTGCAAAGTTCAATGTGTGTTGTTATTTCTTTAAGCGTCGGGTCTTGTGATTGATCTCTACTTGAAGAGATATTAGTTTGTATGCTTTGATTTCAGTTATTTGAGACTTTGTGTTCTCTCATTTAATTAGTCATTTGATTTTATAGTACTCTTGCATATTTACAACTGTCATTTGTTTTCAAATTTGAAAACTTATAATTTTGGTGGCAAATTAAGTTCATAGTAATTTATAAGGAATAATTATTCCAATTAAACAAATCGTCAGATCTCATATTAGTTGCATGTAGTGATCGCCCATTATATCCCCGTTATATAGAACCGTCTTGCATCACTACCCCTTGGTCGGAGGGGCAGCGGCAAGATGTGAGCTGGCATATCTTATGGTCAATTGGTTCATCCATTTTGAGGCTTTTCTAAGTTTGATATTATGGCTTTTGCTGTCAGAGTCATACCAGATATTTTGTCATTATTTATGACATCTTGAGTTTTTTCTTTATCAATTATATCATTTTCCTGAGCAAATTGGGCCTCGGTTCTGCTCTTTGGGATCAATTGGAGATGCCTTCTTGTGTCATGCTTAGTTATACTGGAAATTAATATGGTCACAAGGATATGCTCACCTCCATACAGAAATGTAATGGTTTATCCATAATATCACGAGTAAAACAAATTAACAAAAGAATAAGTAAATGCATTAAAATATTTGACATTCATTTTCAGCATGCGTGATGAATAAAGGATCTAATTATATCATCATAATCATCATCAAAAACCTTATCCCAACTGCTTGGGTTTCATCTTATGAATTTGTTATGTGACGTGACGACGCCGGTTATCTTTAATTTATATGTGTTAATTTTTATCGTAATTTACCCATTGTCGTAAGCCCAAATGGGGGACATGTTTTGAACCTATTTATGCGTGGTTAGACATTATTGGTAAGCAAAAATTTAGAAGTAAAAATTTCTCTCTCTTAATCCTCTTCCTCTCCTTCCTATCTCTCTCTCTACCTCCTCACGGAAGAAACCGTGAGTTAACCCTAGCCGCAAAAATCTCGCGTCTTTCTTCTTTCCGATCAACGCCGCTGCAAGCCGCACGGATCTGCCTCGCTGTCGTAGCTCCGCCACCGGTGACATGGTCAAGGTGGAAGGCCCATAACAGTTTGGTATCAGAGTCAAACCCCTCCGACGCGACTTCCGCCTGCCCAAAACCGCGTGATCGGCATCCCGACTCCGCCGATTCCTCCGCCAGCAACTCGCGCGAGTCGGTACTTCCTTCCAAACCCCTGACTACTACTCCGCCGCACCACACCGCCTCTTCTCCAACCCTCGCGGCTACCACCCCGCCGCATCGCAGCGCCGACTTGTCTCCCAGCACCGCCTGCAACAACTCCAAGGTCCAGTACCGCCGTCGGCCTCCTTCCACCACCACCACCAACCGATTATCTGACCCCATCTCAGATGACAGATGCTCCCTCCTCTCTCGCTGACCTCATGACACTCTTCCAAACCATGTTCCCGACTCAGAACGTCAAAATGGACGCCCTCAACGCACGCTTGGATGCATTACAGCAGATGCCCCCTTCCCCTCCCTTGAACACAGCTGATCACCCTTCCACAAGCCGTGTGGACTCCGCCGCTCCTCCAGGCGTGGACTACTCCGCCTATGCACTGACTGTCCAGATTGATTTTCCAATCTACGAGGGTCGCAAAGATCCTCTTCCGTGGCTTACGCGCTGCGA
Source organism: Platanthera guangdongensis (assembly GCA_039583875.1). Classification (NCBI taxonomy): domain Eukaryota; kingdom Viridiplantae; phylum Streptophyta; class Magnoliopsida; order Asparagales; family Orchidaceae; genus Platanthera; species Platanthera guangdongensis. The sequence continues at coordinate 282,176,005 of CM077151.1, read as the reverse complement.
TATTTACTTCGCCAACCAGCCCACACCAGATGAAGAACGCATCGTCATAGCCTCCTTCCACTTACTCGGCCCTGCACAATTGTGGTTCACTCAACTTCTGCAGGAATACCCCAACATTTTCTGGGCAAATTTCAGTATGGCATGCACCATGAGGTTTGGCGCTGCTCTACAGGGAAACCCACTCGCGATCTTGAGAACCTAAAACAGGACTGCTCCATCGACACCTATCTAGAACAATTCCAGATTATACTGTCTCGGGCGACATACGTCTTTCCTGAACAACAAGTTTCCCTCTTCACTGCCGGCCTCCACGAGCGATTACGTTGGGATGTGGAGTTCCTTCTGTCACGCGACCTCAACACCGCTATGAGCCTCGCCAGGGCTTGTAAACGGCGATTGCTACTGGATCGTCCGCCTTTGGAACGTCGGGACCATCAATGCACTCGCTCTCTAGCCAGCATGCCGGACAAGGCACCATTCGGGGACGAAACCCTGCAGCCTACTGTTTGCCGCCGTTTGTCCCGCACCTAGATGGCCGCCCGTCGCGATAAAGGCTTGTGCTACAATTGTGATGACCACTTCATGCCGGGACATCGATGTAAACACTTATTTTGGTTGCAAGTAGACGACCCTCCCGATGATGACTCGACAGGAGGAGAAGCCATTGCAATACCCTTCGATCCAGCTTGAGGACAAGCTGTCTTCGGACGGGGAGGCGATGTTATGTGGCGTGACGACGTCGGTTATCTTTAATTTATGTGTTAATTTATATCGTAATTTACCCATTGTCGTAAGCCCAAATGGTGACATGTTTTGAACTTATTTATGTGTGTGGTTAGACATTATTGGTAAGCAAGAATTTAAAAGTAAAAAATCTCTTTCTCTCTCTCTCTTAATCCTCTCCTTCCCATCTCTCTCTCTACCCCCTCACGGAAGAAACCGTGAGTTAACCCTAGCCGCAAAAATCCTGCGCCTTTCTTCTTCCCCATCAACGCCACTGCAAGCCACATGGATCCGCCTCGCCTCCATAGCCCCGCCACCGGTGACAAGGTCAAGGGGGAAGGCCCATAACAGAATCCTCAATTTTAATTTGTTATTGTTAATTGTTACTCAAGTTGCTATTTATCTTATGCAAAAATAAATAAATTTACAACTGTGTCTATCTTGTTACTATCTTTCTCTTATATTTCTTCCACTCAATCCTTCGACACCATCTCTATTTACTTTTTAACGGGTGCATTATCATATTAGCTAGTGCATTGTCTAATCTTCATTGTCCCAAATCACTTGTCTATTTCCTATCATTTTAATACATGACGAATCTACAGGTGACGGACAAGCGAAGCCCTAACCCTACATGCAATACGAGTATTCATGCATCAAATGCAATAAACATAACTATCAACCTTAGAATGACGTGAAAGCAAGCACACAATCCGATGAATAAAACATCGACTAGTGGGGTAGGCCTGAGAGTGTGTGACTAATATGCAACCCTAGGTGTATTGCGGGTAATATAATGATATTATCTAAGAGCACTATATGAATGTGCGTGCAATGACTGCTGACAAAGGAATCATAACACAGTAATAAATAATTAAATTCGGCGCAAATAGTTTTAGCAAGACAATTATTTCTTTAAGCAAACAAGAGTTGGATTTCCTCTGCGTTGAGGGACAAAACAAGAAGTGAATAATTTCTGTGAATCACACAATTTTTCAGGCAAATGACTACTAAATAGGAGATCCAATCAAGCATGAAATCACATAAACAACTCAGTTGGGTATCAAGTCTCCGCTTAGGAGCTTGATAAAGGAGGTCTCGGGTTCTATCCCGGCCTCAACACCCTACCTGAGAATTTATTCCGCGTAATCTGGGTTCATGTACTCGATGAGGGTCCCACACGCGCCCATGAAATTTGGTTGGAGATGTTCTCGCCATTTGATTGCAGTCGGCCACAAGATATGGGTTCATGTGCCCGACGATGGCCCCACCGTGGCTTCTAACACATTAATATTGAAGAAAATGTTCCATACAACAATAAATCACTCACGAAGTGAGGGGGGAGGGGTGCCGGGCAATGGAGATCCGGTGGTTTACGAGTGTTTGGTGGCTGTCTGGAGGAAGGAGTGTTGTGCCCTGGCTTGAATCATGGTACTATAGGTGGAGAGGGCTGGTTTTGGGGCCTTTGGACTGGACTGGGAGGTAACAGGTAGATGGAAAAGGTTGTATGCAGCGGCCTGTGAGGGAAAGGTTGTTGGTCGATACAAAATTGATTAGGGAGGTGACTGAATGGGGCTGCGTGGGAGTTTTTTATGTTTCAGTGGAGGGATCAGGGTGTGGGATGTAGGGGGTTTTTTGGAGGCTTATTTGTAGTCAGTGTGTTGTGGGTCGAGGGATTTTTAGGCTCCGTTTGGCGCGGCTTTTTTGCTTAGGTGCATGTTTGGCAAGACAATGGTTATGACCGGCACCAAGAAAAGAACACTAGTTTTGAGCATAAAAGTGCATAAGTAGTTGAATTGGGAGGAAAACAATACTTGCTTATTATTATTATTATTCATCCATTGAGGGTTATATATAAGATTACAATAGACTCGTAAACGTCAACACCCGATGTGGGACTAAACCCCACTTACACATATAAGCATTTGTAATAATAATAAATTAATAATACAAAAAAATACTCGACTTGTAAATAACTCCAACTGTACAAAAGATATTAGTCAACTCTTGATGTCACACTAAATGTGCCTTGTCCGTTTACTTTAGAGTGAACGAATGGTGTGACATAGTATTCTGATCCTCAACGTGCTCCTGTCATGTTGTACAGGATTATGGGCTATGATCTGCCTTGTTGTCGCACTACATTATTGCTTCTTACTGCCTCATCACTTGATCTGGCCACTACATTTGCTTCTTACTGTCATCAGGTTTCCTCCAACAAAAAAACAGTAACATGTTGTAGACTTTTGATCATCACGACATCCTACCCAATCAACATCAGTAAAAACCTCAATACTCAAATGGCCGTTCTTGGAAAATAGAAGACCGCGACTCGGGGCCTTCTTCAAGTACCGACGTACCGTAACATTCGGTAAGCGACCTCTTGATGTCTAATCCTGGGAGTATGCATGTATTTGCTCAGAATCCCAACAACATAGGTAATATCGGGACGAGTATGAGATAAGTATATTAATTTCTCAACTAATCTCTGGTAGCGTGTGACATCAGTCTGGTCATTGTTACCATCCTCACAAATTCCATGACTTTCTTCCATCGGGGTGTTCGCCGGAACACAGCCCAGCATCCCAATTTCATGCAACAGATCTAGAACATACTTTCGCTGAGATATAAAGATATCCTGATTAGATCTAGTCACCTCAATACTCAGAAAGTATCGTAATCTACCCAAGTCTTTCACCTCAAATTCGACAGATAAGAGCGACTTGATATTCACAATCTCTTCCAAATCACTACCAGTGATCACGATGTCATCCACATAGACAATAAGGACAACAATACCCTGATCACGTCTCCGAATGAGCATAGTGTGATCCGACTGCGCCTGCTTATACCCAAATTTGATCATAGCCAAGAGGAATCTGCCAAACCATGCTCTCGGTGACTGTTTCAAGCCATATAACGACCTCCTTAGCCGACAGAGAAGATCTTCAACTCCCTTTTTCACAAACTCAGGGGGAATTTCATATATACCTCTTCATCAAGCTCATCATGGAGAAAAACATTCTTAACATCCAGCTGATGAAGTTCCCAGTCCATGCAAGTCGTGCATGACAACAATACCCGAATATAGTCCATCTTAGCTACAGGGGCGAAAGTCTCCTGATAGTCAACTCCCTGAGTCTGAGTGTACCCCTGGGCAACCAGTCGCGCCTTGTACCGTTCGATTCCCCTCTGGATTCTGTTTGGCGGAAAACACCCATCTTGAGCCAATGGATTTCTTTTCAGGAGGAAGGGAAGAAACATCCCAGGTATGATTCTTGTCCAAGGCTGACATCTACTCCTTCATAGCCTGAGTCTAGACCATGATACCCAAAGTTTCCTGCCATGGCTTAGGGATAACAACCGAAGAGAGAGAAGCAACAAAGGCCTGATGGGCTGGGATAAGGTGGTGGTAAGCAATATGATTAGAAATGAGATGTTTGTACATGCAACCTTACCTTTCAACAAAGAAAGCAGAATATGCAAATTCGCGTCATCAGAATCTGAGGCAGAAGCGGGCACTAGTAGAGACGAAACCTTATTATTAGCCTGTATACCTGAGGCACATCGGTGGTACATGTGAGGAAAAGGAGAGATCGGAGTATCAAGCAGAGGGACTGGGATAGGGGGTCCCAGTTCCTTGCGCAGAGGAAGCTGTGGTGGCAAAGAGGGAGAAGAGGAAGAGGAACACCGCTCACTACGGCTTTCTCCCTGACGAAGAGAGTGAGTCAAAAGTAAGAAATATGATTCCTCTTCCCTAAAGGTGACATCTATAATGCAAAACATATGCCCCGAGGGAGGGTGGTGACACCTATATTCTTTCGTCGTAGAAGAGTATCCAAGGAACACGCATCGATGAGCTTGGGGGTCCAATTTATCTCGGTGAGGCAGATGAATATGAGCATAACATACACACCCGAAAACATGAGAAGGCAGGTGAGAAGTATAGACCACGGTATTGGTAGATAGCCGAGCGAGGGGAGTAGCATAGTCAAGAACCCGTGAAGGAAGCCGATTGATAAGGTGCGCAGCGGTGAGAACAACGTCCCCCCAATATGATTTGGGAAGATGCATAGTAGTTAGAAGACAACGGGCGACATCCAACATGTGCCGATTTTTCCGTTTGGCTAGTCCATTTTAGGTAGAGGTGTGGACACAAGTAGTCTGGTGGATGATACCATGACTGGTAAGGTATGAGCCAAATGCCACCCAATCATCATATCCCCCCCCCCCCATTATCACTATGCAGGACACGAATAAAGCCCTTAAACTGGGTTTGAACCATTCTATGAAAAACCTGAAAGCACGAGAAGACTTCACTCTTCTTTTTTAACAGATACACTCAAGTGGTGCGAGAAAAATAATCAATAAAGATAACGAACCAACGAAAACCATAAAAAGATACAACAAGGGACAGACCCCAGACATCAAAGTGAACAAAATCAAACAGAGTGGTACTGGGAGAAGATGAATGTGAGAAACTGTGTCGCACATGTTCAGACCTATCACAAACATCACAACCAATTTTGTAAAAAAGGTACAAAAGCAGAAAACAACTTTTGAAGAGTAGGAGAGGGATATCTAATCCGCAAGTGTCACCGACGAACATCATCAACTGTAATAGTAGCGCAAGAGAGAGCCAGAGTAAGCGAAGGCTGGAGATCCAAGAAATACAGACCATCTCGGTTCCTACCACTGCCAATGTTCCGTTTCGTACCCAGTTCTCGAAAAACACAAGAATCATGAAAAAAAGTCACTGAGCAATAAAGAGATCGAGTAATACACTGATAGAAAGTAAATTCTGAGGAAATGAGGGAATATGAAGAATAGATGACAGAGAAAGGGAAGGGGAACATGAGATAAGGCCTTTGCTAGTAATGGGAAACAACAAGCCATTAGCGGAGATAACTTTGTCCTTACCAAACAAAGGAGTGTAAAAGAGAAAACCTGAGGAGGAGCCGGTCATGTGGTGCGTGGTACCAGAATCAATCACCCACTTAGAGGAGGAGGTAGCGACGGTATGGGCACTGGGCATAGCAATAGAGGCAATGGAAGCAAAGGCACTCAAAGGCTGATCAGGCTGAGAGTGTAGCAGGCGGCGGAAAGCATCCAATTCAAGAGCAGTAAGATCCCCCAGTACAGCACGAAAGACTTATCGTAGACGTCTATAGAGTAAGCAACATCATGAGGTTTAGAGCCACCCTGGTGATGTCCCCCACGCCCAGGCCCCCATCCACGACCACGACCACGAGCGGCAAGATGTGGGTGGAGCTTGTAGTACATCTCCCGAGTATGGCCTTTACGACCACAATAATCACAACTAGAAACAGGCAAGCTGCGACTGAGAGGGTGCCCACGGCCAACGCTAGTCAACGCGGAGCACTCAGGAGGAGTACTTGCACTATGGGACTTCTGATGGTCTTCATCACCGAGGACCATGTTAAAGGCCTCCCGAAGAGATGGGAGAGGGAATCGGTGGAGGATGTGATTACACCATGTCGAATTCCATATTCAGCCTCATCAAGAAGACAAGGAGATGAAAGCGATCCTCCCGTTGTTTTAGCTGAACAACGTCCGCAGTGCACATTGGGGGGAAGTGCGAGAAATAGTCCAATTCCTGATAAACCTGTGTCGAACTCAGAAAAGAACGATGACACCGTCATAGAACCTTGTCGCAGTTTCAAAATGCGGTGAGTAAGTTCATAAACCTGTGTGGAAGGTAGAATCCATCAGCGTAAAACTCCGGTAAACCTTCGGAGACATGGAATGAAGAAGCCATGAAACCACCAGGGAGTTCTCCAAGTCCCATCAATGTACCCAAACATCTGATGGTTGCGTATGACATGTTGCGCCGCCCGGGACCACTCAAGATAGTTCGTGTCATCTAAAAAGATGATAGTAATCTTCAGTGGGTCAGTGTGGCCATGGGACCGCTGAGGGTCACTCATCTGAGGCTGAATCACACCCGCCGACGACGCTGAGGAGTCACTCATGTCGGAGGGTTGATCAACCATAAGAAAGGAACACAAAAGAAGAACCAAACGGTACAGGAGACGTCAGAGCAGTAGATCTGGTAGAGACGCAGCAAGAGAACGCACATGTGGCACCACAGATGAAAAACAGTGCAAATCTGGCGGAGCAGCGGATCTGCGGTGGTCGGAGATGCAGAACTGGTGAGAGCCCGGCGCAGGAGGGAGTGCCGAACCAGGAGCCTTGCTGGAGCAGAATTCAGAGGCGCAGGAGCCGCGCCGGAGAGGCCATGTCCGACCTAGGTCGGGAACGATCAGCTTTCAGAGGAAAGAAGGTCGGCGGATTCATGGAAGGATGGCGACTACGTCTCTCTCAGCGGCCGGCAGTAGCGTGAGCGCCATCCATCATTCTTGTAGGGCGAGCAAAGGACGGGAGCGGGATCAGAGGACGGGATCGGGATCGGGCCGACGGCTTGAAGACGGAAGCGGATGGGGGCGGTAGCGGAAACAGAAATCAGGGTAAACCTCCTTCTGATTACCAAGTTGAATTGGGAGGAAAATAATACTTGCTTATTATTATTCATCCATCGAGGGCTATATATAAGATTACAATAGACTCGTAAACTTAAACACCCAATGTGGGACTAAACCCCACTTACACATATAAGCGCTTGTAATAATAATACGAAAATACTCGACTTGTAAATAACTCTCAACTGAAGTTCCTTCGGCGAGGTCGGGCGTTTTCATAACCACTGCATTCAAGACTTCAACCACTGTGCCAAATGGAGCCTTAGTGGGGGGAAGAGTTCCTGTAGGCAGGCTGCAGGGGAGAGGGGTTTCGGTGGTAGTAGCACTGCTAAGGAATCTTTGGAGGTGGGCCGCTGAGGACTCCTTGAAGGTGGGTTGCTGAGGAATCTTTGAAGGCAGACTGCTATGGTGGAGATCTTGTCAAGAGCAGGGAGAGATCATTAGGGTTGCTGCAGGGTTTTGAGAGGAGGTAATGGACAAAAACAACACCGTTTGGTGTGACGTTTTTTCTCCGTTGAGTTTGGGAAAAAAAACGCCACCGTCATCGAGTGTATGTTTGGCATGACAATGGTTATGACCGCTATCAAGAAAATAAAGCTCGTTTTGAACATAGAAGTGAATGAGGTTCATTAGGCGAGGTCAGACGTTCACAAAAGATGGTTCATAACCACCGCATTCACGGCCGCTATTGCCATACCAAACGGAGCCTAGATCATCTTATCCATTCTAGATTTGGCCCATAAGGTACTTTAATTTGCTACATTTTAATTGTTTTTTTAATCTTTGTCCATTTTTATTTATATCTTTTATTTCTATGCCCATCATAAATCTAATAACTGATTCAACTAGAATCTATATTACGATCATTTGAATTACCACCAATAATCATCATTTTTTCCCATGGTAGAGGTTGTATTAATACTTCAACTCTCCTCCCTAAACTGGCCTTTTAATTTATCATCCAATCCAACTCGAGGAGCATACACACTATCCACATTAGCATTAACCTAATTGTTATAGCTTTTTCAACATTTAACAACTTGTGTTAGAATTCTTTTTGAATTTTTCTCATTTTCACATAATCTAAATAATGTTTATAATTCTGTCAGGCGATTCGTACACCAATTTTCTGGCCTTCACATTTAAATTTCTCAAAGTCTATGTAGCAAATCTTGTGCAATATTAAACCTAGGTGTCCTACTTAATTTTTCACCACAAATGGGGTTAGATAATGATGCATCACTTTTGGAGAATGCTCTAGCACCATCAAAATTTGAAGGTCTATTCATATTAGTAGTATTGTTGGAAATTTTTGCTATTGACTATCAACTCAAGAACAAACCTCAACCCTTCTATTTCAGGCTAATATAGAAATTCAATGAAACTTAAAATAAGTATATATGAACCAGAACTAAACCCATGAAAATGTAGAATCAATGGGACTGACTGATAAGTAACACTACTGGACCATGGTTTAAGAATTTTTTTCTAAAATACTACAAGAATATCATGTAAATACATGCAATGTAAGATCATATATCATATAAATACATTTTGAAAGCACGTTAGAAATGAACGTGCACCAGATTTTTTTCCATCATTTTAATGCATTGATACTTGTGTTATGTATTGATTAGCATAAAAAGGGCATCCCGGTGACTTGTAGGCAAATCTTATCCTGTATTTTTGCAAGAGGCTGCTTCCAAAAATTATGTAGAAAATGATATATTATTGATAAAAAGACATTTGCATAGGCAAGATTATATAAAACAAATGTAGACTCAGCAATCTCAAAAGGAAAATACCAGAATCAAATATTAAATGAACAAAAATTCCATGAAAGATGCGGGCAAAAACCAAGAAAGAGTTACAAAACCTTGTTCAGACAAACAAACAAACACCTGTTGCGCACCAGGTTATATGGGAATATGATGTGGATTGACGACTTACCGTATATGGCGTGTCCGGATCGATGATCCAACTCCGCGGATGCGTCCGGATCCGCGTTCAGATGTTTTTTCATGTTTAGTTTTATTATTTTCGCACATTATTTCATGTATTTATAACACTGAAACCATCGACCAATCATAGTCGTTGATTTCAGGTGCCCTGATTTATAACCTCTTATAAATAGATGTTAGGGCTGCTGCTCTTTCAAGGTATTGCTGAAATTTGGAGAACCTTCTTCCTCATTTTCGGGGATCTTTTCGTGGTGCCGACTCCGTGGAACCCTTTGGTGACTTCTCCTTGGGTAAGTGCTTTGTATCTCTGTGTTTTTCCTCCATCCCCACCCCTCCACCTTGCTGTCCAGCCAGCCGCCTCCCTCAAAAATTCTCTTCCAGTTGCTGTCCAGCCGGCCGCCTCCCTCAAAAACCCCTCCTGCCGCCTCTTCCCCACAAGCCGCCGCCTACTCCCTCAGCACGCCTTCACTACCGCAGGCCCCCGCCCATCACTTTCCCAGAACCACCTCCCGCTCCTTCCAAAACAGGCCGCCGCCCTTCCTCCACCTCCCGCTCTTCCAAATCAGGCCGTCGCTCTGCTGTTCCCAGATCCGAGTGCTCCCCCTCTTCCTCTCCTTGTTTGTTTTTTTGTTGCCTCACCCTTGGAGCCACTTCCTCCCATTTATTCCCCCACCAGATTTCACCAAAACCTGGGCATTCCAGCCCATATCCATTCTTCCCCACTTCCGGTTTGCTGCCATCACCCACCACCACCACCCCCCCCCCCCATCACGTGGAACCACCTTCAAACCTCCTCTCACCATTAGATCCTCCCAGATTTGGGCATTTCAGTCTGGATCCAGCCCTCCTCCGCCCCGATCCAGCCCTCCCAATCCCCCAACCAGCCTTCCCCTTATCTGATCCAGTCCACCCATCACCGGAACCTCTCTTTTAGCCCTCCAACGTTCAGATCTATCTTATTTACAACAACCTTAATATTTGTGTTGTGTTTTTGTATTGGTTTGTGTGTTGTAAACGTTGTTATGGTTTGGATATTATGTGTTTGCTTGAGATTATAGTTTGTTAAAGTATTTGCTCCACGAAAATCTCTAACTACAGGGGATTGAATCGTCACGCGCTTGTATTTTGACCCTCTGTGCGGAGGAAAGTCACTGTCTTACACTTAAAGAAAATTTCATTCTCGTTTATAAATTGATGCACTGATTAATTATGATATTTCGTTACTTCATTTAATTATTAGCGCCTAGTTGTGAGGAGTGCATGCATAGAGTCGTTGGGAAGTCGGGAGTCGCCTTCACTCACCACTAGCGTGCATTCTAGGAGTCCACTACATACCCTACCCTACATCAGAATGACTGCTGAAAACCCACCAACCGAAGCTGAGAGCATCAGGTAGAACTTTGAGGTTGTTGTTTAATTGTGTATTAATGGAATCATATCATCACATGCTTTAATGAACATTCATTCTTGCCTCTTGGGTAATTTAAACTTTTTAATTCCCTTTTTTTAAAACCTAATGTAACTTCATTGGCGTTTTCTGTGCAGGAAATTTTGGGTTTAGCGACGAGAATTATGCAAATCGTGCGAAAGCCTCATGAACCTGCTAATGCCGACTTCATAAGGCCTTCAAATGTAAGGTTCAGATTATGCAGTTCTTAACCAGTATGATGAAATTTCTATTTGACAATTTCTTCTTTTTAAAAGGAACCCGAATTTTTCCCAAATCGCCAATGCTGCATCGTCTACAATAACAAGCAGATCGGCTGCTTCGGTATCGTCCATCCAGAGGTATAACTTCACTTTTTTCCGCTTAGCAGATGCGATATTGTCCCCTCTTTTGTTCTTTGCTCTACTGTTTTTTTTATCAATGGAGTATTCAGTATATAGGTTTCTCATTTATTTATTTTATTTTATGTTAAAATCCTTCTTTGATTTGCATAAATTCCTCAGGATTTGATTTTGAATGTAACACTACTACTTTTCTTATGCAAGGGAATAGAGCGAATATTGAGATCGAGCGGTAGATCTAGAGTGAGTAACTTTAGTATGGAGAGGAATTTGGTCGAAAAACTTAGAACATAGTGTAGACAAGGGAGGAGCTAGGCTTTGTGGCTAAAGAGATAAAAAAAATTATTCCTTTTATTCTCTGTTATAGCCACCAAAAGGTCCCATTTTTCATAGCTTAATACTAGAATGACTAAGGTACCTCTTCATGGGTATTAACTCCCACATTCCTCGAGCGTTATAAAAACGACATCCTCATCATTTTGTCTTCAAAGTGACTACCTTTGTTGAGAAATTACGGAGCGGACTCGGAACTATGTTTTCGCTCCAATCAGAGTAACATTGCGGTGGACCGAGTTTGAGAGATTTTTTTTTAATTTTGCACCTGTGATTGGAATTGGGTTGAGAAATTTATTACTTAGGGACAAGGGAAGAGGAGACTGTCTAAAAAGGGTGAATAAATAATTTCTTTTACTATTAATTACCCAAACCTTTCTTGGGAGTTTGCAATATTACAGGTTGCACCCCTCTATCTTTTGAAATTACAAAACTTGTCCATGTAATAGGGGAGTTTTTTGTAACCTGTAATTTTGCGAACTTGGAGGGGAGTTCCGGGTAAAAGACCCTTTTATTTTTACCCATCATTACAGCCCAAAGGTATTATTTATAGCTTTTAATTATATATTACAAACTTAATCATTGCTTAATACTCCTCAAATGACTAATATGCATCATAATGGGTATTAAATTGTGCATTCCTCTCTCTCTATAAAGACGGCGTCCCCGTCCTTCTGTCTTTAAAACCAACTACTCTATTGGGAAATTATCGAGTATGCGGGGCGGATCTAAAACCTAAACCGTGTTCGCTCCACCTATAATAGTGCAACAATCGGGGTGGGGCTGTTTTGAGATAAATTAATTTTGCGCCTATGTGGTGAGACCGCCCGCCCCGCCCACACGGGAGGCGTCTATTGCCTCTATGTCCTCCCCAGACCCCATGATTTCTTCTTCATAGTCATTCTAATTTAAATTTTATTATTTTATTTAAGAATGTGTTTTATTTTTTTTATTTTCAGGTACTCGAAAAATTTGGAATTCCAGATCCATGTTCTTTTGTTGAGATCGACGTTGAAGCTCTATTGTGATTCAGCTTCCAGTCACTACTGAATGTTTGAGATTTTTTGCATTTGAGACCTGCTTATCTTGCTATTAATGTTAAAAAAGCAAGCTTTTAAGAACCGAAGATCGAACTGGTGAGATTGGTGAGATCAACGATTCAAGGTCAAATCGGTTGGACCGGTGGGACCGGGGTCAAACCGCAATGTTGTTGTATTATAATTTATATATTTATACTATTTTTTATTTTAGTAAACTTTAAAAATAAAAAAATTATAAAACAAATTATAGAATTATTGAAGCAAATATTATGTCTAAAAAGTCAAAATATATTACATATCATCAAACACAATATTAGATAATAATTTCCTGATATTGTCATAAAAAAAATGATTGTATCAAAATCAAACTGTAATAAACTACTCATATTTAAATATTTATCACCAATTCAAATCATAGCATGAGTTAAATCTTTCACCAAATTCATTGCCAATAGCATCAAAATTCGCTTATCTTCAAAATTCTTCAAGTATGGTTCTATAATTATGGAATAATATAGAATTAATACGGCTTTATTAATAATATATTATATATATTAATTATAATATGAGGTGCGTTTATTTGTCATATTTGTAGGGTGAATCTTCTAATTAGAATTAAATAAATGTTGAGGCATGTGAAAGCATAGTTTAGTCCCACATTAGTTATGTTGAACTATATGTTTGCCATGCTATTTATTCATGCTCATGAGTTGAATATTGTTCGTTAGTGTATCTCAGAGCTAAGGGCTCCGTGTCCTGCAGTTTGCCACTTTCGTGGGTTTTGGTTGTTTCTATCGCAATTGAGATTTCAAGGGCATGCTAAGGCTTTATTTGTTTCGGCGGTTGCGGGCGAAATCAGCGGGTGCAAAGGCAACTTTCGAATTGGAGGAGGGAGGCCACCAATCGAAACATAGCTTTTTCCGGACTTTTCCTTTGTCTGGTGGGAGGAGACAGAGCAAATGAGACCGGCGATTCGTTTGTTTTGCTGCCTTGAAGAAGCGTTTGCTCCAAACGCAGCCCGTAAACGCCGAACCAAACGAAGCATAATTGTCATGACGGCTCCACGCAATCGAGTGTGCCCTTGGAGCAATATAATTGATGTTGAAAAAATTCTTATTTGTGAAGGGTTTAAAATTTATTGAAGTATTAATTCATTAGTAGTTATAATTGAATATTATGTGGGATCCCTATTATGTTGGTCGAATATTCACTTATTTTTTTTTCGAATATTCACTTATTTATTTAAATAATATGTTGATACAATATTCTAATTTTTATTTAGATATTATGTTGGTTGAAGTGTTAGTAATTCATGATTATTACTGTGTACTTGTCAGTGCAAAGTGCAAAATAAAAACCAAAAGTTTGATTAAAAATGATAAATTTTATGTTTTATATCAATTTTCGCAATGTGCAAATTGTGATTCGAAAAAGTATCTAAACAGCTACGTCCACACTGATTTTTTACTGTTTCACAATTCTGTAATTTTTTTATTTGATTTGCACTTAATCTGTGTGCACATAGCCGAAATTAACGACATAACAGGGCCCTTAAAAATATATGTACACAGTAATATATATATATATATATATATATATATATATATATATATATATATATATATATATATATATATATATATATATATATATATATATATATATATATATATATATATACGAGTGACAGGCACGGGCCTCCGACCCTCGTGCCCCGCGCTACAGTACACGACCAGCAGCGGCGGGCTTCGCCCGCCCCCCACGGCGGATTATTTTAATTATTTTAAAACTAATTTTTTAATATTAATAATAAATTATTAGAAAATAATAATTTATTTACTATTAGTTATTTTTAAAATCTTTAAAAATAAATTTTAAAATTTTAAAAAAAACTGGTGCAGCACGGCCCGTGTCGCACACAGTTTCTTCCTCCCGGCGGCCTGCGTAGAAGTCGGCAGCCTGCCCGGCAACCCCCGGCGGGTTCGCCGGAGGCCGGCGAGTCCGCCGGTGAGTGCCGGGCAGGACCACGGCGGCTCCCCCGGCGGCCGTGAGGAAGATAATGGCTGCGGGAATTTTTTTTTTGGTTACTGTTCATCGAGAATGAGAAGAGAGAAGGTTTGGAGAATTTTAGGGGTAATTTTATTTGCAGGCCACTCTTTTTCATGATCCGACGGTCTGTGTTTTATGAAACGAAAATCCGACGGTATAGGTTTTTTTAGGTATTTTGTGGATACGCTATTGATAAATCACCATAAATTTTTTTAGAATAGTACATATATATTGATTTTGCTCCAGTGGGCCGTGAGTGGCGGGTGCGGCGCCGAGATGGTGAATTCCGTGGAAGAGGGCGAAGTCTATACGGCCGAAGATCACCCGAAGCATTAATCACGGGCGAAACCCGTACGCAGGGGGGGCTTAGGCCGTCCGAGAGGATCGAGCACGGGCTATGCTCCTACATAATATTGAAAAATAAATTGTATTTAGGTCACCTAACTCTCATATCTATCTCAGGTGCGTGTCCCTGTGCAGCCACGGACTCTTCTTCCAATTAATTAAATATGCCATATATGTCTTCTCTCTTCTTCCCCCTAAACTCTCTCTCTCCCTTCTTCTTCGCTTTGTTGGTGCGAGGAATTGAAACTGCCAGCCATAGTTCTCTCTCTCTCATCTCTCTCTCTCATCTTTCTCTCTCTCTCTCTATCCTTGTGTTTCTCTTTCACGGGGTGGTTAAATGATCAGATCATCTTGCTGCTTCAATCGTTCGCCATCAGCGAAGAAGAGGCGTACGCGAGGAGAAGCAAGGTCGTCGCCTGGTATGGAGTTGAGAAATGGCAGCGGGAGAGATGTATCTGCGGAGAAAGCCACCCAGTGCAAAAGAGAGGGCGCGGATCCATTAGGCCACCGCGAGGGGGAGAATAAAATGACGATCGGGTTTTTGTACAGATGGTGATGGGAAATTTTTTAATCAAAATTTATTTGCAGGCCAGATTGCTTACATCCAACGGCTAAAATTTATTCAATGAATTTTTATTTCATGGTTATAGGCAGACCACCCTATTTCTTTTTAATATAGTATAGATATATATATATATATATATATTAAGGGGATGTAAAATAATTCTTACGTTTAATGAAACATGAGGTGATATTATTAACTATATCATAAACATTCACATTGTTATATCATTAAAATAAAAATTATTATTTTTATATGAGAGGAGATTGAGCCAGCAGAAAGTGCTTTAGCCATAGAATTATACACTGCATGGCATGCAGTAGCAGCCTAAGGGATATATTTATGTCATATGAGTATCTTCGTACGGGCTACGTCCGTGCTCGATGCTCTCGGGCGGGCTTCGGCCACATCAGTCGGGCTTCGCCCGTGCTTTAGGTGGTCTTCGACCGCATAGAAGCGGGCTTCGCCCGCTTCCACGCAATCCACCATCTCGGCGCCGCACCCGCCACTCGCGGCCCCGAAGCCCTATGGTTATCCGGGAAAAAAAGTAGCATGGTCCTGATGAGAGCAAGACTCGACGCCATGATCTTGGCGTCGAGTGCTCTCAAAGCCATGATCATGGCTTTGAGAGCACTCAAAGCCAAGACAATGGTTATGACCAACGGTAAGAGTAGCAGGACCCCAGATGTCGGAGTGAACAAGATCAAACGGACGGGTAGAACCACGATCTTGCTTTGGAGGAAAGGAGGAGCGGTGATGCTTGCCAAGTTGACATGCGTCACAATTAAGAGGAGGATGATGCGGAGGGAGGTGGGGCAGAAGCTGGCGAAGAAGCCAGGGAGGAGCATGACCAAGGCGAAGATGTCATTGGAGAAGATCTGTAGAGGAGGAGAAGAAGGCAGATAGAGCAGAGACGTTGTCGAGAAAGTAGAGGCCGTCGCTCTCAGTCCCAGTAACAATCGTCGGTTGGGAGGCCGGATCCTGAAAAGAACAAGAAGTATGAGTGAATGTGACGGAGCACTGTAGTTGCTTGCATAAAGAAGTAACCGATAATAAATTACAAGTAAACTGGGGCACATAGAGGGTATCTGTCAGGCACAGAGAGGGAGTGACTTGAACCATGCCCGCCCCATTGACCGGGGAGGAAGAGTCATCAGCAACTATGACCGGGGGCAACCGATCATGTGTTTCTAGATGAGAGAAAAACTGAGGATTGCCTGTCATATGATTTGTAGCACCAGAGTCGATCAACCATCGTCCACGAGTAACAACGTGGGCACTACTAGAAGAGGTGACCACCAAGGCGGACAACTTGGAGGTGGAATCCATTGAAGAGAGACGATAAGAGAACATGAAGCAGCGGTGACAACAACAAGTCGCAAGCCGGGCGAACAGAAACAGGCCGCGCGGCTAGGGAGGCCGCAGGCAGGAGAAAACAGGTCGGACGGCAAAAGAGAGGCCGCAACGACTAGTAAGCAGGAGCGACTAGAAGGAAACAGGTGGAGGCGAGGAGCGAAGGCGGTTAGGAGAGGAGCAACAAGGTCGCAGCAACTACCAAACAAGTCGCGGCGACAAGAGAAGGAGAGCGGTGAGAACAGGTTGCTGCGACTTAAGGACAGGTCGCGACAACAAAGGAAGCAGCTAGAGAAGAGAAGCAATGAGAAACAAGCCACGCGAACAGGGCAACGGTTAGAAGAGAAGGCAAGCCGCGAAGACAGGTCGCGAAAATCAGAAACAAGCCGCGAGAATCAGAGAGCGCACACAATCAGGAGGAAAAGACTGTGTCCTCTGATACCATGTTAGAAACGACCAAAAACAAACCGGAAGTGATTTAACATAAATTTTATTATTCCAAAAAGGTATCTATTACAAAGGTATGACCTCCCTTATATAGAATGGAGGAGAGAAGAGAGAATACAAATAAGAGATGTGTGACTAAAAATTTACATGACACAAGCGGACTATACAGACACAAACCTCACAAGTCGCGCGGTTAGACAGAAGGGCTAACCGCTCGGGTACTACCAGAGAGAGAGAGATCGCCATGGGAGACCGCTAGACCGCCCGGTCTCCAAGTCGCCAGAGACAAACCGCTAGACCGCTTGGACCTCAGACAACAACACACAACAACCAAACCGCTGAAGGGCAACTGCAAAACCGCGCGGTCATCAACCCGCCAAGCCAGACCGCCAGACCGCCCGGTCACCAACTTCAACACAGATGAAAAAGTTGTCGATCGAATAGAGCTGATAAAAAGAAGTTATTTCTGAAAAACAGAGTTTTGCTATAAAACTGTTTGGATGAAATGAAGTTTGCGATGCGATTCAATAAGCTGTTTTGAAAAAACTGTTTGACAAAAATAATGTTTTGTTAGGTGAATTTTTTCTAACATTGTTGTTCAATACCAGAAATAATTTTAATTTTTAAACATTGAGTTCAGAGCCTAGTCGGGAGCGAATGCGCAGGCAGAAGGAGCGAAAAAATCACGCTTGCGGCGCGGTCGAAATGAAGGAAATTACTGCGGTAGAGCTTACCCTAATAACAACTTATACCTACTTCTGAATACCAAACACATCTTTTGGTGTAAATGGAGTTTTGGGGCTGCCGCACCGGAGGCAATAAGCCGCCCCAAAAGCTACCTCAATCTGACTACATGTAGGTTCGAGATCGAGTAGAAATTTTCACTGAACCGAAAAATAGGGTTGTTGCAGCCAACTCAACCCTCCTGGTAAACCGGACTAAACTAGGCCGTCTTAGCCGTGGAGCGGTCGAGTGCGCACACAATCACGGAATAAACAGAAGCACGCAAAGCAATTTTAACGTGAAAAAATCGCTCAAGTGGGTAAAAAACACGTGATCAGTACGGTGCCGGTCAAATTTCACTATTGACGGTTGTTTACAGATTGTACGGAGAACCGAGGGCGATAGACCGCTCCTCGTTACAACAGTGAGAGTGGAGAATGTGGAGCGCTTGGTGGACAACAGGCCGCCTCACACTAAGCTGTTTTCTTTTATGCTTTGATAGAGACGAGAATTCTCGAACGCTGCTTGACGGACCAACTCCGTGGCGAAGTGCACTGAGAGGTGTTGACGAGGTCTTGAGAAGCACTACGCACGTAGGAGGCTTGGCGGGATGGCACGCAGAACGCCTTCTTCTCTGGAATGTCGTGTACTTAGACAGATTTTTGGGTGGCCCGGCTGGTGGAGAAGGCTCGTAGGAGAATTCCGGCGGAGCTCCGACCTGAGGAAGAAGAAAGTTGGGAGGAGAGGAGTTAAAAATGAATGGAGTCATGAACCTTCTTATAGGCTCCAAGACGTGGTTACGGTGGTTACGCGGTTATCCGCACACCGTAACCACCCAAGATTACTAATTGTAAACCACTCTTAATATAGTTTCAAGCGGATATTATGTGTATAATATTTTCTAAATGCAAGCCGATTTTTAATTAATGATAACTCCCCACTAATCATGGCGGTTAGTGGGTGTTCATCCACGAAATGAACGGCGGCGATCACTGCAGAATGATCGGACGGCGGGGA
The DNA here is from genome assembly GCA_039583875.1 of Platanthera guangdongensis. Lineage (NCBI taxonomy): Eukaryota > Viridiplantae > Streptophyta > Magnoliopsida > Asparagales > Orchidaceae > Platanthera > Platanthera guangdongensis. Next base: position 282,157,164 of record CM077151.1, on the reverse strand, counting down.
AGGCCTGCTATGAAAGAGCGCCCGTCTCACCTGCGGTTGGTGACTATTGGTTGCGGGCGAGGGGGAGAGGAGGAGCCGCGGCCGGCGGACGCCGGCCGCGGCGGGAGAGATCGCAGGGAGGGGCTGCCGGGCGCGGCCGCCTCTTTCGGGCGGCGGCCGGGGGTGGGACGATCGGCGCGGACGTTCCTTGCAGGCGGTGCTCCACGACCACCCCTTGCGGGAGGCGGCCGCGGGGAGAGGCGGCCAGACACGATTGTCCCTTGCGGGTGTCCCCCGCGGTCGCGGGAGGCGGCTCCGGGGAGGGGTGATTGTGATGCAGCTCCAGTGTGGCCGGCCGGTCAAACCCATGATCCCACCAAGTTAGTGGGGATCATGGGAAGGAGGTTATATGCACCCCAATATTCTATAAATTTCATGATGCCTCATCAAGGCCTCATGGCTTGGATCGATAAACTTGATCCGAACATCAAGTTTTCTTCGATCTTTGAGCCAACAAACTCCCCTAGGTGAGACCCATAGGCCAACCACAAAGCACACTATCCCACAAAGTCAGAAGCAATTTACTAATGCCTGACATAATCAGGGAGAGAACAAAAAATTATAAAGAATGATTACTATCATATTATTGGTGAAGACTAGCTACAATAAACAGAAAAACTTGATATTGATTTCAGTAGGTACTATCCACTGAGAAGTTAAAAAAAGAACAAGAAAGTTTCATAGCTTAAATGCCATCAAAGTAAAATACCATATAGCATACCTGAAGCAGCTATAACCCATGCAAGGCTTCCAACTGAATTTCCGATTAAAATGGTCGGATTCTTAATGAAAGACTAAGCAGGGATTAAAACTGGTACTATGTATGAAAGACTAAGCTAAGGAGAAGAAGCTGACAACATTCAAATGAAATGGCTAAGAACATAGTATTTTTACACTAAACATAGAAATTAGGATTAATAAGTAGCAGGGGTAAAAGTTTTGTATCAGCAACCAAAAAGGTATTTATAGCATACCTTGTTGCATTTATGGCACTGTTGCTCTTCTAGTGTGCTATAGAGGATATATTGTCACAGTAATAACACAATCATTTCTCTTTTTTAAGTTGCATTTCCCGCGAAGATAATCTCTTTATAGAAAAACTTCTAGTCCAGTTTAGTAAGTGCAATGGTCTAGTCAGTTCAGTGTTAGATATGTTGTACATTAGCTTAGAGTAACCTCGGGCGTTAGGATTACCCTCTATTGTACATGTACATATCCCATTGTTCATAGTGAATATATAGAAATTCTTAAATCCTATCATGGTAGAGCGAGGGAAAACCCTAGCTATTCTTGCCAAACTCATCGTCTCCCCCACTCGATTTCGTCGCTCCTATTGATTGATCACGTCCCTGCTACTTCCATTTTTTAATCGATTCGGCCGTTGTTTCCATCTTTGTCGCTACCCGTCGCTTGATCGAAGGTCGTCGACTCCGACTGGATTGTTGCTCGAGTTAAATGGCTACTCCTTCTTTCTCTGCACGTCGCGGCTACTCCTTCTTTCTCTGCACGTCGCGCCTCCTCCGTACGTTGGTCCTCGGGTATTAGATCTGCACGTCGCACCTCCTTCTCCGCATGTTGCTCACCGCGCCTAGCTCAATCCCGATCGGGCGCCCCTTCTTCTTCTCTGCAGGTTTCGGTGCCTCCTTTTTCTTTGCTGCGGGAGAGGAAGTCTGTGTCTATTATTCGCTCAAATCCAGATCTGCTGCTCTTCTCCTTGTTGGACTTTGACTATGTTGACCGGGTCAACATATTATATTTTATGTGTTTTAAAAGCATGAAAGAGAGTGTGCATTAAATTAGGGAGTTGAGAGGTGATTGCCTTTATGGTGTTGGACACTTGTCATTTTTTCTATTGGTCTTGTTAGCTTATATATAGGCATGTAAGTATTCCTTTGAATGTTGTTGAATAGAAGTTTTTCCCTCCTCCATATTTCCGTTTAGAGCGAGAGAGAGGAGCGCTGCAGCGCTGGAGTGTTTTGTCCGGACGGTTTGAACTTTCTAACCGTGCGAGTTGGATATCACCGGCGGGTCTTGCCGAGCGAGCCGGTGTGTTGCCGAGCGGGTAGGAGCTCGTGCGTGCGAGTGGGGCGCGGGTTGGCGTATCTCGCAAGGGCGAACTTGCCCGGCGGGTGTTATTGTCCCGCGGGCTGTGTACTCATCGGAGGAAGGTTGGCCGCGAGTGGGAGTTGACTTGCCGGGAGTTTTTTTTTCGCCAAGGGTGTCTCACTCTCGCGTGCGAGAGAGCTCCCGCTGGGCGGCTACTCGCGCGGGTGGGTCTACTCGTCGAGTGGTTAACCGCGCGGATAGGCGGTTTGTGGTGGCGGTCTCGCAAATTTAAACTTGTGGTATTTGGTGATAAGTAGTCGTTTTGTGGAGTTGTGATTGTGTGGGTGCCCATCCACGTTTCCAACACTCCTCACAGCCTGCCTTCCTCTGCCTCTGATCCTTGTCGATCCTGCATCTTGATCATGCTTGTCATGACGTCGCCTAGGCGTTCAGGCGCTCGAATGTGTATAAGGCGTTGGACGCCTTATAATAAATATTTTTTTAAAAAAAATTGAATAGACTGCAGTTTTTATAAAAACCGCAGTCAAAAGTCATTAAAAAAATAAAAAATAAAAAAATTTAAATTTTTTTATATTTTAAATAACTTTAGACTGGTTTTTTTAAAACTGCAGTCTAAAGTCATTCAAAAAAATAAAAAAAAATTTATTTTTTAAAAACAATTATTTTTTTTATTTTTTAAATGAGTTTAGATTGCGGTTTTTATAAAAAACGCAGTCTAAAGTCATTTAAAAAATAAAATAAATTTTTTTTTAATTTTTAAAAATATATATTTTTTTTATTTCTAAAATGACTTTAGACTGCGGTTTTTATAAAAACCGCAGTTTAAAGTCATTAAAAAAATAAAAAATAAATGAATTTTGTATTTTTTAAAATTTTTTTTTTTTAAATGACTTTAGACTGCGATTTTTATAAAAACCGCAGTATAAAATCATTAAAAAATAATTTTTTAAAAAATAATTTTTTAAAAAAAATATATAAAAAACCGCTGTCTAAAGTCATTTAAAAAACAAAATTTAAGCCACATTGTCGCTTCGGGTTGCTCGCCTTATTGTCGCTTAGGCGTCCGCCTTATCGCCTAAGCGTTCAGGCGCCCGACGCTCGCCTTAGTTCGCCTTGACGGCGTAACAAGAATGATCTTGATCCCTGCTTTCATTCGGATGATCACGACCATCTTGCTCGACGCAGTTGTTCGACGTCTATGAGCACAGCGACCCCTATGCATTGTTCGTTGAGCTCTGCCCGCATAACATTACCAATCCTCCTTCACGGCCTCCTGCAGCCACCGGATCTCCTCTACCGACTGATCTTTTGCAGCCTCGTTGTTCTCGATGTCCCATCGACGTTGTCATCATCAATTCCCGTCGTTTTCCTGACGCTGGATATCTCGCAGCCCCGACCTCCTCAGTTGATCATCTTGATGGCATCCGGTGCTCGTCCTCCTCCGGCACTTTCTGCAATTCAGTATGGTGCTGGCGTGTTGCCCGTTGTAACTACTGTCAGTATCTTGGCCATGTCAAATATGAATGTCATAAACTTCAGAGGGCTCAGCGGTCTGGTCAGCAGCGTGCTCCTGGTGCACCTTCCGATCACTTTTTGGCTCTGGCGCAGTATCTCTCTGTTTCTGTGCTTGTCCAGCAGTTCTCCCAGCAGGCTTCACTGTCTCGCTCCTCTGCCTCCGCTCTTCCATCGGCTGCTTCTGACATCTCTGTCTCTCAAGCTGCCTCCGCTCCTACAGGTATCTCTCCCTCCAACTAGTTACTCGACTCTGGAGTCTCCTTTCACATGACATATGATGCTACCCACCTCTTGTCATGTCATCCCGTCTCCTTTACCCTTAGTATCATTGCAGCAAATGACAACATTCACCCTATTCACCAATCGCGACCTCCTTCATACCAGCCACTTTCATGTTCCCGATGTTGCTTACATACCCAAGTTATTCATGGACCTCATATCCGTCAGCCAGCTCACATCTCACGGTTGTGTTGTTAACTTCGATGAGTTTACATGTCGTGTGCAGGATCGTCTGAATGGGGCACTCCTTGGAGCTGGTCGTCGTCATAGCGGGGTGTGCATCCTTGATCGTCTTCATCTTTCATCCATTACCTCATCACCAACAACTTCTATTCTTTGTCTTCCTTCAGTGGGCTTCTCTCAGTGACATCATCGTCTTGGTCATCCTAGTGGTTTGAATCTTGCGAGTTGCGACTCACGTTAGTCGTCTTTGCCTTCGGTTACTATAACTTTTTCAATACATTTAGCTTCTTTATATTCAATTTAATCACACATTATAAATGCATTTTTCCTTAATAACTTTTTTGAAGCTCTTCACTTCAATGCTTATTGGAATGCAGGAAGATTCTAAGAACTTGGGCAGTCATAAACCTTACTAAATGGGATAAAGCTGATGATGTGCATTATGCGAGAAAATGAATCTATAAAAATAAAATCAATGCTCAACTGGCATGCCCTATTCCAACAAATTCCGTTTTGTTTAACTAATAAGGCTCTATTTGGAGCGGCGGTTATGAACTGTCGCTCGTGAATGCCCGACCTCACCTAAGGATCTTCATCCACGTACTTTTTATATTCAAACTAGTTTTTTTTCTTGATGGCGGTCATAACCATTGTCATGCCAAATATGAACTGTCTACAACAAAAACGCCACACCACGGTGATGGCGGTCATGAACGCGGTGGATATGAACTGTCATTCATGACCACCCAACCTCATGTAAGGAACTTCATCCACTTTTATGCTCAAAACTAATTTATTTTTCTTAGTGGCTGGGTCATAACGGTTGTCATGCCAATTGCCAAACATACATTGTATAATGGTGGCATTTTTGTCCAAATCACCGGAGCAAAAAAGCACACCAAGCGGAGCCTAAATTTGACAAAGATTAATAAGCAGCTTGTGCTAGTATTCACATCAAAATTTTTTAAAAAAAAACACTTTCTTGAAAATGCATGACCAAAATGGCAGGAATATCAACAAACTCCTTTAGGAGCTCTTACTGTTAAATAATCTATCAACATATTTATTTAATGTATTAATTAATTTTGCCAATGAGCCTGGGCCCAATGGGGTAAGCGGAGGCCCCATAACAAGGAGTTCATGAGTTCAATTCTCACCATATGTGAGCTTTGTATACCAATTAGTAGTTGTTGTTAATAATGTAATCATTAATACTTAATGTTTTGGTGTTTGTACATTTATTACTTAAAAAAATATTAATTAATTTCAAGAACTATTAAATTATTATTGTCAATAATGACTTTCCTCAAAGTGTAACTACCAATGAAGTAGTAAGTAGTAACTACTCATTTGAATGGACGCATTTGATGACTATGAAACACAGAATCGGAGTGAAGATAATTTTTTGCAGCGTGAAAAGCTACAATGGCCGGAGGTTTGTGATTCTTTTCCACCTTCAGTTTTCTTCATCCATCACTTGCACCACCACTGATTCATGTAAAGAAAAAATATATATTCAGAGTTTCTAGGTTCTGGATGGAGTAACAGAAATCAACATCGTCACAGTGTTTTCCAAGATATTTGCCCTAATCTGAATGCAGAAGGACGACGAGGAGGAAAACCCTAACCAAAGCAATGGAATATGCATTTCATCTAACCTGCGCCAGTGAACCAGAAGAAGAGGTGGTCCAGTTCCCTTGACGAGGAAATTAATAATGTAGCCCCTCCATTTCCATATACTGCAGCATGTTGGAAGCGAATATAGCGGGCACAACACAGAATAAAGCAAAGCAAACAACTTCTATTATAACAAACAAGTGTTTACTAGGATACAAGAAAATACAACTCTATAAGTTACAACTCAACACATGCCCACACAAGAACTTGCAAACAAGTTTGATCACGACTGTAACCCGCTTCGCATGAAGCTTGATCGCCCAAAACTTTTATCCGCAAAGCTGCAGTTCGCCAAGCTTGATGTCCTCCAAGCTTGATGTCCACCAATGAGATGTCTGCCAAACTTTTGTTTGGTGTCTGCAAGGTTTGGAGGTGTCCGCACACTTTGAATGCACTTCACTGCTCCCCACAATATCTCTTGGAGGTCGCCAAAAGGTTGTCTGCGAGGATGTCGCAGTCCGCAAAAATTGTTCGCAACTACAGGAAGGTTGTATGCAAAGTTGAGTTCGCAAGGAGTGTTGTTTGTTAATAATTAGTTGTAAATGTCCAAATATGGATTGTTTTCCCTTTTTACTGTTTTTTCTGAATTTGCCTTTATTGTTTTAGGCCGTTTATTTCTCCTTGATTAGGCATTTGTTTTGCCTTAATTAGGTGTTAAAGTGTCTTAGGCGTTTTCATTGTTTTAGGCGTTAGGAGTTACTTCTGTCTTGAGTTTTTTAGAAGTTAATTTCTTTCAGTTTTATTTTCTTCTCCATCTATATAATGAAGCGTTTACTGAATGCTTCAGATTCAATTATTCTGTTGCCAGACACTTTTATAGATTTTGCTAATGAATAGAAGCATGCCACGTAGCACATAATTGAAGTGACTATCCTCCTTATCTTAAATGTCGAGCCAATTCTGCTGCCTATATATAATTAATATATTTATTTATATTAAATATTGATTTTGGACATTTGACTTCTGTGAAACAAAGAACATTTCTGCCAACACAGCATTCATAGATGTCTTTTAAGCTTCCGCTGAGCTCCGGTTGAGTCGGAGCGGCGCTGCCGCTCGCTGCAGCTACTTTGACACGAAAACGGCGACAGCGGCCATGGATAGTCCGGCAGCAGCTTAGAGAATGCAAATTTGAGGGTGTAGGGTGCGAAGAAAAGGGAAGGGGAGGAGAGAGATGAGGAGAGAAGAATGGCCGGGGATTTGCCGGAGATGGCTGGACAGAGATGGCCCGGGGCTGAGCCATGGATGCGCAGTTTATCTTTAGCCCTGACCTCCGGGAGGAGAGCCCGAGAGATGATTGGTTGGAAAAATAAAATATTTCGCAAAAATTGAGAGAAATGAATTGGTTTTTTGGCAGAGTCGATTTTGGAAATGGGTTAAACTTAGGGAATTATTATTGGAATTGATAAATGGATATTCACACTCATAATTTTTTTAAAATTTAGTCTCTTTATTTTTAAAACGAATCGGATATTTGTACCCAAAAGTCATTCGTCTCTTCGCCCTAAACTCGATCTTGCAGCGGAACCCTCGCCCCTTCTTTGCTTGCAGACTGTCGTCGTTGTTTGTCACTCGCCATCGTTCACTGTCGTTCACTCGCAGACGCTTGTTAGTGTTCCTTTCCACCCTCGTCGGCTGATTCCCCCTCTTTACGGTCGCCGATTTAAACTGTAATTTTTGTTATGATTTCTAAGGTCGAGGAAGTGGCATGCTATTTACTGGAGGCATGAGGGTCTACTCAACAACACACATGGGAGCACGTAACGTTGTGGATATCTTCATAACCATGTTGGAAATTTTTCGAAATCCTGACAACTCAACAGTTTCTATATCCTAACGAAACTGTACCCAAGAATCATTCTTTTGTTCTTGATTTAAACAATAAAACAAAAGTGAAAGCTTACTTGAATCTTTAGTCATAACTCACAGTTATCTTGATCTTCCAGATATAGAATTCCTTATTTTTTTTGTACTCTCTGTCGATGGGGATGCAGAGTGCCTCAATCGTTGTTCTACATTGGGGACCATAACCCATTAACTGTTCAATAGTTACAACCTTTTCCTTATTTTTAATTTGGACCCTCGTCAAATTAGAAATACCGCATTGGTATCCACAATTAATATTCATGACAATTACGTCCTAAGTCAAATTCTTTATTTAAAAAATAGACTACTTAACATTTGACTTATATAATTGATGACCATATACATTCAATTAATTCTATAAGTGTCCCAAAATTCTAACAATCTCTCACTGGACACGTGTATAATATAATGAATGTGATATCCTTAGTGTGCACATGTATTGTCATCAAAACTGAGGACATGAACAATCTCGTTCATTAGTAATATTGACACGGGATCAAAGCGGTGTTCGTTGTATCAATCACAACTAATCCTAACAATTGTCACATACATCAACATGACTAAATAAAATAGATCAATCATGAATTAGTGGACGAAAATTACATGTAAGGTGATCTATTCATGTCAATTTTCAACTGGTCCTGCTTGTATAACCCGTAATTCGTCGAGATCAGAAGTACCCTAGCAGACGGCTATTCACAAACCATTTGGCGAGCATAGGCGAGTTGTGGCGAGCAGAGGCGAGCTTGGGCGAGCAGAGGCGAGCTTGGGCGAGCAGAGGCGAGCTTGGGAGAGCTGAGGCGAGCTTGGGCTAGCAGAGGCGAGCTTGGGCGAGCAGAGGCGAGCTGTGGCGAGCAGAGGCTAGCTTGGGAGAGCAGAGGCGAGCAGAGGTGAGCTTGGGCGAGCAGAGGCGAGCTGTGTCTCGCAGAGACGAGCTTGGAAGAGCAGATGCGAGCTGTGGCGAGCAGAGGAGAGCTTGGGCGGGCAGAGACAAGCTGTGACGAGCAGAGGCGAGCTTGGGCGAGCTGTGGCAAGCAGAGGCGAGCTTGGGCGAGCAAAGGCGAGCTGTGGAGAGCAGAGACGAGCTTGGGTGAGTAACTCACGAGTATGAGCGAGTATCCCTTGGAACTCGCTGGCAGAAGCTGGATACTCGCCTATACCCCCCCCCCCCAGGATTTCCCTATAAATAGCCCCCTAGGGGTACTGCAAATGGCACTTTAGGAAGAGTCTGAGGTCCCCCCAAGTAGATACTCTGTGACGCCACCAAGGAATACACTTTATTTACTATAATAGGTTTAGTGGTGTGCTAATAGAGGGGAGAAACCGGTTGAAATGAGCTAGAACCGGCTAATTCCGGTCACGTAGAGGTGCATGTCGTGCGTACAGTAAGCGACGCCCGATAATAACTAGAAGGAAAGCCGTTGTTCCTTCTATTATCCTCTCCCGATCCCGCATAGAAGTCAGGCGACAGAGTGAGCCGACGGACAGCTGGAACCCGTTGTTCTTCACCGAGAGATCAATTCACCTCTGTTTCTTCCAATTTCTCTTCCCTTTGAAAGGTAATCTCTTCCTCTATAGTCATTTTGTTTCCTTTTCCACGATTTTTCACGGATTGAAACAAAGATAAACCTTAGGTTTAGGATTTTTCGAAAATCTTTGTTTGTTTTCATGGAAATGTTTCTGTAATGGTTTTAAAACCTAAATCCATGAGTTTGGTGAAACCCTAGTTCTCTGCATTTTCCTTTTACTTTGTCATTATACTTGTTTATGTATAATTGTTGATGATTATATATCTGACACACTATGAATTATCAAGTTAATAAAGGAGATAAATGAAAATTGTGACGGTAGCCTAGTAAGTAGAGCCGTTACATACTCGCCCAGTCTATGCCTGCCTAGTACATCGCCAAGCCTTTTGGTTGTGGAGGGAAAGTTTCTCCCAAATTTTGGGTACGTGGTGGGACCTCCCTGCTGAAGCACTTGGGGTGTGCTTATAGATAACCTCCTCTTTCTCTCGCTAGCCATTTGAATTGTGACGTCAGATCGTAGAATTAGTAACCTTAGGCTACCTTTATCCTATTTCTGAGGTTGAGATTTTTCCTGACTTCAACACATGGTGCGGTGAGCGTGGATAGTAGCCGAGAAAGAAATTTTTGCGAGAAAACTTCATAGCTTAAGATGGCGAGCTGGAGACCAAAGGCAGGAACTCGCTAGCACTCGACAAGGTGGGCGAGTTCTCGACAAAGTGTGCGAGTTTCCTGGTTACTCACCCATAGGCGACTTAACGATGACGACTTTCAAGCTCGATGGCTTCATGGGGCGAGCTTACCTATTACTCGCTCATAAGCGAGTTCCAGATCGCGGCCTCCTTAGGCGAGTTCCAGATGATGACTTCGGTTAGCAAGTATATCCGAGCGAGTTCATGCAGGCGAGTTGCGGATGGCGATATGCTCTTCGAGTTTCATACAACGAGCTCCAAATCAACTGGCAGGTGTCCTGTTTAGAGATTGACGAGCTTCCTTGTTACTCGCCTATAGGCGAGTATAGGCAGGATTGGCGACTTCTAAGAGACGAGTATCTTTCTTACTCGCCCATATACGAGTTCTGCAGGTGAAGAAGCGAGTATCTTTGTTACTCTCCAAAGGCGAGTTGAAGGGACATGTATCTTTGTTACTCGCTCATAGGCGAGTTTCGCAGGTGGCTAGCTCGCAAGGCCGGGATAGCTCAGAATCTAGGCGAGTTGGGGGTGGAAAATTAAAAATTTCCTGGGCTCTAATGTCAGAAGTGACATTTACCCTCCGCCTGATTTATCTCCTTTGTCAATAGTGGTGTTTTTCATACATGTTCATACTTATTGGTGCTTCGGTAACGCCCCGTGAGTACTTTTTGTATGACTAACAAACAGAGCGAATCACGACGTGTTCACTACCAGGGAAAAACATACGAGGTGCTCTACGAGCTCCTACTTGCGATGATCTCCTCCGACAACCTACATTCCATGAGACGGCTTACTCATGTCATCTTCAAGCTAGTATTTACGAGCTCCTACTCATGATGCTCTTCATGCTTATTGGGTGCTCTCTTCAATTCCGCAAGTTTCATACTTGCGAGGTCATCTCTTCAACAGTTATGGTGCTCTCCTTTAATTCCGTGAGTCCATACTCATGAGCTCTCTACTTCAGCAACTATGTTGTTCGAATTCTGCGAGTTTATATGTGTGAGGCTATCACTTCAGCAAGCAGGACGCAATGTCATTCATTTCATCTCCTCAAATATCTGGAGCGGGGATGACCTGAAAAGGTTCTACCCCTAGCGGTAACGTATATTGCTTACCTGTAACAGTGTTTCTAAGTTGTTTATACATTTCCTCGCCCCCGGAGTCACGGATTAATGTGAGTTGTCTGCTTTGTGTTGATTCATCTCAAGTTAGCTAGGAGCAGTGAAGTTCAGCTCCACGATCGATTTAGGAAACCAGCGCTCGACCTGTTTCTCCTATTTAGCCCAGGAGGACGATGGGACGATGCATCGGGATTTAAGCGTTCTTGTAAGATCGAGCCCCTGCATTGACGGCCGAGATCAGCTCCCCCTTGAATGTCGGCTTAGCTACCCCCGATTGTATCTCTCATCTGACTGGAGGAACTATCAGGAACAGGTCTGGACGCTAACCTCCTAAACTTGATAAAGGATCGACCTCACAAAGTGATGTCTTGTACAAAGGCGTCATCGGTCTTTGAGAAGACTAAAAGACCCGCTCATAGTGAATGTTTGTCCTGTAAGACAGGATGCGTCTTTATTATTGCCAAGATGAGATAACTCGCCATGCTTTTTAGAAGCAGTTGGGCAACTAGGCTTTGGAAGATACAAGTTCGCGGAAGGATGATGGACTTGAGAGTGTCCAGTAGGACCCCCAAGGACTATTTCCCTTTGCTTGTAATCTGGTTTTCGTAACCAAGTGGTAGAGCTGAAAACTGTAACGCCCCGAATTTTGTGTGCGAGTCGGTCGCGGGAAAAAGAGTTTTTTTGGTTCCTGTAGGGGTACACGGCCTAGGACACGGGCGTGTCCAAGGCCGTGTCTGGCTGGTGATTTTTGGCCGTTTCCAACCCGAGAAGGACACGGCCAGGAACACGGCCGGATGACACGGGCGTGTCATCCGACACGGGCGTGTGCCAACCCGTGTCCCTACCCGTGTCCTGATGGGTCGTGTCCGTTGCCGTGGCGGTTATGCGTGACACGCCCACGAACACGGGCGTGTCGAGGAACCCGACACGGGCGTGTCAGGTCAGACACGGGCGTGTCTTGGCCCGTGTGCATTTCTCAGTTCGACGATCGTGCCTGGATCGAGGCACACGGCCTTGGACACGGCCGTGTGCCAAGCCGTGTGCGGCCCAGGTCTGGGGAATTTTGTGCAGATCCGAGCCGTTCATTTTCTTTAATTAGGATCCAATGGCCCAGATGAGATCCTGCTCTGTTAAGGCCGGGAATAGGGAGTTATTCCCTCATTTTTCTCTCCAAAGTTCTCCCCTTCCAAAGTGAGAGAGGAGAGGAAGAAGAAGGAGGTTTCCGGCCGCCGGCGGAGCATCGGAGCACCGTTTCGAAATCGGAGAGCGGATCCGTGGAGGGAAGGTCATTGCGAAGAGTTCTAACCGCGTAGTTTTTCCATGGCGCCAAAACGGACTACAAGGGTAACGATTCTCAACTCGAGCGCTTGAATCTCTTTCTTTCTGCATAAGGAATCCCGCTCCCGCGAGTATGCGGTGAGTGCGTGGTGTTCCTTGGGTTGACGGGAATAGTCCCCCTTGTGTTGCATGTAGAGCCCGGAATCGTAAGTACGGGCATAGGCATTGTGTGTGAAGCCTACCCGGACGTGTTTTGTCTGGATCGGTGATGTTGCATTTGATATGGTTTTGCCGGAGAAGACTCCGTGCTTTGGATTTTTCGGGTTTCTACGCGGTAGATTGCAGCAGGGATCCTTGAAGGTTAGCTTCAAGGCGCACCCGGGAAAACTGAGCGGAAACGTGTTCTGCTAAACTTGGCGGTCTGGGAACCGGCCTTGATCATAACTGGGTTATGAGATTGTTTTGGGAAATTTGGGATCCGAGAGAAGCTTGGCCCGCGCAAAGTTCCTTAAATTGGACATGCGGCGTGAGCAACGGGCAAGTGGAATTGGACCTGGGCTATGTGGTTCGGTGCGAGAGACCCGAAGACGGGGACTGGCCGTTGGCATAGTCGGAGCCTTAGACGGTGGTCAGAAAGGCTAAATGCTCACATGTTGTTGCCATCTAGGGATGGTGGTGAATGCACTGATTTGTCAGGGTTCACCATGAATGTGCCCTGAGTGCACGGGGTGTTTGGCCATGCGAGCCTACACCTGTGGCGAATTATTATTGCGATATATATATATTGTTGGGCTAATGTTTTGCAGGGAAAGAGCACCGCCGTCCGAGTAAGGGGCGGGGTCGTTATAATTTGGTCGGCTTTTAGCTGACCGTTGCTTTATTTGCCACCGTGCGGTGGTATGTGCTTGCAGGTGCTGCGGAGCCGAGCGCCAAATAGCGGGCTGGAGCCCATGTTGCTGTGCTGGCCCTAGAAGGCCGTAGAATAGTTGTTTTTACATTTCTCATGTGTGGCCGGCCTGCGAGCCGATGTATGTAAGACATGTTATATTTATGAACATTTGTAAGGCCATAAGGCCATGTACCTGTTTCAGTGTATTTGGGGTTTCATTCCTGTTGTTGTAGCTGTGGACATTCATATTGATGGAATTAATTTTGGGTTCTTTCAACTTTAAAATCTTCCGCTAGAATGCTCTGTGATTAGGACGAGTAGTCTTAATTAGATGGTTTGATTTATTCATTTAGTAACCCTTCCGACTGTCTGTGGTATATGACGTCGGGTTCCAGCTGGACCTTCTGTTATATGCCATGCGACGGATGGGGGTGTTACAATTTGGTATCAGACTTCAGGTTACGGTCATGCTTAAATGAATTCGTGGGCGAATTCTTTTAAGGGGTGGTGAGCACATGTGTGCGTCATCGTTATAACATTAAAAAGAACCCATGAATGTCCACTTAGGAATGAAAAAATACTCGTGGTTGAGGAACCTGCGCGTTCCTATAATTGCTTTTTGCAATTTTGTTTGGTCACTTATTGGTGTTTTGTATGACTATAGGTGACCGGGAGTGGCGTAGAGCGACAGAACATCTGGTTTCTGAGGATTATAGTGCACCCGGTGGAGCGCTTGATACCCCTCTTTCGTTAGAAACCATAAGAAGGATCGTTGAAGTGGTGCTCGCTATGACTAGTGCACAGCAAGGAAGCAATGTGCAACCTCTTGTCCCCGAGATGACTTCAATGTCGGGTGGTGTGTTGAATCAAATGACATTTAGGAGGCCATCAGGTCAGCCGTTGAATATGTGCTTGTGCAGGGTACGCACTCAGTTGATGAGTATTTGCAGGCATTCTTTTGATAAGCCGCTACCCATGCTTTGAGTTGGAGAACGAGAGGTCTATAGTCGATAGATTCTATAGTGGTCTACGTGACGAACTGCGAATTCCACTTCTAGGACCAAAACTAATGGGATTCCGAGCCTTGGTAGAGTCGGCCAGATCTTTGGAAGTGGAAATGGAAAAATTCACCAGATACCAGTGAGTAGGGTATCGAACTCTGCAATTCCTATGAGGGGTGCATCTTGCAAATGCTGAAGAAGAAGGTTAGATCATCGACTAGCAAGGTTTCTTACAACTGTCATACTTGTGGAAAGAAAGGACACTTTGCCCGAGAATGTTGGGATGGTGCTCAGAAGATTAAGGAAGCTATGTCAGGAGCAGGTGAGGACTCTGGTACCAAGAAACCACAGTTCAAAGGGCCAAGTTCAAAGTCCGATGTCCGCAGTTGGAATAAGAAGCTGAAGACTTCGAACTCAGCCCTTCTTCTGGTGCGTCGGGAGCAACTACAAGTCGAGTCCCAAGAGCTTGCTATATCTGCGAAAAAGTGGGACATTTTGCACGTGAGTGTTGGAGTGGACGTGCAAAGTCCGAAAGGAAGTCTGAAGAGTACAAGCTTGGTCAGCAAGAGGACAGAAAGCAAGCAGACGTGGTGACAGGTAAGGTTTAAAATTCTAGCGTTTAGCTTTAGACACTTGTAGCCTTTGTGCATGTTAACCTAGAACCGCTTGTGCTAAGCGTTGTTCTGAATTTCGTTTATCCGGCGCGAGCACCGTTCGTTAAAGGGGGCTTTGTGTCTCCGTTTGCCAAAGGAATTGTATTACGTGTCGGAATATATCTTCCGATGGCAAAAGTCTTAATGGATGTGTTGTTGACTAGTAGTGCTCGATGCGCGCAGATAGAATCTGTTGCGTTTAGGTATGGATTGTGAGTCAAAAGTTTGATTTGCAGGCGTTGTTTCTACCGCTAGGAGAGTTCAACGTGATATTTAGTATGGTCAGGCTCTCGGAGCAGCAGACATACGTTGATCGAAGTTGCTAGTGGGTCAGTTGAGAGCTAGTCATGAGGTGACTTTCGCGGGCATGAAGGGGTCGGGTAAGATTTTGATGTCAGCCCTTCA
The DNA here is from genome assembly GCA_039583875.1 of Platanthera guangdongensis. Lineage (NCBI taxonomy): Eukaryota > Viridiplantae > Streptophyta > Magnoliopsida > Asparagales > Orchidaceae > Platanthera > Platanthera guangdongensis. The sequence goes on along the minus strand of CM077151.1, from coordinate 282,141,973 downwards.
GGTGTTCCCGGCAGTTTGGTCTGGGGCAGAACTGTATGTCACTCTAGTGTAGACTTCGACGCCTAAACCTAGTTTGGGCAACATCCCAGTTGTGTCCGAATATCCTGATGTGTTTCCAGATGATCTCCCAGGAGCCCCTCCTCAGTGGGAGATAGACTTTACTATAGAGCTGGTACCGGGTGCCAAACCGGTGTCATGCTCCCCTATCGGATAGCCCAAGAGAAAGACAGAGTTGAAGGTGCAACTGCAGGAGTTGCTAGAGCAAGGTATGTGCGTCCAAGTACGTCGCCTTGGAGCGCACCAGTTCTCTTTGTTAAGAAGAAAGATGGGAGCTTGCAGATTTATATCGATTATCGGGAATTGAACAAACTTACGGAGAAGAACAAATATCCAATCCCGAGGATTGACGATCTATTTGATCAGTTGGTTGGTCAACTGTATATTCGAAGTTAGATTTGAAGTCTGGTTACTATTAGTGAGGATAAGGGAGAGCGACATTCCAAAGACAGCATTCAGTACGCGGTTTGGGCATTACGAGTTCACGGTTATGCCGTTTGGGTTGACGAATGCTCCATCCGTGTTTATGGATCTGATGAATAGGACGTTCAGAGAATACTTGGATCAGTTCGTGATAGTATTTATTGATGATATCCTGGTATATTCGCGGTGCGAGGAGGATCACTACAAGCATTTACACATGGTGTTGGAAACATTGAGGAAAAGTCAATTATATGCAAAGTTCTCCAAGTGTGAATTCTGGTTATCCTCGATAGCGTTCCTTGGTCATGTTGTCAGTGGAGAAGGAATAGCTGTGGATCCGGCGAAGATAGTGGCGATACGGGAGTGGCCTACTTTGACTACGGTGGCAGAGGTCCGAAGTTTTCTGGGACTTGCTGGCTACTACAGGCGCTTCGTAGAGAACTTCTCGCGGATAGCACTACCACTCACGACGTTGACAAGAAAGGATCAGAAGTTTGTGTGGTCTCCGGAGTGCGAACAGGCTTTTGAAGAATTGAAGAGGCGGTTGACACGGCGCCTATTTATGTTCGCCAAGTGGTACGAAGGGTTCGAGATTGATAGTGATGCTTCAGGCAGTGGTTTGGGCTGTGTTCTGCTACAGCATGGGAGAGTGATAGCTTAAGGTTCACGAGAGGAATTATCCGGTCCACGACTTAGAGTTAGAGGCCGTGGTTTTTGCTCTAAAGCTTTGGAGGCACTGTCTGTACGGTGTAAAGGTCGATATTTACACCGATCATAAGAGTTTGAAGTACCTATTGGACCAAAAGGATCTGAACATGAGGTAGAGGAGGTGGATGGAGATCTTAGGGGACTACACCTTCAAGATACACTATGTGCCTGGGAAGGGAAATGCAGTGGTGGATGCGTTGAGTCGTAAGATTCCCGCACAAGCCAATTGGTTATCAGTGCATGATAAGAGATTGGTCCAAGAGCTGGAGGCATTGGAGATATCTTGCGTTGACAAGCAGTCTAGTGTCGAGGCAAAACTGTTTTTGGACACGAGTGCAGTGTGACCTAGCGGATAGAGTTCGGAGGGCTTTGGTTCAGGATAGCAGCATGAAGCAAATCTTGGATGAATCTTGGATGGGTCACAAATTCCTAGTTTGTGGTTGAAGACGGGTTGCTAAGAAAGGACGGTCATCTATGCGTTCCTAGTGCGGATAATATTCGGGGGAGTGTATGAGGCTATCATACCAAGTACTCAATCCACCCGGGAAGCACGAAAATGTATAGAGACATGAAGAAATTATTCTGGTGGCGGGTTTGAAGAAGGATGTGGCACTTTATGTGGCCAAGTGTCGTACTTGTGCATTAGTGAAGGCGGAATGCCAGAAGCCGGGAGGTTCTTGAAATCCCTTCCTATCCCAGAATGGAAGTTTGACGATATATCTATGGATTTTGTGCACGGTTTGCCGAAGTCGCAGAAAGGAAATGACGCCATTTGGGTGGTCGTAGATAGATTGACAAAGGTGTCGCACTTTATCCCAATGAGAAAGGAAGATCCAGTAGAAAAGTTAGCCAAACTCTACGTGGATAATATTGTACGACTGCATGGTGTGCCTCGCAGTATTGTTAGTGATCGTTATGGATGCTTCACGTCAAATGACTGGAGGTTGGTGCATGGTCTGTTGGGTACTAAACTAAAGTTCAGCACAGCCTTTCACCCGCAGACAGATGGCCAAACCGAGAGAGTCAACAGGACTATGGAGGACATGCTTCGCATGTACGTCCTAGATTTCGGAAGAATTGGGAGGATCACTTGTACATGGTGGAGTTTGCTTACAACAATAGTTTTCAGGCAAGCATTGGAATGGCGCCTTTCAAGCTTTGTGCGGGAGAAAGTGTCGTACGCCGTTGTCTTGGTTGGAGGCAGGCGAATCAAAGTTGTATAAACGTCAAGCTGTGGAAGATGCCACTTCAATGATATGGACAATCCAGGAAAGGCTGAAGATAGCTCAGGATAGACAGTCAAAGTACTACAATGCCAAACATAGAAATGTGGAGTTCAACGTTGGCGACATGGTATATTTAAAAATCAAGCCGTTCAAGGGTGTATCGCGGGTTCGACGCTTGAAGAAGCTGAGTCCGATACCTTGGACCATTTGAAATCCTGGAGCGTGTTAGCGAGGCGGCGTATAGGTTGAAGCTGTCGACGGAGTTGAGTGGGCTGCATGACGTAGTCCACGTATCGGTGTTGTGTAAGGCAGTGCAAGAGCCTTCGCAGATCGTTGCAGACAATCGGTACCGGTTGATTATGAGTTAACAACAAGGGTCAGACCAGTACGAATTGAAGACGTTGCGGTCAAACGACTCCGCAACAAGGAGGTCAGAATGGTTAAAGTCCGTTGGGATAATTGCAGACGTGAGGAGCTTTCTTGGAGCGAGAGCAAGCTATGTTGGAGAATACCCCGAGTTATTCCACTCAGGTATCATTTAGCTTTCGTGTACCTTTGCTTAATTTCGGGACGAAATTCCTTAAGTGGGGAGATTTGTAACGCCCCGAATTTGTGTGCGAGTCGGTCGCGGAAAAAGAGTTTTTTTGGTCCTGTAGGGGTACACGGCCTAGGACACGGGCGTGTCCAAGGCCGTGTCTGGCTGGTGATTTTTGGCCGTTTCCAACCCGAGAAGGACACGGTCAGGAACACGGCCGGATGACACGGGCGTGTCATCCGACACGGGCGTGTGCCAACCCGTGTCCCTACCCGTGTCCTGATGGGTCGTGTCCGTTGCCGTGGCGGTTATGCGTGACCGCCCACGAACACGGGCGTGTCGAGGAACCCGACACGGGCGTGTCAGGTCAGACACGGGCGTGTCTTGGCCCGTGTGCATTTCTCAGTTCGACGATCGTGCCTGGATCGAGGCACACGGCCTTGGACACGGCCGTGTGCCAAGCCGTGTGCGGCCCAGGTCTGGGGAATTTTTTGCAGATCCGAGCCGTTCATTTTCTTTAATTAGGATCCAATGGCCCAGATGAGATCCTGCTCTGTTAAGCCGGGAATAGGGAGTTATTCCCTCATTTTTCTCTCCAAAGTTCTCCCCTTCCAAAGTGAGAGGAGAAGGAAGAAGAAGGAGGTTTCCGGCCGCGGCGGAGCATCGGAGCACCGTTTCGAAATCGGAGAGCGGATCCGTGGAGGGAAGGTCATTGCGAAGAGTTCTAACCGCGTAGTTTTTCCATGGCGCCAAACGGACTACAAGGGTACGATTCTCAACTCGAGCGCTTGAATCTCTTTCTTTCTGCATAAGGAATCCCGCTCCCGCGCGGTATGCGGTGAGTGCGTGGTGTTCCTTGGGGTTGACGGGAATAGTCCCCCTGTGTTGCATGTAGAGCCCGAATCGTAAGTACGGGCATAGGCATTGTGTGTGAAGCCTACCCGACGTGTTTTGTCTGGATCGGTGATGTTGCATTGATATGGTTTTGCCGGAGAAGACTCCGTGCTTTGGATTTTTCGGGTTTCTACGCGGTAGATTGCAGCAGGGATCCTTGAAGGTTAGCTTCAAGGCGCACCCGGAAAACTGAGCGGAAACGTGTTCTGCTAACTTGGCGGTCTGGGAACCGCCTTGATCATAACTGGGTTATGAGATTGTTTTGGAAATTTGGGATCCGAGAGAAGCTTGGCCCGCGCAAAGTTCCTTAAATTGGACATGCGGCGTGAGCAACGGGCAAGTGGATTGGACCTGGGCTATGTGGTTCGGTGCGAGAGACCCGAAGACGGGGACTGGCCGTTGGCATAGTCGGAGCCTTAGACGGTGGTCAGAAAGGCTAAATGCTCACATGTTGTTGCCATCCTAGGGATGGTGGTGAATGCACTGATTTGTCAGGGTTCACCATGAATGTGCCCTGAGTGCACGGGGTGTTTGGCCATGCGAGCCTACACCTGTGGCGAATTATTATTGCGATATATATATATTGTTGGGCTAATGTTTTGCAGGGAAAGAGCACCGCCGTCCCGAGTAAGGGGCGGGGTCGTTATAATTTGGTCGGCTTTTAGCTGACCGTTGTTTTATTTGCCACCGTGCGGTGGTATGTGCTTGCAGGTGCTGCGGAGCCGAGCGCCAAATAGCGGGCTGGAGCCCATGTTGCTGTGCTGGCCCTAGAAGGCCGTAGAATAGTTGTTTTTACATTTCTCATGTGTGGCCGGCCTGCGAGCCGATGTATGTAAGACATGTTATATTTATGAACATTTGTAAGGCCATAAGGCCATGTACCTGTTTCAGTGTATTTGGGGTTTCATTCCTGTTGTTGTAGCTGTGGACATTCATATTGATGGAATTAATTTTGGGTTCTTTCAACTTTAAAATCTTCCGCTAGAATGCTCTGTGATTAGGACGAGTAGTCTTAATTAGATGGTTTGATTTATTCATTTAGTAACCCTTCCGACTGTCTGTGGTATATGACGTCGGGTTCCAGCTGGACCTTCTGTTATATGCCATGCGACGGATGGGGGTGTTACAAAAACGATCTCCACGGTTGTGTTGGGAAACGAGCCTTCGACCTATTTCTCCTAGATAGCCCAGGGCGGACGATGGACGATGCCTCTGGATGTAAGAGTCCTTGTAAGACCGAGCCCCTGTATTGACGACCGAGATCGCTCCCCTCTTGCATGTCGGCCTAGCTACCCCCGATTGCATCTATCCTCCGACTGGAGGAACTATCATGAACAAGTCTGAACGCCAACCTCCCAACTCGACGGGGGAAAGATCGTCGTTCTCTTTAGAATTTCTTCGTCCTCAAAGACATTGATGCATTTGACTCATTGCCAATCTCTTAAGCAGCAGGGTGAACTACTTCAGCACCGATTGAAGTCCTCGAGTGGTAGTGTTATCATAAGTCTGAGTTCCTGCACGAGCTCCTCTCCTGTATACCGGACAACGACCTCCTCTAGTGAGAGCTCTGATTGAAGTCCTCGAGTGGCAGTGTTATCATAAGTCTGAGTTCCTACACGAGCTCCTCTCCTGCATACCGGCCAACGACCTCCTCGAGTGAGATCTCCGATTGAAGTCCTCGAGTGACAGTGATATCATAAGTCCGAGTCCCTGCACAAGCTCCTCTCCTGCATACCGGCCAATGACCTCCTCGAGTGAGAGCTCTGATTGAAGTCCTCGAGTGGCAGTGGTATCATAAGTCTAAGTCCCTGCACGAGATCCTCTCCTGCATACCGGCCAACGACCTCCTCGAGTGAGAGCTCCGATTGAAGTCCTCGAGTGGCAGTGTTATCATAAGTCTGAGTTTCTGCACGAGCTCCTCTCCTGCATACCGGCCAACGACCTCCTCGAGCCAGACCAAGTTCCTCGTTGGAGTGATGTCGTAGCCTGTCACCTCTGTACGAGCTTCTCTCCTACAGACCAACTACTCGCCTCCCCGAGTCAACTCTCCACCTCCAGTTGAGCATCCTCCCAGTTGAGCTCGGCTCCTGCGAGGTGTCGACCTCCTCTCCGCCTCCAGTTGAGCTCGGCTCCTGTGAGGTGTCGACTCTCCACGTCCAGTTGAACTCGGCTCCTACGAAGTGTCAACCTCTTCTCCACCTTCAATTGAGCTCGGCTCCTGCTAGGTGTCAACCTTTTTTCTCCACCTCCAGTTGAGCTCGACTCCTGCTAGGTGTCAAACTTTTCTCCACCTCCAGTTGAGCTCGGTTCCTGCTAGGTGTCAACCTTTTTCTCCACCTCCAGTTGAGCTCGGCTCCTGCTAGGTGTCGACCTTTTTCTCCACCTCCAGTTGAGCTCGGCTCCGGTTAGGTGTCGACCATATTATGTACCTCCAGTTGAGCTTTCTCCTGCTAGGTGTCGACCTTTTTCTCCACCTTTAGTTGAGCTCGGCTCTTGCGAGGTGTCAACCTCTTCTCTACCTTTAGTTGAGCTCGGCTTCTGCTAGGTGTCGACCTTTTTCTCCACCTCCAGTTAAGCTCGGCTCCTGCTTGGTGTCGACCATATTTTATACTTTCAGTTGAGCTCGGCTCCTGCTAGGTGTCGACCTTTTTCTCCACCTCCAATTGAGCTCGCTCCTGATTGGTGTCGACCATATTCTGTAATTACAGTTGAGCTCGGTTTCTCCTAGGTGTCGACCTTTTCCTCCACCTCTAGTTGAGATCGGCACATGCTAGGTGTCGACCTTTTTCTCCACCTCCAGTTGAGCTCGGCTCCGGCTAGGTGTCGACCATATTATGTACCTCCAGTTGAGCTTTCTCCTGCGAGGTGTCGACCTCTTCTACAATTCAGTTGAACTTGGTTCCTATGAGGTATAAACCTTCTCTCCCCTTCCAATTGAGCTCCACTCCTAGGAAGAACCTCGCGCAGCGCATCGTATAACGTCATCTCTCCGAACAACGGGTTCAACATTGTTTTTTCAAGCTCGTGCCGAGCTCGAAAAAAGCGGGGATTGTGTATAACCCGTAATTCGTCGAGATCAGAAGTACCCCAGAAGGCGGCTATTCGCAGACCATTCAGCAAGCAGAGGCGAGCTGTGACTAGCAGAGGCGAGCTTGGGCGAGCAGAGGCGAGCTGTGGCGAGCAGAGGCGAGCTGTGGCGAGCAGAGGCGAGCTGTGGCGAGCAGAGGCGAGCTTGGGAGAGTTGTGGCAAGCAGAGGCGAGCTTGGGCGAGCAGAGGCGAGCTGTGGGGAGCAGAGACGAGCTTGGGTGAGTAACTCACGAGTATGGGTGAGTATCCCTTGGAACTCGCTGGCAGAAGCTGGATAGTCGCCTATACCCCCCCCCCCCCCCCCCAGGATTTCTCTATAAATAGCCCCCAGGGGTACTGGAAATGACACTTTAGGAAGAGACTGAGGTCCCCCCAAGTGGATACTCGTCCAATCCATGTATGCCTAGTACCTCGCCCAGCCTTTTGGTTGTGGAGGGGAAGTTTCTCCCAAATTTTTGGGTACGTGGTTGGACCTCCCTGTTGGAGCACTTGGGGGTGCTTATAGATAACCTCCTCTTTCTCTCGCTAGCCATTTGAATTGTGACGTCGGATCGTAGAATCAGTAACCTTTGTCTGCCTTGATCCTATTTCTGAGGTTTGGATTTTTCCTGCCTTCAACAATGTGGCCTATATGGCCTTGCCTCGGTTGGACATCCCCAAACATGAAAATGCTTTAGAATGGGCTTTCGCCCCAACCAAAGCTCATAAGGTGTTTTAACAGTTGCTTTTGTTGGCACCCTATTCAGAATGTATGTTGCCTTTAGTGCCTCACCCCAGAGTGATTCTGGTAAAGATGAATGGCTAACCATACTCCTAACCATATCCTGTAAAGTGTGATTTCGTCTTTCCGCTACACCATTCATGCTTGGTGTACAACCCCGTGTTCGCCGAGCGGGTCCTACCAGGAGGACCGAGCGAACCGGCCCCGCGGCCCGCGCCATGCAGCAAGTGGGCGTGCGGTAAAGGGGTGGTCCCGCTCCCGCCAAGTTTAGGCGAGCGAGCCGGGCGAGACGACTCCCCTACTCTCCCGCTCGCTCAGATAATCGCCGACCAGAGCAGGGGGTGCCCTTCGTCGCACCAATACAAGCGGACGGGACTCGGCGGCCCGGAACCAGCGAGCCGATCAGGGGGTCACGACGGCCACCAGCCCGCCTCTATACGCGACCTGGTCGCCCGTCCGCCCCGCAGAGGACTGGCTGGTCGCGGCGGTCCTGCTCGCGCCCGCCCGAGAAGAATAGGTGGGCCGCTGGAGCCAGGTCGCGCCCGCCTCCCGCGGAGGGGAATTGGAGGCGAGCTGACTCCCCAGCGGTGCGAACAGCCCCTCAGAACGGCGGAGCCACGCTTTTGCCAGACCAGGTTGGACTGCGCATAGCTTCTCAGGACAGCGGAGTCTGGCTGTTGGCAGACCCAACCAGGGGCTTTTTGGTATTTTCAGGCCAGTCCTTTTGGTTATTGGCAGTCCAGATCCCAAAAAACTATAAATAAGACCCAAGGGGTACCTCAGAGGGCACACTTTTAGTGCCTCCTTACTCTCGTTTTCAAGTGCTCTCTGAGGGTGCCTTAGCTCGGCTTCTGGCTAAGGAGGGAAAGCGCTCAGAGATCTTCCGGGTTTGTGGTGGGACCTCCCTGCCGAGCCCTTGGGTCTGTTTCTTCTTGTCTTCTTCGTTGTTTTTCTTGCAGGAGCAAAGTAGGCGCGAGACCACCCCTTCCCCAAGGTCGAACTCCACAAGAGGCCGGATTCCGGTTTCAACACTTGGAGAGCCCGACATGGTGTATTGTGGGACGATACCAACACTTCTCTAGGTATTTAACAAAAGGCCCTGGACGTTGTTCTCCCAAACCATCACTACGACCGTAGTATTAACCACCACAATCGGACTTAGTTTGCTTTATTTTTGTTGAATTGATTTTCAAATTCAACTTTGAATAACTTGAACACGTCCAATGTTTGAGCCTATTCATGAATAAGAAATGTGTATGCATATCGAGAATAATAGTCTATGAATGATACAAAATAGCGTTGTCCATTCCAAGAAGGTGTTGGAAACGGCCCACAAACATCCGTATGTATCAACTCTAAGACTTCTGTAGCTCTATATGCACCTAATTTCTTGCTTTTGGTTTGTTTTCCTTTAATGCATTGAATACAGACATTAAAACCTGCAAAATCAATGGAATTTAAAATCCCATCCAACACAAGTCGTTCAACTCTATCTCTAGAGATGTGTCCTAATCGCTTGTGCCACAATGCACCCGAATTGTCTTTATTTAGCTTTCATTTAGTACCTTTTGATTCAACGGTTAGAGTTTCATTATATGAAGCATTTGTATCAAGTAAATATAGATTGTCATATTGCATTAATGAACCAGTTCCAACAACCTTAGTATCGATAGATATTGTTTCCAAATGAACAAGTGTAGCCAAATTTGTCCAAATAACAAACATAAATTATATTCCGTCTAAACAACGGTACAACAAAAGTATCCATTAGCTCCAAATAGGAACCAATACAAAGAAATAATCTAAAATGACCAACTGCTTCAACTTTTACCGATTTGTCATCCCCAACATAGATGTGTCTTTCAGCATCACTTGGATTTCGGTAGCTCAGGCAACCCTGCATTGAAATGCTGATGTTAGTAGTAGCACCGGAATCTAACCACCAAGTATTTCCAGGTACTGAAGCTAAGTTAACTTCAGAACAAACTAAATTAAGAAATGTACCTTTCTTCTCACGCCATGCACGATACTTGATACAATCCTTCTTTATGTGTCCAGCCTTATTGCAAAAGAAACAAAGATCATCACCCTTATTTTGTTTCTTTTCACTTGGACCCGCAACATTCACATTCTTTCTTTTCTTGCCCTTGTCCTTAGAGGTGCTTGCAAAGTGAACACTTTTTGTCTTCTCTTGCTTCAATCTCTCTTCTTCTTGAACAGAATGGGAAATCAGTTCATTCAAATTCCACGTTTCCTTCTGACAGTTAAAACTGACCTTAAGTGGTTGAATTGAACTAGAAGAGAAATTAGAATCAGATGCACAAATAGATCCTCATGCACATCAAACTTTAAAGCCTTAAGTTTGGAGGTAAGATGAGACATCTCCATGATGTACTCCCTTATGTTTCACTTTCCCTTATACTTCATTAAAATCAAGCTCTTCAGAATAGTGCTTGTTTCAGCCTTATCGTTTTTGGCAAAGCGCTTCTCAATTTCCGCAAGATATTCCTTGGCGTTTGTTGTGTCCTCAGACACTGTACCCCTAAAAACTTCTGGAATGGCGCGCTTAATGATCATTAGACTCATGCGATTGGAGCGATCTCACTTCTCAAATCTAGCTTTCTCATCAGATGAGCTAGTTGATGTAGGAGTAGCAGGTTTCTCCGTCCGAATCGCAAGATCCATGTCCATGCACCCGAGAACTATCTGAACGTTCTCTTTCCAGTCCTTAATGTTAGTACCATTAAGGACTGATACTGAATTTAGGTTGGCAGATATGTTTGCAACTGTAGCTGAAAGAGAACAATATAAATTATAAATAACATTCTCATAATCATAATTATCAATAAAAGTCAAAATAATTGGCAAATCCCATCTCAAGATATCTAGTGTGTTAACAATGGGCCGGGCCACTCTCGTGAGTATCCCGGGCCGCCCCCACCTAGGATTGCAGTCCAACAGGCCCAACCACTCTCCACCACTGCCCGCGGCCTAGCCCATTCCGGGCACCCAGGACCCGACTTAATACGGTGTGGCGGGTTGTTGAGGTGGCGAGGCGTTGCCTAGCCTCGATCCCCCAACCTCCTTTGTAAGAGGGTTTCAAACCACCTTCTCACACCCATCTGCACTACAACGCCGATGGGTGTGAGAGGGTGGTTTGTGTTGTGAAATTGAGACCGGATCCGCGACTACTGTGGTTCGCTGCGGATCTAGCAACGGAAGCTAATCTGAGCAATACTATGATAAACGAAATTTAAATCCAAAACCAAGCACAACCAGACGACAAAAAATAATTACGTGGTTCGGAGTTGAGACTCCTACTCCACGGGGAGAGCGCGCCAGAAAGATCCACTAAAACTGATGAGGTTACACAGATACAACCAGAGACCAAACAGATACGGTCGAACAACAAAGGAAAACCAAAGGACCAAAAACTTGAAGAACCGATATCGCCGGGCGGTATCGATGTCGCCGGACGACAGCTCATGTTCTTCTTCCCCGATGGATCTGTCGTTCCTGCACCTGTTGTCGCCGCCTGGAGCTGTCTGCCGCTGGACAGAGCCGCCTCCACCTGAATCCTCCTGCTACTGCCGCCTCCTGGAGCTGCCTGCCGCCGCTGGACAAAGCCGCCTCCGCCTGAGTTGAGCCCGATGCGCCGCCTCCGCCGCAGCACGCCTGCTGCCGCCGCCGCCGCCGCGCCTGGTCTGAACTGGAGTTGTCGCCGCTGCCGCCGCCTGAACACCTCTCGATGCCGCCTGGAGATCGCCGCTGCAACACGCCTGTCGCCGCCTCTGATCCTCCTGCACTGCGAGGTCCGCTCGCCGCCGCCGCCGCTGCCGCCGGAAACCGCCTCCACAGAACCTGCTCTCACACTCCTCACTGGTGGCCGAAAATAAGCTGGATTCCTCTCTAATTCTTGCTTGAATGAAACGGCAAGAGCGAGCTCCTATTTATAGGATCAAGATCAAATATCAAATTAGGAAGATGATCTCCTATTTAGGAGATTGCCTCATTTTTCCTCATAAAGATATTCCAAATATAGGACTCCTCCAAAATTAGGAATTATGGAGGCACACGGATTGATGAGGTGTCATAATCCTATAATTAAATATCCTCTTATTAATGATCTTCCTAAATAATATTCCTAAATAGGTTTAGCCTGGATTAGGAATTGTGGTCTCCCACGGATCGATGACGTGTCGCGATCTCGACGATCCGGTCACGTGGATCGCGGAGGTGTCATAATCTCAACAATCTCCACCTTGACGCCTCACGCGATGAACACCACCACGACGTCTCACGCCACAAACGAACTCCACCTCGAAGCCTAACAAACGTATCTGAACCTCCAACCTGGATCTCCCCTACTGGCGACTACAAGCCCCCTCTCCTGGGGTCCTCACGATCAACATGCATCAGTCTGAGTCAAGTCAAGATCGCTCTTGAACTTGACTTCTCTCACTGATTTCTCTCGCATGCTCGTAACATTTTCCTCCGTAGATATCTCCCGCAACTCCACGCCTCCACCTCCAGTGAACTCCCTCGACTCCTGATGGCGCACACCAATGTGCAGCTCCACCTTCTTCTGAGTAAACCTGAGTTTCTTGGTGGGACTCCTGAGCCAGATGGCTCCCTTTGCGGAGCCTGGGTACTCCTGAGATGACTCTCTACCCGTCTCCTCTACGGCTGCGAAGATTCTACCTCCGCCAAGGTCCTCTCTCCGAGCACACGCCCTAGCCACGAATCCTGCCCCGCTCCCCGCTGGTCCTTCCTAACCTTTCCCTGAGAACGATCTCTGCTCTCTAAAGCTCTATCAAAGGAACCGCGATCTGAGGAGATCGCCTGAAATGCATACGCTACCGTATCTTGTAGCTCGAGAGACGGTCTGACCTCTCTCCTCGCATTTCCCCTGGCAATCGTGGTGTCAATCAGTCTGTAGAGAGTACAGTAACGCTCTCCTACCATGACTACCTGCGCGCCTCTCATGACCTCATCGACCAAGCACAACTGGATTGTGCTGATGGCCTTCAGATCTAGCTCATCCCACTCGTCGTCCTTCTTCCCGGACTTCTCCTTTCCGAGGAGAGCCTTATGAAGACCTTGCTGGACGAGAACCGCTTTGGCCCGTTTCTGCCACAGACCAAAGTCAATTTTGCCGTCATACTTGGGGACTTCAAATTTCGTTGTCATTATTGCTCACCGGGTCCGAAGGGTCGAACTTCCCTCTGATACCAATTGTTGTGAAATTGGGACCGGATCCGCGACTACGGTGGTTCGCCGTGGATCTAGCAACAGAAGCTAATCTAAGCAATACTATGATAAACGAAATTTAAATCCAAAACCAAGCACAACCAGACGACAAAAAATAATTACGTGGTTCGGAGTTGGGACTCCTACTCCACGGGGAGAGCGCGCCAGAAAGATCCACTAAAACTGATGAGGTTACACAGATACAACCAGAGACCAAACAGATACGGTCGAACAACAAAGGAAAACCAAAGGACCCAAAACTTGAAGAACCGATATCGCCGGGCGGTATCGATGTCGCCGGGCGACAGCTCCTGTTCTTCTTCCCCGATGGATCTGTCGTTCCTGCACCTGTTGTCGCCACCTAGAGCTGTCTGCCGCCACTGGATAGAGCCGCCTCCACCTGAATCCTCCTGCTACTGCCGCCTCCTGGAGCTGCCTGCCACCGCTGGACAAAGCCGCCTCCGCCTGAGTTGAGCCCGATGCGCCGCCTCCGCCGCAGCACGCCTGCTGCCGCTGCCGCCGCCGCGCCTGGTCTGAACTGGAGTTGTCGCCGCTGCCGCCCGCCTGAACACCTCTCGATGTCGCCTGGAGATCGCTGCTGCAACACGCCTGTCGCCGCCTCTGATCCTCCTGCACTGCGAGGTCCGCTCGCCGCCGTCGCCGCTGCCGCCGGAAACCGCCTCCACAGAACCTGCTCTCACACTCCTCACTGGTGGCCGAAAATAAGCTGGATTCCTCTCTAATTCTTGCTTGAATGAAACGGCAAGAGCGAGCTCCTATTTATAGGATCAAGATCAAATATCAAATTAGGAAGATGATCTCCTATTTAGGAGATTGCCTCATTTTTCTTATAAAGATATTCCAAATATAGGACTCCTCCAAAATTAGGAATTATGGAGGCACACGGATTGATGAGGTGTCATAATCCTATAATTAAATATCCTCTTATTAATGATCTTCCTAAATAATATTCCTAAATAGGTTTAGCCTGAATTAGGAATTGTGGTCTCCCACGGATCGATGACGTGTCGCGATCTCGACGATCCGGTCACGTGGATCGCGGAGGTGTCATAATCTCAACAGGTTTACAGTCCTGGGTGGGGGCGTCGGGATACTAACGCGAGTGGGCCGACCCCCTATTAACAAAAATAGGTTTTTGTTAACAGGGTGCCTGCCCACTCGCGTGAGTATCCTGGGCCGCCCCCACCCAGGACTGTAGTCCAACATGCCAACCCCTCTCCACCACCGCCCACGGCCTAGCCCATTCCGGGAACCCAGGACCCAACTTAATACGGTGTGGCGGGTTGCAGCGCCGATGGGTGTGAGAGGGTGGTTTGAAACTCTCTTACAAAGGAGGTTGGGGGATCGAGGCCAGGCAACGCCTCGCCAACCTCAACAACCCGCCACACTATATTAAGTCGGGTCCTGGGTGCCTGGAATGGGCTAGGCCGCGGGCGGTGGTGGAGAGGGGTTGGGCCTGTTGGACTGCAGTCCTGGGTGGAGGCGGCCGGGATACTCACGCGAGTGGGCCGGCCCCGTGTTAACATAGTGCACCATTAGTTTCAAGTCTTTGGACAGTAAAACTAATTGCAAGTGATACTTTTGTTATAATAATCAAACATTAACAATAATGCATGACAAATAACGAACCCCTATTTGGATTGATTTATTATTCTCATGTAAGAACCTTATAATTGTTACATGTTTATTATCATAAGTAATTATGAAATTCGACCAATTATTAACCTCCCTTTGGGTCGATGAATAATCACATGAACTTACTTACTTACAATTATGAAAGATTCTTCATGAACAATCTACATAAGAGACCAGGTCACTTTGGTGACATCTTACTTCAATTTATCCAATTAGAATGATGAATCATTATAATTGTAGTATGTAATATGCCAATTAAATGAATTGAATCAAGATGTGTTTTGGTAGATGTAAGTGTTTCGGTTGATATGCTTTCGGTCGATATAGCTGTTTTGAAGCAGCTTCGACCGAAACCGTCTAGATGAAATCTACTCTCTGGAGCACATTGACCGAAACAAGTGCGTTGACAGAAACTTAAGTAAAGATGCACATCGACCGAACTGAAGTGAGGATGCACATCGACCGAACTGAAGTGAGGATGCACTTCGACCAAACTGAAGTGAGGATGCACTTCGACCAAAATAATTACTTATGCTGAAACTTTACATCGACTAGAATGTTAACAACGACCAAAACTATTCAGATTTGAGATGCTCTTTGGAGCAGATTGTAACACCACAAAAGGAGTAGGAAGTAACAGGCTGAACGTCGGACGGAGTTCGACGAACGCGGTGCTGTTGGACGGAGGTGTTGCACACATCTGCCGAAACTAAATATCGACCAAAGTAATAAAAAAAAATTTCTTGGGGCGCTGCCCCCGACCCCGGAAGGGGGTTTTCCTCCCCCATTCAACCCCCGTCGACCTAACCGGGTAGGCTGATCCGCGTATGAGTCACATATTGGGTCGTTCTGTGATAGAATCAAAACAACATCATTTTGAAGATCAATCTTGTGTTCAAATTAAGAACTAGAAGAGATCGCTCTGATACCAATAGTTGGAAATCTTTCCAAGTCCTGACAACTCAACAGTTTCTATATCCTAACAAAACTGTACCCAAGAATCACTCTCTTGTTCTTGATTTAAACAATAAAACAAAAGTGGAAGCGTACCTGAATCTTTAGCCGCAACTCACAGTTATCTTGATCTTCCAGATGTAGATTCCGTATTTTTTTATGCTCTCTGTCGATGGGATGCAGAGTGCCTCAATCGTTGTTCTACATTGGGGACCATAACCCATCAACTATCGAACAGTTACAACTGTTCAACAGTTACAACCTTTTGCTTATTGCTAATTTGGCCTCTCATCAAATTAGAAATACCACATTGGTATCCACAATTAATATTCATGACAATTACGTCCTTAAGTCAAATTCTTTATTTCAAAAATAGACCACTTAATATTTGACTTATATAATTGATGATCATATACATTCAATTAATTCTATAAGTGTCCCAAAATTCTAATAAACCATTAAATCATATGAAATTCGACTATATATAATATTGTAAAAGCTAGAGAGTCACACTTTTCTGTAAGCAACCTTAACATATTTTCAATTTTCGGCATAAATTTGTTAGTTTGGCTACATTATAACAAAATAAAGGGGGCGTGAGTTGCATTCTTACTTGCATATCTGGTTCCTCCGCATCATCGTTAGAGACTTCTGTTTCCATCATAGAGAAATATGAGAAATTAATATTAACGAGAAAGAATAAGTTATCCCAACTTAACATGATATTTAAAACTCACTGATACCCTTGATATTCCTCTCCTTGGATGGAAACATAAAGATATGCACGCTTATAGGTGTTGGGTGTGGTTCCCATCCGAGTCGGTAAAAACCACCGGACGCGCTAGGTGCGGCTCGTGATATCTTCCGCTCGATTATATGTTAAATTGAAAGGGGGAAGGAAAGAAAAAAAATAGGTTGCAACGTTGTTGCAACTTTATTTTTACTGTTTGGAATCTGGGATTAAATTTTAGAAGAGGCGTTTTGGGGGGGAGGGGATGCCTACAGTTATTGTGGTGATTGGCCAGATCTCTCTCTCTCTCCTAATAGATATATATATATATATATATATATATATATATATATATATATATATAGAAAGGGAAAGCAGATAGCCACGCCTCCTTCCCATTTTTCGGCTACTGTGCATCTTCGCCATTTTGTTTTCGGCCTGTTCCTATTTGGAGTTTGCAGTTTTTTTTGGGGGGAGGCAGAGCAGTGCTCCATCGAGAGAGCCACTGCCCGAGAGAGCCACCGCCCCGGTGCATCGTTGCTGCATCGCTGCCGCCATCGCCGTCAAGGCCGCTGTCGCTGTCGCCAATCCATATCGCTGCAACATTGCCGCCGCCATCCGTGAAGGAGCAGTCCTTTTGGTGCTGTCCAGATTCGTTGCAGCCATCTTGTTCGTGGCTTGGAGGTTGAACACGAAGAAGAAGGGGCTGTGCATAGCCGTTTTCTTCGTGGTTTTGGTGAACGTCATCTTCGACGTTGGGACGGATTGTTCAATCCGTCCGGGTAACGACTCCTCACACCTTTTGTATTTTCTTCTTGCAAATTGTTATTTGTGTGAATTGTTGGAGAAGAGAATAGTGGTGTAGATCCGGTTTTGGATCGCGGTCGTGTGGATCCTTTGTGGATCGTGGTTGTGGTGGAACGAAGATTCTTTTTTGCGGATCGGTGGGGGGAAAGCCTGTATTCTGTGCGTGTGTTTTTCACACATCTTTAGTGGAGGCTTTCGGGTTGGACTCCGATCGTCCCGTGGTTTTTCGCCCAAGTTGGGTTTTCCACGTAAAAATTCTCTGTGTGTTTTTATTATTTTCTGCACTGCATTTTTGTATTGTGCCTGCTCGAACCGCAACAGGTGTCCTGGTCGGGATTGCTCGCTCTCTTTCCCAACAAGTGGTATCAGAGCCAGGTTGAGTGACAGAGCCGTTTCAGTGACAGGGCAGTTACCGGGCTGACCTATTAGGGTTTCAGGACGAGTCGATTGAGATCTCGGGTGTGCAATTGGAGTGGTAGTTTACGACCATTGGCCCGCTGGCTACTCTCTCCAGTTGTATACTTTGAGATAGTCGACTCAAAGATCAGTGGTCGGTCCGGCCAGTTGGCAGAGCAGGATGGAGTCTACATCCGTTTCAGAGCAGATGATAAAGTTGAATGGTGCCAATTATCACCAGTGGCATCTACTGATGGAGGATTTGATATACGTGAAGGGTTGGCATGCTCCTATCTTTGAGGAGATGCCAAAGGACACGGATCCGGCAAAATGGAAGGTGGAACATCAGAAGCTGTGTGGGTTTATCAGACGGTTCGTGGAGCCGAACGTCTATAACCATGTGGCTAGCATCAATGATGCAAAGGATCTGTGGAAGACTCTCGAGACCTTGTATGCCAAGAGCACGGGCATCAACAAGTTGTATTTGCTGAAGAAGCTTGGAGAGTTCAGATACCGGGAGGGCTCTCCTATTTTGGATCATGTCAACGAGTTCCAGGGCATTATTGATCGTCTCACTGCTATGAAGGTGACATTCGAAGACGAGGTGAATGCATTGTGGCTTCTCAAGTCACTTCCAGATTCTTGGGAGATGGTCAGAGTTTCTCTGATCAATTCCTCCCCCCAGGGGATTGTTTCCATGGAGATCGCCAAGAGTGAGATCTTGAATGAGGAGGTGAGACGAAAGTCTCAGGGGACTTCAGGCTCTTCTTCACGAGCTGACGTTCTCTTTACTGAGTCCAGGGGGAGAGGAAGGAGTAAGAGCCGAGGAAGGAAGGAGGACAGGAGTCAGAGTAGGGGCAAGTCGAAGTCACGTTATCAGAACGTGGAATGCCACTACTGTCATAAGAAGGGCCACATCAAGAAATTCTGCTACTCGTTGAAGAACGATCAGAAGAAGAAGGGGATTGCCACTGAGGGCAAAGATGAGGGTCACACAGCAGCCACCGTCTCGACTGAGGAGGACGACGTCATTATTGTTGGCGACGACGTCACTGCTGCACTTGCGTGTGATGACCGAAGCTGGATCGTTGATTCCGGAGCTTCTGCGCATGTCTCCCACAACAGGGAGTTATTTGCCACCTACACTACTCATGATTGTGGAGTGTTGAGGATGGGTAATGGGGATACGTCCAAGGTACTTGGGCGCGGAGACATGCACTTGAAGATGAGTACTGGAGCCTTACTAGTTCTGAGGGATGTGCGACATGTGTCAGACATTCACTTCAATATGATATCTGTTTTCAGACTTGGAGATGAAGGACACCTGAGTGTCTTTGGAGGAGATTTCTGGAAGTTGATCAGGGGATCACTTGTGATGGCCAGAGGCTATAGAGATTCTGGACTGTACTACATGGAGGGAAGGCCTGAAGTTGCTCAGGTCAACTCCATCAGGGATGAGGCATCCACTTCCTTATGGCACAGGAGGCTGGCACACATTAGCCAGAAGGGTTTGGGATGTCTGGTGAAGGAAAAGCTCATTAGTGACATTCTGGTGATCATTTGGAGAGGTGTGACCATTGCATGGCTGGGAAGCAGAACAGGATTTCATTCCAGAGCCACACGTCCACCAGGAGATCAGAGCCATTGGAGCTAGTTCATACTGATGTTTGCGGACCTCTGAAGGTCCACACTAGAGGAGGAGCTTTGTACTTCGTTACTTTCATCGACGATCATTCGAGGAAGCTTTGGGTCTATGCTCTCAAGACCAAAGATCAGGTCCTTGATATCTTCAGGAGATTCCACGCTGAGGTGGAGAGACAGTCTAGGAAGAAGCTGAGATGCATCAGGTCAGACAACGGGGGAGAGTACATTGGTCCGTTTGACGAGTACTGCAGGGACCATGGCATCCGACATGAGAAGACCCCGCCGAAGACGCCGCAGCTGAATGGCGTAGATGAGAGGATGAATCGGACACTATTGGAGAGGATTCGGTGCATGCTATCTGAGTCGAAGCTGCCAGGGATGTTTTGGGGCGAGGCTCTTCTTACTGCAGCGCATGTCATCAACCTCTCGCCGAGTTCAGCATTGCAGGAGGATGTCCCAGATAGGGTCTGGTATGGGAAAGACCCCTCTTACAGTCACTTGCGGGTATTTGACTGCAAAGCCTTTGTGCACGTCCCTAGGGACGAGAGATCGAAGTTGGATTCGAAGACCCGGCAATGTATTTTCTTGGGGTACGGCTACAGTGGAGAGTTTGGGTACAGGTTCTTTGATCCAGTTGAGAAGAAGCTTGTACGTAGCCGTGATGCTGTTTTTCTGTGAGGATCAGACTGTTGGTGATCCTGAGGGGACTTTTGAGTCTGAGGTTGATTCTCACACTACTGCAGAGTTACCTATGGTTGGAGTTGATGACACTGAGGAGGCCATTGAGCCTGTGCCAGCACAGGGTACTGATACCCTTCCGGATCATGATATCACCACTGATGGTGAACCAGGAGTTGCTGAGGACATTACTGATGATGTGCCTGCCGCGACACCTGAGCCTGCCCTGCGGAGGTCAGATCGGACCAGACACCCGTCCGCTAGATATTCTGCATCAGAGTTCATACTGCTGACTGATGCGGGGGAGCCTGAGAGTTATGACGAGGCTGTGGAGAGCACCGAGAATCGTCAGTGGATGGTTGCTATGCCGGAGGAGAGCAGTCGCTGCAGAAGAACCATACGTATGACCTAGTGAGATTGCCTAAGGGCAAGAAGGCCTTGAAGAATCGATGGATCTTCAGGGTGAAGCAGGGAGACTCCTCCACACCTCCCAGATACAAAGCCAGGCTGGTGGTGAAAGGTTTTGGACAGCGGCAGGGTGTCGACTTCGATGAGATCTTCTCGCCTGTGGTGAAGATGTCATCTATTCGCGTCATACTCGGCCTCGCTGCGAGGCTAGACTTGGAGATAGAGCAGATGGATGTCAAGACCGCCTTTCTGCATGGCGATCTTGAGGAGGAGCTATACATGGAGCAGCCTGAGGGTTTCAGTGTAAGAGGGAAGGAAGGTCTGGTGTGCCGCTTGCAGAAGAGCCTATATGGCCTGAAGCAGGCCCCGCGGCAATGGTATAGGAAGTTTGATTCCTTTATGGGGGAGATCGACTTCAGGAGGACCACCCTTGACCACTGCGTGTTCATCAAGCAGTATGCTTCAGAGGATTTCGTCATCTGCTGTTGTACGTGGATGATATGTTGATCGTCGGGAGGAACACTGCTCGCATTGCTGAGTTAAAGCGGCAGTTGAGTTCCACTTTTGATATGAAGGATCTGGGTGCTGTGAAGACCATTTTAGGGATGCACATTCGCAGAGACAGGGGAGCCAGACTGCTTTGGTTATCACAGGAGCGGTACATCCGCAAAGTGCTGCAGAGGTTTGATATGGATCAGGCAAAGAAGGTGAGCGTGCCGCTTGCAGCTCACTTAAGGCTTACCACTGATCAGTGCCCCAGCACACCCGAGGAGATTGAGGCTATGCAAAAGGTTCCGTTTGCATCTGTAGTTGGAAGCCTTATGTATGCGATGGTGTGTACCCGTCCAGATATTGCGCATGCTGTTGGGACAGTCAGTAGATTTCTCTCCAATCCTGGGAGAGAGCATTGGGGCGCAGTGAAGTGGATTCTGAGATACTTGCAGGGAACGTCTGATTTGACGTTGAGATTTGGAGACAGTGAGCCAGAGCTGCTAGGCTACACTGATGCTGACATGGCTGGAGATGTGGATTCTAGGAGATCGACGTCAGGATACATGATTCTGTTTGCAGGAGGAGCTGTCTCGTGGGCGTCGAAGCTGCAGAAGTGCGTTGCACTGTCCACTACGGAGGCTGAGTTTATTGCGGTTACAGAGGCTGCGAAGGAGTTGCTCTGGTTGAAAAGGTTCATCAAGGAGCTTGGTTTCACTCAGGACCGATACACACTCCTGTGTGACAGTCAGAGCGCTATTCACCTGGGGAAGAACCCCACGTTTCACTCGAGGTCGAAGCACATCGACACTCGGTATCATTGGATACGAGATGTCCTGGAGCAGAAGGAGTTTGATCTTCAGAAGGTGCACACTGATGACAATGGGGCAGACATGCTGACCAAGACTGTACCAAGGGGGAAGTTCGAGCATTGCGTTAGAATCGCCGGGATGGCGGTTTCTTCCGCCTCGATGTGAAGGGGGAGATTTGTTGGGTGTGGTTCCCATCCGAGTCGGTAAAAACCACCGGACGCGCTGGGTGCGGCTCGTGATATCTTCCGCTCGATTATATGTTAAATTGAAAGGGGGAAGGAAAGAAAAAAAAATAGGTTGCAACGTTGTTGCAACTTTATTTTTACTGTTTGGAATCTAGGATTAAATTTTAGAAGAGGCGTTTTTGGGGGGAGGGGATGCCTGCAGTTATTGTGGTGATTGCCAGATCTCTCTCTCTCCTAATATATATATATATATATATATATATATATATATATATATATATATATATATATATATATATATATATATATATATATATATATATATATATATATATATATATAGAAAGGGAAAGCAGATAGCCACGCCTCCTTCCAGTTTTTCGGCTACTGTGCATCTTCGCCATTTTGTTTTCGGCCTGTTCCTATTTGAAGTTTGCAGTTTTTCTTTGGGGGGAGGCAGAGCAGTGCTCCATCGAGAGAGACACTGCCCGAGAGAGCCACCGCCCCGGTGCATCGTTGCTGCATCGCTGTCGCCATCGCCGTCAAGGCCGCTGTCGCTGTCGCCAATCCATATCGCTGCAACATTGCCGCCGCCATCCGTGAAGGAGCAGTCCTTTTGGTGCTGTCCAGATTCGTTGCAGCCATCTTGTTCGTGGCTTGGAGGTTGAACACGAAGAAGAAGGGGCTGTGCATAGCCGTTTTCTTCGTGGTTTTGGTGAACGTCATCTTCGACGTTGGGACGGATTGTTCAATCCGTCCGGGTAACGACTCCTCACACCTTTTGTATTTTCTTCTTGCAAATTGTTATTTGTGTGAATTGTTGGAGAAGAGGATAGTGGTGTAGATCCGGTTTTGGATCGCGGTCGTGTGGATCCTTTGTGGATCGTGGTTGTGGTGGAGCGAAGATCCTTTTTTGCGGATCGGTGGAGGGAAAGCCTGTATTCTGTGCGTGTGTTTTTCACACATCTTTAGTGGAGGCTTTCCGGGTTGGACTCCGATCGTCCCGTGGTTTTTCGCCCAAGTTGGGTTTTCCACGTAAAAATTCTCTGTGTGTTTTTATTATTTTCTGCACTGCATTTTTGTATTGTGCCTGCTCGAACCGCAACAGATGTCCTGGTCGGGATTGCTCGCTCTCTTTCCCAACAATAGGCAAACAAACACATATGAGCTCAAAATACTATTTTATTAAGATTAACATATAAGGATACAAATATCAATAATGTGTATAATATCGCATTAGGGTACAAATATCATTGGGTTACAAATATTCTTTTTTGTGGTACCAATAACAATTCCCTAAAATTACTGTGCTCATATTAGCACCACATTTTAACTATTCGGGCATTCACACTCAAAGTTTGAGTTTTTTTTTTTTGAAATTTTAGAATTTCTATTAGCAAGCAATGCACAGAAATTATTCCTTATTCACACTCGTCCCTCTCGTGCTTCCGTCTCCCTTCCAAACCGTGATTCTGCCGTCATCCCTTACTCCTCTCTTTTCGTCCGGCCTGAAGGGCTCCAAATCCGGCAAGTGCTCCTGCTCTATTTTTTGAGCGGCGTTCTTTATCCCGACACGTTCTCCTCAATTATTTGACGACTATCTTTTCCACATCCGGCGATCTTTCTTCATCTTGGTGGCGGTGCTCCTCTATTCCATGATTTTCAAGCGCTCGTTTCTTTTCCTGGCGGTGGTGCTTTGCTACTTCATTTTTTTTTCTAATTTTTGAGTGCGAATAACTTTAGTGTTTGCGGATATCTAATTTCAAGAAAACAATGCTTTCAGATAGCCAAAACTGTTGCTAAAAATACGGTGCTAATATCAGTGCCCTAAAATTAATTCATTTGTTATTTTGCAGGAATGTGATTTGTTAATTATTCTGTTCGATTGATGGGTTAAATTCAAACGCAAGAATTGATGTTTAATTTAAAAATAAAACAGATTTTCATACAAATGAAGTAGGTTATCTAAAGAAAAAATTAATGAAGTTAATTTTATTGTATATAGGGTGTTCACAAATAAATAGTTCGTTAGCAATTCAGGAATCGATTCATGAAAATAAAAAAAATCATGTTTTTTGAATTCAAATTCAATTTCAGATTTATGTGTCATCCGAATCCGAATAATATTATCTCTATTAAAAAGATTTGTGAATATTAAAAAAATTAATTTAAAAAGAAGATGACGGTTGAAATAAAGTTTTTCTCACGGCTACCACAGCACAAAACACAGTCATATTTATCAATGAGAAAAAGTCTCTTATTCATCATCAAAATTATTCAATTCTTATAGTTATATAAACATAAAAGAATTAATTTAAATTCAAAAGAAATTAATAAAATTCACTTTGAATTCCATTTTCACTCTTAAGATATGAAAAACAGGTTAAAATTGGAATCACAATTGCAGTTTTAGGCTTCATTTGTTTTAGTGGTGGCGGGTCGATCCGGCGGATGGAAACGGAGAGTTCGAACCGGAGGGGGGAGGTGACTGCTCCAAACGGAACTTTTTGAGGTGTTTCTTAAGGCGGGCGGGTGGAAACGAAGCAAACGCCGCCGGTGGTTCATTTATTTACCCTCCTTCCGGCGGCGTTTGCCCAAAACATAATTGCAAAACGCCCAAACAAATAGAGCCTTAATTTCAGAGCCTCAATTCAAATGAAAAGAGGGAGCCCACAAATATGTTGCTTTATTGTAGAAAAGTTAAAAAAAATAGCCTCAGATATGTGGAGGCATTTTCCTACGGCGTCCCAGATTTGTTCGGGATTCATCTGAATCCTTCATTCTGTTCAGTCGACAGAACAATGCATGAGATTTCATCTATCATTCACATATGATTCCCCCCTTTTCTGTACTTATAATTATACTCGTATTTTCGCATGGGCTATGCCCGTGTCCGATGCTTTCGGGCGGCTTCGCCCACCTCCGCACATGCATTGCCCCTGCTTGATGCTTCAGATGGCTTTCGGCCTCATAGAAGCGTCCGCTTCCATGCAACTCACCAGCTCGACGCCACACCCGCCACTCGCGGTCCCTCGGAGCGCGTACGCAAAATCAAATAACAACTATATATAGAACTCTCGGGTGGACAAAGTGGCGGACTGGTGGGTGCAACGTTGAGCTGGTGGATTGTGTTGAAGTGAATGAAGTTCACTTCTATGCGGCTGAAGCGCGCCCGAAGCATCAAGCACGTGCAAAACCCGCGTGGAGACATACGAAACCCGCCTAGAGGCGGCTGAAGGCAGCCCGAGAGCATCTAGCATGCACGTAGTCCTTGTCAAGATGCCATATTTTAGATAAAATATTTATTTTTAAAAAATTTTATGTTTATATTTATTTTTTTCTGTAAATTAAAAAATTATATTTTATTATTTATTTTTATAACTTTTATTATAAATAAAATATCTTATATTTTATTATTTATTTATTATATAAGAAAAACGTAAAATAAATAAATAAACCTGCACCGTCGGCAGTGGCCTGATCGGACCCCACCGATGGGGTCGCCGGACCTCGACGTCCCAGACGGAGGGGGGGGGGGGGGGGGGGGGGGGGGGCAGGCCGGAGGTGGTCCGACAGGGCCATCGCTGATAACGGCCCTAACCGTGACCACCGATAAAGGCGATTGTGGTCATGGCAACCGTCGGCAGTGGCCCTGCCTGACCGCCCTCCGGCCTATCCCCGTTGGGATTCTCGACATTCTGGTGATCGCGTTGAGGGATTCTGTCAGGCCCCCAACGGCGGTGGCCTCCACCATGACCTGACAAGGCCGGGGGGGGGGGGGATATAAAATAGGAACACCACATTTAACTGAAGCTCAGTTTGGCGCGACATTTTGAGCATGGGGGGTTGCGACATTTTGAGCATGAGGGGTCGTGGATTTTGGAAATGCCGCACCAAACAGAAATTACGAATGTCCAATGCAAATCCCTACCGCGCGAAATCGCGCTATTTCTGCGATTTCGAGTCGCGAAAATATTTCGCGACTGAAATAGAGCGATTTCGCCAGCGATGTTTCCTCCCCCCATGAAGCCCTATTTCTGCGATTCCCCTTCTACCTGTTCGGCGCTCTCCCATGAAGCCCTCTTTGCCCGACTCCCTACACGTCGGCGTTTCCATCTCCTCCGACGTTTCCATATCCTCCGGCGTTTCCATTTCCTCTGGCGTTCCAACTCCTCTGGCGTTCCATCTCCTCCGGCGAACATGAGGAAATTTGTTTTGCTTTTCCATTTTTCCCCGGTGAACGCCGCCCCATACCCTCCGGCGAGTCTCCTAAACAGTTTCTTCATGTGAAACAACTCTGTAAAAACTGTTCATCCAGACTGTTTCACAGATTCTATCACCACTGTGCAAAACAGCCGATTATTCCACCACTGCTTCTGCAATCGCTGCAGCTGGGCCAAACAAAGCCTGAGGAACACTGCCTCAGTGGCAAATAAAGATCTCCCATTTATGTAGGCATAAAATACGGATACAGTCATACAGATATATAAGTTATTATATATAAAATTTTAAATTAATACGATGAGATGGGGGCAATGGGACGGAATAACTTCGCCTAAAATATTTGATGAAGAGGATTAGCGCTTTACAAATTTGACCATTTCCGAGTTGGACAGCCTAGGCTCGAACATGTTCGAAAATGGAAATATTAAGAAATGTGATGAAACCCCCAAAACCCTTCTCTCTGCCTCTCTTCTTCTTCATCTACGGGGCCATGGAGAGTCTTCATCGCTTCTTCCAACTTATGGAAGATTCGAACTCTAACCGAGAGTAGCTGCTTCGATTTGATATAATAATAATTATTCTCTGTTGATCGGTTTTCGGCGGCTCCGAGGCAAAATCAGAGCTCCCCCCGCCATAAGTACTTTGAGGTTTCATTTGCTAGATGGAAGGGGGCGGAGCGGCGTACAATCCTCGGACGCCGGAGGAGGTTTTTCGTGATTTCAGAGGCCGCCGGGCCGGCATGGTCAAGGCTCTTACTACAGGTAACGGTGGCTCTTACTAAAGTTTGGTGACTTCGAATATTAACTTTGGTTCTGCGAGCATTTCTGTTTGCACGACAATCTGAAACTAGTACGCTAACTTCATTTCCGGCGATGTAGATGTGGTGAAGTTCTATCAGCTCTGCGATCCAGGTATGCTGTTATTTTACGGCGGTGATTGACTGGTTTTAGGGTTTTTCTTTAGTTTATTTGGTTTTTTTGGATGACAACGGAACATTTGCTTGAAGTAGAGTAGATGGTTTTGGTAATGATTTGAGACATTCTGTTTTTTTTTTTCTTTTTCAGTTTTTTTCTTTATTCAATTGCAATCAGTATAAGTAGGGGGAATTTAAACCCACCCTCTTACTTGCGGGGTGGAGCAATATCTAGCAACTCTGGAAGCTGATTGGATTCTACAAGGATCCGAAAATCAATGCACCTGGATTCTCTCCATTTGGGATCCCGAATGGAGGTCCATTTCTCGATTGATCTAATAAACAATGCTCAAGCCTTTATCCCACTATAGTGGGGTCTGTACAACCTTGGGCTCGCGAGAGGTGGTTCAATGAGCGAGAAGGAGGGGCTGGCGAGATGAATTAGACAGGCGAGTAAGACCAGGAGGCCCACCTGCAGGAGGCGGGATGGAGGATTCTCTGAGGTAGGCGAGACGCCCAGGTAGTGCGAGATGGCTCTAGGAGGAGAGATGACCTATAGGGCGAGAGGCCGGCGAGACGGAAAGAGAGGGTCGTCTCCCCCGTCAGTCTTTTCCCCACTCGGCACATGGGAGAAAAGATGTTTTTACCTTTTTACCCCCAAGGGGGATTTTACCTTCTTGCCCCAGGTAATTTTACACTTCTACCCCTGGAGGTCTGCGTATAGCCCTCCAGAACAACGGAGTTCGGCTATTGGCAGACCCAGCCCGGGGTGTTTTGGTCATTTCAGGTTATTTCAAAATGATATTTGCAGATCAGATTCAGAGGCCTATAAATAGACCGATAGAGGTGCCTGAGAAGGTTGTTGAACCTTTCTACTGTCTTCCTCACAGGCACCTGACTCAACATTGGCTAGGGAGGAGAAGATCTTCAGTTCTTCCGGGAAAGAGGCGGGACCTCCGAGCTGAGACCCCTCAGTCTGTTTTCAGGTCTCCGACTCACGTCAGGAGGGTAGTTCAAGAAGAGTACGTGTGGGCTGCATCCTCAGTTTCGAACTTTAGGAGGTACTAGAAAGCTGGTTCCAACATTTTTTGGTGCGGTGAGCGTGGACCGCAGCCCTCAGAGAAGAACCTTGAGCAACCACATGACGAGAGGTCACGGAGAAGGAGAAGGAGAGGGGTCGGATAACCCGGGAGGATTTGTCGGAAGAGAAGAGTTTATGGCTTCAATCAAGGGGATCATGGATTTGCTGCAAGGGATCTCGCGACAGCGAGATTGTTCAACCCCACTGCCTCAAGTGCCTGCTCTCGTGCCGCAAGAAGAGCTCGTCTTGGCGCGAGTGGGAGAAGATGCCCCGGGGAGGAGACCGGGGAAGGAGGTGATGGCGGAAGGGAGCGGGAGAGACATGGCAGGAAGGGAGCTGTTCCCAAGCCCGGCGAGTAGCATCTCGCCTGGAGAGGTCGTCGCGCGAGTGGGGGCGGCGAGACCTGTGGCGAGAGGGTCGCCTTTTTGTGAGCTGATCCTATCAGCTCCCGTCCCGGAAGGGTTCCGGGAACCCGAAATGAACTACTATGTGGGGAAAGATGATCCCCTTCATCACCTGCAATGGTTCGAGGACGCGGTTTCAATCAGGCCCATGACGGACGCGTTTAAATGCCGTCTTTTTGCCATCACCCTAAAAGACAAGGCTAGAGACTGGTTTCACCAGCTCCCGATAGGCTCGATATACTGCTTCGAGGACCTAAGCAGGGGATTCCAGCTACGGTTCTCAACTTCTAAGAAGAGAAAGAAGAACCCGGAGTCGATCTTTTTGATTAAGCAGAGGGCAGATGAATCCCTGGCTCAGTACGTGGATAGGTTCCAAGAGGAGATCTTGGATATACAAGAGGTGCCGGGATTTGCCCTCCAGATGGCCTTTACCGTGGGACTACGGGAAGGTTTCTTCAAAATGAGCCTCACCCAGAAGGCGCCGCTGTCTTTTGAGTGCTTGATGGAGAAGGCGGCGAAGGAAATAGCGATGGAGGCGGCAAATCCCGCTTTTGCAAAAAAGTTGGCAAGACTTACGGAGGTGGAGTCGAGGGAGCCAGGGGGGAGACAGCAGGAAGCAAGAAGAAGAGAAGAGCCGAGGGCGCCGGCGTATCAAGAGCTGGGCTGGAGGCAACAGGGAGGCCCTGCCCCCGGACAAGGGGGAGGATTTCCCCACGGGGGGAGGAACCAACAAGGAGGATGGTAGGAGGAGGAAAGAGAAGAGGAAGATGGAGGAAGCGGGAGGGTCGCCCAGGAGGGGGGCCCGGCTGGAAAAAAGAAGAGCCTCACTGCAGGAAGGAGAGGACGCAAGCAAGTGGGAGATGGAAAAGCTTGGGGAAGAAATTGTGATGGCTGTCGCGGAAGACGAAGCCAGAGAACAGGACGCGCTGGAAGAGCGGGAAGGAGAGGAAGAGCCATCAAGGCTGAAGGCGGTCGTGGAGTTACTCGAGATAGAGATCCGCACCAAGGAAGGGAGAAAGGAGAAGGTAAAGATCAGCGACGAACTCAGCCCGGAAGACTGAGAGAAGATCAAGGCCTGCGTGCAAAAAAATATTGACGTCTTTGCGTGGAGCGCCGCAGACATGCCCGGGGTCGATGCGGACGTCGCTTGTCACCGCCTCAATCTCGATCCCAACACCCGCCCCATACAGCAGAAGAAGAGGGTCATCGCCTCCAAGATGGCCGGGCCTATTAAAGAGGAGGTAGAGAAGTTACTTAAGGCAGGGTTTGTGTCCGCCTGTAAGTATCCGGGGTGGGTGAGCAATGTTGTAATGGTTAAAAAGGGGAAGGATAGATGGAGAATGTGTGTAGATTTCTCTCTTTTAAATAAAGCGTGCCCCAAAGATTGTTACCTGCTGCCCCGAATCGACGCGCTGGTTGACTCAGCCGTCGGTTTTCCTTTTATGAGTTTCTTAGATGCGTTTTCCGGATATCACTAAATACGCATGCATCCTCCGGACGTTAAGGACGTCACCTTCGTCACGGAGGATGAGTGCTTCTGTTTTAATATGATGTCTTTCGGGTTGAAAAATGCGGGAGCGACCTACCAAAGAATGATGGATCAGATCTTCCGAAAACAGAAAGGGAGGAACCTCGAGGTGTATGTGGATGACTTAATGATCAAAAGCAAGGACCTCAAATCTCACGTCCTGGACCTCGAGGAAACCTTTGAAACCTTGAGAAAATATAAAATGAGACTCAACCCCCTGAAATGTGTATTTAGAGCCAATAAGGGAAAGTTCCTAGGACATCTTCTCACCCCATCTGGAGTGGAGCCCAACCCCGAGAAAGTAAAAGCAATCCTAGAGTTGGAGTCCCCTAGAAATGCCAAAGAGGTTCAACGTCTCACCGGCAAGTTGGCCGGGCTAAGCAGGTTTCTCTCTCGAGCCGGAGAGAGATGCTCGCCTTTCTTTCGGACACTGCGAGGAGGCAAGAAGTTTAAATGGACCTCAGAATGTGAGAAGGCTTTCCAGGCTCTAAAGCAACAGCTCACCCAGACGCCTTTACTCCAGGGGCCAAGGGAAGGAGAGGTCTTGTTCTTATACTTAGGGGTAGGGACTGAGGATGTGAGCTCGGTTCTTGTGCGAGAAGAAGGGAAGAAGTAATTTCCGATCTACTACGTGAGCAGAGTCTTAAAGAAAGCGGAGCTCGGGTATCCCATCCTTGAAAAGTTAGCGTTTGCCCTCATCGTCTCGGCCCGAAAGCTCAGACCGTATTTTCAGGCTTATTCTATTCAGGTGGTAACGGATCACCCCCTCCGTCGCATCTTGGAAGGGGTAGAACACTCCGGGAGGCTGGCCAAGTGGTCAATAGAGCTCAGTGAATTCGACCTCACTTTCATTCCTCGGCTCGCCATTAAGGCACAGGCGGTCACCGATTTCCTGGTGGACTACGTAGTTGAGGTCCAAGAGACTGAAGTGTCCCCTCGAGCAACCTGGAAGATGTTGGTAGATGGAGCGTCGGGAAGAAATTTCTTCGGAGGGGGAATGATCTTGATAAGTCCGGAGGGGACCAGGATTGAACAGGCCTTGAAGATCCATTTCACGATCACCAACAATCAAGCGGAATATGAGGCGATCATCGCATGACTCAGGTTAGCCTGGGAATTGGGCATACGAGACATTGAGGCCTCGACAGACTTCATGGTGGTGGCAGTCCAGATCAAAGGGGAGTTCGAGGCAAGGGAGCCCACCCTCCAGTTGTACCTAGGGAAGGTCAAGGACATCATCGGGCAGTTCCGAAGCTTTTCAATTCGGCACGTCCCGAGAGAGGAGAGCACTCAGGCTGACCAACTCGCCAAGTATGGCCCTCGAGCTGGAGGAACGATGACGGAGCTCTTCAGGCCGTCTATAGAAGAAGGGGAGCTCATGGAGATATGCCAGCATAGGTCTTGGATGGACCCCTTCATCGCCTTTTTGGCTTCAGGGCAGCTACTCGCGATAGAACTCGACAAGAGGCATACCAGATACAAATCGGCGTACTACCTGCTGAAAGATGGAGTTTTATACCGCAAGACGTTGTCGGGTTTGTTGGCCCGATGTGTGTCGGAGGAAGAGGTTTCGAAGGTTCTGCAAGAGGTGCACTCAGGAGAGTGCGGGAGTCACTCGGGTAGCCGAACGTTAGAGGGGAGGGTGCTGAGACAGGGGTACTTCTGGCCTACCCTCAGGAAAGATGCGGAGGAGTTTGCGAAAAGGTGTCAAAAATGCCAGGAGTTCGCCCCCCTTCAGCTCCTTCCGGCCCAGAGGTTGCGGACAATCACAGCTCCCTGGCCTTTCGCTATATGGGGGCTAGATCTGGTGGGTCCTTTTCCCCAAGCGAGTGGCCAGAGGAAATTCATGCTAGTCATGGTGGACTACTTTTCAAAATGCCTGGAGGTAAAAGCGCTGGCTAAGGTGACATCGCAGGTGGTCAAGAATTTCGTATGGGAGGAGATCATCTGCCGGCATGGGTTACCTCTAGCCATTATAACAGATAATGGACCACAATTTGCAAGTAGAGAGTTCGTTGACTTCTGCATCCGTTTGGGAATAGATTTCCGCTTTGCCTCTGTTCATCATCCACGAAGTAATGGGCAGGTGGAAGCAGCCAACAAGGTCATTGTCAATCTGTTGAAGAAGAAAGTGGAAAATTTGAGGGGAAGCTGGGTTGAGCAACTTCCTTCAGTCCTCTGGGCTTTGAGGACCACACCATACACCGCCACGGGAGAGACCCCGTTTAAGCTCTCTCGTGGCTCGGAGGCTGTCATACCTATCGAGTTTGAAGTCACATCACCAAGAGTAGCTGTTGCAAGGGAAGGAGGCGAAGGATGGAGAGCGGAGAACGAGGAAGAGCAGAGACTCTCTCTGGATCTCGTGGAGGAGCTCAGGGATTTGGCGATGGTCCGACAGGAGGAGGTCAAGCGCCGGATGACAAGGTACTTCGACAAGCATATAAGGGTCAGACAGTTCGAGAAGGGAGATTTGGTCCTAAAAAAGGTAGATGCAGCAGGTAGAGGGGCCTCCGTTGGGAAGCTCAATCCCAATTGGGAGGGTCCTTTTGTAGTAAAAGAGGTCTTGAAGTCGGGAGGGTACCACCTCCAGGATGTGGACGGGGTATCCCTCGATCGTGCCCGAAGTGGTGATGATTTAAAGAGATTTTACCCGTAGCACTTTTTGCGCTCATTACATTTTTTGCAATTTTGATGTGCTCTTTTGATGTGATGGGAGTGTGGGCGTCCTTTTTTATGGCACCAAGGGTGAGATGAAAGTGAGGAGACCCCGAGCAGACCCGCTGACCAGGCTCTCATCTAGCTGACAGGGTTGTAGGCTCACTCAGTGGTTGGAGCTGGTTTGGTTTGGAGAGGAGACCCCGAGCAGACCTGCTGACCAGGCTTTCATCTAGCTGGCAGGGCTGTAGGCTCACTCGGTGGTTGAAGGTGGTTTTGGAGAGGAGACCCCGAGCAGACCCGCTGACCAGGCTCTCATCTAGCTGGCAGGGTTGTAGGCTCACTCGGTGGTTGAAGGTGGTTTTGGAGAGGAGATCCCGAGCAGACCCGTTGACCAGGCTCCCATCTAGCTGACAGGGTTGTAGGCTCACTCGATGGTTGGAGCTGGTTTGGTTTGGAGAGGAGACCCCGAGCAGACCCGCTGACCAGGCTCCCATCTAGCTGGCAGGGCGGTAGGCTCACTCGGTGGTTGGAGTTGGTTTGGTTTGGAGAGGAGACCCCGAGCAGACCCGCTGACCAGGCTCTCATCTAGCTGGCAGAGTTGTAGGCTCACTCGGTGGTTGAAGGTGGTTTTGGAGAGGAGACCCCGAGCAGACCCGCTGACCAGACTTTCATCTAGCTGACAGGGCTGTAGGCTCACTCGGTGGTTGAAGGTGGTTTTGGAGAGGAGACCCCGAGCAGACCCGCTGACCAGGCTCTCATCTAGCTGGCAGGGCTGTAGGCTCACTCGGTGGTTGAAGGTGGTTTTGGAGAGGAGACCCCGAGCAGACCCGCTGACCAGGCTCCCATCTAGCTGGCAGGGCTGTAGGCTCACTCGGTGGTTGAAGTTGGTTTGGTTTGGAGAGGAGACCCCGAGCAGACCCGCTGACCAGGCTCCCATCTAGCTGACAAGGCTGTAGGCTCACTCGGTGGTTGGAGCTGGTTTGGTTTGGAGAGGAGACCTCGAGCAGACCCGCTGAGCAGGCTCCCATCTAGCTGACAGGGCTGTAGGCTCACTCGGTGGTTGAAGGTGGTTTTGGAGAGGAGACCCCGAGCAGACCCGCTGACCAGACTCTCATCTAGCTGGCAGGGTTGTAGGCTCACTCGGTGGTTGAAGGTGGTTTTGGAGAGGAGATCCCGAGCAGACCCGCTGACCAGGCTCCCATCTAGCTGACGGGGTTGTAGGCTCACTCGGTGGTTGGAGCTGGTTTGGTTTGGAGAGGAGACCCCAAGCAGACCCGCCGACCAGGCTCCCATCTAGCTGGCAGAGCGGTAGGCTCACTCGGTGGTTGGAGTTGGTTTGGTTTGGAGAGGAGACCCTGAGCAGACCCGCTGACCAGACTCTCATCTAGCTGTCAGGGCTGTAGGCTCACTCGGTGGTTGAAGGTGGTTTTGGAGAGGAGACCCCGAGCAGACCCGCTGACCAGGCTCTCATCTAGCTGGCAGGGATGTAGGCTCACTCGTTGTTTGAAGGTGGTTTTGGAGAGTAGACCCCGAGCAGACCCGTTGACCAGGCTCACATCTAGCTGGCAGGGCTGTAGGCTCACTCGGTGGTTGAAGGTGGTTTTGGAGAGGAGACCCCGAGCAGACCCGCTGACCAGGCTCCCATCTAGCTGGAAGGGCTGTAGGCTCACTCGGTGGTTGGAGTTGGTTTGGTTTGGAGAGGAGACCCCGAGCAGACCCGCTGACCAGGCTCCCATCTAGCTGGCAGGGCTGTAGGCTCACTCGGTGGTGGAAGGTGGTTTTGGAGAGGAGACCCCGAGCAGACCCGCTGATCAGGCTCCCATCTAGTTGGCAGGGCTGTAGGCTCACTCGGTGGTTGTAGTTGGTTTGGTGTGGAGAGGAAACCCCGAGCAGACCCGCTGACCAGGCTCTCATCTAGCTGACAGGGCTGTAGGCTCACTCGAGGGCAAGTCAAGCGATGAGAGTTCGCGGGGAGAAATGTTCAGGTTTATCAGGAGATTGGTGGAAAATCCGTAGGAAAAGGAAGGATTGGGGATTAGGCCAGGGAGGAGGATCTCTGGCCAATACTCGGCATGGGTGCTCTCGCCCATAGCGAGTGGGTCCTCCTTGTCCAAGGCACATACCTGACGTAAAAAGGTAGGGCCTGTCATGTGGGGGGACTGGTCTCCAAGGTCTTCAGCGCAGGTTTATCTTACGGTGAGACGAGCACTAAGGGTCAGAAGATCTCGCGGGTGGTAAAAGCGAAGAGAGACCCAAGGTCTCGCGTTTTTGGGCTAACTATTAAGCGAAATAGCGGAAGATGAAAGCGCAATAAAGTAACATGTAAAGTTAATAACAATATCCATTGGATCAGCACAAAAAGGAACACCTCGCTATCCCTGAGGAAATGTCTATATCATGATTACAAGTACAAAACAAGATAAAAAAAAGAAACGGGGGGAGAGAAGTCCCTGGCACTGGTGTCTCCCTACTCCTCGCTGCCGGAAGATGAGCTGTCGTCCGTCTCGCCGAATAAGCGGGGGACCAGGTCGCGGACAGTAACCGTCACGGCATCATCACGCACCACCCCCAGCTCCTTCATCATTTTGAGAACGAGCTCCACTGTCTTGATATTGGAATCTCGGCAGAGGGCATCTACCTCGTCCACAGAGTAGCGAGAAGGAACTGGAAATTGGTCCGAAGGGGGTGCCGCGCTGTTCCGAAGACGGATATTTTCAGCTTTTAATCTCTTGTTCTCTCCCTCCAGCGTCTCAATGCGCGAGCGCATCCGGTCGGCAGTCTCGGCATCCTGCAGGAAGATTTAATGAATAAAGGACCATAATGAGCAGCGAGTAAGGCTAGCAAAGCGGCGGTAAGAAAACTTACCACACCACCCTGACTCTGAGCAAGGAGGTTGTCGGCGACGACCAGCCGCTTCTCAAGGTCGTTGGACTTCTCACGTTCCGCGGCGAGACCGGCCTCCGCTTCCTTCCATTTCCTATTGTTGAAGACCAGGCGGCGCGAGACCCGGTGCGTGAGCTCCAAGGAGCGAAATTGAGCATGGGCGCTCTTCAGAATGAGGTCTCGCGACGTCTCATTATCCGCGGGCTCAGAGCCAAGACCACCATATAGCCCGAACCCTAGGGAGAAGGCGTGACTGGTGGGGGGGGGGGGTCCTGCTCTTTCCAGGAAGGAAGGAGAGGGGACACCGACACGCGGTTAGCGTCCTTATCCCATAGGAGCACCGGCTCGCCGACAGCATCATCCGTCACAGGCCCCATGTTATAATTGGGGTGCGAGGCGGGAGCCGGACGGCTGGAGGAGCCAGCCTCGCCGGAAGGGAACTCAGCTGGCTGGACAGTGGTGGTGGCGGCTGGTTCTGACAAGACTGTCTCGCGGGTAGGCGAGACGGATAGTTGGGGAGGTGAGGGAGACCCTAAAGAAATGGGGGTCAGGGATCCCGATAACTCCTTCCTTTCTTTGGGGGCAAACTTTTTCTCCTTTTTAAAGGACACCGATTTCTTCACCTTCTTTGGGCTGTGCCGAGAAGTGCCCTCGTCCCCGGGCCTTTTCTTTAGGGTGGGGGTCAGTGTATCCTTCGCGGCCTCCGCCGCCATACTCGCTAAGGCGAGACCCCTGTTACTCTGGTATGGAGGATGAACAGGGACGGTTCTCTCCCCTGGGCAGGTTGACAGTCAGCATAAAACAAAAATTTACAATGCTAAGGAGAGGGGGGAGGGGCAGGAGTATACCTTCGCCGGGGAAGACAGCAGGAAGCGAGTCGAGGTCTCGCCTGAGGTAATTGACCTCGAAGTTTTTCCCTGCGAAGAAGTCGCAGAGAGCCTTCTCGGCACCCCCAACCTTGGGGGTTTCGTAGTAGCACTCAGCAGGGGACACCGGGGCGAGAGGGATGCCTCCCAAATCCCCGCGAATGAAGACGAAACGAGTCAGCCAGTGATGATTCTTGTTCGGCGTCTCGCACACCTTTAGGCCTTGGCCGGTGAAGTAGGAAACGCCATCGTCTTTCGCGTGATAGATGAACAGCTTGCGAAAGACGGTCAAGCTGAATTCGACGCGCTCTCGCCGCAAGTAGCAGGCGAAAGCAACCAGCATAGAGATAGCGTTGGGGTTGAATTTGGCGGGAACAACCCCGAAATACTTAAAGACTAATTTGACCTCTGGCCAAAGGGGAAGTCGCAGCCCCGCCTCGAAGTGCGAGACGGGGAAGGCCAGTTCGTTGGGGTAAAAAGTATTGATGCACTCGCCAACTTTGGGTGGGCGAGACAAATAACTGTCAGCAAGGAACTTGCTGGCGAAGCGAGTATACTCTTCCTATGGTAGTCTGCCGAGAGGAAAATCGTGATCCACAAATTGCTTTCCGCAGCGGCTGCGGCCCTCACCTTCTTCCACCCTCTTCTTTCCCATAGCAGGCGAGGAGGCAGAAATAAGAGAAAAGAACGATTTAAAGGGAGAGCGGGACGCGAGAAGTGTGTATAAGAAGAGGGGCAGGCGGAAGCTTCGACCGCAAAGACAGCCAAGAATAGTAACAGAAGTATGGGAATATCCGAATCTAAGAGGTATTTATAACGGATGAAGAAGAGAGAGGGGATCGAGCGGGAAAATCAAGAGGCGGGAAATGAAAAGACAGCCCGACGCTTCGTCTCTCCCTCTCTCTCTCTCTCTAGAACCCAAGGGGCGAAAACACCGCAGCGACTTTTTCAAAGAGTCAAAGCAATCATGACAGACTAAGTAATTGAAAAATGAGCTAATCATAGTAATGATGAAAAACCTAGCACGACATGACAGGCAGACAGTACCATAATGATACAATATTTCATCCCGCGCGGGGGAAGCATCCCGTCTAGGGAGTTTTATACAACACATCAATAATTAAACACAATTAAGTTGACAATAATAATACAGGAGGGCCTTGAGAAGGCGAGACGGGGCCACGACCGCTTAGTTCCTGACCCATTTCCCGCGGCCATCTTGACCTCCCGCGAATGGAGGGCGGCCAGGTAGATGAAAAGCGCGGGCGGCGACCACGCCGCGGCGCGCGAGACGGAAGTGTTCATCCGTCTCGTTTAGGATGGCTTGGGGGTCTGTCCCATCCATTACGCCGTCGACTTCCATCTCGGCAGAAAGGCGGTGGCACTCTGTTTCTAGCCAGTCCATGCGCCGGTCAGAGGCCTGCTTCTCCAGCTCCATCTCGCGGATTATATGCGTATATTTGCGGAACATCCTAGCCGTCCTCTGTTTTAGCTCCAGGGTATCCATGGGATCACCCAAGTAGTCCTCGATCTCGTCAGGACGTGGAAGAGGCGAGAGGGGAGGAGACGCGGGAGCGTCCTCAGTGTCGGATTCAAATTGGATTCCTGCACAGAGAGCGAGAAATCGTAAGAAAGGATGATCTCGCAGCTGCGCGCCAGGATGACAAAAGTTGACCCAGTTATCTCGCAGAAGTTGGGTAAAGGAATGAGAATTGGGGCGAAACCGAGAAGGGCGAGTTCTTACTCGGAATGCGAGGGTTCCCCACAACCCGCGAGAGGTTTTCTTTCCGCGTGAGGGGTGGGGAGGATGCCTCGGGCGAGTCGGCGCGCTGATGAGTTTTGTTGATAGCGTCGGGAGGATTTGCGGGCATCGGGGAATCAACGAAGTTTCCCTATAAAAGCGTGATCAACGAGCGGGACGAAAGAAGAAGAGGGAGAAGAATAAGGAATTACCCGTCTCTCCCCGGGAGATGCGAGAGAGAGATTCTCTGTTGTCAAGGGGGCGGAAGAGGTCGCGTCGGCCGAGAGGGGAGGGCAGGCGGCCTTCATCTTCTTCAGGCGAGAGGAGGGAGGAGCTGAGGAAGGAGTACGCCCCAAATCCGGGAACAGGGCGGCCATGTTGGCTTTATTTCGTTTTCGCACCATCGCGAGGCGTTCACGAAAGCTCTGACTGTGAGACATGCTGAGGATTGGAGAAATGGAGGATAGAAAGGGGACCCTAAGGAGAGGTGGGGATCTCATATTTATAGGCCTCAGTGGGGGGGACCCACCAAAGATTCTCATGAACGAATCCCAACGTCGCGAGCCTCGGTTGAACTTATCTTTCCGAGGTTAGGGCAACCTCGAAAAGAGCGGGGATTGTGTACAATCTTGGGCTCGCGAGAGGTGGTTCAATGAGCGAGAAGGAGGGACTGGCGAGATGAATTAGACAGGCGAGTAAGACCAGGAGGCCCACCTGCAGGAGGCTGGATGGGGAATTCTCTGAGGTAGGCGAGACGCCCAGGTAGTGCGAGATGGCTCTAGGAGGCGAGATGACCTATAGGGCGAGAGGCCGACGAGACGGACAGAGTTGGTCGTCTCGCCCGTCAGTCTTTTCCCCACTCGCCACATGGGAGAAAAGATGTTTTTACCTTTTTAACCCCAAGGGGGATTTTACCTTCTTGCCCCTGGTAATTTTACACTTCTACCCCTGGAGGTCTGCGTATAGCCCTCTAGAACAGCGGAGTTCGGCTATTGATAGACCCAGCCCGGGGTGTTTTGGTCATTTCAGGTTATTTCAGAAGTGATATTTGCAGATCAAATTCAGAGGCCTATAAATAGACCGATAGAGGTGCCTG
Organism: Platanthera guangdongensis; assembly: GCA_039583875.1. Taxonomy (NCBI): domain Eukaryota; kingdom Viridiplantae; phylum Streptophyta; class Magnoliopsida; order Asparagales; family Orchidaceae; genus Platanthera; species Platanthera guangdongensis. Next base: position 282,102,918 of record CM077151.1, on the reverse strand, counting down.
AGAAGGTTGTTGAACCTTTCTACTGTCTTCCTCACAGACACATGACTCAGCATTGGCTAGGGAGGGGAAAATCTTCAGTTCTTCCGGGAAAGAGGCGGGACCTCCGAGCTGAGACCACTCGGTCTGTTTTCAGGTCTCTGACTCACGTCAGGAGGGTAGTTCAAGAAGAGTACGTGTGAGCTGCATCCTCAGTTTCAAACTTTAGGAGGGACTAGAAAGCTGGTTCCAACATGGTCGGCTATATGGATCCTTTGTCGCCATTGTGCCATATCTTTTGACATAATCTCACTAATGCCTAAGGGTCTGTTTGGTTGTGCTGTTGCTGATGGAAAGCTGTTGATGAGCTGTTGCTGATAGAAAAAGTGCTGATTCTGAAAAACAGAGTTTTGTTAAAAAACTGTTTGAGTGAAACAGAGTTTACAAAACGGAGTTTTCAAAAAGTTGTTTGGATACAAAACGGAGTTTTGAATAAATTTTTTTTTTTCAAATATAACAAAAAATAAAATTTCATTCGTACATTTTTTCCAAATAATTTTTTTTTCAATTACAACATATATTTTTCAATTATTAACATCTTCTACATAACGTAACCCCCAACGCAGAAAATCTTTTTTTCATCCAGACATTTTTTAGGTCTATGCTCTATCTTCAAACACCTGATCTGCTATAATATCTCGCAGTGCGATCATCTCCTCTACACCAGCCGCAGTGTCAGAGCAATTTTCTTGCCGCCTTTGAGAGGTCATCCCAAGATATGGATCCCTTTGCTCAGACTCAATGAAATCTATATCTACACGCGAAGGGTGACGACGAATGAAATTATGGAGTGTTATCGTGGAGATCACTATAGGTGCTTGTTTGTCGAAGCTGTAGCTTGGAATGTCCCATAGTATTGCCCACTTCTTCTTCCAGACACCGAATGAGCGCTCTATCACACTTCTAAGCGATGAGTGTGCATGATTGAACATCTCCCGACGTCCTTCTGCTCGACGATCACCACGAGCAAAGTCTGGTAGATGATATCGCGTGTCCTGATAAGGTTTTAAGTAACCCCTTTGCAGTGGATAGCCAGAGTCAATCAAGTAATATTTTCCTGCACATTAATAATAATTATTTAGTTGTCCAAATATTATTAGGAATAAACAAATAAAATAAATTTAATAGTTACCTGGAGGTGGATGAGAGAAATTATAGTGCGGATCACTTAGAGCAAAATTGAATATACGGCTATCGTGTGTTGATCCTTCCCAACCAGTCATAACAAAAGTAAAGCACATATTAAAATCACAAGCTGCCATGACATTTTGAGTTGGACTTCCACGCCTCCCAATGTACGGTACTTGACTTCCAACTGGCACACACGCATGAACATGTGTCTCATCTATCGCTCCTATGCAATTTCTAAAAAAAGGCATGTAACGTCTGTCATATAGAATCTCTGGTGGTGTTCCACTGAAATTTCTATCTGATGGTTGTATCACTTCCTTCGATAACTGCATCAATGCGCGAAGACCACGAGAAAAAAATCTGCTAATTGTCTCTATTGAATGCTGAAATCGCTCGCACGTTTTTCTCATTGATTCATTATGTGACAATATGTATACCGTCAATGCTAAGATTTCCCTTGATGCAGTTCTGCGAGATTCTTGGAAACCACATTTCTCCTCCAGAGACAGTAATAAATACATAAAAATTTCTTGACTCTCATAAAAGAGTCATGAAATCGAACTCGAGGCGCACGAAGAAGCTCGCCAATCCATTTATCGCCAGTTTGTTTTGATGTCATTCGAGGAACTGGACCGGTTAACAGACCAATATATTCTGATACCAAACATACTGCCGATACCACATTTTGATGACTTGCAATAACATAATTTCTTCTCGTAGTCTCATGCTCTTCCGTCGAATATTCCGAATCATCGGTAGACATTTCCTGTTAATATACATAAAAAATAAATACAGATAATGCAAAAAAGAGATAAACACAACCATGAATACTAGCATAATGATATCCACATCCACAAAAGATATAAACTACACATAACAGATAAGATAACACGAGTTCACAGATAACATGAGTCCACGGATAACAAACAATAAAGATAAACAAAACCATGAGTCCACGGATAACAAAATTTAAAAACAGAACAGCTAAGATAATATCATAGGCTCCCTATTAACCCCCACGAAGAAAACGGTTATGCAGCCACTTGACCTTCTATATATGTGTTCTATGTGATTGTGATTTCATATATTCTGACATGATGCCTCAACAAACTCGTATCAGAACACTAATCTCCACCTTGAATTGAATCCTACAAGTCATAAATCGTTTGCCAGAACATTGCAGCTGCTAACCCTACCTTGGGGCCATTTCTAACTGTATGCATTGAGTAGATAAAAAAATCTCCGACTTTGCTCCTTGGAACTGTTATGTGAGCAAAAGTGCATAGTTTGAGTGATATATTTCTGGCAATAGATCAGGTGCATAATGACAGCCAAACACAGACGTGAGATACAGTTTCATCCAAAAAGTGAAACAAATCAAAGTAAAAACAATGGCTAAAAAAGAGAATATTGTTGATACTCTCAGTAAACTGGTACAAAGGAGCAAGTTCAGACATTGTTTGAACCAGCTCAATGCAGACAACTGAAGAGCCACAAGTTAAAGCAAGCAATGTCAAAGCTGTGGTGCGTGAGAATTTAGTCTTGCATCAAAAAGGTTAAAAATATTTTTGTATAACAAGTAATTAGCTTTGCTGATGAGCTGAAACTTTTGTGTTGACAAGTATTAAATTGCTGGTATATCTGGCCCAACTTCCACCTCCTTTGGTTTCCACCTTATAACTCAAACATATAAACACATACATATTACTCACACACACACAATCACATACACACACACACACACCAACACAAACACATAAACACACAACAACACATACACACATAAAAACACACATTCATCACACACACTCAACACACACATTCATCACACACAATCAACACACACACACACACACATTCAACACACACATATACACACACTCAACACACACACACTCAACACACACAATATATACTCAAACATATAAACACATACATATTACTCACACACACACAATTACACACACACACACACCAACACAAACACATACACACACAACAACACATACACACATATAAAACACACATTCATCACACACACTCAACACACACATTCATCACACACATTCAACACACACACACACATTCATCACACACATTCCACACACACACATTCAACACAACACACACTCAACACAGACACACACTCAACACACACACAACAACACATACACATACACACATATATAACACACATACACACACACACACATTCATCACACACATTCAAGACACACACACTCACACAGACACACACTCAACACACACAACAACACATACACATACACACATATAACACACACACACACACACACACACACCAACACACACACATAGACACATATAACACACACATACAACACATACACACACAACAACACATACACACACATAAAACACACATTCATCACACACTCAACACACACATTCCTCACACACATTCAACACACACAACACAACACAACACACACTCAACACACACACACGCAACACACATTAAACAAACACACACACTCATCAAACATACAAAAACACAAAAAACATACCATAAAAATTTGCAATGGAGATGGAGGAGTATACCTCAGCGAAGGAACCGCCGGTGCAAGGGAGATCTGGAGCGATTCGCCGATCGTTGGTCGTCGGTGGCGCTGGCTGCGGTGTGGAAAAACAAGGGATGAGATGAATAGGAATTAGGGGAACGAAACCTCAGTTTCCTCTGCCTGATTGCCGGAAGAGATACACATACCGCTCGACGCCAGAAGTTTCTCCGCCGACTAGGGTGAGGTGATCCAGACGGAAGCTCCAGCGACAAGCTTCACGCACGCTGCTCGATCCCGATTCAGCTTCGAACGACGGGTCTTCTTCGTCGTTTGGATCGTGAGAAGAGGAAGCGCGCTAGGTTTATCGGGAGCGAGGAAGAAACTGCGGCCGACCGAAGAAATTTATCGCGGATGAGTTATAAGAGAAAACAACGGTTTTAATTAAACGTTGTTTCCATCATAAGCCGCGCCAAACGGTGCTTATTTGCAAAAGGGCGTTGCGTTTCCACCGTACCGCTGCGAATAAGCTGCGCCAAACGCCCCCTAAGTACATCATGTCTTTCCTTATAGTTTCATTGCAAGTCTTTATTGGTCTACCCCTCCCTCGTTTAACATGCCTCTAATGGTCTTCTTTGTACGTGCCCAAACCATCTTAGACGAGCTTTTCGCATCTTCTCTGCAATTGGTGCTACTTCTGTCTTATCCAATCTCGTGTCCACACATCCACCCAGACATTCTCATCTCCACTTCCAGAGTGTCTAATTACAGTACGGTAAAACTTGTCCTTAAGTTTTAGTGGTACTTTACGATCACATAAGATCCCTAACGGGCTTCTCCACTTCAACCAACCCGCTTGGATTATATGTGTCACATCTTTATCAATAGCTTCGTCTTTTTGATCTAATGATGTAGAATTTTTTATTAAGCGAAAATAAAATAGGATGAGATTAACGAACCCGTCAGATCATCCACAAATAGATCTGGACCGTGAAATGGATACTATCAATTTCAATTGAAATGGAGAGGATCATGTTGCACAATCAATAAGAGTATTCACTCCTAACAAGGAATAAATGTAGTGCGACTTGCTCCATTGAGAATATGGTTCTTTTTTGAGGGAGCGGTTTCCGTTGTGAACTCAATGAGCAAAGAAGTGGATGACTTTTGGGTAGGTGTTGTCATGAATGGTAGCACCTCAAGATGATGTTTTATACTAAAACAATATTAGAGTTATGCAGCGGATAAAACGTTAGTGATAGTGGATGCTTAAATCTCTGAGAGCAATATTTGGCTAAAACACCATTAGAATCATGCATCAGATCAATCGTTTGTGGCAGTGAATGCTTAGAACTCCGAAAGCAATATCTGGGCCAGAAACGTTGTCATGCAAATTTTAAATGCTTGTAGACCACCACCACTGCAGTTACTATCACAGTTTCACATAGCCGGTTAGAGTAGGCAGCACAACATGATCCACCTATGCTAAGGAAGCCTCATTGCCTCCCTTAATTGCGTCCCTCTCTCTAAACCTTCTCATCCCTCAAAATTTTATCTTTTTCAACCACAATATCTTTCTATTCCTTTCTCATTCCTCTCTGAGATTCCTATCATAGTCTCATTCCACCATACTACCTGAGCTGGAATTCATTGGTGTCTTTGACTTATTTCACTTTTACTTGGTTGTCTAGATTTGCCATTATTACTGCCAAACAGTTGGCCAAGTGGTATTTCCCTGACCTCTAAAGTGGAGGTTAATCGTTCAAATCCTACAACAAATAAGATGCCGCTGTTATTAGATGTCAATGTTAGTTGTCAATTTCATGTGTTTAGTTCAATTTTATTGTATTTATTTCAATCTTATTGTATTTATTTCAATCTTATTGTATTTATTTCAATCTTATTGTGTTTAATTCAATCTTATTGTATTTAATGCCATTTAGAAAAATGCCAGCAAACTGAAATGCCTGAACATTACATTATGATGTATTCTTATAATGTATTCTTATTTGACCTTTTTTTGTTTAATTGTGGTCTAATTTGACAATTAAAAAGGTTTAAATATTCACTTATAACAAAACCATATCCTTCACACAGATTTAATAATGCACTTCGTATATTTTATAGTGCACTATTCAAGGTTGTGTGTAGTGGGTTATAGCCACTACAAGCTTGCTATAGAATCCAGATGCTGCCACATCAACAAGTATGAGTAATATGAGTTGAACAGGGAAAAATAATAATCGCATATCATGTTATTCAATCACAGAGGTGAATATGTACTATTACATCAGACTCAACAATTTTAACACGATGTGGGACAAAACTTATATACGCACAATAATAATAGTAACACAAGAAATACCCGACTTGTAAATATCTCTCAACTCTCCCCCTCAAGTCGGATGGAAGATGTCAGTCATTCTAAGTCTTTTGATGTCATCAGTGAACAAGTCACTCCCAAGCTTTTAGTGAACACATCTGCTAGTTGATCTTTAGAGTGGACGAATGGAGTGACCACTGTTTTTTGTCCATGTGATCTTTGATGAAATGTTGATCCACCTCAATGTGCTTTGTCCTATCATGTTGCACTGGATTGTGAGCTATGCTGATCGCTGTCTTGTTGTCGCAAAACAAGGAGAAAAGAGACGTTACGGGAAATCCCAAGTCATGTAGAACGGTACGTAGCCATAGGCCCTCGCACATGCCTTGTGACATACCACGGTATTCTGCCTCAGCGCTCGATCTGGACACTGCATTTTTCTTCTTACTGCGCCATGTCACAAGGTTTCCTCCAACAAAGGAACAATAACTTGTTGTAGATATCTGATCATCACAACACCCTGCCCCAATCAGCATCAATGAAAACTTCAATCCTCAAGTGGTCGTTCTTGGAGAACAAAAGACCACGACCTGAAGCTTTCTTTAAATACCGTAATACACGGTACGCTGCCTCTTGATGTCTGACCCTGGGAGCATGCACATATCTACTCAGAATGTCAACTGCATAAGTAATGTCTGGATGAGTATGAGATAAATATATTAGTTTCCCAATTAATCTCTGATAACGAGTGGCCTCTGCCTGGTCACTGTCACCATCTTCACAGATTCCATGATTTTCTTCCATTGGGGTGTTCGCAGGAACACAACTAAGCGTACTGGTCTCCTACAACAGGTCTAGCACATACTTCTGCTGAGATATAAAGATACCATGATCTGATCTAGTCACCTTAATTCCTAGAAAATATCGTAATTTTCCCAAATCTTTCACCTCGAACTCTGCAGATAAGAGGGAATTTAGATTCGCAATCTCTTCTACATCATTACCAGTGGTCGCAATGTCATCCACGTAGACAATAAGTACCACAATACCTTGATCACGTCTCCGAATAAACACAGTGTGATTAGACTGCGCCTGTTTGTACCCAAATTTGAGCATAACCGCGAGCAATTTGCCAAACCATGCTCTTGGGGACTGCTTCAAGCCATATAGGGACCTCCTTAGCCGACAAATAAGACCTTCAACTCCCTTTTTCACAAACTCAGGAAGGAATTTCATGTATACCTCTCCATCAAGCTCACCATGGAGAAACGCGTTTTTAACATTCAGTTGATGAAGATCCCAGTCCGTGCAAGTTGCGCAAGACCAATACCTGAATAGAGTTCATCTTAGCCACAAGCGCGAAAGTCTCCAGGTAGTCAACTCCCTGAGTCTGAGTGTACCCCTGAACGACCAACTGTGTCTTGTACTGTTCGAACTTCCCCTCTTGATTCTGTTTGACCGAAAACACTCATCTCGAGCCAATAACTTTCTTGTCAGGAGGAAGGGAAGAGACATTCCAAGTATGGTTCTTGTCCAAGGCTGACATCTCCTCTTTAATAGCCTGAGTACAGGCCGGGATACCCAACGTTTCCTGCCATGTCCTGGGAATAACAACCAACGAGAGAGAAACAACAAAGGCCCGACGGACCGGGGTAAGATAGTGTTAAGCCACATGGTTAGAAATAGGATGTTTAGTACATGCAGCCTTATCTCTCAACAGAGCAAACGGGATATGCAAATCTGCATCATCAAAATCTGAGGCGGAAGAGGGCACTGGTAGAGGCGCAATCTTAGTAGCTTGTATACGGGAGGAGTGTTGGTGGTACACGTGAGGGAAAAGAGATATCAGAGTATCAGACAGAGGAACAAGGATAGGGGAACCCTGTTCCTGAGGCGCAGGAAGTTGTGGTGGTAGAGGAGAGAGAACAGGAAGAGGAACATCCATATCACCAGTACTCTCCCCCTGACGAAGAGTATGAGTCGATGACAAAAAATAGGATTCTCCTTCCCGAAAAATAACATCCATAGTGCAATACATACGCCCAGAGGGAGGGTGGTAACACCAATACCCTTTCGTCGTGGAAGAGTATCCAAGGAGCACGCAACGAAAAGCCCGAGAGTCCAATTTGTCTCGGTGAGGCAAATGAATATATACAAAACATACACATCCAAAAACAAGAGGAGGCAGGTGGGAAGTATAAATCACAGTCACTGTAGACAACCGAGCTAGGGGAGTAGCATAGACAAGAACACGTGAGGGAAGCCGATTGATAAGGTGGACAGCGGTAAGAACTGCATCACCCCAATAGGACTTGGGAAGGTGCATAACACGCAGAAGACAACGGGCGACATCCAACAGGTGCCGGTTTTTCCGTTCGTCAACTCTATTTTGGGTAGAGGTGGGAACACACGTGGTCTGGTGGATGATACCATGACTAGTGAGGTACGAGCCAAATGCTCCCCGATCATCGTATTCACCCCCATTATCACTGTGCATGACACGAATCACACTCTTAAATTGAGTGAACCATTTTGTGAAAAATCTAAAAACGAGAGAACTTCACTTTTCTTTTGTAACAAATACACCCAAGTTGTGTGAGAAAAACAATCAATAAAGGTGACAAACCAACGAAAACCAAATGTAGATAAAACGGGGGACGATCCCCAAACATCAGAATGAACAACATCAAACAGAGTTCTACATGGAAAAGATAAATGCGATGGACTATGTCTCACATGTTTAGACATATCACAGACATCACAGACAAAAGTTTTTTAAAACGGTGAGAAAATATGAAACAATTTCTGAAGATAGAGAGGAGAAGAATGTCCAAGCCGCAGGTGCCAACAACAAACATCATCAGTTGTAACAGAAGTGCAAGAGAGAGCCTGAGAAGAACGTGGGAGATCCAAGTAATACAGTCCACCGCGGTTCCCACCACTGCCAATGTTCGACTTCATGCCCAGTTCTTGAAAAACACAGGAATCAGAAAAAGGTACCGAGCAATTAATGGATCGAGTAATGTCACCGATGAAAAGTAAATTGCGAGAAAATGAGGGAACATGAAGAACAGATGTCAGAGACAACAAAGCATTAACAGAAATAACTTTGTCCTTACCAGACAAAGGGGTGTAAGAGAGGAAACTTGAGGAGGAGTCGGTCATATGGTGGGTGGCACCAGAATCAATCACACACTCAGAGGAGGAGGCAGTGACTGCATGGACACTTGACATAGAAATAGAGACAATGGAAGCAGAGACACCCAATGTTTGATCAGGCTGAGAGTACAACAGACGGCGAAAAACATCCAACTCATGAGCAGTAAGCTACCCGGGAACAATAGTGGAGGTCTCGTCGTGTAAGTTGTCAAGGCGCGCGCCGCGCGCCTAGGCGCGCCTGAGGCGTCGGGCGCACCAGGCGCAGCCTGCCGCGCCTCAGCACAGATGAAGCGGGTGATGTGCCCCAGGCGCGCCTTACAGGCTCCCAGGCGCGCGCCTTACAGGCTCCCAGGCGCGCGCCTTACAGGCTCCCAGGCGCGCGCCTTACAGGCTCCCAGGCGCGCGCCTTACATGCTCCCAGGCGCGTCCGGGCCTTTCAAGGTATTTTAAAAAATTTTTTTTTTGATATGTGCAAAAACACGATCTTAGACGCACCCAATGCACCCCCTAGGCGCACTTGGGCGCCCAATTCGCTGAAATTGCGCGAATTGGGCGCCCAATTCGCTGAAATTCCGCGAACTGGGCGCCCAATTCGCTGAAATTCGCTATAATTCCGCGAACTGGGCGCCCAATTCGCTGAAATTCCGCGAACTGGGCGCCCAATTCGCTGAAATTCCATGAATTTGCTCAATTTCAGCGAATTGGGCGCCCAATTCGCACAATTTCAGCGAATTGGGCGCCCAATTCGCTCAAATTCAGCGAATTGAGCGCCCAATTCGCTCAATTTTCTTTTTCACCTATTTTTGCGCCTCACGTGCCTCAGGCGTGCGCCTTGCGCCTTGCGCCTAGGCTCCAGGGGCCCTTTGCGCCTCGGTGCGCCTTGCGCCTTTGATAGCTTAGCTCGTCGTAGACATATGTAGAGTAAGCAACATCATGAGGTCTGGAGCTATTGGTTTTACCATTGTGATCTGTAAGTGATCAATGTAAAAGTAGCGAACACGCAGCTAACAAACGGACAGAAAATTGAATAATTGAAATTTTATTATCCAAAAAAGATATCATTTACAAAGGTATGACCTCCCTTTTATAGAATGGAGGAGATAAGAGAGAGTACAAACAAACAATGTGAGATTAAACATGTACAGGGCTGAGCGGCTAGAAATTAAAGAGACCGCACAAGTCGCGCGGTTAGACAGATGGGTTAACCGCTCGGCAACTACAGCAGGATAAGAACATGCCGCAATAGGAGACCGATAGACCGCCCGGTCTACAGGCTTCTGAGTGAGACCGCCAGACCGCTCGGACTACAAACAACAACCGTCTGAATATGAACCTGCTGGGAAGGAACCGCTAGACCGTGCAGTCAACAAACCGCCAGACAAGACCGCAAGGCCGCCCGGTCTAATACATTAACACTCCCCCTCAAGCTGGAGCATAGATATCAATCATGCCCAGCTTGTCACAAATGTGGAAGAAGGAAGTAGAGACCGGTTTTGTGAAGATATCTGTCAATTCTTTGTCAGAGGTGACAAACGGAGTACAAATCTGTTTCTTCAAAATCTCCTCCCGAATGAAGTGGCAGTCAACCTCTATATGCTTTGTTCTCTCATGGAAGACCGGATTTTTGGATATGTATATAGCAGCCTTGTTGTCACAGAACATAGGAAGAGGATAGTCATAGACCTCTCCTAGGCCAAGCATGAGAGCCCGCAACCACTTTAACTCACACGTGGTTGACGCCATACTCCGGTATTCGGCTTCTGCACTGGATCTGGAGACAACAGACTGTTTCTTGCTCTTCCAACTCACAAGATTTCCTCCAACAAAAGTACAAAAACCTGATGTGGATTTACGATCGCCTTTATCATTCGCATAGCTTGAATCTGAGTAGGCTTCAACCCTCAGATGACCATTCCTCTGAAAGATTAGCCCTTTGCCCGGTGCTGCTTTGACATACTCTAAAATCTTCAAGGCAGACTGAAGATGGCACTCCCTGGGAGCTTGCATAAACTGACTGACCTTGCCTACAGCATAGGAGATGTCGGGTCTGGTCACCGTGAGATAGATGAGTTTGCCCACCAAACGTCTGTACCTTGTGACATCAGATAGAAGAGGCGAGTCATCCGTCCATGTTTTGTCTTCTCCAATAGCCATGGGAAACCGGGCCGGTTTGGCACCTGTCAATCCTACCTCTTGTAGAAGATCAAGGGCATACTTCCGTTGGGAGAGAACCAACGAGTCAAGCTTCCAAGAGATTTCTATCCCCAAAAAGTATTTCGGGGAGCCCATATCCTTCGTGACCAGGTGTTGACGGAGGTGTTTCTTCGTCAAGTCCACCCCAGCTTGGTCATCGCCAGTAAGAAGAATATCATCCACATACACTGCCAAAACCACCAGTCCCGAGGCCGTTTTGCGAATGAATAAGGAGTGATCGGCCGAACTCCTTGCAAAGCCGATGGTAGCCACAATACCACTGAACTTGTCGAACCACGCCCGAGGGCTCTGCTTTAGGCCATAAATGACCTTCTTCAAACGGCATACGCGTGTCTCCCCCTGAGCAACATACCCAGGAGGTTGCTCCATGTAGACGTCCTCCTGAAGATCTCCATAGAGAAAGGCATTCTTGACATCAAGCTGGGAAATAACCCAATCCCTGTTAACAGCCACAGAAAGAAGAACCCGGATGTTGCTGAGGCGAGCAACCGGAGAGAAAGTGTCAAAGTAATCAATGCCGTAAGTCTGAGTGAAGCCTTTGGCCACCAGCCGGGCCTTGTAGCGATCCACAGTGCCGTCGGGGCGAAATTTCACAACAAAGACCCAGCGACAGCCAACCACATCAGTACCCACGGGTGGAGGAATAAGGGTCCAGGTACCCCTTTCAGTAAGAGTAGTCATCTATTCATCCATGACAGATTTCCAATGAGAAATAGCAAGAGCCTCCTGGTAGGTGCGAGGAGTAGTAGCAGCGGAGATAGCCAAGGCAAAACACCTGCGAGAAGGAGAAAGCCGATCATAGGAAACAACTGCCGCAAGCGGGTGTTGAGTACACGCCCGCACCCCTTTGCGAAGAGCAATGGGAAGATCCAGGTCGACGGGTGCCTCAGCCACCGGAGCGTCCGTGGCGGAGAAGGCTGGCCCGGGACTAGAGAGACGGCTGCGGAGAAGAGGGAGGAGGGGGAGGGGGTGAGACGGACAGAGAAGGAGACGGAGGAGGAGATGAGGGAAGAGTGGAGACGTCGATAGGCGTGGAAGGAACGGAGAGAGGCGGTGGAGAAGCAGAGACATCAGGAGGAAGAGAGGAGTCAAGAGAGAAGTAGGAAGCATTCTCGAAGAATGTCACGTCCGCGGAGACAAATTGTTTGCGCAGAACGGGGTCAAAACAACAATAGCCTTTTTGAGTGGTAGAGTACCCCAAAAAGACACACTTGGTGAAACGGGGGGAAAGCTTGTTGCGGGTAGCGGATGGAGCGTGAACAAAAGCCGTACACCCAAAGACACGGAGAGGGAGAGGAAAAGGTTACTTGTGGGGGTATAGAATGGAGAAGGGGGTCTGGCCGTGGAGAACCATGGAGGGAAGACGATTGATGAGATAGCAGGCGAGGAGCACAGCGTAGCCCCAGTAGGAGCGGGGTACTTGCATCTGCGTCATGAGAGTGCGAGCGACATCAAAGAGGTGACGGTTTTTACGCTCCGCCACCCCATTCTGCTGGGAGGTGTAAACACAGGTGGTTTGATGAAGAAGACCATGTTGCCGAAAGAAAGAGAAGAACTAATGACTAAGATATTCCTTAGCATTATCAGAGCGTAAAACTTTAATAGAAATGCAAAATTGAGTCTTAATCATAAAATAAAAAGATTGTCAGATAGAAAAGAGTTCAGAGCGATCTTTTAATAGATACACCCAGGTACATCTAGAAAAATCATCTATAAAAGTTACAAAGTAGGAACTACCCCGGCCAACGGTGAGGGTAGGAGCAGGACCCCAGACATCAGAATGAATGAGATCAAACGGGCGAGAGGAGCCACGATCTTGCTTCGGCGGGAAGGAGGAGCGATGATGTTTGCCAAACTGACACACATCGGAGGTAAGTGGGGCAGAAGCTGGCGAAGAATCCGAGGAGGACAGAGCGGAAACGTTGTCGAGGAAATAGAGTCCGCCGCTCTCAGTCCCAGTAGCAATCGTCCGCTGGGTCCTCGGGTCCTGAAAAGAACAAGAAGTGGGAGTGAATAAGACAGAACACTGAAATTGCCGGCATAAAGTAGTAACATATAATAAATTGCACGGGAACTTCGGGACATAGAGAGTGTCCTCCAAGCGAAGCGACGGGGTGACTTGAACCATGCCCGTCCCAAGCACCGGGGACGGAGAACCATCCGCCACACGAACCGGGGGTAGACGGTCATGCGTTTCAAGGAGAGAGAAGCAATGAGGGTTGCCAGTCATATGATTTGTAGCACCCGAGTCAATCAGCCATTTACCTTGGGTAACGACGTGGGCACTACCTGAAGTCGTGGCCACAGAGGCAGACGGCCGAGAGGAGGCGGAGGTCGAGGAAGGAGCATCACCGGAAGGGCGAAGATGAGGATGTTTCTGCCAGCAGCGGTCAACAGAATGGCCGGTACGACCACAGTGAGAGCAGAGGAACCTGGACGAACCACGCCCGCCTGAGTGGCTGCGGCCACTAGGACCCCCCCTGGTGAGCATAGGAGTCCTGGGAAGGAGGGGAGACCAACAGAGGCCGCTGGAGCAGCGAAGTAACAGCGGCAATGCGAGCCGCGGTGACATCCAAAGTAGGAGATTCCGCCCCACCCAAGATCTGCTGGCGGATCATATCATAGGAATCGGGAAGACGGAGAAGATAACAAACAATCAGGAGTTCCTGGAAGTGTTTGTGCTGGTCGGCCAAGTCCGCGGAGAAGGGGCGATTCTGTAGGATCTCTGCGCCAAGAGCCTGAACCTGCTGGTAAGCCGCAGCAGGAGACATGGAGGGGCGGGCGAAGAGGTCCGCATAAAGAGTATAAATGCGGGACGTCTGGCCCCCCTTCGAATAGAGAGCAGCTAGGTGAAGACAGACGGCCTTGACCGTCTCATCATGGCGAATGACGGGAAGGCACTCATCAGAGAGGCTGTTGGCCAGCCAAGTGCGGACAAGGGCATCACTCGCATCCCAGTCATCAAATTCAGGAGAGTTAAGAGGAGGAGGGTCATCGGTGAGGTGATGACGCTGGCGCTGAGAGCGAAGAAGAAAGGTGAAAGAAACGCTCCAATCGGGATAGTTGGAGCCAACAAGCTTAGAAAGCGTGCCAAGGTTGCCCGAAGGAGTAGGAGGAGGAGGAGCTGCAGGAGTGGTGGGGGTAGAGATAACGGGGGTGGAGAGACCGGAAGTGGTTATAGAGAAGGCAGAAAACCGCGCGAGAAGAAGAGAAGCCGCGGGGAGAGAAAAAAGGAGAGCAAGCCGCACGACCTAAGGAGGAGGCCGGGACACGAGAAAGAAACCGCAGCGAACATGGACGAAACCGCAGCGGGCTAAAGAGAAGAAGCTGCAGAGGCACGGTGGCAGAACACCAGCGGCCAGGAAGCAGAACAAGGCACAGGGTAAGAGGTCGCGCGAACTGAAAAAGTTCGAGCAAACAGAAGAGAAGAGAAAGCAAAGGACCCAAGAGAACAGGTCGAGAACAGACCGAAGAAAGGCGCGCGAACAGGGAGAAGCCGCGCGAACAGCACAAAAGTCAGAAGAGAAAACAAGCCGCGAGAACAGGTCGCGGAAAGAAGAAACAAGCCGCACGTGCAGAGAGAGCTTAGTCAGGTGGAAAAGACCGAGTGCTCTGATACCATGTAAAAGTAGCGAACACGCAGCTAACAAACGGACAGAAAATTGAATAATTGAAATTTTATTATCCAAAAAAGATATCATTTACAAAGGTATGACATCCCTTTTATAGAATGGAGGAGATAAGAGAGAGTACAAACAAACAATGTGAGACTAAACATGTACAGGACTGAGCGGCTAGAAATTAAAGAGACCGCACAGGCCGCGCTGTTAGACAGATGGGTTAACCGCTCGGCAACTCCAGCAGGATAAGAACATGCCGCAATAGGAGACCGATAGACCGCCCGGTCTACAGGCTTCTGAGTGAGACCACCAGACCGCTCGGACTACAAACAACAACCGTCTGAATATGAACCTGCTGGGAAGGAATCGCTAGATCGCGCAGTCAACAAACCGCCAGACAAGACCGCAAGGCCGCCCGGTCTAATACTTCAACAATCAAGTATGTAGCCTCGCTGCCAATGCAGTATGAGTCTATCAGGGTCGCACATAGGAATGTTTGGAGATATTGGGAGATTTGCTTAGTATGATTTGCTCATATGATGAGTGTAAAAGACTTAGCACAACCAGGCTTTGGAAGCGTCGAGTGCGTTGGGACCACTCAACGCTTTCGTCGAGTCAAGTATTGACTCGTCGAACGATGACGTTGACTGTGTTGAGTTTACTCAACGATTCGTCAAGTCAAAGAGTTGATTCGTCGAGTATTGCACTTAAGCGTTGAGTGCGTTGAGTTCACTCCACGATTCGTTGAGTCAAGATGTTGATTCGACGAGTCTGGGTCTCAGGTGTTGAGTGCGTTGAATCTACTCAACGCCTTCATTGATTTAAAAGTTGACTCGACGAATCTGACACTTAGGAGTTGAGTGCGTTGAGTCCACTCAACGCCTTCGTCGAGTCAAGTGTTGATTCAACGAGTTTGGCGCTGAGAGCGTTGAGTTCACTCAACGTCATTGATACTCGACGATTCGTCGAGACAAGGGTTGTCTGGTCGAAAACGTTTTATTCTAAGTCCCGGGCCTGCGAATAGTGACAGTGTTCTGTTTATTCCTTTGGGTATAAATAGAATGATTTTAGGTTTTCTCAGGACTACTACTGTAGATCGATTTTGACGGGTTGCGCCCGAGCCGCACTGTGCGATATCACGAAACCCTAAAAGCTGATGGAAGTTGTTCCGCCTGCCGCCAATCCCGTTGCCGCCGCTTAGCCTGATTCCGGCGAGTGTCGCCGCCGCCTCTTCTGTAACGAACCTAGCAGTCCGTGAAGACGCAGAGCTTTCTCTCCCAACCTAAAGTCTTGCGCGACACGACTCTACGTGTTCTCCTGTTCGTGTGGACCTCCTGTAGAGGTGCAGACACTATTCTGCACTAGGAACTGTCGTCGCATAGTGATTGGCTGATTTTCTGGAGCATCTAGGTTGAGTATAGTCTCAATTTCGTAGAGGTAAATTTTTATTTACAACACTTTTTTCTTGGTATATGTCCATTGCTAGATCCGAACTTCTTTTGGGTTTTTATTGTTCTTTATTTCCGCTGCGTGCACAAGTGTTTGGTCATCTAGCAAAACTCAACAGTGATATCAAAGCGAGGTTCTAGCAATGATTGTTGATGCGCGAAAACGCCGCGGGGCACCAGCCAGCTAACACGGAGGGGGTGTTCGGTCTCACAAGCTAGGAGAGGAGGAGAAGAGGAAAGGAAGGAAGCCTCTGAGTGCTCGAGAGTGGAGCAAACGGCTTGCCAAAGAGGGTTGCGGGGATAGAGGAGAGAAGCTTGATCAACAGAGCGGGTTGATCAAGAGAGGAGAAGGAGGTTGACCAGGAGCTGTCGAGCAGACGGCTAATGGACGGTTGTGCTTGCAGGTTGGATGCCGAGGAGAGCTGAGCTGAGAAGAAGTCTGCTGAGCAGAGGAGCAAGACTTGCTGAGCAGAGGAGCAAGGCTTGCTGAGCAGAGAGAAGAAAAAGGGGGGCCGCTAGCAGCGGCAACAACACACTTCGCCCGCCGCGGCCTAAATGCCACTCCTGCGACGGGCTTTCCTTTTATTAATAGCTAGAGATTACAAGCTTATAAGTACACCTTTACAACAGATCAATAAAAGGGGTACAAGGAGAAGCTGGCGGCTAAGAGAGAAGAAAGTGCCAGAAAGCAGAGGAGAAGCTGCCAGAGACTAAGTAAAATAGTCTGCTGGCAAGCTGGAGGACTGAGAAACTGAGTCTGCAAAGTCTGCTGGCAAGCTGCTGAAGAGCTGCTGGAGAGCTTTGCGGACAGAAAACTGAGTCCGCAGAGCTTGCTGGAGAGGCGATGACGGACTGCGCGGACTGGAAAACGGAGTCCGCAGGGCTTGCTGGCAGGACTTGCAGGATCTTCCCAGATGATCAACTGATGCAGAATGAGAGGCACCATGGGCTATTTATAGGCCCAGGGGAGTTCTTGAAGAAGAGGGGCCCAGTGACATCAGCATGACGACCTGCGCGGACTCCGCGGACAGAGATTTTGCGTCCGCCACTGTTGCCTGAGGAAGCAAGCGGAAGGACCCACCTGCAGAGAACTGGGGTCCGCCCCCTATCGGGCGGACTGGGCGGACTCCGGGAGGAGTCCGCCCGGCAGAGCCGGAGTCCGCCCCCTAGCGGGCGGACTGGGCGGACTCCGGGAGGAGTCCGCCCGGCAGGGCCGGAGTCCGCCCCCTAGCGGGCGGACTGGGCGGACTCCGGGAGGAGTCCGCCCGGCAGGGCCGGAGTCCGCCCCCTAGCGGGCGGACTGGGCGGACTCCGGGAGGAGTCCGCCCGGCAGGGCGCCGGGGCCGCCCCCTAGCGGGCGGCCTGGGCGGACTCCAGGGGGAGTCCGCCCGGCAGAGAGCCGGGGCCGCCCCCTAGCGGGCGGCCTGGACGGACTCCAGGGGGAGTCCGCCCGGCAGAGAGCCGGGGCCGCCCCCTAGCGGGCGGCCTGGGCGGACTCCAGGGGGAGTCCGCCCGGCAGAGAGCCGGGGCCGCCCCCTAGCGGGCGGCCTGGGCGGACTCCAGGGGGAGTCCGCCCGGCAGAGAGCCGGGGCCGCCCCCTAGCGGGCGGCCTGGGCGGACTCCAGGGGGAGTCCGCCCGGCAGACGGGCAGAGGCCGCCCCCTAGCGGGCGGCCTGGGCGGACTCCAGGGGGAGTCCGCCCGGCTGGCCTGGCCGCCCCCTTGCGGGCGGCCTGGGCGGACTCCAGGGGGAGTCCGCCCGGCAGGCGGGCAGAGGCCGCCCCCTAGCGGGCGGCCTGGGCGGACTCCAGGGGGAGTCCGCCCGGCTGGCCTGGCCGCCCCCTTGCGGGCGGCCTGGGCGGACTCCAGGGGGAGTCCGCCCGGCAGGCGGGCAGAGGCCGCCCCGGGTGGGCGGCCTCGGCGGACGGCGGCAGGAGGCCGCCGCCCCTCGGGCAGCAGGGAGGTCGCCCCAGGCGGGCGTCCTCGGCGGACGGCGGTAGGAGACCACCGCCCCTTGGGCGAAATAGGAGGCCGCTCCTGGTACTGCTGTTGGCGGACTCCTGCAAGGAAAAGACTGCACGATTAGCGGACCTAACCGCATGTCCCGCGAGGGTGAGCCATGGGAATAGCTCGCCGTCCCGCAGGGCACGCGGTTGCTAGGAGACCTAGGCGGATAGGGAAGACTGTCCGCCTACGCTGGGACCCATCGCGATCAAAAGGGAGAATCTAAGGGTCACGATGAGCCAGCTGGCCACCTTGGGAAGGATCGCCGATTTCTGGGTTAACATAATCCCCGCACTTTTTTAAGTTCCGAAAAGAACTTCGAAAAAGTTGGAGACCCACGAAAATCGTGATCCACCCCCAACGGGAGAAGAGGAGCAAGGAGAGACAGGACCTGAAGACTCTCCTCACAAGCTTGGTGCTTCCTGTCTGTTTTCCTGCAAGAGGAAAGTTAGGGCAAATATGTAGGAGTGGTACATCGAGTGTGTACCTGAATTTGCTTTTGCAAAATGAAGAAGGCGTGTCTTCTGTAAACGCTCTGCAAAAACAAAAGTGAGGAAAACGGAAAGGCGCAATAACTCGCAAGTACCTGAAAGGGACCTGCAAGTCTTTGCTGATCTCTGCAAAAGGAGAGTTAGGAACATGCACAATATATGAGAGTAACTTGCAAGTACCTGTGAAGAAACTTGCAAGGGTTTGAGGATCTCTGCAAGAAGAGAGTTAAGAGCAGGTATCATATATAAAAACAAGCTGCAAGTACCTGGATGAGGTTTGCAGGTGTTTGCTAGTCTCTGCAAGAAGAGAAGTTAGGAACCAATAAGATATGAAAATAACTTGCAAGTACCTGTGAAGAGAAGGCTTGCAAGTGTTAACTGTAGACTGTTAACTGTTGATAAGTTAACTGTTGACAAGATAAGGCCGATATGACCAATTAGCAAGAAGAGTGCCTGATGAATACTATTATGAAGCCCAGATCAATAAACTGAGTTGTTAACTGCTGATAGATATGACTGGACTGCAATAGCACGGCTGATAGCACTTGAGCAAACAATATATAGAAGATAAGAGCAATAGAACTTATATAGATAGAGTGCGAGTCATCATCCGATAGAGCTTTGAATAAGCAATTCATATAGGATGAGCACGAGCAAAGTGATTGCTGAAAATCCTTTTGGTAGGTCGGATTAACCTGTTCACCTGTGAAAGAAGGCAAGAGAGAAAAAGGGGGGCTGCACCCGGAATGACTAAAGTGGGTTGAATGCTGCCACAGGTGTTCCCCGTGGGCCTTATGCATCACTTGCCCGGAAAATCATCCCGAGTATAGTCCTACTCAAAGCGGGCTGGCCGCGCATCCTCAAGGAGGGGGGAAAAGGAAAAAGGAGGTCCATGTTCGGAATGATTACAGAGGGTTGAATGCTGCCACAGGTGTTCCCCGTGGGCCTTATGCATCGCTTGCCCGAAAATCATTTCGAGTATGGTCCTGCTCGAAGCGGGAAAGGAAAAAGAGGTCCATGTTCGGAATGACTAAAGAAGGTTGAATGCTGCCACAGGTGTTCCCCGTGGGCCTTATGCATCACTGGCCTGAGAAAGTCATTCCGAGTATGGTCCTGCTCAAAGCGGGCTGGCCGCGCATCCTCAAGGAGGGCACAAAGCAAGGGAAGGTCCTGAGAAGGACCGCTGGAAGCAAAGAAGATCCTGAGAAGGATCGCTAGAAACAAGGAAGATCCTGAGAAGGATCGCTAGAAACTCTGCTCTCTTGCCCTGGGCACAAGCATCACTGATCAAGGAGACAGGTTGCGCCAAGAGGCCTATATTGTCTGTGTGTTGATCAGTGGAGTTGTGAGAACCCGAGAGGCATGGATCGAGGATACCGGAGAGAGTTATTCGGCCACCACAGTTGAAGGATGATCCAAGAGACAAGGCTACGCTTGATCGCCATTGCTTGTCCAGCGAAGATCATCCTAACCGTAGTGTTTCCTATAAGACGCACAGCAGAGCTAACACATGGGGCTCCCCTAGCACACACTCTGTGTCAGATGCTGGCTAGGATCCTAAGCCTGAAGCCCATAATCGTAGATGAACTGCTCCCACTACACACATGGGTATACTCCCGCCATATGTGGTCGAAGCGGTAGTGCGAGAACAAACTACGGAGGGAACGTTTCAGACTCGGCGAAATCTCATTGGCGTATTGATCCAGAGAGAGAGAGAGAGAGAGGCAACAAAAAGGGAACTGTGTCAGTACAGGATCTCTGAATAAAAGCTTTGCAGAAAAGCAAGAAAAGAACACTGAGAAGTGTTGTAATGAAAAATGTTTGAAAGAGGGAGTAAGGGTTGAGATAACCCCTGTAGGTTGTAAGGAGATCTGGAGGACTGTGAAGCCCATCGCTTTGGAGGACTGTGAAGTCCTTGCTAGTTTAGAATAGCCTTCCCAGTATACCCTCGTCGTCGGCGTCGAAGCATTCGACTTCTTGGTTGACAATGAGGAGAGGAGGCTCTTCGACGTGATTCACTGCCCTTGAGGAGCAAGGAACATCTGAAATTTCTTTGCCCTTTGACGTTGATGGGTCAGGGCGATCTTCTTTAGGGAGCAAGTCATGCATCTTGCCCTGCCGGAGCATCCTTTGCACAAGCTGACGGAATGCTCGGCAGTTTTCTGTTCGATGGCCTGACTCTTTGTGGAATTCACAATAAGGCTCTGAGTCTCTAGACCTCTGATCTGCTGGCCTGTAGGGCTTCTTATAGCTTGCCCTGTCTCTCATGATCTGGATCACTTCTTGCACGGCGTCGTCGAGATCAGACTCGTGCAAGTCATCGTCTTGCTGTTGTTGAACAGTTGCTGTTTGAGAAGGAGCTAGCGGGAGCAAAGGATCTTGAGCATCACGGCTCGGGAAGGAGTATCGCTGGCGATGAAGCCTTCTCTCCTTCCTTGAGTGAGCTGGGAAATGATTGTAAGGAGACCTTGGAGGTTGCTTGCGAAACGGATCTTTCTCTGATACGAGCTTGGAGACGAAGCCTGGATTGCTCTTCTCGCCTCGGATGTAAGAGTTGGCTAGAGCGATCAGCTCTTGGTATGTCCTTGGAGCACGGACATTAGCTTCAAACTTGAGAGGCCCTTCGCGAAGACCATGGATAAGAGCCACTCGGTACATTTCTTGATCAACGATTTCGATGTCCAGAATTTCTCTCTGGAATCGATCAACAAATTGAGACCAAGTTTCATCACTGCGCTGTCTGATCTCAAAGAGGGCTTCAGGACCGCCCTTTCTCTTGGAGGAGGTAGAGAATCTGAGAAGGAACTCTCTACGAAGATCGAGGAAGGAAGAGATGGAGTGAGGACGGAGGCCATAGAACCAATCCCTCACTTGCCCATCAAAGGTTGTCACAAGGAGCTTGCACTTGGTTGCATCTGACAGAGTCTTGAGAGCAACGGCTGATTCAAAGGCTTGAAGATGCTTGACCGGATCAGTCTCTCCTGTATAGATTGGCAGTCGAGGCTCTCTGAAGTTTGCTGGAGTAGGTTCAAGGCGAACACTCTCAATGAAGGGCGACGGCTCTTCCTGCTCTCCCACAGCATAGGGATCGAAGGGAGCATAGGCTGCAGCTGCAAAAGAAGCAGGGGGGTAGAAAGGAAAAGTTGCTGCAGGGGGAGCAGAGGCAGGAGCTGGGGGGCAAGGATGACTTCCTTGAAAGTTGAGAAATCTAGCAGGACTTCCCGGGCTGCTTGCCGGAAGAAGTTTTGGCGAGCGGCGAACTCTTCATCTTGAGTTCGCAAAGGAGCAGCAGGACCTTGCGGGAAGGTCGGGGTGTAAGGCGGATAGAACGGAGGACAAGCTTGAGAATAAGCTTGCTTATGCTCTGATGTTGGCGTTGGGTTGATTGGAGCAGCTGGAGCAGCTGGAGCAGTTGTTGGATGGGAGTCTAACCGCTGCGTGATCGCAGCAAGGACTTGGTTGATGGCTTGGAACTGTTGAGCATTCTCACGGCGCGACTGCTCAAAAGCTTCCCAGAGAGGATCCTCACTGGGACTTGGGGCAAAGTTCTCGGCTGATTGATCTGACATGGCTAACTGTCGCTGTTCACCGTCTGACCGGATCTGAAGGCCGCGTGTTAACTGTTGATGCGCGAAAACGCCGCGGGGCACCAGCCAGCTAACACGGAGGGGGTGTTCGGTCTCACAAGCTAGGAGAGGAGGAGAAGAGGAAAGGAAGGAAGCCTCTGAGTGCTCGAGAGTGGAGCAAACGGCTTGCCAAAGAGGGTTGCGGGGATAGAGGAGAGAAGCTTGATCAACAGAGCGGGTTGATCAAGAGAGGAGAAGGAGGTTGACCAGGAGCTGTCGAGCAGACGGCTAATGGACGGTTGTGCTTGCAGGTTGGATGCCGAGGAGAGCTGAGCTGAGAAGAAGTCTGCTGAGCAGAGGAGCAAGACTTGCTGAGCAGAGGAGCAAGGCTTGCTGAGCAGAGAGAAGAAAAAGGGGGCCGCTAGCAGCGGCAACAACACACTTCGCCCGCCGCGGCCTAAATGCCACTCCTGCGACGGGCTTTCCTTTTATTAATAGCTAGAGATTACAAGCTTATAAGTACACCTTTACAACAGATCAATAAAAGGGGTACAAGGAGAAGCTGGCGGCTAAGAGAGAAGAAAGTGCCAGAAAGCAGAGGAGAAGCTGCCAGAGACTAAGTAAAATAGTCTGCTGGCAAGCTGGAGGACTGAGAAACTGAGTCTGCAAAGTCTGCTGGCAAGCTGCTGAAGAGCTGCTGGAGAGCTTTGCGGACAGAAAACTGAGTCCGCAGAGCTTGCTGGAGAGGCGATGACGGACTGCGCGGACTGGAAAACGGAGTCCGCAGGGCTTGCTGGCAGGACTTGCAGGATCTTCCCAGATGATCAACTGATGCAGAATGAGAGGCACCATGGGCTATTTATAGGCCCAGGGGAGTTCTTGAAGAAGAGGGGCCCAGTGACATCAGCATGACGACCTGCGCGGACTCCGCGGACAGAGATTTTGCGTCCGCCACTGTTGCCTGAGGAAGCAAGCGGAAGGACCCACCTGCAGAGAACTGGGGTCCGCCCCCTATCGGGCGGACTGGGCGGACTCCGGGAGGAGTCCGCCCGGCAGAGCCGGAGTCCGCCCCCTAGCGGGCGGACTGGGCGGACTCCGGGAGGAGTCCGCCCGGCAGGGCCGGAGTCCGCCCCCTAGCGGGCGGACTGGGCGGACTCCGGGAGGAGTCCGCCCGGCAGGGCCGGAGTCCGCCCCCTAGCGGGCGGACTGGGCGGACTCCGGGAGGAGTCCGCCCGGCAGGGCGCCGGGGCCGCCCCCTAGCGGGCGGCCTGGGCGGACTCCAGGGGGAGTCCGCCCGGCAGAGAGCCGGGGCCGCCCCCTAGCGGGCGGCCTGGACGGACTCCAGGGGGAGTCCGCCCGGCAGAGAGCCGGGGCCGCCCCCTAGCGGGCGGCCTGGGCGGACTCCAGGGGGAGTCCGCCCGGCAGAGAGCCGGGGCCGCCCCCTAGCGGGCGGCCTGGGCGGACTCCAGGGGGAGTCCGCCCGGCAGAGAGCCGGGGCCGCCCCCTAGCGGGCGGCCTGGGCGGACTCCAGGGGGAGTCCGCCCGGCAGACGGGCAGAGGCCGCCCCCTAGCGGGCGGCCTGGGCGGACTCCAGGGGGAGTCCGCCCGGCTGGCCTGGCCGCCCCCTTGCGGGCGGCCTGGGCGGACTCCAGGGGGAGTCCGCCCGGCAGGCGGGCAGAGGCCGCCCCCTAGCGGGCGGCCTGGGCGGACTCCAGGGGGAGTCCGCCCGGCTGGCCTGGCCGCCCCCTTGCGGGCGGCCTGGGCGGACTCCAGGGGGAGTCCGCCCGGCAGGCGGGCAGAGGCCGCCCCGGGTGGGCGGCCTCGGCGGACGGCGGCAGGAGGCCGCCGCCCCTCGGGCAGCAGGGAGGTCGCCCCAGGCGGGCGTCCTCGGCGGACGGCGGTAGGAGACCACCGCCCCTTGGGCGAAATAGGAGGCCGCTCCTGGTACTGCTGTTGGCGGACTCCTGCAAGGAAAAGACTGCACGATTAGCGGACCTAACCGCATGTCCCGCGAGGGTGAGCCATGGGAATAGCTCGCCGTCCCGCAGGGCACGCGGTTGCTAGGAGACCTAGGCGGATAGGGAAGACTGTCCGCCTACGCTGGGACCCATCGCGATCAAAAGGGAGAATCTAAGGGTCACGATGAGCCAGCTGGCCACCTTGGGAAGGATCGCCGATTTCTGGGTTAACAATGATCATGTTATCAGAAGTGCTAAATCCATGGCATGTTGATCTGAAAATTTAGAAATGTTCTAAATGCCCAAATCTATTTTTATGATCCCGCCAAGAACGCATATGATTTTGTCGTGGTATCATAGTTGATGTCCTTGTTACTCTTTGACAGTAATCGTCTCTCTTGTTGGTTTGTGAAACCAAGTATGTTTGATTATTTATCTCACATAGAAAGACGAGCTTGTCTACTTTCTAAGTGAAGTTAACGTTGCTCATGTCCAGTGCATGTAAATCTGAATATTTAGAAGGGTTATAGACGTTCAGATTTAGCACAGTTCATCAAGTGTTGATGAGCTTATTGTGCACATCTGGGATGCATTTGGATTATGAATGCTGTTTGTTTTATTTTGTGAATGTGTACATTGGTTAATTGTTAACCATGATTAAGTGTTAATCAGTTATTTAAAAATCTCTTAAGCAGTATTAAGTATTCGGATGCCTTCTGATGAATGATACTTTTCTTGTCTCGATCGATGAAGTGTGGGCTTGCCAAGACAAGATGCATTAATCTATCATGGTAAGAGTGCGATCGGATAATTGTGATATCCCACTGTCGACATCAGGTCAAACTTAACTAGGTGACCTCAAAGGTTGACTGCCCAAAGGCATGAGGTTGGCATGCACCATATGATAGATGCCAATAAAGAGTTATTCACCAGCCATACAGGAGTTGGATTGTGATGCAATTGGCAAGCGTTGCCTACCTAAATAGCTGCATTGTGAGAGAAAAACCAAAACTGACTCATAGTGTTAGGCTCTGTTTGGGACAGCTCTGGCGGATTGAAAAGCTGCTGTCCGGATAGAGCTGTTTTAAAATAGATCTCTGGGGAGCAGTTTTGAAAAGCTGCAGAGTGTTTGGGTGTTCTGTGCAGAAGTGCGCTCAGAATCGCCGGAGGAAGGACGTTGGGGGCTCGGAATCGCCGGAGGAACGCCGTCCGGGGCTCGGAAACGCCGGAGGAAGGCCGTCCGGCCTCTAAGATGTTCCAACTGAAGAAACCATTAGATTTCCAAAACCTGTGAGAGAGAGCTATTTTGCAGGAGCAGAAGCTGGGGGGGAGGAGATTTCTGAAAAGCTGCAAAACAGCTCCAGATTTTTGAAAAGCTATTCACAGGGAGCTGTCCCAAACACATATAAAGCAGCTCTGGCGGCTGGAATAGAGATTTTCCAGCCGCCAGAGCTGCGCCAAACAGACCCTTAGTGAAATATGGATCTTGTCCACTAAGAGAGTTACTCGCATAAACTCTTCGAATTGATATCGAGTGTTATCAGTTTGATAAAAATAGTGAGAGTTATTTTGATTAAAGTCCTTATCGAAAGAATAAAATGTATTTTGAAATGTAATACTGATTTTATTTTGCATTGATCATTGTAGAATTTCCATAGCAAGTGGTTCATACTCCACCCTAACTCTCAGATCCATCCTTGAGAAGGAGAAACTGAGTGGTACAAATTATTTTTACTGGTACAGGAGCTTGAGAATTGTTCTCAGGCAAGAGCGAAAGCTTTATGTTATGGAAGAGGAATCCCCTGAAGAGCTTGCCGGGAATGCATCCCGTACTGATAAGGATGCTTATAAGAAGTATCTTGACGACTCCTTAGACGTCGATTGTCTCATGCTTGCAACCGTGAGCTCTGAGCTCCAAAAGCAACATGAGAACATGAGTTGCAAGGAAATTGACGAGTATCTCAAGAAAATATTTTAAGGGCAAGCTCGTTAAGAGAGATTTGACGTCACTAAGGCGTTGTTCCAGTGTAAGATGAGAGCTCGAGATCTAGTGAGTACTCACGTACTCAAGATGATTGAGTATATAGAGAATCTTGAGAGACTAGGATTCACTCTGGGCCAAAAGTTGGTCACAGACCTGATCCTGCAATCGTTGTCGGACAGTTATGAGCAGTTTGTCTTAAACTATAACATGAATGAAATAGACAAGATACTGCCCGAGCTCATAGGCATGTTGCGAACTGCCGAGATCAATATGAAGAAGGCCAAGCCTGCTAGTCCCATTTTGATTGTGCATAAAGGCAAGAGCAAGGCCAAGAGCTTCAAGAAGACGAAGGTAGAACCTAAGTCTGCTCTGGAGCCCAAGTCTTTAGCACTGAAGAAGAAGGGCTTGGTGAAAGAAGGAAAATGCCACCACCGTGGCAAGGCTGGTCATTGGAGGAGGAATTGTCCTTCGTACATTGAGGGTCTGCACAAGATGGAGATATGACTTCCGCTTCAAGTATCTATGTTATAGAGATAAACATTTCTGCTCTTTCATCCTGGGTATTGGATACCGGACGTGGTTCTCACATTTGTATAAATCTGCAGGAACTGAGAAGAATAAGATTGCTGAGTAAAGGGAAGGTGGACCTACGTGTTGGCAATGAAACAAGAGTTGTTGCAGTCGCCGTGGGTGTTTACTGTCTTTCTTTGTCCAGTGAGCTTGTAATTGAACTTTGATAATTGCTATTATATTCCTTGCATAACTAGAAACATTATATCTATTTCATGTTTGAACATAATTGGATTTTCTTTTGTTATTAAGAACAATTGTTGTTTGATATTTAAGATTGATGTTTGTTATGGTATAACCCAAATGTTTAATGCTTTATATGTTTTGAACTTAGACCATCAGATCTATAATATAAAATTACTAAAAGACTAAAAACGAATGACTCGAACCCTACGTACCTTTGACACTGTCGTTCAGTCATATAAATGAGAAACGCATATCCAAGCTCCATAAAGATAGATTACTAAACTCATTTGATTATGAATCATTTGAGAGATGCGAATCTTGTTTGTTAGGCAAGATTATTAAGGTCTCTTTCACTGGTTTCAATGAGATGACTGATGATCTCTTGGGTATAGTACATAGTGATGTATGTGAACCCATCAGTTCTATGGCTAGAGGTGAGTATTTCTACTTTGTTACATTTACTGATGACTTCAGTAGATACGGATACGTGTATCTTATGAGGTGCAAATCCGAAACCTTTGAAAAGTTCAAATAGTTTAAGAACAAAGTAGAGAACCAATTGAGTAAGAAGGTTAAAGCACTCCGATCTGATCGAGGTGTCGAATACCTAAGTCATGAGTTTCGTGATCATCTGAAAGAGTGTGGTATTATATCACAGCTCACTCCACCTAGAACACCGCAGCATAATGATGTGTCTTAGCGGAGGAATTGTACTCTGTTAGACATGGTACGGTCGAAGATGAGTTATGCAGATCTGTCTGTTTTCTTTTGGGGTTTTGCTCTAGAAACTACTGCTTTTACACTAAATCGTGCTTTAATGAAAGCGGTTCTGAAGACACTATATGAGATATGGACTGAGAAACGTCTTAGTATGT
Organism: Platanthera guangdongensis; assembly: GCA_039583875.1. NCBI lineage: Eukaryota > Viridiplantae > Streptophyta > Magnoliopsida > Asparagales > Orchidaceae > Platanthera > Platanthera guangdongensis. Next base: position 282,074,818 of record CM077151.1, on the reverse strand, counting down.
CGTTCATTAAGATTTGAGGTTGTGAGGCTTACGTAAGACGTCAAATGCCTGACAAGCTGAAACCCAAGTCAGATAAATGTTATCTTGTTGAGTATCCTAAAGAAACTAAATGGTACTATTTCTACTTACCGTCCGAGGACAAAGTATTTGTCGCAAGAACTGATGTCTTTCGTGAGAAAGAGTTCTTAAGTAGAAAGACTAATATGGTAGAACTTGAAAAAGTTCAAGAACCACAAACTGTGAATGAACCGGAATTGGTTCCTGAGACAGGACTACAAGTCGTTGTAGCTGGAGAGTCTGCTCAGGAAACACAAGTTTCACGTAGATCTGGTAGACCAAGGTTTGAGCCTGAGAGATATGAATTTCTTGTGTCTCAAATAGGTAATGTGTTGTTTATGGATCATAGTGATAAGCTTGTAACTTACCAAGAGGCTATGAGCGGAACAGACTCCGAGAAGTGGCTTGAGACCATGAAATCTAAAATGGACTCCATGTATGAAAACCAAGTTTGGACCTTGGTGGAGCCACTTGAAGGGATACGACCCATATGATGCAAGTGGGTCTTCAAGAAGAAGAGCAATATGGATGAGAATGTACATACATTCAAAGGGAGACTGGTGACTAAAGGTTTCAAGCAAATTCATGGTATTGATTATGATGAGACTTTTTCCCCCGTTGTCATGGTTGAGTCCATCAGAATTCTGTTTGCTATTGCTGTGTATTATGACTACGAGATCTGACAGATGGATGTCAAAACGACTTTCCTAAATGGAAACCTTCCTAAGGAAGTTTATATGACACAACCCGATAGTTTTGTATCTCCAGGTGAAACCACTAAAATATGCAAGCTGCATAGATCCATTTATGGATTAAAACAAGCTTCTCGAAGTTGGAATTTTCATTTTGATGAAAAGATCAAAGAGTTTGGTTTTATTAAGAATGAGGATGAATTGTGTGTTTACAAACGGATTAGTGAGAGCATTGTTGTCTTCCTGATATTGTATGTAAATGACATACTGCTGATCGGGAATAACAAACCGACCATACAAGTTGTTAAGAACAACATAGGGAACTGCTTTTCTATGAAAGACTTGGATGAAACGACTTATATACTTGATATTAAGATCTATAAAGATAGATCAAAGAAGTTGTCAGGTTTGACACAAAGTACGTACATTGATAAGATGTTGAAGCGGTTCAACATGCTTGAGTCCAAGAAAGGATTCTTACCCATGTCTCATGATGTGAGTCTCTCCAAGGACCAGTGTCCTAAATCTTGTGAAGATAAAGACCGCATGAAGTTGATTCCATATTATTCGGCAATTGAGTCAATCATGTATGCAATGATATGTACTCGACCCGATGTCTCTTATGCCTTGAGCATGACTAGCATGTATCAGTCTGATCCCGGTGAAAATCACTGGATTGCCGTTAAGAATATCATGAAGTACTTGTGAAAGACTAAATATACGTACTTGATATTTGGTGGAGAGGAAGAGTTCGTTGTAAGAGGTTACACGGATGCTAGCTTCCAAACTGATAGAGACGACTCAAAGTCTCAGTCAAGGTTCATATTTTGCTTAAATGGAGGTGCTGTTAGCTGGAAGAGTTCCAAGTAGGAGACAGTTGCCGATTTTACAACTGAGGCCGAGTATATCGTTGCAGCAAATGCAACGAAGGAGGCTGTATGGATTAGGAAATTCATCAGCGAGTTAGATGTAGTTCCTAGCATTGTTCGTCCCGTATATCTCTACTGTGACAATAATGGTGCAATTGCACTTGTTTCGGAACTTAGATCTCATCAACGCTCCAAACACATACTTCGGCGGTTCCATCTTATTTGAGAGATTGTCGATCGAGGAGATGTGAGCATTTGCAGAGTGCTGACTGAGGAGAATATTGCGGATCCACTGACAAAACCACTAGCACAGAAAAAGAATGATGGTCATGTTAAATCTATGGGTATACATTACCTTAATGATCAGCCATAGTGAGAGTATTGTGAATTGTATGTTTGTTGGCTGTAATAATTCATTTGATGAATAGAGTACTGTATACATTTCATTTATATAATTTTGACAAGTTCTTTTATTTTGTAAATTTATTTCTATTGTGATAGAGTAATTTAGCATTATAAATGTCATTAGAATGTTTGCTTACATAAGAGTCAAGTGGTCACTTGAATGTGAGAGCCTATGTTATTAGAAGTTTCATTCTTAAATAGTCCCTAGTTGAGTGACATCTTAGAAGCTAAGGGCGATGATGACACATTAAGACTAACATGTGCGTTGACTGATGACTGGTTCTCACAGGTCATGATATTGTGATATCAAGTCATCACATGAGTACTTGTTAGTGAACAAGTTGTACTGGACAGACCCACCATAAGAATACTTTGTGGATTGTTATGTGAATGTATCACAAGTGTGACTCAACTGACAATAGTGTTTGTGGTCCTTTGACCTGAAATCAAAGCATTTATCGAGTGAGGAAGAGCGTGCTTTGATGCCATCAGAAGTCCAGTCTTAAAAAAGTTGGATGATAAAGGTGGTTATTAGGTATGTTACGAATCATTTGAGTGTTTGCGTGTGAGCAGAGATGAGATTTGTCATCCTATATGACAAGAGTTGCATCCAAGGGCCTCTTGATGGAATGAGACTGAGAAATGCATGACCATGCTTGGTTGAGTCAATATATGATATTGAGCTCACCAATTTGTAGAAGTCCATTCTAGATCAGGAAACTAAGATTGAACGATTATGAGGGTAACACGGTCTATACTTCTAGTTCTATCCGGATGTAAGGGACGAAAGGACATGACAACACTGATACATTGATCCCGATGACTTTTGAGTTCTAAACTCTTATTACTTGGGGAGCAAAGATGCATTGCTAGATGCTGCTCATTGTTTGGTGAAACTTTTATTTGATACTTTAAAGATCAAGTGGAAGACTGTTGACATTACCATTGTGATCTGGAAGTGATCAAGTATGTAGCCTCACTGTCAACGCAGTATGAGCCTATCAGGTATAGTTGTCAAGGCACGCGCCTCGGCGCGCCTGAGCCGCCGGACGCACCAGGCGCAGCCCGCCGCGCCTCAGCACAGCTGAGGCGGGCGATGTGCCCCAGGCGCGCCTCAGCACAGCTGAGGCAAGCGATGTGCCCCAGGCGCGCGCGCCCGGGCGCGCGCCTTACAGGCTCCCAGGCGCGCCTGGGCCTTTCAAGGTATTTTTTAAAATTTTTTTTTGATATTCGCAAAAACATGATCTTAGACGCAACCGTGGCACCCCCTAGGCGCACTTCGGCGCCCAATTCGCTGAAATTGAGAGAATTGGATGCCCAATTCGCTGAAATTGAGCGAATTCGCGGAATTTCAGCGAAATTGAGCGAATTGGGCGCGCAATTCGCTGAAATTCCGCGAACTCGCTCAATTTCAGCGAATTGGGCGCCCAATTCGCTCAATTTCAGCGAATTGGACGCCCAATTCACAGAAATTGAACGAATTGGGCGCACAATTCGCACAATTTCAGCGAATTGGGCGCCCAATTCGCTCAATTTCAGCGAATTGGGCGCCCAATTCGCTCAATTTCCTTTTTCCCCAATTTTTGCGCCTCCCGTGCCTCAGGCGCGCGCTTGCGCCTAGGCTCCAGGGGCCCTTTGCGCCTCGGTGTGCCTTGCGCCTTTGATAACTTAGCTTTCAGGGTCGTACATAAGAATGTTTGGAGAAATTGAGAGATTGACTTAGTATGATTTGCTCATATGATGAGTGAAAAAGACTTAGAACAACCAGACTTTGGAAGCGTCGAGTGCGTTGAGACCACTCAACGCTTTCGTCGAGTCAAGTATTGACTCGTCGAATGATGACGTTGAGTGTGTTGAGTTTACTCAACGATTCTTCTAGTCAAAGAGTTGATTCGTCGAGTATTGCACTTAAGCGTTGAGTGCGTTGAGTTCACTCAACGATTCGTTGAGTTAAGGTGTTGATTCGACAAATTTGGGTCTCGGGCGTTGAGTGTATTGAGTCCACTCAACGCCTTTGTCGAGTTAAAGGTTGACTCGACGAATCTGGCACTTAGGCGTTGAGTGCATTAAATCCACTCAACGCCTTCGTCGAGTCAAGTGTTGATTCGACGGGTTTGGCGCTGAGAGTGTTGAGGTCACTCAACGCCATTCATCGAATATCTTATGGATACTTGACGATTCATCGAGTATAGTTTGTATACTCGACGATTCGTCGAGTATAGTTTGTATACTCGACGATTCGTCGTGTATGTCATTGATACTCGACGATTCGTCGAAACAAGGGTTGTCTGGTCGAAAACGCTGGATTCTAAGTCCCGGGCCTGCGAATATCGACGAAGTGTTCTGTTTATTCCTTTGGGTATAAATAGAAAGATTTTAGGTTTTCTCGGGACTACTACTGTGGATCGATTTTAACGGGTTGCACGCGAGCCGCACTGTACGATATCCCGAAACCCTAAAAGCCGACGGAAGTTGTTCCACCCGCCGCAGATCCCATCGCCGCCGATCCCGTCGCCGCCGCTTAGTCTGATTCCGGCGAGTGTCGTCGCCGCCTCTTCTGTAACGGACATAGCAGTCCGTGAAGACGCTGAGCCTTCTCTCCCGACAAGTCTTGTGCGACAAGACTCTACGGGTTTTCCCGTTCGTGTGGACTTCCTGTAGAGGTGCGAACATTATTCTGCACTAGGAACTGTAGCCGCAAAGTGATTGACTGATTTTCTGGAGCATCTAGGTTGAGTATAGACTCAATCCCGCAGAGGTAAATTTTTATTTACAACACTTTCTTCTTGATACATATCTATTGCTAGATCCGAACTTCTTTTGGGTTTTTCTTGTTCTTTATTTCCGCTGCGTGCACAAGTGTTGTGTCATATAGCAAAACCCAACAGGAGTCACTCTGATGATGGCCCCCACTTCCTGGACCTCGTCCACGGCCACGAACACGAGGGGCAAGATGTGGCTGGAGCTTGTAGCACACCCCCCGAGTATGGATTTTGCGACCACAATAATCACAAATCGGAGCAGACTAGGTAGGGCTGAAAACTTGACCTCGACCAACGCTAGTGAGAACAGAGCGATCAGGAGGAATACTAGCACTAAGAGACTTCCGACGGTCTTCATCACCAAGGACCATGCTGAAGGCTCCCCGAAGGGACGAAAGAGGAGAGCGGTGAAAAATATGTGTCCGCACCATGTTGAACTCGATGTTCAGCCCCATCAAAAAGACATGTAGACGAAAGAGGTCCTCCCGTTGTTTTAACTGAACAGCGTCCGTAGTGCTTGCAGAAGTGAAATGTGAAAAATAGTACAACTCTTGATATAGACGCTCAAACTTGGAGAAAAAAGACGACAATGTCATAGAGTCTTGCCGCAATTCCAAAATGCGGCGAGCTAGTTCATAAACCTGTGTAGAGCTCCCAATTTGAGAATACGTCTCACGGCCACGGGTCTAGATCTTGTAGGCAGAGTCCATTAGCATGTAACTCTGGTAAACCTTCAGAAATATAGAGTGGAGAAGCCACAAAACAACCAGAGAGTTTTCTGAGTCCCATCGTTTCCAGGAGGGATCGGTTTTTTGGGGCTACTTAATAGATCCATCAATGTAGCCGAACATCTGATGACTACAAATGACATGCTGCGCCGCCCGAGACCATTTGAGATAGTTCGTGTCATCTAACGGGACGGTGATAATCTTCATAGAGACGAAGTGGCCATGAGACCGTTGGGAGTCACTCTTTTGAGGCCGAATCACACTCGACGACGACACTGAAGAGTCACTTACATCAGAGGATTGAGCAGCCATAGGAAGGGAACACAGAAGAGGAGCCACACGACACGAGAGACGTCTAAGCAGCAACCTGCGCTGGAAAGCTGTGCAGCAGGAGGGCAAATCAGGCAGCGGCGAAGCAGATTAGTTAGCGGCGCTTCAGACAACGAAGGCGGGAGGAAATCTGGTCATTGGCGGTGACTGGAAGGCTGGAGCAGACAACGTAGCCACAAATCTGGCACATGAGGAGATCCGAGATCACGGGCCAGAGCGAATTCGAGAGGTGCAGTCGGGGATCGAGCGATGGAAGAAGAACGACGAGCTGCGTCATGGAGGGACGGCGACATCGTCCCTCTCACCAGTCAGCAGTGGTGATAGGCCGCCCATCATCCCCGATGGGCGAGTAAACTGGATCGTCGCCTGTCGAGTTGAAGCAGTGTTCGAGCGGGGCGACGACGGACGGAAGCGCAACAAAAACGAGAGATTAGGGCAGCGGAAACGTGATCACTCTGATACCAAGTTGAATAATGAAAAATAATAATCGCATATCATGTTATTCAATCATAAAGGTGAATATATACTATTAAATCAGACTCGACAACTTAAACATGCGATGTGGGACAAAACTCATATACGCACAATAAAAATAATAACACAAGAAATACCCTGACTTGTAACTATCTCTCAACTATATGTAACAAGCCTTCACGGTTGTATCAAGAATATAATGTCTATATATAGTAGGTTGAACTCATTGTAAAAGGACATTGGAAGTATTAATAAGTGTAGTCTTCCTCGTTCTTATAGATTAGATCTTGTTTTATCTCCTTCGCCAGATTCGTCCATCTTCCCCGGCCTTCCCTTCCTACGGGCCTTCTTTTACTATTCTATCTTCTCTTCTAGTGCTGGTGATCCCTCCGGCCGCGTCATAATGGCATATGATCATTACAAATGGTGGTCGGAGGAATAGCCGATGCTAGAAGAGAAGATAGAAGAAGGCCCATGGGTCAGGGAAGTTCTTGGAAGAGAGACGAATCAGGGGAGAGAGATAAAAAGAGATCTAGGCTCCGTTTGGGGGAACTTATTTTCACCGGTCAAGCGATTACGATCGCATGAACCCGACCTTTTGACCTTTTTAAAAGGTCGGGTTCATGCGGTCGTAATCGCTTGACTGATAAAAATAAGTCCCCCCAAATGAAGCTCTAATCTATAAGAACAAGGAAGACTACATTTATTAATATTTTAAATGTTCTTTTACGATGAGTTCAATCTACTAAATAAATATAAACACCAAATTCTTGATACACCGTTAACACTTGTTACACATTACTCCTATTTGATGTGGCAGCATCTGGATTCTGCAGCAAGCTTGTAGTGGCTATAACCCGCTACATTTCCATAATGTAAATAACATGTAAGTTTCTTTCTAATTTAAAATGCCACATATTTAAAAATTAAAACTATGTGATTAAAAATTAAAATTGATGTTTTCCATAATGTATTCTTGTTCAGATTTTTTTCTAGTTTCTTTCTTTGTATTCATATTCTACCAATATATGTAATGTAGTTGAACTTGTGATTTTCATTTTATGTGGCATACATTACTCGAGTTCTCTTACCTTTTGATTTACATAGAGACTAGAGTAGATTGTTTCCTCTTATAATTGGACACACTAGAGGGGTCCACTCTTTAAACCATGGTAAGAAGCTTCAACTACTTTCCATGCCCTTTTTAAGATGATTTTTTTATCAGAGAAGGATAATCTATGTCTTTATGGGATTCCTAATGAAACATGGGAGGTTGACTTGCCTGCTGAGGAAGTGCCTCCGGAGCTCCCTGAACCTGCATTGGGAATTAATTTTGCCAGGGATGGCATGGATGAAAAGGATTGGCTATCGCTTGTTGCAGTTCACAGTGATGCATGGCTATTAGCAGTTGCTTTCTACTTTGGAGCTCGGTTTGGGTTTGACAAAGAGGCCAGGTAATTCTATCAATATGTTCTTTTAGTTTGTTGTGACTAAATTTGCATACATATAGCACCAATTTGTTTAAGCCCTTTGCTACTTGGAGCATTCCTTTATGACTACATAAACACATCATACGTTATTAAAAACGCGCCTGAGGGCACGAGGTCCATGGAGTTTCGCCTTTGCTAAGCTATCCCAATCTACTGAAGTCTGATGGTACTTTCTCGCCAGAACTTCTAATTCTCTGGAGCTTCCCATTCACTGGAGTTTCTCCAATCAATGGAGTTTCTCATTGCTGAACCTTCTCCATGTTCCCAACTTTCTTGTTGTCTTTGTTCAATTGATGTCTGAGGGTTTAGATGAATGTCCTGTCATCCTCACAACCCACGACAACTCATGAGTCATCTCCCCATTTTGTCATCGTTCCGTCATCCCACCAAACCGTTGTCCATTAGTTTTGGACTACAATTTTAGTACTCATCAAGTAAATTTTAAGATTGTTATTTGCAAACCAATTACTCTAATTTTCTTCCATTCCTTCCTCCATGCCATTATTTTATGTTATGCTACCCAAATGTTTTGTTGTTTAATCATAATGCCTAAACAGTTTGCAGTGGAACCTAATGGTTCATCTAGTACACAAGTAACTCCTAATGGTTTGCAGTGAATACATGTGCATTTGCAAAATGCAAATAAAACAAATGATTTGATAAGTTTTGTGAAAAATTTGCAGAATGAGTCATTTATAGTGCAAAACAACATATTATTTGGGGCTACCTAAATGCTAAACCTTGCCTCCAATGCCATCCCAAGTATACAAAAACATTCAAGAATTAATGGAGAAGAATTTATTGCAAGTCAAGTAATGTTGAAAATGCATTTTTGTATTGTATAGATGCAAATGTATATGACCTATACAAAGAACTGGATGATATTAGGGCAAATAATCATTCAAGGGGTGTAGGTAGCAATTCGTTTGTGGGTATGAAGATGCTAATACAAAAACGACCCACGTTTTTTTTGCTCGTGCCGTGGAATATATGATTTATAGCAAGAAGCAGCAGAAATCTTCAATAGAAACATCAATCAACAAGGCGTCTAAGAAAGAATAGAGAGGGGTAGCATGTAAAAGCATAGCCCAATGAATGCATGATGTATCTATTCATTTTAACGTCGCTAATTAGTAATTATTTAGATTTTACTATGGAGGGCGGACTTCACATGGCAATTTGGTGTTTGACTAAAACCTATCTTATTATCATGAGGTGCAAATTTATTTCTTGAATATAGAAGTTATTGAAGTAGAGAAATGGAGTCATGTGAAGAGGAATGAAAATTATATGATACTCTATCATGTCTGATGGTGTGCGGATATGAAACAATGGACCATCATCAAATTTTTTGATGAAATTCCCTAGATGAATAGTTTTCCACTTTTCTTCAATCCATTGATTCCTTAGATTATTACAACACTGGAGATGATGTTTTAGTTGTGTGATTGCATAGTAGATTGTGTTGCGGAGACTATATTGTCCAAATTATTTGTGACAGTGCAAGTAACAATTTTTTAGCAGATATAAGTTTTAACAAATTTTTATTTATATGAGACTGTTACAGACTAATTACCACTCAATCGCTGGTTATCTATGTTATTATTATATATGTATTCAAGTCAACTTATGTGTCGTGTCACGTTGTATCGAGTCAAGTCAAGTAGTGTCTTTTAATATTTTAATGTTTCTATATTTTAACCCTGGCTGTGGCACCCAGAGTTCTATAAATAGACCCTTAGAGTCTTATATGAGATTATGAATGAAGTGAAGTTCTAGTTTCCTTGTCCCTTGTTGTGAGATCTTGGTGGCTCTCTCCTCTAATGAGCAATCCCACTTAGCCAGCTGCAGTAAGGGCTTCGTTGTATTCTCCTCCACCATCATCTCCGCCTCTGACCACTACTCCGGCGAGTTACCGATGTTACAGAAGTAGGCCTGTAACAACTTGGTATCAGAGCCTCGGTCCTCCTTCCACGGTGACAACTTCTCTTTCCTTCTTGCTACAACATTTTTCCGTACGAACAACCACAGTTTGTCGGGTCGTCCGTCATCATATGAGCCGCCACTCCATCTACTGTAGAAGGCGACCCCTCCTTTGGCTAGAGTTCCTGCGATCGAAAGGATCAAAGGTCCAAATCCTTCGTCCATCTTCTTCTCTTGCCAGAACTCATTGCAGCCACAACCACACACAACGCCTTTTCGTCTCCAGCCGCAGACCACCAAACCAGAGCCATCGTCATTCTCCAGCAGCGAGCGTCGTTCAGGGGCACAGTCCTTGCCGAACTAGAGTCGTTGTCTCCAAGCTACGAGCGTCTCCATCGTCGATGCGGGATTTTTGCCCTGCTTCTCGTTCTGCCTCCCTCGAGCCATGGCCCGCAACTTCCTCGAGACCCGAGCCCTGGCCTGCAAGTCTGCAACTTCCTCGAGACCCCAGCCCTGTCTCTTCTCGAGCCCTACGCCCGTAAAAATCCACAGAAGACTTTCTGCACTACATCTCCGCCCGCAGTTTTTTTTCCTTCTCCATGGGTCCACATCTGTTTTTTTTACAGCTGCCAGCCGGGTCCCTCCCCACTCCATTAATTTATACCATCTTCATGATGCCAACCGGTCCTCCCTACCCCTCCTTATTTGGAAATCCAGTTACTGAATTTATCAACTATTATTGATAAGGCCTAAATCAATTAATTAATTGATTTAGTTGTGTGGTGGCGGGAGGAGACGGCGGGTCCAAACGGAGGGGTTGAACCGGAGGGGGGGGGGAGGCGTGGTTGGAAAAGGTCGGTTTTGGCGGCTTTTCCTTTGTCCGGCGGGTGCAAACGGAGCAAACGCCGTCGGCGCCCGTTTGTTTACCCGCCGTCCGACGACGTTTGTTCCAAACAGAGGCGGCGAACCGCCGAACTAAACGAAACCTAAATACTTCCAATGGATGCAAAATTAAGTGCCCTCCAATCAATGCTACAGGATTTCACGGTCTCTATGGACACACGTCTTTGAAATGCCGACACACTCCTCCACCAAATTACGAATCCGACAGCCGCTTTCATACTGCAGACCGTCACTGCCACTTTCACCTACATTGTCGCTGCCTCTCATCTTGCAGTCGCCATCTTCGCCGACCGCTGACACCCCACCTCTCTTTGAGGCGATTGTTCCTCCGGCCACGTCGACACTTCTTCTGCCAGCACTTGCCCCGGTCAACTCACCACATCTTTTGCCGACACTTGCTCTGTCGGTTCTCGCTCCGCCGACCCCGAGGGACTTGTTCCTGCCTCCGGCCACCACACTGCCTTCTATCGGTCCCCACTCTCATCCTTCTTTCAACTTTTTTTCATTGTTTGGCTTTTCATTTTTGCAAATTTACCTTTTCTTGTCTTTGGTTGCAACTCACGTCCCCATTTATGATGCACTACAACATCCGGTGGAGGGTGGTGACGAATGATGACATATAAGCTCTATAGATCAATCATATGCAGGATTTGATCTTTGTATCCAGGACTGTCACGCGTTGGTTGCCTCTGAATGTTCACTGTGAAACAAAAGTCCAATTGTTTTGTTGAGCATTTAAAGGCACGTCTCACGGCATGGGGATTTATCCAACATGGATTGACTGCGAGACATTTTTTTGTAGTTGTGAAAGAGGTCATCATTAGAGTCTTACTTTCTCTTGCAATTCATCACTAATGGACATTGAGTTAACTTGATATCAAATATGCATTTCTCAACCACGATTTGAATGATACTGTTTACTTGTAACAACCTTCAAATTGTGAGATTGCATGTGAGTCTCTTGGATTCCATTTACGGAAATCTTTGTATGTCCTAACGCAATCCCAAATTTTGGTATGACAAGTTTAATAAGACAATTTAGGATACTGGCTTCCATTACAATTCTCCCGACTTCTCCATATTTATTCATCGTCGCTAGGAGGGTAGTGTGATTTTGTTGGTGTGTGTAGAAGATATTATTGTCATAGGAGAAGATATCATGTATATCTAATGCCAAACATTATGTGGCCAAGCAATTTCAGGCATAGAATGCAGGGCCCCTCATTATTTCTTGAGGATCAGGATTGCTTCCTACAGACACTCCCTCGTTCTATCTCAGAGGAAGTATTGCATAGATCTTTTTCAGGGCGCTAATTGTCAGAAGTGCAAACCGACTAATATGTCCGTGGACTCCAATGCAAAGTTCTTTATCTCTTTTGCCTCAGAGAAGCCGTTAATACGCATAGAGCTTCGCAGGAATGAGGTGCAATGTTGACAAGCGAGATTTGTTGTGGTATATTGTTGTTTTGTAAAAAACAACTACGGGGAGATGCACACATGTGCAGGGCGGGACAGCGGGAGCCATAAGCATGTTGCCTACAAGTGGGTTGTGACTATGACTACATCCGCAATCATGGTTATGTTTATGCCCATATCTACAACTATGGTTATAACACATAACCCGATTCCTCCTATACAGATTTAAAGGTTGGACCCCTTTGGTATCAGAGTCCTTTCTGCATAGACGTGACTCGGGGGACAAATACCCTCCTTAAGTCTATAGTTACAACTACATTGCCATATAATCATTGTCGTTGTTAATCCGAAATTCTGTGACCCTGAAAGTCTTGACATGCTTTATGCCTACCGGTCAAGGCGGCCTCAGTTTACGCTGACCGCCTACACTGCCCAAAGCAACTTTGTAATCATCTTTAAAAAGATCAAGGCCAACTTCCAGGATGACCGTTGGATCGCGCAGTCAGATCATTTCTTCCTTTTTAGTGCTTTCACACACTATGTAACTTCTCATCTCTGCCTGGTTCTCCCGTATCCCGGCCAACCCATAATTTTGGAGCTTACCCGTTTGGACAGGTCCCCACTAGCATAAATAGGGGTGAACAATGTCCAGAAGGCATGCTGATTCGAATCCTCAAGCCTAATTACTCTGACTGTGATCTTGAGTTTTGCCTCTTCTCTGTCACTTAATCACCGGCTGGGGTTATCTCACTTTTGTAACCGCTTCTCTTTGGTGAATAAGATCGTCCGCAACAAGTGGTATTTGCCGCTGCGGGCAAATCTGGCCTCTCCGCTCTGCATCCTGCCATCCTGGTGGAGACCAACCCCGATCTGGACGTCACACAAATACCCGACTCTGCACCCGTCCGGACCTCAATCGGCCCTGAGTTTTACATATTCGTATTTGTGTCGTTTTTTGCGTTTTTTTGCTACCTTTAAAATATGCGGGCTCAACCTTACTTCTCAGCCGGTCCAAACCCTATTACAAACTCTGCTGCTTATTTCCTGTTTCAGTCCCAACTTATTTTCCCCGATGGGCCAAAGCCATATCATCCGGGGTCTTCCGCCACTCGCAATTAAGGCTCGCAGCCTCATCTTCCGCCCACGATGTTGCTGCATTGAAACACCCACGATGTCGCCGCCTTGTCTGCTCCTTCTCAAAGCCGATGGTTTCAGCAACCGTCCCCGACAGTTTTAACGCCTCTGCAGGGCGCGACTTTGTTCTCGTCAAGATCCAGCCATGAGCTCTTCACCTATCGTGGATTTGATGCCCGCATTTTCCACCGGACGTGGGAAAGAAAGCTTCTATTCTGGTTTGATACTGTGTTTTATTTTCTTGAAACCCGTATAAATGTGTTGTTGTTTAATTGGAGGAATGGATGTTACTGTTGTCGTTGAATGACTTGAACTTGCTTTGTGTTTTGTGATCCCTTTTCGAGAGTGATTGAATGTGAAATTTTACTGTTCACCTCTTCCTATCTAATACAACTGTTCATCAACAGAAGCTAAGCAATTTCACTCAGACAAATTTCCTCTCTAAACAAGAATCAAAAACTCACGACAACAAGCACTCTCAATCTCACGGCAACAACAACAACACTCAAGCCTTTATCCCACTATAGTGGGGTCGGCTATATGGATCCTTTGTGGCCATTGTGCCCTATCTTGTGTCATAATCTCACTAATGTCTAAGTACATCGTGTCTTTCCTTATGGTTTCATTCCAATTTTTTATTGGTCCACTTCCCTCGTTTAACATGCCTAGTGAGTAGACTCTCACAACGCCTAATAGGTGCCTCTAATGGTCTCCTTTGCACGTGTCCAAAAGATCTTAGTCGAGCTTCTCGCAACTTCTCTGCAATTGGTGTTACTCCTGTCTTAACCCTGATACATTCATTCCTAATTTTATCCATTCTCGTGTGTCCACACATCCATCTAAGCATTCTCATCTCCACATCATTTTCTTGCTCATGTACGCAATTCACTGTCCAATCCTCAGAACCATAGAGCATCGCTGGTGTAATCGCAGAAAATTATTTTCACTGTGCTTGATCAGTGATTTTCGTTTGTTTGTTTCCAAAGTTGAATATTTGAAAGAAATTGGTTGTTTAGTTTGTGCCTTCCTTACACCGTTGAGTGATAGAGATTCTGTGGAGCCACCTCGTGTGAGTGAGCGCAATATTTCTGTGGTGCCTGTGTGCGATAGCGGTTGACCTCGGAGCGGAGATCGAAGGTGACAAAGAGTTCCTCGCGGAATCGTCATCGACTTCGAATTTGGAAAGACGTCTCTTTCCGTAGGTAACTTGATTCTCCCCCTCCATTGCGCGTGTCTACATTTTCTCTTAGGATTTTAGATCCATTGCTGAGTTTTTGCCTGAATTTTGTCAGCGAACGCTACGTCGAAAACTCCAAACGGAAACGTATTTGAAGTTTGCGACGACAAATAAAAGAACGAAAGTTGCGAACCTTTTTTCCCCGGATTTAGAATTGAACCATTTTTTTAGAAAATTCATTTTAAAACAAAATAGTTATTTTATGCTTTACAAAAATTAAAGTTGTTTATTTTCAAAGTTCGTGCAACAACTGTTCAAATCGTTTGCATACATTTAGGGTTTCCTAGAAAAGCCGACAGACGCATAAACCCTATGCGCCGTCTGACATCACATCTTTTGTTCTTCTTTTTTAGTTGGACCTTGTGATGCAGGACGGTGCGTATGGTTTGCGCGTCTGTCGGCTTTTCTCTAGAAACACTAAATGTGTGTGATTATTAAATTATATTTGTAAACAAATTAGAGCAGGCATTGCGCAAACTTTGAAATTAAACAACTTTGATTTTGGAAAGCAAAAAAAACTATTTGTTTAAAAAATGAAATTTCTTGAAAAAAATGGTTTAATTCTAAATTCAGGAAGGAAGTTTGCAACTTTCGTTCCGTTCCCCTTGTCGTAGCAAACAGAAATCGTGAACTTCAAATACATTTTCGTTTGGTGTTTTCGACATAGCGTTTGTTGGCAAAATTCTGGCGAAAACCCAACAAGAATCTATTTAACCTACGAGAGAATATAGAGACACGCATAAAATAAAAAGATAAAAAACAAGTTATCCACGGAAAGATGCGTCTTTTCGTATCCGAAGTCGACGATGATCCTGCGAGGAAATCCTCGTCACCTTCGATTTCCCACTTCGAGGTTCGCCGCTATCGCACACGGGTACCAAGGAGAAAATTCACTCACTCACACGAGGTGGTTCCACAGAATCACTCACTCAGTTAGTGGAGTAAGGAAGCCACAAACTAACAACCCGATCTTCACTCACTCTCACACGATAGTGGCTGCACGAATTCTCAATCACCCAAGGTTGGTAGAGATCCGGTCTGGTGCGTCGTCATACACTTTTGCGACGAGCTGATCTGGGCTGGTCTCCACCAACTTTTCCCCTCTCGAAATCACTCATCTCTGGTGAGTGCTCCGAGCAGTAGTGCTGTAGAAGATCAATATCCATGCGCTGTAACTCCTCGGTCGAGACCCAGCTGGTCTCGGTCTCTGGTCTGTCATGTCAATGAACCAAGTATCTCTGAAAACCACCATCAATAGTGATCACCGTTTCGTCATCCAATATCTGCCCGAGAACTAAAATATATCGCGAAAGTCGATCAGTAGCTCTGGGAACTTGTATACTAGACTCATCTGGTATCTCATGCTCAACCTGAAAATTGTCAGTGAAAAATGGTAGAACTGCAGGTGGTGTGTCAGTAGCAGAATGAAAATCAGTGTGTCCTGAATGTGGCTCCTCACTCTCACTCACCTACCCAGAAGAATCAAATGGAGCAGAAGACAATGAAAAATCTAAAGACTCATGCTGGTAATCGACTAATCGTGGAATAAAGTCAAATCGACTACGTTAAAAACATGATTTGCTCCCCAAACGGAAGGCATCTCAAGCTCATACGCATTTTGCCCAATCCGCTTCGCTACTCTAAAGGGTCTAGTTTTACGGTCAGCTAGATTCTTTACGGTACCCGATGGTAACCGTTCCGGATTTAGCCGAACCATAACCAAGTCATCCACTTCAAATTGACGCAGGACGACTGGTGGAGACCAACCTAGATCAGGTCAACGAAAAAATGCCCGACGCCGCACCCGACGGGATCTCTATCGGCCTTGAATGATCGCGCTTTTAATTTTATATTTTGTCTTTTATTTTGCAAACTTGATATTATCAAGCTTAATTTGTTGCACGTCTGCGCGCGTAGTTTTATTTGGAGTTTACTTTGTTCACCTATTATATACATATATATATGTATAAAAATATGCTTATATATGTATACAAATGCTTATATATATAAACGAGCATCTTCGCACGGGCTACGCCCGTGCTCGATTCTCTCGGGCGGCCTTCGGCCGCATCTGGTGGGCTTCGCCAGCCTGCGTCGGGCTTTGCTCGTGCTTGATGCTTCGGGTGGTCTTCGGCACCGCACCCGCCACCCGCGGCCACCCGAAGCAAAATTATTTCGATTCGGACTCCGACGGCCGCGAGTGGCGGGTGCGGCGTCGAAGACCATCCGAAGCATCAAGCATAGGCGAAGCCCGTACGCAGGCAGACAAAGCCTGCCTGATGCGGCCGAAGGCCGCCCGAGAGCATCGAGCACGGGCGTAGCCCGTGCGAAAATGCTCGTATAATCTATTTTCTAATATAAATATATATATAATTATATGTATATATATTATATAATTATATGTATATATATTACATTTAATATTATTTTTATAAAATATTGTTTTTGTAATTTTTTTACCGTTAAACTATATATATAGATATATTTGTAATTTTTAATTATTTTGTAATTTTGAATTGTTAAAGTAGATATATATATTATATAATTATATCTCTCTATGTATATATAACATAAGTGATCGATTTACAGATCACTGCAGCAGAGTTAATGAACTCTATTTAATATAGATATACATATATATTAAAATATATATATATATATATATATATTTATATATATATGTAATTTTAGAAGTGTGGATAGGTCAAGAAATGAAGCCGGCTCACATGTCCCCGGCCCGGTTCACTGTTCCTCTTCCCCGCAACAGGAGCTCTCCCGATTCAGAGCTACAGGAAAGGCGAAACTCACGGCGCTCTGTTTTCAACACCACGACGCCTCCCGATCCAGGCCGCAGGAAGCCGATAATGGCGGAAGGCCGCACGCCATCACCTGCCAGCCACCTCCACGATTTCTTCTGCTGGCCACGACCACAACTCCAACCGCCGCTCCACGTCCAAGATCGGCTCGCCATGGCCGCACCTTCACATTGTCGTTGTTGCCCTATAAAAGAAGAACAATAATCAGGTGATTGATGTTGATGAAAAAAATTGAAGATTGTTGCTTGTATTCCCGTGTGAGGGTTTGCGTTTTGTGTGCTTCCTGTTAGAAAGTAGGCGTGTGAGAAGCTCTGGTTGAGAGCTGTAGGTTTAGGTGAGATTACTTGAATCCTGTTAAGGAGATTAGTTTGAATCCTGTTTAAATCCTGTACCCGTGTGATTACTGTTGTGTGATTAGGAGATAATAAATAGTGTTCTATTAATATAGGATTGTTGTGTTGTTTCGAGAAGATGAACAGTTAATTTGATATTACTGTTGAATTAATTGCCTCCAGCCTATAGTTTTGTCGATAAACTCTGCGTTGCTGCCTACTGCTGACAGGAAAAAAAACAGCAACATTGATTTTATGGTCAATGAATGATTGAATAGTTTTTCTGTTGAGGTCCTGTGGCTTCCGTGAGATTAAAGAGAGGAATTTTAGGATTGCTTACTGTCTTGATTAAGGGAGGTTGTAATTCGATAAATAGAGTGATTAAGAAGGGTAGATTGCTTCGTTGAGAGAAGTTAATTTACTCCTAGTGCTTAGAGATTTCGTGAAGCCACCTTGAGTGTATGAGATTTCGTGGAACCACCTTGAGTGTGAGAGCGAGTGAATTTTAGGATTGTTAGTTTGTGGCTTCCTTACTTTGTTGAGTGATTCCGTGAAACCATCCTCGTGTGAGAGAGCAATTTAATTCCTTGGTGCCCGTGTGTGATAGCGCCGATCTCGGAGCGGAGATCGAAGGTGACGAGGAGTTCCTTGCATGATCGCCATCGACTTCGAGTACGGAAGACGTCTCTTCCATGGGTAATTGTTTATATCTTTTCCTTTGTTTGTGCCTCAATATTTTCTCGAAGGATAATAGACTATTTGCGGGGTTTTCGCTCGAATTTTGTCAGTGAACGCTACGTCGAAAACTCCAAACGGTAACGTATTTGGAGTTCACGATTTTCGTGTGCTACGACAAAGGGAACAGAATTAAAGTTGCGAGTTTCCTTCCCGGATTTAAAATTGAACCATTTTATTAAGAAAATTCATTTTTTAACAACGTAGTGAATTTCGAGTTTTACAAAATTACGTTGCTTAATTTCATAAACTCTGTGCAACGCCCGCTCAAATATTTTTATAAAAAAAATATATTTCGTTGCATTCGGTTAAAGTTTCCTAGAAAAAAGCCGACAGACACGCAAACCTTACGCGTTGTCCTGCATCAAATTTGGTATCTGAGGGAGGTTCCAAAATTTTTCTAAGTTTCGAGATCTGCCCTGCGTAGAATATAAACCCGCATATTATTTTCAAATTTTTTTCAAAAAAAAAAGAAAGTGAATTTTTTTTAGCATCATCACTGCATTTGACTTGTGTGTTCGCATGCATTGGCGTAGTGATAGAATGCGTCAAGTTGAACGTGGTCACCCGAGTCGTGGACACGAAAAGAATGAACCACCCCAGTTGTTTATACTTTTCGCCCACCAAATGACGACATTAACTGAGAGTACCTGTCAGATGCGTGAAAGGATAGAAAACTTTAAAGGTAGGGTGAGTAGATTAGAAATATCCTCTCGAGCGTCAATGCCGCCTCAAATTCGAGATGAACATTCGGTCTGCGCACATTATGATGTTCCACATCACTACGTGGAAAGATCTACAGTAAGGAGAAATCTTTTATTTGAGGATCACGACTTCACTTATACCCATTCACATAGTATCTCATCACAGAGATCTGTGCGATACTTCGATGATTATCATCGATCACAGTACATCACTGCTAGAGAACGTATTGACCCCCCAATACGATCTCATTATGCTAGAGACGATCAGTACGATGACTATCGTCGTTATTATCCTCGTACTTGAATGGATCCTATTGGTCCTTCGACACCTTATTATGAGGATATGATTCAGTATCATTCTAGTTATCAATACTACACGTCTCCTCTATATGAGGAATCTGAGACTGCATATGTGCGACCACCATCGTACGTTCGTAGGACACATGATCATTCACGAGCACGACATGATTTTGTTATGGACGATCATCATGACTACCCTCAAAACACCCATAGAGGTCACTATCGTCAAAAGTACATCACACCTAGTGATCCTCCAAGTGTTCCGAAGGTGAACATGGCGATAAACATTGAGGGTCAGCAAGGACATTCCACTGCCCAAAGCAGAGAGACATCACCCACTCTGTCTGATGTTCTAGTGCAGGATATGTGGAGTCAACCCCCATGTGAGTCTACTCCACTAAGTGAACCCGCATTTGATTCGATATCTACTAGCTCTCTTTTGAGTGTAGTTTCCTTGCACACTTCACCCGATGGCGCACCGAGTCACATCACCACACCCGATTGTGCATCGAGTCACACCACCACACCCGATGACGCATCGAGTCACATTCCCACACTTGATGTCGCACCAAGTGACATTACGATCGGGAGCCGAGAGTTTGGTAGTGATCTTGAGGTAGACACTTCTATCTTTTTCGAAAGGGAGGAAAACCTCCTCGACATATGGCGAGCGCGAGAACACGACAAATGCTGAGGCACTGAACAAAAGTGCTCAGCTGTCTCAGGAGGAGAGGCCACAAGATATGACACTCCGAGGCACCCCAATCTCCCTCTGCACGATCCAGCGGACCCGGATGTCGGCCTCTCCGCGGGGCTGTGGGCCCCTCGAGCCTGTTTGTTGTGCCTCTTCCTTTTCCGACAGACCACCGAGAGCTTTTTACTGCACTCACCGACGTCATCCAGTCTCCAGCAGTGTTGCCACCAGCCCAGCCGATTCTGCTCCTGAAGAAAGACCGCAGTTGGCACCGTACTACCCAGCCAAGCTATTTGATCGCCGCTACCACCTTCAGGGGGAATCTGGCTCGCAGGAGGTCCCTGTTGCTAGGTCTTATCGCTGAGAGTCCGACGCTATGTAACTACCCCAGGATCACTGTTGCTGCCACCCCTCCGACCACTGCCTTGGGGACAAGACATATTTTCCAGACGACGACATTATTACGGTTGCGCATGTCGACGAGACACGCACGCTCTGATGAGACACCGTGGCGAGTTCGCACGCAGAGGGAGACGATGACAGTCCCGTCTGGAGAAGGGACCGAAGACGCGACGTCGGCGTGACTATTTATTTATTTCGCACTTTGTTATTTTATATTATCTTGTGTATGCATTATTTATTTCACACTCGTTATTCGCACCCCGCGCTTATAAGGGGTGAAGTTATACTCCCTTTTCATTATCCTTGGATAAATGAAAATTAGAGTTGCTCCCTAAGAATTTTGTCTCATTCTCTCCTTCCTCTTTCCCACCTCGGACGCCACCCCCCCCCCCCTGATGCAACCCGCGTCACTTCGTTTTTATTATTTTTATCGCACGTGTCTTTTATTATTGTAGCGCACGTTTTTGCACATTTTTGGATTTTTGTGTAGCGTCAAATTTTATCGCGTACGTATTAGCGCTTTTGATGTAATTTTGTATCGTGCATATTGTTCGCGCAAATTTTTGTTTAGCTCGTTGGTATGACCGGCCAACGGGACCCTAAATGCATATGTCCAATAATTTAGAGATAGGTTAATTAGGGCAAGCTCAAATTAATTAATTATTTGTCATATTTTGTCTAAATGGAAATACCCAAGTGTTGTCCCATTCCTATCTATCCAATCTTATGCCAATGCCACCAGTCAGCCCATACAATCCCTTTTATGTTCCAGCTGGTTCTATTCAAAGCCCACTTCCAAGGCCCATTACTCCTTAAAGCTTAAAAAAAATACATTCCTATCTTATTAAGAGGTGGCTGCCAATAACACCTCTAACCCTAAGTTTAGGTATAAAAGAAATCCCTCCCCTCTGTTTGGGTCGGCTGGGTTTGAACAGAACGAATCGCATGATTTCCTCCGGTTCACCGTACCAGCGTCGCCTATCATCCCTTTTCCCCTCTGTCGATGGAAGCCCCGACATTGCCCGCGCCTGAAGCCTAACACCGTCATTCCCTTCCTCGCCAGCTACGTCGCCGCCGTCGGAGTCCCTATTGTCTGTCGGCGACAGCTCCTGCTACTTCCGTCGACAACCCCGACGGGATTACAGGGCATCCTCCCCGTCCGTTTGCGCCAACGTTCGAAGCTTTATGAGAGCCCTCTTCAGCCACCGACGAGCTCGTCCTGAGCATGACTAGGCTCCGGCGACCCCTCCTGCCCCGTCCTCCACCAGATCCCGTGAGCCCGGTGCTCTCCTCCCTTCCCAGCGCTAGACGCCGCCACTCCAGCCCTCGTCATTGTCGCCAGCACTGTTCTTTTCCCGGTGACCACCTGTAGAGCTCCGTCGATCTCTGTTTCTGCTGCCAGAGCTCTCCTTGGGCACATCCAGACCTCCTCCACACCATCTCCAGCCCAGTTCCCACCGGTCCGAGGACCTGTCAGCCACTGCCTCTTCCCCTGGGTATACCTCTCTACCTCCCCCGCTTGCGAACCATCCGTTGTTGTTTTGTGCTAATTTTTGAAACGAATAGGTAGTTAAATTACAGCTTGCCTTAGTTAATTTCATCTCATGCATTATCGTATTTTCTTACGTGTGAATGTCTGCCACCGTATTTCTGTGCCCGTGGAATTAAGTCTCATGTTGTTGCTACAATCGTGCAGTAGCTTTACGAGTGTGCGATGCCTTGACCGTTTATTTTGTTAAATTAGCCCGCGAAGCGCTCTCGCGACACATTTAGTTTAAAGAGATCGCATTTTACTTTGTTTAAAAACTACACCCCACCTTGGATCACATCAGTTTGGTGTGGCTGCTGGGATATCTCACTAGTATCGTGGGATAGCCGAGCGTCCGTCGTTTCAAAATCTTAAG
Organism: Platanthera guangdongensis; assembly: GCA_039583875.1. NCBI lineage: Eukaryota > Viridiplantae > Streptophyta > Magnoliopsida > Asparagales > Orchidaceae > Platanthera > Platanthera guangdongensis. The sequence goes on along the minus strand of CM077151.1, from coordinate 282,052,511 downwards.
TTTAGTTTTTTTCGTTAAAAAATTGATGAGTGATTTAGATGCGCACATTAAAACTTTGAAGAAAGATGTTGAGCGCGTCACTGCTGACGTTCGGGAGAATCTACGTGGGTTGTGCACCTCTGTTCACAACCTGGAGGTGACAACGCGCACGTATTATGCTGCTCCTGCATACCTTCCCACTTCATATCACATAGTGGAACCCGAGGTTTTGTGTTTTGTTAGTCGTCCACATCTCCTCAGTTTCACGATGAGCACTTTAGCTCCACCCACCCCCACTGTGGCGCTCACTTCAGTCGAGGAGATTCTTCCGGAGCCCCTGCTCAAGGAAGAAAAATTTTCTCCTATCTTTATCACTCCGACTGATGTCGTGACTCCACGTGTCTCTACTACAGCACTCCCTTCAGTCGAGGAGGTTCTTCCTGAGCCCCTGCTCCAAGAAGAAGAGCTCCTTCCTATTTTCACCACCTTGACTGAAGCTGTGTCTCCACCTGTCTCTGCTTCAGCACCCCCTTTGATCGAGGAGGTTCTTCCTGAGCCCCTGCTCCAGGAAGATGAGTTCTTTCCTCCTTCCTTCCTCCCGATTGACATAGTGTGTCCACTTTCTCCGACTGACTCACATCCTTCAGTCGCCGAGTTGTTTCCTGAGGCCCCACTCCAGGGAGGACTTACTAGTGATGTGTAACTCACCTCAGGATGACACATCATCGCTTTCTCTTCTCCCAGAGGAGTTGGTTAGTGATGAGGCCCTTATCTTGGGTGACACAGACTCGTGCATCTTATGTCCTGACTTTCTTAGCACACTACCGCCACAAACCCTTGAGCTTACAGACACTGTGTTTGGTGGTCCCTCACCTGTGACCCTCAAGTCACCACCCTATATTGATTTTGTTTTTGGCGATCACGCGTTTTGTTCGCATCACTTCTTTATGGATATAGGACAGAATGTCGCACCACCACATCACTACCGTTTGCGTCCTGACACTTCTAGGTTTAGTAATCTCGAGAGAGTCGAGACGATACTTCGATACTTCACTCCCCATTGGGACACCCGCTTCAAAAGATTTTTATGGAAAATTTCACTCGGTCAAATTGGGATCTTAAAATTTTGTGACTCGATTGGGACGTTGACAGGAAAAATTAGGACAATATTCGATCCGGGTCTAACAGACGTTCGTAGGTATCTATCGGACGAGAGTATGCTGCGTTATGAGTTATTGATTCCACGAGCTGTTTTCACTTGTTTCTTGTTCTCCTTACTGCCACATGTTTTCCCCACACACCGCCTCTGTCATCCTCTGAAAGCTCTAATAATTACGGTTTATTTAAATATTTGGCATGAAATTTAAACAAATGGATTGCGAGATTTTGGGATGAGAGGTTACTTGTAGGTTTTGGGTCGCAGCCATGACATCAGCAATACAATATGCAACATCTCTCCGATCGACGCTTGAACTTTCTACTTGCAGGTTACATCGAGTCTCGTCGGGGTCGAGCTCTTTCAACCCCGTGAGAATTGATGCAACCCGCGTCGCTTCGTTATTATTATTTTTATCGCACGTGTCTTTTATTATTGTAGCGCACGTTTTTACGCAATTTTGAATTTTTGTGTAACGTCAAATGTATCGCGCACGTATTAGCGCTTTTGATGTAATTTTGTATCGTGCATATTGTTCGCGCAAATTTTTATTTGGCTCATTGGTGTGACCGGCCAACGGGACCCTAAATGCATAGGTCCGGTAATTTAGAGATAGGTTAATTAGGGCAAGCTCAAATTAATTAACTATTTGTCATATTTTGTCTACTTGGAAATACCCAAGTGTTGCCCCATTCCTATTTATCCAATCTTATGCCAATGCCACCAGTCAGCCCATACAATCCCTTTTATGTTCCAGCCGGTTCTATTCAAAGCCCACTTCCAAGGCCCATTACTCCTTAAAGCTAAAAAAAATACATTCCTATGTTATTAAGAGGTGGCTGCCAATAACACCTCTAACCCTAAGTTTAGGTATAAAAGAAATCCCTCCCCTCTGTTTGGGTTAGCTGGGTTTGAACTGAAGGAATCACATGATTTCCTCCGGTTCACCGTACCAGCGCCGCCATCAGCCCTTTTCCCCTCTGTCGACGAAAGCCCCGACATTGCCCGCGCCTGAAGCCCGATACCGCCATTCCCTTCCTCGCTAGCTACGTCGCCGTTGCCGGAGTCCCTATTGGCTGTCAGCGACATCTCCTGCTACTTCCGTCGACAACCCCCACGGGATTACATGGCGTCTTCCCCCTCTGGTTAGGCCAGCCTTCGAAGCTTCGTGGGAGCCCTCTTCAGCCACCAACAAGATCGCCTGAGCATACCTAGGCTCCGGCGACCCCTCCTGCCCCGTCCTCCACCAGATCCCGTGAACCCAGTGCTCTCCTCCCCTCCCAGCTCTAGACGCCGCCACTCCAGCCCTCGCCATTGTCGCCAACACCGTTCTGTTCCTGATGACCACCTGTAGAGCTCCGCCGATCTTTATTTCTGCTGCCAGAGCTCTCCTTGGGCACATACAGATCTCCTCCACACCATCTCCAGCCCAGTCCCCACTGGTCCGAGGACCTGTCAGCCACTGCCTCTTCTCCCGAGTATACCTCTCTACCCCCCCCCCCCCCCCCCCCCCCCCGCTTGCGAACCATCAGTTGATGTTATATGCTAATATTTGAAACGAATAGGTAATTAAATTAGAGCTTGCCTTAGTTAATTTCATCTCATGCATTATCGTATTTTCTTACGTGTGAATGTCCGCTACCGTATTTCTGTGTCCGTGGAATTTAGTCTCATGACGTTGCTACAATCGTGCAGTAGCTTTACGAGTGTGCGACGCCTTGACCGTTTATTTCGTTAAATTAGCCCGCGAAGCGCTCCCACGCCACATTTAGTTTAAAGAGATCGCATTTTACTTTGTTTAAAAACTACACCCCCACCTTGGATTAAAATGTATGAAATAAATAATTTCTCACCTACTTGTTTGATTGGGAATGGAGAAATGGGTGAAAATTCTTGGGGGCAGCTCAATTCCCTACAGAAGCACTTTTCACCGAATGCATAAAACATCTATCGAATAGAGTAGAGACCGGGTACTATCGCAGTCACAAACCGCACACGTCGAACCCGTGAACGATCGTTGTTTTGTAATATCGTATATCAATTACATGAAATTAATTATGAAATATATTTGATATAATATTATTATAATATCTATATAATTTTTTTTCTTGTATTATTGTCATGTTTTATTATAGGTAATAGTTGTAGTCTTGTAGATAAAATGTGTAATTAGTAGGAAATAGTAGATGTAAAGTTGGAAAGACAAAATTAGCTCAAGTAGGTAATTTCTTACCTACTTGTTTGTTTGGTGAGACTGAGAGCGGTGAGAGATGGAGAAGATGACTGTGGTCTCAAAAATAAACCAAAAAAGATATTTTTGTTCAGTGGCGGTTGGAATAACTGGTTTATCAAATGATTTTTTTGAGCTATGAAATTTTTCTTACGCCAGAAATGGAGCAAAGATACCCAAAGAAACAAACCCATAGTAATATAGTATATGTGAAATGTGATTTTTTCCTGTGAGGGGAGGCTAAATGAATAGCATTCCTTCACTTTTTCACCAGGCCAGGTAGGGAATGTATCCATAAAAAAAAAATATGTAAATTCTCATTTTCATTGGACCCAATCATCAAATAAAAAAACACAACTCAACACTAAGCCTTTATCCCATTATAGTGGGGTCGGCTATATGGATCCTTTGTCGTCATTGTGCCCTATCTTTTGTCATACTCTCACTAATACCTAAGTACATCATGTCGTTCCTTATAGGTTCATTCCAAGTCTTTATTGGTCTACCCCTCCCTCGTTTAACATGCCTAGTGACTAGACTCTCACAACGCCTAACAAGTGCCTCTAATGGTCTCCTTTGTCCGTGTTCCAAACCATCTTAGTCGAGCTTCTCGCATCTTCTCTGCAATTGGTGCTACTCCTGTCTTATCCCTGATACATTCATTCCTAATTTTTTCCAGTCTCGTGTGTCCACACATCCACCTAAGCATTCTCATCTCTGCAACTCCCATTTTTTGCTCATGCACACAATTCACTGCCCAACACTCAGAACCATAGAGCATCGCTGGTCTAATTGCAGTACAGTAAAACTTGCCCTTAAGTTTTAATGGTACTTTACGATCACATCAGGTCTCTGATGCGCCTCTCCACTTCAACCATCCTGCTTGGATTTTGTGTCACAATTTTATCAATACCTCTATCTTTTTGAACTATCGATCCAAGATATTTAAAACACTCACTACGAGAATTATCTTGATCACCCAACTTAATAACAAAGTCATATGTTTTTCTTGTATTGCTAAATTTAAGCTCCATATACTCCGTTTTGCACTGCTCAACCTAAAACCCTTCTTTTCTAATGTGTCTCACCAAGATTCAAGCGTTTACGTTTACACCCTCACGCGTCTCATCAACCAAAACGATATCATCCGCAAACAATAGACACCAAGGTATTGCTTGTTGGATATGTCCGGTGAGCTCATCTAAGATAAGGGTAAAGAAGGACCCAATCACCATATCTAAAATTAAAATTTTGAAGGAAATTTGTTTTTTTTTTTGCTGTTGCAGGAAGAGGCTCTTCACTATGATCAACAACCTCCCAACTATCTATGAGGTGGTGACTGGAACAGTCAAGAAACAATCCAGAGAGAAAACCCCCAACTTGAGCAGCAAGATCAGCAAACCCAGCTCAAAGGTATCCTTTAATTATTCGTCTGACATCCATTAATCGCTCCCCGTCCTCAACATATTCCTGGTGCGACTCTCAGCACCAAACAAATGCGTCGAAAGCGCCGTCTCGTCACAAGGATCTCCTCGACGAGAGCGGAGAAGACGAAGACGAGCACGGAAACACGCTTTGTGGTGCCTGCGGAGATAATTATGGGGGCGACGAATTCTGGATTTGCTGCGATGTTTGCGAGCTGTGGTTCCACGGAAAGTGTGTAAAAATCACACCGGCCAGGGCCGAGCATATTAAGCAGTACAAGTGTCCTTCCTGCAGCAACAAGAGGGCCAGAGTATGACATTGGAGATAGATTCAAGCTATAAGTTAATCTTGGATTAGGTTTATGAATGGTTCAGAAACAGAAGCCCAGCAAAGTGTAGGTATATGCTTATTAGGTCCCATGGTTTAGAGCCAAAGTTGTTTCATTTCTTGTTGGATTCTTCTGCTTATTTACAATGTTATGTAAGATATTATTATGAATATGTGTGTGTTTTATCGATTGTTATGCGCGTTTTCACTGATATCACATGCTCAATTCCGCTCTCTTAGGGTCTGTTTAGTAGAGGCTATGCTTGAGATGATAGAGGTTGTGAAAAAGCTTTTAGTTATTTTTAGTTATTTTTTTTTCATTTTCTCTGCTCTTAGCTATACATCTCCATTCTCCTCCTAACTGCCCCAAGCATAGCGGAAGTCTTCAGCGATAAAGCTGTTTCAGACGGCTAGAGCCGAACAAGACACTGCAAACTCGGTCGGTATCGAGCAACAAATCGCTCTTTTTACTTGAAGAGATCAGAATGAGGCCGCCAACGCTGCTCAAACGCGGTTAGGATATGAATGGGACAACTTTTAAAAGTGTGGCCGCACATTGGGTCTTATGTGGGTTCACCCCTCTACATATATTTACATATACCACACATTTTGTTTTGATAAATTCATTTTTAATTAATACATACATGCACACACACCTAGCAGTGGCAGTTCTAGAGGTCGGCCAAAGAGACATTTGTACCTCCATTTTTTTGGGCGTTTATATTGGCAGCCCTTATATGGCAATTGGTAGTCCAAAGATAATAGCAGCCTCAAAAATGGCTATTGTCAGCCCGATGGATTTTGACAGCCCAAAAATTAAGCTTTTAAAAGATAATTTTAGGAAAAGTGTTCAGTTGTAGATCTCGACGAGATCTACAACTTTTATACTGAACACTTTTTCTAAAAATGTCATGTAATAGGTCTATTTTCAAAAGGCACGGAATCCGTGCGAAACTCGCATAATTCCGCCCGGATTCCGCGCTTTTTAAAAATAAGCCTTTTATATGGTATTTTTAGAAAAAAGTGGTCAACGTAAAAGTTGTAGATTTCGTCAAGATCTACAACTTTCATGTTGAATACTTTTTCTAAAAATGTCATATACTTTTTTAAAAAAGGACGTGTGTTTCGCGTTTTGGGCTGCTATTAGCGGTGATATTATGCGTGTTTTTTATTATTTTGTTGGATTGTCAATATCCAAAGCTGAGCTGCCAATATAAATACCTTTTTTTATTTGTCATAAGTAATATAAATTTTGACTCTTTGCAAATCAAATTTAATTATTCACACATTAAATTTGACTATTCAGAAATCAAATTCAATTATGTGCACCCTAATATTAATTAGGAATTTTTATGTACTATTATATATATATAAAATATGCACCAACATTATATTTTTTGTAGATCAACCACTAACACATAGTAACAAGTCAGCTAATTAAGGGCGGGCCTGTTCATCATTCCCTTCAAGAAAAGTTGGTATCATAAAAATTATGTTGTCCCAAAACACAATATAATTAATTAAGCATGATGAGGAATATTCGAGGGTGCTTAGAAATGACTGTGATCTATTAGAAATCACGGTGAGGCTCTCGCCAGGCACATGAATCTAGATCCGGTGGCCGACTGCAATCGAATGGCTATCCGGGTATTTATCCCTGTGGGCCCTGAGAGATTTGGTTGTGGATGATTCTTAGCCATACGACTGCAGTCGGCCACCGAATCTGAGTCATGTGCCCGACGAGGGCCCCACAATGATTTCTAACATGATCCATCAGTTAACCCTACGACAGTTGAGCCTAACCTCTCCCTCATCATCCCCCTTGACATCAAGCAAGCCCATCTTGACCATGGCCTGCTGGAAGTCAACGAAGAACATGGCCTCACTCGCGGCATAGGCGTTGACTATTTCCCCCGTGGTGGTCTGGCTACCGCTGAGGAGCTCCTGGTCGGAGAACAGCAGCCCCTTCCCCATTTGAAGCAGGACGAAGTAGTCGTTGTCGAAGGTGACCGGACTGTAGCCGAACGGCACCGGCGTGCCGTCCCCCAAACGGCATATCTGCGTCAGCGTTCCGGCGAAGTGGGAGTTCATGCTGGGGTCCACTTGGTGGGCCGCGTCGAAATGAGCCAGCCGGTTCTTGAAAGACGAACACCTCGCAACACCCAGCGTGTGGCCACCTACACAGTTTATAAGAGGAAGTTTTTTTTGATGTAATAACTTTGCTAGCACTATTATATTGGGAATAATAAATATCAAAGATTACATTATTAAATAATAATTAATCATACAATAAACGAATAAATAAATAGATATAGTTCACATATGAAGGTATTGAGTCAAGCCTCAGCTTATCCAATTGAGTCAAGCCTCATAAGTGTCATGTGAAGGTTTAATTACTCATTTAGGGAACAATAAGAGCCGGTTGCCCCATCAAAAAATAGCGTTGGATAAACGTGTTTGAGAAATGACACATTTTGGAAAGCCTGGGAAGCGTGTGATTTAGGGTGGAAATTTCCGCAGTGGCTTCAGAGAGAACAGAACAGCGCATATTCAGCCTTGCGCAATATATTTTTGTCCTTGCAGCCGCCAGCAGGGCTGTCCAAATGACCCAATTCTAGGCCGGTTCCATTCTGTCCAGAGTCAAGAAGAAAAAGGGCGTGTTTGAGATAGCGGTGTAGAAACATAGGCTCCGTTTAGGGAGGACTTATTTTCACCGGTCAAACTGTTACTACCGCATATACCAGACCTTAATTAAGGTCCGGTACATGTGATCGTAACCGGTTGACTGGTGAAATAAGTCCTCTCAAACGTAGCTATTGTTCCGATGAGAAATGGTGTTCCTACTTTTCAATTGAAAATGTAGCCAAATATGAATATTTTGACTCAAATTAATGGACTTCCTACTTTTCAATTGAAAATATAGCCAAATCCCAAATATGAAAATTTTGAATCTTTTCACCAAGCAAAATTTTTCCAATTAAGACTCCATTTTTTAATTTTCGTCCTAAACCAATTTGCAAAGTGTCATTCATTTTTTGCACACAGGACCGGAAAGATCTCCTAGGCAATCAAAATGGCCTCATGAGTGGTGGTGCCGGAGCGGAGCATTTTCGACGGCCTTTGCCCCGCCTCCACAAACGCCGCAACCAAGCTCTGCCGTCCCCACAAACAAATCCTAAAATAATTAAGTGCAGCTATTGAAGCGCGTCCCCGCAAACGCCGCCCGGCCTATCCGCACGGCAGCGCAGAAACACGCCCCCAACCGACAGACCGATAATCTATCGGCCTCAATTCAATAAAGTAATTATTAGAAATTAATAAGAGAAGCAAAAATTTACCAGCTAACGCCACCAGATCCCGCGTGCTAAATCCATGCCGTCCAAATAATGTCAAGAGATCCGAAACGTTGAAGCCCGGCTGAGGCAACTTCACGGCGTCTTCAATTCTAGACCTCCTCCCATCCTTCCTTCCTTTCGCTATTTCATACCCTGGCCCTCCCGCCTTCCAAATTAATTCTAAATTAATTACTATTTTAATAGTTATAAATACAAGACAAAAATAAATTAGTTTTACTTTTTGTAAGACATGTGGACCGCAAAATAAATTTAAATAAAATTTCGTCAGGAATAAATAAAGCCTTTAATTAATAAAAAAAAATATATGGGGGATAGAGTGGTGGCGTACAAAGAAGACAGCATCTCTGGCGGCCATGGCTAGAATATCTGCACAAGAGACAACCCCGGGGCAGGCTTCTTCAAGCACCAGCTTCACAGCATCCACGAGCTCATACCCTCGCAAGCTCTTATTTAATGGAGACTCCTTCTCCGCTGTGTTTTCCTCTGTAGAGTCAATCAGAACCGAAGCATCACATCCCTGCATATATATATAGTCCATGCACATACATACATACATACATACATAAACAAGAATATAATTACTGAATTAATTAATTTAAGAAGCTATGTAGCTAGCTGATCATCCATATGAGGAATTAAGATCATGAAATGGAGTGTAGCAGTAGAGCTATAGAGAGAGAGAGAGAGAGAGACCTGGATGAAGCAATCGTGGAAGTGGAGTCTGAGGAGAGCGGCGGCCAGTGTTGGGTCGGCAGCGAGGCCCTGACGGACGGCGATCTTGACGGTGGTTTCTGCGGAGGGGCAGGGGGTGCTGTAGTAATCAACGGACAGGGCTGCTGCAGTAGTGCTGAGCAGGGGAGTGCTGTTGTAGAGCACTAGTGCAATGTGGAGGAGAACTGCTATGAGGAATAGGGGGCTGCTGGCGAAAGTAGTAGTGGTAGCAATCATTTTGATTTCTGGCAGAGTTTAAATGAGGGTATGGGGGAAGCTGCACACTTGGTACTTTTCCTTTTTAAGCTTCTTGCAGAGAGCCAGCTTATAATGAAGTTGATGATGCTGCCTTATCTATATATATATATATATAGAGAGAGAGAGAGAGTTCCAGAAGTATTCTCTGTCCGAGCGTGTGTCGCGACTCATTAAAAGGGGTGGCTTAGTCACATACCGTCCAACGTGTTCCTTTGTCATGGGTGCATAAGTGGGGTGACCACTCCTCCCTAAACCGCATGATTTAGGGGAGTGATACCACAATGCTTTGCACTCACTATTTCTAGCTAGTTTGCATGTGCTATATGCTCGGTTTTGGGGACTTATTAATAAGTCGGCTCAAACGGAGTCATAGTGTTTTTCTCTCTCTCTCTTTCTCTCACTATGACTACGTTTGATTAGGCGGAAGGAAACGGGACGGGAGACGGGGTTGCTGATCGAGCTGGAGGGGAGACTGCCGATCGAAACGAAGGATTTTCCTTCGTTTTTCATGGCCCGGCGTGTTGAATTTGTTGAAGTGTAAGTGGTTGATCAAGCAAACCGCGCGGACTGCACAGACAACACAACGGACTAGAGGCCGCGGTGTATGTGTTGAAATTGTTGAAGTGTAAGTGGCTGATCAGGCAAACCGCGCGGACTGTGCGGACAACACAGCGGACTGGAGGCCGCAGTCTATGCGGGCTGCGGTGCGGCCTAGTGCATAGTGGTCGCCGTGAAGATTGATCTCGAGCGACCTATGCGGACTGAAGTTAGAGTTTGGGAGTTCGCTATTGGTCCGGCAGACTTGGCTGTCTGATGCCTTGATCACAGTCTTGTTGTGAACTGCCTTGACTACCTTCGGCGGTCTTGGCAGACTTGGTGAACTCGGCGGTCTGTTGCGAGCTGGAGTGGTGTCCGCAGGTGTTGCAGACTGGTCCTTATACATGAGTGTTGTAGGCGGATTGGCTTGTGGACCGACCATGTCCATGCAGACTGGGCAGACTGGTGAAGGCTGATTACGGGCTGGAGGAGGTATTCCTATCAGTTAGGACAGTGACCACATTTCTCTTCGTTCCTATAAATAGGACCCCCGGTGACAGTATAATCATCGCAGAACAGTAAGCACAAACTCGCGTTGTAACCTGCAGACTGAATTTTCTGATCGCACGGCTTGCTGAAGTAACTTGTCTGTGCAGGTTGTGCGGATAGGACGAAGCAGCTTTTCTTCTAGCTAGCGACCTGGGGCAATTCGCGGATAGCAATCTGTGGAGTGCAGAAGTTCTAAAGCGGCGGTCTGGCTCTTGAGGTTGCGGACTTTGTCCGTGTTTGTGCGGCTAGTGCAGTGTGACGGTCTCGGCGGTCTGACGGACGACAGTGGCGGTTTGTGGCGGTCTCGGCGGACTGTGTTCTCAGGCCGCAGTTATCTTACTATTTTTTGCTCTGTTATTTTTTCATGCTGGCAAAATCATGTCTTGTCATGTATGTCTCGATTTGTAAGAAGACTGCTATTATCAATAAAGAACTCTTGTTGTTGCATGTATCTCTGGCTGTGATCTAATTTTTTAGTTGATATAACTCCTGCTCATTCCAAGATCCCAAAATTTTACATGATATCAGAGGGAGGTTGGAGTGGACAAGCAGTGATCAACTAGAAGTTGTTGTTGCTTTTGAGAAAAGGGAATCAATGTTAGAGCCATGGAAGCAGGATATGCAAGAGGTCTCGGTAATGAACTCCTAACACAGACTAACTTCAAGAAGTGGAAGTCTTGTATTGAGAGCTATCTTCTGGGTGAGGACCTCTGGGAGGTGGTAGGAGGAGATGATACTCAGGAAGTAGTTCTTGCTTGTGATAATGCTCAGGAAGTGAAGACTTGGATGAGTACAAATGCAAAGACAGAGTTAACTCTCAAGAGAGCTATCTCACCTGAACTGTTCGATCACATCATTGGTTGCAAATCAGCTGCTGAGATCTGGATGGTCTTGGATGGCCTTTTCAACAAGAAGAATATAGCTCGGCTACAGTTCTTAGAGAATGAGCTGGCGAAGGCTACACAAGGTGATTTACTTGTTTCCACTTTATTTCTTAAGATGAAAAACCTCTACGCAGAGATCTCTGCTTTGGACCCCGATGAGCCTATCTCTGAGGTGAAGCTGAAGAGACATATTATCTGCGGCTTGCGGAAGGAGTACCTCGCCTTCGTGACATCTGTTCAGGGATGGGCAAATCAGCCATCCTTATTGTAATTGGAGAATCTGCTTGCATCGCAAGAGTGCTTAGCAAGACAGATGGCGGGGGTGTCTATCTAAGGAGGAGAGAACGAGGTGTTGTTTTCTGGGAAGAAGAAGTGGGAGAAGAAGAAGAAGCCCTCTGGAGGCAATGGTTCATCATATTTAGGTCAGCAGGAGAGGAGCTATGCTTCTAAGTCTGAGAGAAAGAATAAGGAATGGCTCATGTGTTACAGGTGCAAGAAGCTAGGTCACTTCAAAAAGGATTGTAGAGTTAATCTTCAGCCAGAGCATGCTGCAGAGAAGGAGGAGCCTGATGCCAGGTAGGATGATGGTGGATGGGGAGGAGCCTTCTCGGCTACTCTTTGTGCTACTGCTCCTATCAACTATCAGGAAGACTGGATCGTGTACTCGGGGTATGGTCATCACCTCACTGGAGATGAGTCAAAGTTCTCTTCATCGCAGCCATACTCAGGTAATGATGTTATTATCACCGCTGATAATACTGCTCACATAGTTGAGAAGGAAGGAGTTGTCTCCGTAGGCAGTGATAGAGGGTCACTCACTCTAAAGAGTGTATATCATGTGTCTAGTATGAAAAAGAACCTCTTCTCCGTGACCAACACTGTTGACGCTGGGTATCACGTTCTGTTTGGTCCAACAGAAGTGAAATTTTTTCGAAATATATCACCCGTTAAAGCTGATGTTGTTCGCATTGGGAGGAGAGCAAATGACTTGTACATTTTATCTACAACTTCTTATGTTGATAAGATGAGGAAGAATGATAGCGCAGTCATTTTGAATGAGAGGTTGGGGCACGTAGGAATGAACAAATTGAAGGCTATGATTATGAATGGCCTGGTCAAGGGCTTTCCTAGCTTGTCCTCCTACAGAGACAATCATGTTTGTGTGGGATGTCAGTATGGTAAGTCTCATCGACTTCCATTTGATAAATCTCAAACCAGAAGTAAAGAGCTGTTGGAGTGCATTCACGGGGATCTGATGGGACCAACTATCACCCCAAGCCTCGGAGGCAGCAAGTACATGTTGGTGTTAATTGATGATTACACCAGATATATCTGAGTGTTTTTTCTGAAAGAAAAGTCAGAAGTGTTCGGAAAGTTTGTGGAGTTCAAGGAGCTCGTGGAAGGTCGACTAGGCCAGCGGATTAAGAAGTTGAGGATTGACAATGGTGGACAGTTCACCTCTGCCGAGTTCTCTATTTTTTGTAGGAAGAGCGATATTTAGAGAGAGCTTACTTGTGCACATACCCCACAGCAGAACGGAGTTGTAGAGAGGAAGATATGTCATCTGACGGAGACCTGCAAGTGCTGGCTTCATGCCAAGAGTATCCTAATGTCCTTCTGGGCGGAGGGAATGTCTTGTGCAGCCTATGTTATTAACTGAATATCTCTAAGTCCAATCAACATGATGACTCCTCATGAATTGATGTTCAAGGAGAAACCTAGTGTTACTCACTTTCGGGTATTTAGGTCAACCTGCTATGTGCATGTTCTTGACACTCTTCGGACGAAGCTAGATGCGCAAGTAAGGAAGCTAGTTTTCGTGGGGTATGATGACAGGAAGAAGGATTGGAAGTACATGGATCCAGAGACATGGAGGTCTGTTATCTCTCAGGATGTTGTGTTTGATGAGCTGACATCTTACAAAGGGAGTTCAGGAGTTGAACTACCTGAAAGCAGGGTTGACGGGCAAGAAAAAGCTATTGTGAATCTTCATGTAGAGCTGCCTGTTTCACCAGGAGCTCCAGCCGTGTCTAGCTCAGAGGCAGAAACTTCTGGTTCTAGAAGTAGGGGGAGCGATGCTCCAAGCACGTTTGGAAGAGAAGCTTGTACAGAAGAGGCAGCCGAGGAGATAGTTAGTCAAGAGCCAACTTTGAGGAGATCAAAGAGGACTAACAAACCACCAGCTTGTTACACGGAAGGAAACATTGTGAGTTTCATCTCATGTTTCTTTGCTGGTACTCTGGATGAGCGGGATCCATCATGCTTCGAGAAGGCCACATGAGTCAAGGAGTGGGGCTGCGCTATGGAGGAGGAGATGGTTGCTCTCAAGAAAAATTAGATGTGGTCTCTTGTACCTAAGACCGAAGACATAACTTTAGTGACTTGTAAGTGAGTCTACAAGTTGAAGAAGAAGGCAGATGACAGCATCGAGCGGTACAAGGCTCACCTTGCAGCTCGAGGATTTTCACAATAGTATGGGGAAGATTATGAGGAGATGTTTAGTCTAGTTGCTAAGATGACTTAAGTACGGGTGGTTATTGCCCTTGCAACGTTCAGTGGATGCAAGATTTGGCAGCTCGACGTGAAGAATGTTTTCTTGTATGGCGAGATTGACAATGATATCTTTATGATCCAACTGCCTGGGTTTATTTCTGTAGAGCATCCGGACTACGTCTATAAGCTGAAAAAGCCCCTTTGCAGGTTTAAGCAAGCTCCAAGAGCATGGAATGAGAAGATTGTGTAATATCTCTTGTTTCGCGGGTTTGTTGCTTCAGACTCAGACTCTAGCCTGTTTGTCAAGAATAGGGGGAGCTTCAGTTCATCGTAGTATTGTATGCAGATGACATGATTGTAACCATAAATTCAAAGGAGGAGGTAACAAGGTTGAGGGCCGAGCTTGCTATCATATTTGAGATGAAGGACTTGAGTGCGCTTTACCATTTCCTTGGACTTGAGGTACAAAAGAGGGAGAACGGAGTGCTTGGCCACATGAATGCTGATTATGGGGGAGATTCGGATGATTGGAAGTCGACGCCTGGATACGTCTTTATGGTGGGCCCAACAACTGTGTCCTGGTGCTGCAAAAAATAGGACTCGGTGTCTGTCTCTACCACAACAGTGGAATATGAGGCTTCAGTCTTGGCAGCTCAAGAAGCCATCTGGCTCCGGATATTGGTGGATGACATCCATATGAAGGTTCGATATCCTACTCTGCTCCGCGGGGACAATAAGAGTGCTCTCAAACTAGTGAATAATCCAATTTGTCGCGCGAGAATCAAATATATAGAGATTGAACACCACTTCATTCATGAGAAGGTGTTGGAGGGATCTCTCATGGTTGAGTATGTTCGAAGTATGGACAATATGGCGTACATCTTCACAAATCCGCTAGCCAAGGGACCGTTCACCCGGTTGCGGAGTTTGCTTGGGCTGATTTCCACTTCCCACTTCAAGGGAGAGTGTTGAATTTGTTGAAGTGTAAGTGGCTGATCAGGCAAACAGCGTGGACTGCGCGGACTGTACGGACAACATAGCAGACTGGAGGTCACAGTCTATGTGTTGAAATTATTGAAGTGTAAGTGGCTGATCAGGCAAACCGCGCGGACTGTGCGGACAACACAGCAGACTGGAGGTTGCGGTCTATGCGGGTTGCGGTGCGGCCTAGTGCATAATGGTCACCGTGAAGATTGATCTTGAGCGACCTGTGCGTACTGAAGTTGGAGTTCGGGAGATCGATATTGGTCCGGCGGACTTGGCGGTCTGATGCCTTGTTCACAGTCTTGTTGTGAACTGCCTTGACTACATTCGGCGGTCTTGGAGGACTTAGCGAACTAGGCGGTCTGTTGCGAGCTGGAGTGGTGTCCGCATGTGTTGTGGACTAGTCCTTATCTATGAGTGTTGTAGGCGAATTGGCTTGTGGATCGACCATGTCCATGCAGACTGGGCGGACTGGTGAAGGCTGATTGCGGGCTGGGGGAGGTGTTCCTATCAGTTATGGCGGTGACCACATTTCTCTCAGTGCTTATAAATTGACTCCCCAGTGACAACATAATCACCGCAGAACAGTAAGCACAAACTCGCGTTGGAACCCGCGGACTGAATTTTCTGATCGTGCGGCTTGCTGAAGTAACTTGTCTGTGCAGATTGTACGGATGGGATCAAGCAGCTTTTAGCTGGCGACTTGGGGCAATTCGCGGATAACAATCTGTGTAGTGCAGAAGTTCTGAAGCAATGGTCTGTTTCTGAAGGTTGCGGACTGTGTTTGTGTTCGCGCGGCTAGTGCAGTGTGCCGGTCTCGGCGGTAGACGGTAGTAAACTCATGTGTTAACCCGGCATTCGTTAAGAATCATCTAGTAAACACCATCAATTTGGACATAAAAATGAAAGAAGTTTCTTAAGTGCTAAGGAATGATAATTTAGGTTCCGTTTGGGGGGACTTATTTACACCGGTCAAGCGGTTACGACCGCATGAATCGGACCATAATTATGGTCCGATTCATGCGGTCGTAACCGCTTGACCGGTGTAAATAAGTCCCCCCAAACGAAGCCTTAATCTTCATGCTCCCGATGGCCACATCATGCCATACTGAGCATTACTCATCTTAAAATAAACAAGCTATGATCAATTAGTTAGTGCTTAAAGTATTTATATATACACCACTTTTTAATTTTGTTTAAAAAATTCATCTTTATGTACATAAATTATCAAATAAACTTTAATAAAATTATGAGTTTAATACTGCTAGCTTCTTGAAAATATCATCGGCATACTTAATGACATTTTTTCCTTGAAAAATTTAAAGCACTCACATGTTTAATAATTGTCTGTCATAGTAGGTATATATAAGAGCTCTATTAAATATTAGTCTTTTCGATTTTACCCCTATTTATTATTTGAATTCTCAGTTTTTTTAATTTATATTTATTTATTTATTTTAAAGAATATGCTCATGCCTACAGTAAAAGAAATGTTGGCACAAAAAAAAACTGTTGTTGGCAGTTGCCGGAGTACTATCACATGGGGCACCTGGTGTACTGCTAGGATTGGAATACTGTCTCGTGAGCGGTCATAAGAGTGGAGCACTCGTGTCTCTCGTGAGTGAAATACTGACTCACATGTGCATGAGATAAATTATATAAGTTAGATCAGTCAAAATAAAGATAACGATTTTCTTAAAGAAACTAAATATAAAGTTAGCAGACATGAATGAAAATGATACTATGATAAATTATTAAATATAAGTCAACATTTGGCTTTGAATTGAGCACGATAAAATCCTCTTGCTAGAAGCAGAGCCTCTCTCTCTCTATATATATATATAAATATACATGAACTTAGTGATGTTTGACACATTGACACTACTGTGACGGTCATGAACTTGGGCCGTGTTTGAGAATCTGGTGGGGCGCCGATTCGGCAGGGTCGGGCCGGAGAAAAAGCGTTTAGAAAAATTTCGCGAGTTCCAGTCCACCCCGGTCAGCGTGGAAATGAGAAAAATGGCGGTTTTGCCGCTGGTCTCTCGCGCTCCAGCCCACCGTTCAGCACGACAGTTTTTCTCTCTCCTTCCCGGCTTGCCACCGGACTGATTTGCAACGTGGGGCCAAACACAGCCTTAGTGATTACAAACTATCATTTGTGAACCCCCAACTCACCTATGGAGCTCCAATCATTTTTATGTTCAAAATTTGTTTTTTTAACGACGGGAGTCATAACTATTGTCGTTCCAAACACACATTGCTTGACGGTGACTTTTTTGGACAAATTCATGATGGGAGCAAAATTAGTGTCAAACGGATGGCAGTTCGTAACTCCCGTGTTCACGACTAATTATGTGAGACCCGTGCAAAAATGTATAGCACAAGCCAAAATTGTATGAGCCTCGCCTCCTTCACAAACAACAGGATCATGAGCCTCCTCCACGATACTGACACAAATATTTCCCCTTATTCAAGCCCAATGTCACCCTTCCAAACTTACCCAAAGTTAGTTATCAAGCAGTGGTGACAACGATATTGTCATAAGCTATTAGATAAAAGTCTGTCATTGGAAATAGTATATATGAGGATCCTCTCTGGATCTACATTAATTAATACACGACGGCTTCACTAATTTCATGCCTCTTTTTATATTTGTTCGGGTGTTTCGCAGTTCCGTTTTGAGCGAATGCCGCCGGAAGGAGGGTAAATAAATGAATCTCCGGCGGCGTTTGCTCTGTTTCCACTCGCCCGCCTTGAGAAACGCCCCAAAAAGCTCCGTTTGGAGCAGCCACCTCCCCACTCCGGTTCGAACTCTCCGTTTCCACCCGCCGGATCGATCTGCCACCGCCGAACCAAATGAAGCATAAATAATATTCCGTTTGGCACTGTGGTGGCGTCGTAGCGGTCATGAACATGAGGTTAAATTGTCATTTGTTAATGCCCACCTAAGAAATTTCATCCACTATTGTATTCAAACGCATGATGTATTGCTAGATGATACTTAATGAATGACGGTTTAACCCATGCGTTTACGACCGCCATCACCATGTCAAACGGAGCCTAAGGCTACGTTTGGCGTGGCAGTGGCGGTCGTGAATGCGGTGGTCATGAACCATCGTTCGTGAGCATCCGACCTCACCTAAAATAATTCATGCATCTTATATTCTTATGCTCGATCAAAACTAATTTATTTTTTGATCACGATCATAATCTTTGTGTTGCCGATATAAATTCTATGATAATGATTTTTTTTTTTATCAAACTCAATCAAGCCTAAAATTTGTTCTCAATGGGAGGAGAGAAGCTTATCAACAATAAAATTATATTATAATATGTCAAGCTTAAAGAGGATAGGAAACCTCATGCTCATTTAAGGAGGTAGAGGATAAAGTTTCTATTATTATTTAATATTTTTAAAGCAAAACTCAATATTAATGAAGTCAGGCTTGGTTAGTTGAACAGTTGAACTTGGTGGCGTGCACCGTTTGCCACGTCATACACTGCTTTAAGTGGACCCCGGCTATGATATTTAACCATGTGCTTTGATTGCAATGTTCTATCAGCCCATTTATTATGCCCGCCCTGCCCATCACTATAGAACTACACATTTAAATTATACCTAAAAATAGCAAAAGAGGATCTCACACACACAATAAAAAAAATTTATTGATCTTTTACACATTTTTTTTAAGCTTTTTTTTTTGTATATAAAATAAATTATTTTATTTTATGTGAGTCCCATTTTTTATGATTTTTACGTATCTTTTAGATGTGTATAGAATCATTCCTGCCCATCAAAGTATACTATCTTTGACCACTATTGGCAAAATAATCCTAACCGCTATATGCACATCACAAAATCTCTAACTCGCACTATAGTATGATCGAAAGTCTATTAATGTGCGAGTGACTCCGAAAGCGGGACGTGAAGAAGATGACAAAGTGCTATTATATTGCTTGGGGAGGTGGTCGTGCTACATTGTAGAGATCTTGTGCCATATTCGGTAGTGTACATGAAATCTCTCTCCCAGACTAAGGCTCCGTTTGTGAGAACTTATTTTCACCGGTCAAACGACTACGAGCGCATGAATCGGACTTTAATTATGATCTGATTTATGCAATCGTAACCGCATGACCGGTGAAAATAAGCCTAAGAGTTGTGCAAATTCAAGGTATAATAGTTGAGGCATTCAAGTCTTCAAATGACCGACTTTCGAAGAGTGTGAACTGTCTCCCACCTGTTATAGCGTGGTCACATTTAAAAGCTTGGCAATTATTGAAGTGCCTAAAGTAAAGAAAAAAAATATTAGTGCTCAGCGCATCCAATATATCAGGCTCCGTTTGGCACGGTGGTGACGGTCATGAATGCGGGAGTTAAAGTGTCATTTGTTAATGCCCATCTAAGAAACTTTATCCACTTTTGTGTTCAAACTAATGATGTTTTGTTAGGTGATCTTTAACAAATGATCGACACTTTTACTAGGGGTGCAAATCAGATCGGTTCGGTTCCACATTAGAACCAGGAACCGACACATATAGGTTCGGTTCAAATTTTTTGGAACCGGAACCGACTCACGGTTCTAAATTATGGAACCGGATCCGAACCGTTCGATTCGGGTCGGTTCCGGTTCGGCTCTCGATTCATAACATGAGACTAATGAATTATAAGTCCGCTGCGACTCACACTAGCGCCCAACGCCCAGCCAACCCAATCTTTATAATTAAAATTTGTAATAATACATATTTTTTTAAGTTAAAATTTGTAATTTATATTCGGTTGGGGTCGGTTCTCGGGTACCCGACTGTCGGTACCGAGAACCGAACCGAACCAACGGTTTTATATTTTTTTTGGAACCGTACCCGAACCGACAAAAATAGGAACCGGCCCAAACCGCCCGGTTCGGTTCGGTTTCTGTCCGGTTTTCGGTTCTTCGGGTATTTATGCACACCCCTAATTTTAACATTCATTTATGACCGCCGCCACCATGCCAAACGGACCCTAAGGCTCTGCTTGGCGCGGCGTTTTAGGAGCGGGGAGTTGCGGATTTTCAAAAAACTCCCCCAAACAAGATTTTAAGGAACAACACACCGCTATTAATAGAGGTGGCCCGCTATTTCCGAGTAGCGAAATTTTTCGGTGACTCGGAAATAGCAGACGCTGCAGCCTTGACTGGAACACTACTGTCCTTTTTATTAATAATAATAATTATTATAATTAAGTTATTAAGTTATAATAATTTATATATTAAGTTAATATTATATAATTAAGTTTATAATTATTATAATTAAGTTATTTCGTTATATAAAAAGTTAATAATTATTATAATTAAGTTAATAATTATTATATTAACTTAATATTATAAGTTATATATTATTAATTAATTTATATGAATGTTATATAAATTATATATTTATAATGTTTTATTTATATAATATTTATAAAATAATATATAATTAATAAATATAGTATTATTTAAATAATATTTATAAAATATAATTCCTAACAGCACTGCAAATGTTATTCTTCCAAACATATTTACAGATTCTGTCACCACTGTTGAAACCAAAAACTGGCCTCAACCGAAGTTCGAACCTTGGGGTGTAGCCGACACCTATTTCTCCCAAAAATCTTAACTTTTGACTCGTGATAAAGGATTAAGAACTGACTCAAAGCCTCAGCCGGGAGGTTCCTCCTCTAACCCAGAAGTTCTCTGAACGCTTCTCCTCCAAAGCCAATTACTGGGCTACAGTACCTCAGAAAGCTCTAGCTAGAAGGAAAAATGAGAGTATGAGAAAATCTGCCTTCTCAGGTATTTTGTGAGTCTATTTATAAATTTTCAATATCTGGTCTGCAAAAAGCATAATTCTGCTGCCCTAAACTTACTAAAATGTCTCTGGGCCGGTCTGTCAATAGCCAAACACCGCTGTTCTGAGGAGTTAAATGCAGAACCAGAGGTATTTAGGTAATTTCAGGTCTGGGTTGAGCGGGAGCGTTGAGCGAAGAAGCACCACTTAGCGTCAAGGGCTGGCGGGAGCGTTGAGTGGAGAAGCATAACTCAACGCCAAGGGCTGACAGGAGCGTTTAGTGGAGAAGCATCACTCAACGCCAAAGGCTGACGGGAGCGTTGAGTGGAGAAACATCACTCAACGCCAGAGGCTGGCGGGAGCGTTGAGTGGTGAAACATCACTCGACGCCAAGGGCTGGCGGGAGCGTTGAGTGGAGAAGCATCACTCCACGCCAAGGGCTGCCGGGAGCGTTGAGTGGAGAAGCATCACTCAACGCCAAGGGCTGCCGCCGGCCCGAGGCGCGAGCCCTTTCGCCTGTCCAGGGCGGGATCCTTCCCGCCTGCCCTAGTTCAGCTATGGCCTAAACTAAACCTGCTCGACAAAAATAACTTAATTCAAAGGCTCAGTTCGACGAATATGCGTTCGATGAATAACGTTCGACAAATTAACGTTCTCAGCTCGACAAATTGAACCTTCTCAGTTCGCTGAATTAGACCTTCGCGATTCGACGAATTAGAGTTCGACGAACATTATTTGACGAAATGACGTTACTCGACCCCTGAGCGAGAGCCTTCCCACCCACTTACGGCGAGGCCCCTCCCGCCCACTTTCTTATCTGATCCAATTTTAGCTCAATCCGAGTCCTTGGGGCATCTTGGTCCCACCCAGCGAATATGAGGTTGTACAATCACTCTACAAAACAGCTGATTATTCCACCACTGCTTCTCTAGTCACTGCAGCCACATCAAACAGAGACTAAGTGTGTTAGCTGAGCTTATAAAACTATGTAAAATCGAAGGGCCAGTCAAAATGAACTATTATAAAATCCACCGCCAATTATTGTCATCTACTATAATTCGTCATACACTGCAAAGTGTCAAGGCTTCACAGAGAATATTAGATAGTGAAATATATATACATTGTAAAGTATATATATGTTACACTTAGCAATGTGCCTACGCATCACAATGATTTTTGATAAGGGCCTCCTTTATTTATAGGAATTTTGGGTTGCGAATAGTCGGAATTCTTATATCCCACACTAAGTTAGTGACAATCGTGGGGGCTAAGTGGGGTTGACCAAAGTCAACTCCACTATCCCATGATGGAACAACCCCGAACATCTTCGCACAAGCAGCGTGTGGTGGAGCAACCGGCGATCACCCCTCGACGGCCTGTCACCCTTATTGCAAGGCGGCTGCGCACACGGGGCCGCAAAGGCCCCGGGCCGGCAACCCAATCGACCGCCACCCCCTCTGCGGCCTCCCAGTCGACCGCTGTCGCGCCCCATGGCCACACGCAGGCGGTGGTAAGGGCCCGCAGGCCACCTCGCAGTCGGTCGTCGCCGCGTCATGCGGTGCACGGACTCGACCACGAGGGCCCAGGACCAATCGTCTCCTCGTCCCATGCTATCCCTTACCTACTAAATCCCCCCTCCACCTTTTGGGGGCACGTGGATGGCTACCCCGAAGGCCTTCCACAGGCTGGGTCTCGCTGTCGATCGCCCCCTCACCGCCACCGGTCGGACCTCCTTCAATCGAACTGTTGGCCTTCGCTTAATCTCCATCGTCTGATTGTCGATTAAACAATTCATACCCACCCATCATGGGGGTGCGTGCAACCAAATTTAATATTTGGTGTGCGTATAACATGCCTAATGTACGTCAAAAAAATATAAGAATTGGTCAGCAAATAATGCATTAATTGAGATATCAAAGTGCGGATCAATAAGTAGCAGTACAGTCTTGGGCTTGGAGAATTTCTCCACTAGCTTCCTCTCTTTGAGAAGCTTCTCTTCAAGATTCTTACTGATCTTTCTCTTCTGGCTTATGGTGCTAACTTGGATGATTGTGATTGCTTTCAGCTGACTTATTTCTCTTCTCATCTAAGCTAGCTGAGAAGCTGACTAAGATTTCATGGATTTAGCATACTGTAGAAAAACAATCTCTTCAGCTTATCACTTGACAAGTTTTTTGCTCTTCTTCAGATCTTCTAGGAGAACACAATATATGTCAATCAATTGATTGACATCCTCTTCAGGTTCTGATCCATCCTCCTCATTGGATTAAGTAGATGCTTCAGAATCTAGACGAGTTTTATAATTAGAGTCTGAAGAAGATATGTTCGAAATGATTACCTCATCAGGATAAGATTCATCCTGAGTTTCTTTAGTCATGGTCATGAGGTTGCAGTCTTCTTCATAGTCACTGTTCAATAGAGGACAGTGGTGCCCTTATGCCCACCTTGGCTGCTGGGTGATCTATATTTTCTTCCATGGAGAACAACCCCATGTAAGCATTTTCTTCTTAAGATTCTAAAGTCTCAGAATCACTATCAGATAGGCTTAAGTGTTTCTTAGCCAAGAAGCTCTTGTCAGCCTTTTTCTCCTTGTGATATTTCTTGTCATTTGATTTCTTGTTCTCTTTCCTTTTGACATGATAATTAGCAATAACATGCTCTGATCTGTTGTAACAATAGCAAACCACATCAGTTTAAAGCATTTTTCTGTTTAGAACCACACCCTTCCACAGTGGGGTCCTTTCTAGATTTGTCAAAGGTGGCTTGGGGCTTCCTTGAGCTGGAGCCTGCAGGGGCCTTATTTTTTCATTACCTCCTTCTGCTCAGCATCTTCTTGAATTGCTTGGAGAACAATGTTATCTCTCCATCAGAAAATTCAACTTCAGATGAGCTGGGTGCTGAGCTTTCTGGCTCAGCAGCTCTTTTTGGGGGAGAAGGAGTCCCATCTCTTCTCCTCCTGGATGACTCAGTTTTGAAGGCCACTGACTTCTCTCTGTTAAGAGACTTAGCAGATTCTTCTTCAGTTCTTTTGGACTTCAGTTGAAGCTAATAAGATAGCAGCTTGCCAAACAAATTTTGTAGCATAATATTGGACAAGTTGTTCATCTCTCTCATGACACAAATTTTGATGTCTCATTTTTTGTTGAGAATCCTCAAGAACTTGTCATTCAATTCATAGTTAGAGAATTATCTGTCAAAAGTTTTCAGACCATTCATAATTTTAAAGAACTTCTCATAGCACGCCATGCAATACTTCTTGTCTTGTCTGAAAGCCTCATAGTGTTAATTTAGAAGAGATTTTCTGTCATCCCTCACTTCCTCAGTCCCCTTCATGTAGACAATCAAAGAGTCATACATTTCCTTTGCAGTCTTGTAGTGAACAAGTTTATGAAAAGTTGAGTCATCAATAGCACTGACTATAATGTGTTGGGCCCTCTTATCCATAGTGGCCAGAACCACCTCATCCTTTGTTATTTCTGAGTATTTCTTTGGGGTCTTGATGTTGGCATATATTGCTGAGATCTTCATGGGAATGAAAGGTCCCTCTTCCACTATTACAAAGATCCTAGTGTCTAAGGCTTCCATGAACAGCATCGCCCTTTCCTTCCATATCCCAAAGTTCTCCCTCCCGTAAATCGGAAGCTTCATAGAACTCGGCTGTTTGTGGTTCTCACAAGAAGTCATGATATTTACTTTTGCTACCCTTTAAGACCTTATTCAAACTGTTAGGACTTTATTGAACAATCGAATCTGACCATGTGAAAAAGTTATTTTACCATCAAAACCGGTGATTCAAGAAATACAAACTAAGTGTATTTATTCATCCGTGAAGTAATTAAAAATGCAAAATTCCTTGATTAAGCGCACACACCGAAATCTATAAGTGAGGGCATATGTAACGCCCCGGATTTTTGATTACGTACGCATGATGGGCGTTACGTTGGCTTTGCCTGTCGTTTGAGCATGGTTTTTCCCGCGGGCTTGCGAGTGGCTGTTTTGGTTGCCGAGTTGCACGATTCCCCAGCAAACCGGAGTCCAAATGAGAGACTCGGTGAGGCCTCTTAGGGAATGCTTGCATATTTGTTTTCGCGCCCGGGTAATGTTGCTCAAAATAGGTTGCTGGTTCAGGAAGCAAAAAAAAGGGTAAAAAGTGCTTAAGGCAAAAATAGTCTAGGACGTCACAGAAACATTTTTCACAAAAGGGAAAAATGGTCGTTTTTGTGCGAGACGCCCCCTAACACGGGCGTGACCCAGGCCGTGACCTGGGAGTGACCTCCTTGACTCGACGATTTTTTCTTGCGTCGAGTTGAGCTCGACGAATGGGGTACACGCCCCGTGACACGGGCGTGTCACGGGCCGTGTCCCGCTTCGTCGAGTGTCGAGTATCGAGCGTCGAGTATCGAGTGTTGAGTGTCGAGAGAGGGGACACGTCCTGTGACACGGGCGTGTCACAGGGCGTGTCAAGCTGGGTCGAGTGTCGACACTTTCTGTCGACGAGGTGTCGAGACACGGGCTACACGCCCTAGGTCACGGGCGTGACCGACCCGTCACGGGCGTGTACCGTGTGGATAAACCGGAATTTGCCGCCTTTCGGCGCCGCTTAAGGTACACGCCCTGTGTCACGGGCGTGACACAGGGCGTGACCGGCCCGAAAATCGAGTTTTTCCAGTTTTTTTTGTGCCGTTCATTTCCTTGATTCTGCATCGAACGGTTCAGCTCTGTTCTGGAGGAAATAAGTCCGAAACAGAGCATTGGGTTTCTCATTTTCATCTTCTCTTCATCTTCTTCTTCATTCCCAAAGAGAAAGCAAGAGAGCAAGGGAGCAAGCAAGGAAAGGAAAGAGGAGAGCAGCCGTCGCGGCATCGTCTCGGTTCAGGCAAGCGGTGTTCTCCACCCTTGCCAATCTTCGTTCTTGATTCAATTTTCCATTTTCCCTAGCTTTAGATCTTGTGTTAAATTCTTCCTTATTAGCCTTATTATTGCTCTTTCAATTCCCCTATGCTTAGTTTGTTCTTCTTGATTCAAATGATGATCAATCCTCTTGTTTGTTTATGTAGCTAATTCCTTATGCTAATTCCCTATGCTGACTTTGTTCTCCTATGTTTAGTTTTGTTGGTTCTCAATTCTATGCTAGGCTAATTCATGTAGTTCTCTTGATTCATGTTCATGTAGCATATTCGTCTTTCTCATTTATGTGATTTTTCCTTGATCATAGCATATGGTTCTAAACATGTGATTTATGTACTTAAGTTAATCAAATCCTATCATGTGATTCTTCTTTGATATAAAGCATGTGACCTTTTTATGTGATGAAGTTCGTCAAACGCTATGTTGGCAATTGGTCGTCATGTGTGAGGACGATGAAAGGAAACGTGTTACCTTGGGATATGGGGCGTTTTGCGAGACGAATTTGTGAACCATGGCAGGAGCGTTTGTGTGAGAATTTTGCAAGGGGTGGTGTGGTTTCAGCCTGTGGCCACCGAGTTTTGTTTTTGTGGTTAGAGAGACCACTTTAGCCCCGATTTGGGCTGGTTTTGTTTGGTGCGTTCCACTTTAGGGCCGCCACCGATAAGACCCTTGCGAAATTGAACTTAACCGCTGATTATGCTTCACTAGTATCGTAGTTTCTTGTCCTTTGAATGATGGAATGGACATGTGTTTTGCCTTTTGCTCCTACGGTTTGAGCAGGACTTGATGAACTTGTACGCACTTGGTGCGGTTGACCCTTTGGAATGACATTGTACGCACTTGTTTTATGCACTCTTTTGACTTAAACATTGTTACGGGGTCGGTAAGCCCCTTCTTTATCGATTATGAAATTCATGCTCTCTTTTGTATAGCTTGGTTGATTGCTGAGGTATTCTTTCTTGAATGCCTCAGGTGCAGGTTGTAGCCGGTTGAGCGGCTAGGTTGGTTGGTGGCGTTTCCTGGGAGCTAGCCGAGCTTACATAGCGAGGTAGTTCTTCTTTTTGTTGTACAGACATACATGTGCCCCAATGGGTTCGTGTCAGCTTGTTGGCGCCCATTTGGTGGGTTTTCTTTTATGTAAATATGAACTAGACTGCTAATGTAACTCACTTGGATGGAATGATATGTACTTGCTTTTGGGATGGTTTTTCTAGTAGGTTGCATTAGATATTTTGAAGTTAACAAAACCTACTATTGTATATCATGCATACATGTTTTGACTAACTAAAACGCATTTTTCAAATAACGTAAACAAAGAGACTTTCTGATCGTAGTATCACTATAACCTGCATATAGGAGATCGTCAGAAATAAATAAAGGATTTCTGCCGCGTGCATATGTGTTTTGATATCTAAGGCCGAGGGATACGACCATTTAATCCAAACGTTTGCGTGCATGTAACTGTTGAATTTCAACTTGTAAAGTAAGCGTCAAGAGTTGCCTGAGCGTGTGCAGTTATCCCCTGCACGACGTGACATCATAACTCGTAGTTCCTCTTGCTCTGATACGATATGCTCGTTGAGGAAATGCGGGTTGTGACAGTTGGTATCAGAGGGAGGTTTGCTTGACATTTGGTCGGGCAAACTTTCCCTTTGATTTTGTGTTTGTACGCATCATCTCATACACACACCGAGGTGCCATCAGTATGTCTTGGCCGAAGCACGTACACTACACTCATGGCATGAACAGAAGTATACGGGGCATATTATGTAGTATGGGATGCATAATATGCGGTTGTATATGGATCCACCATAGGGGCAACATGTGAGGGTTATGTAGTATGAGATGCATAACCTCACCACATGGATGCGACTAGCACGTTTTCTTTTATTCGTTGCATGCAATGCTATGTAGTATGGGATGCATAGCATTGTGATGCGTACGACCGCTCATGGCATGCATTAAGGCTATTTTTTTTAGATTGCATAGCACAGCACGCATAACATAACATTGCATGAGCACAACGTGCCAAGCTAAGACGTACCTGCTGACACCTGTACACACATGGTTTTGGGTCAAAGAAAGTCATGCATTCATGGTTTAGGCACAAGTTAGTGGGATGACGGTGAGTCATCTTTAGGCTAGGCATACCATCATTCTCAAACTCCCAAAGCAAGGTAGCAGTTGATGTTCATATTTCTTTATGTATGGTCTGTACCTAGCCGTTGTGTGTTTTGTTGGGTTTGAGCTTGATAAGAGTGAACGTGTTATAGGATGTCGAAGCGTCCAGTGACAAGGCAAACTCCCCAATCCGAGGGCGAGTCTTCGGGCGCGCAGAATAATGCGCTGATGGATAGTCTTCGCCAAAGTAATGAGGCTTTGACGAGGCAGGTGCAGGAGGTACAGTCCCAGCTCCAAGTTATGTCATCCGCGATGTCTGGGCTGGCACCAAGAGGACAAGAGACGGTTAGAGGCCCCACTAGTTCGACTCCTTCAGTGGCAGTGACACCCCCGGTTGTGGTTCCTCCTACGATGACTTTCATCTCGCAGTTTCAGCGACTTGGACCACCGACGTATGATGGAAAAGCAGACTTCGTGATCTTGGATGATTGGGTGATTACGTTGGAAGAAATGTTTGTGTATGCTGGTGTGACCGAGGACCAGAAGGTGATGCTTGCTGCCTATCAACTTAAAGGGTTGGCGAAAGGTTGGTGGTTACGAGAAAAGGAAAGCCTAGGGGCGGGCTGTTCGTGGGAAGCGTTCAAAGAACTGGTACGGCGCAAGTTTCTACCGGTAGTGGAAAGGGACCGCCTGATGAATGACTTCTTGTACTTGAAGCAGAGGAAACTCACAGTTAGTGAGTATGAAATTGAGTTTAGCAAGTTAAGTCGGTTCGCTCCGAGCTTGGTGACTACGGAAGCTGATCGAGTCAAGAGATTTTTGGGCGGACTCCGCAGCGACGTGCAGCAGTTCGCAAGTGCTTATGGAGCGACAAGTTACACTTCGGTGGTTGAGGCGGCGTTGAAGGTAGAAGCTATTGAAAATGCCAAACAAAGAGGGCAGCAGATGAGGCAGGGCAAGAGACAGCTGGTGGGAGAGAAACTGTCCCACGAGTCAGACATAAAGAAGAAGAAGGAACTATGTAGCTTCTGTGGCCGAGCCGGTCAACCGTTTGAGAAATGTTTCAAGCGGTTGGGGCTGCAAAAGAAGGAACAGGTGCACGTCATTCAAGGTGCGCCAACCAGAGACTTGGAGTGTACATTTTGTGGGAGAAGAGGTCATGATGTGGGCAGCTGCTGGGCCAAAGATAAGGTATGCTTCCAGTGTGGCAGACCAGGACATCTTCG
The DNA here is from genome assembly GCA_039583875.1 of Platanthera guangdongensis. NCBI lineage: Eukaryota > Viridiplantae > Streptophyta > Magnoliopsida > Asparagales > Orchidaceae > Platanthera > Platanthera guangdongensis. The sequence continues at coordinate 282,023,562 of CM077151.1, read as the reverse complement.
CGCAAGGTGCCCACAGGTTCAAGCTGTGTTGCAACCCGCACCACTCCAGGCTTTGCCTCCGCCTCCGCGCTTGGACAAAGGCAAAGGGAAGTTGAATGTGGTCTCTTCAGCGGAAGCGCAGATGTCACCGCAGGTTATCTCAGGTTCGATTCAGTCCTCTGGTTCTCGTTTTGTGTATGTCTCTTATATGTAGTTCTTAGCATAGCATATATACCTTATAGGAAACTTTAAGGTCAAGAACCGTTGGACGCGTGTTCTTTTTGATTCTGGCGCGACCCATTCATTTGTGGCTCGAACCTTTCTGGATTGATATCATCTGACACCAGAGCGAGTGGGGAATGCGTTTTTGGTGAAATTTCCTTCCGGCGCTTTTGTGGTGGCTGACTGGGGTCTTCTTGATTGTCCCATTTTGTTGGGGGATTTCATAGCAAGAGTTGATTGCAAGGTGATCGATTTGGACGATTTTGACGCCATTCTGGGCATGGACTGGTTAGCCCGTTATGATGCCGTCATCCAGTGCAGAGGAAAGCGCTTGGATTTTTTTAAGGATGATGGTCAGCCAGGAAGTGTGTATGGTGATTCTTGTCAGGATTCTCCAGGGCTTTCGGCGGTATGTGTTCGGACGTTGTTTGTTTCCGACTGTTTTGTTTGTTTTGTCTCCGTTGTGGGGACTGGTGCTGTTTTGCCGCGTTTAGAGGAGATTCCTGTTGTGCGTGAATTTCCAGATGTTTTTCCTACTGACCTTCCTGGTCTACCCCCTAATCGTGATGTCGAGTTTGTTATTGATTTGGAGCCGGGTACGCGACCGATTGCGAAAGCGCCGTACAGGATGGCCCCGCGTGAGTTAGCAGAGTTGCGTACACAGTTGGATGATTTGTTGGCAAAAGGGTTTATCCCAAGATCGCGTGTTGCGGAAAAAGAAGATTCTTATGGTAAAGGTGCTATGGAAAAATCAGCATGTGGAAAGCGCGACGTGGGAACTCGAGTCAACAATGAGGGCGGCTCATCCTCATTTGTTCCCGTAAATAAGCTGGCATGTGACTTGGTGTTTGGTTGCATTCATGTTTTGGTTTGCTTCTATAGTTGCTCTTGTGAAAAGTTTCGAGGCAAACTTTTTGTTAGAGGGAGTGATTGTAACGCCCCGGATTTTTGATTACGTACGCATGATGGGCGTTACGTTGGCTTTGCCTATCGTTTGAGCATGGTTTTTCCCGTGGGCTTGCGAGTGGCTGTTTTGGTTGCCGAGTTGCACGATTCCCCAGCAAACCGGAGTTCAAATGAGGGACTCGGTGAGACCTCTTAGGGAATGCTTGCATATTTGTTTTCGCGCCCGGGTAATGTTGCTCAAAATAGGTTTCTGGTTCAGGAAGCAAAAAAAGGGTAAAAAGTGCTTAAGGCAAAAATGGTCTAGGACGTCACAGAAACATTTTTCACAAAAGGGAAAAATGGTCATTTTTGTGTGAGACGCCCCCTGACACGGGCGTGACCCAGGCCGTGACCTGGGCGTGACCTCCTTGACTCGACGATTTTTTCTTGCGTCGAGTTGAGCTCGACGAATGGGGTACACGCCCCGTGACACGGGCGTGTCACGGGCCGTGTCCCGCTTCGTCGAGTGTCGAGTATCGAGCGTCGAGTATCGAGCGTCGAGTATCGAGTGTTGAGTGTCGAGAGAGGGGACACGGCATGTGACACGGGCGTGTCACAGGGCGTGTCAAGCTGGGTCGAGTGTCGACACTTTCTGTCGACGAGGTGTCGAGACACGGGCTACACGCCCTAGGTCACGGGCGTGACCGACCCGTCACGGGCGTGTACCCGGCTGTGTACCGTGTGGATAAACTGGAATTTGCCGCCTTTCGGCGCCGCTTAAGGTACACGCCCTGTGTCACGGGCGTGACACAGGGCGTGACCGGCCCGAAAATCGAGTTTTCCAGTTTTTTTTTGTGCCGTTCATTTCCTTGATTCTGCATCGAACGGTTCAGCTCTGTTCTGGAGGAAATAAGTCCGAAACAGAGCATTGGGTTTCTCATTTTCATCTTCTCTTCATCTTCTTCTTCATTCCCAAAGAGAAAGCAAGAGAGCAAGGGAGCAAGCAAGGCAAGGAAAGAGGAGAGCAGCCGTCGCGGCATCGTCTCGGTTCAGGCAAGCGGTGTTCTCCACCCTTGCCAATCTTCGTTCTTGATTCAATTTTCCATTTTCCCTAGCTTTAGATCTTGTGTTAAATTCTTCCTTATTAGCCTTATTATTGCTCTTTCAATTCCCCTATGCTTAGTTTGCTCTTCTTGATTCAAATGATGATCAATCCTCTTGTTTGTTTATGTAGCTAATTCCTTATGCTAATTCCCTATGCTGACTTTGCTCTCCTATGTTTAGTTTTGTTGGTTCTCAATTCTATGTTAGGCTAATTCATGTAGTTCTCTTGATTCATGTTCATGTAGCATATTCGCCTTTCTCATTTATGTGATTTTTCCTTGATCATAGCATATGGTTCTAAACATGTGATTTATGTACTTAAGTTAATCAAATCCTATCATGTGATTCTTCTTTGATATAAAGCATGTGATCTTTTTTATGTGATGAAGTTCGTCAAACGCTACGTTGGCAATTGGTCGTCATGTGTGAGGACGATGAAAGGAAACGTGTTACCTTGGGATATGGGGCGTTTTGCGAGACGAATTTGTGAACCATGGCAGGAGCGTTTGTGTGAGAATTTTGCAAGGGGTGGTGTGGTTTCAGCCTGTGGCCACCGAGTTTTGTTTTTGTGGTTAGAGAGACCACTTTAGCCCCGATTTGGGCTGGTTTTGTTTGGTGCGTTCCACTTTAGGGCCGCCACCGATAAGACCCTTGCGAAATTGAACTTAACCGCTGCTTATGCTTCACTAGTATCGTAGTTTCTTGTCCTTTGAATGATGGAATGGACATGTGTTTTGCCTTTTGCTCCTACGGTTTGAGCAGGACTTGATGAACTTGTACGCACTTGGTGCGGTTGACCCTTTGGAATGACATTGTACGCACTTGTTTTATGCACTCTTTTGACTTAAACATTGCTACGGGGTCGGTAAGCCCCTTCTTTATCGATTATGAAATTCATGCTCTCTTTTGTATAGCTTGGTTGATTGCTGAGGTATTCTTTCTTGAATGCCTCAGGTGCAGTTTGTAGCCGGTTGAGCGGCTAGGTTGGTTGGTGGCGTTTCCTGGGAGCTAGCCGAGCTTACATAGCGAGGTAGTTCTTCTTTTTGTTGTACAGACATACATGTGCCCCAATGGGTTCGTGTCAGCTTGTTGGCGCCCATTTGGTGGGTTTTCTTTTATGTAAATATGAACTAGACTACTAATGTAACTCACTTGGATGGAATGATATGTACTTGCTTTTGGGATGATTTTTCTAGTAGGTTGCATTAGATATTTTGAAGTTAACAAAACCTACTATTGTATATCATGCATACATGTTTTGATTAACTAAAACGTATTTTTCAAATAACGTAAACAAAGAGACTTTCTGATCGTAGTATCACTATAGCCTGCATATAGGAGATCGTCAGAAATAAATAAAAGATTTCCGCCGCGTGCATATGTGTTTTGATATCTAAGGCCGAGGGATACGGCCATTTAATCCAAACGTTTGCGTGCATGTAACTGTTGAATTTCAACTTGTAAAGTAAGCGTCAAGAGTTGCCTGAGCGTGTGCAGTTATCCCCTGCACGACGTGGCATCATAACCCGTAGTTCCTCTTGCTCTGATACGATATGCTCGTTGAGGAAATGCGGGTTGTGACAGCATATCCTGTTGAGGTATATTGAATTAGGTGTGATGGGTGCTTAATGGGTTGCGGTTAGGATCCGATAGGAATACAACAACCCATAGTCGGGTATTTAGGGTTTGCCTATAAATACTCATGCTAGAGGCAACGCGTAGATCATTCCAAACTTGACAGTCATGCGGATGCTTCGAGCATACTCCAACATTCTCGAAGAGTAGTTTCGTTTTGCCCTAATCCCCGCTCCCGTAGCCGTCTGCTCTAGTTTTCTGCGATTTTTCCATCGTCGTCGCCGCTCGTTCGCGGAGGGAGCCCTCCACATTTCTAGATCGGGATAGAGGAAAACTTCTCGTCGCCTGTTGTTGATCGGTGGGAGGAATCACACCGCTGAAGTGGATGCCGCTGCTCACGATTCGAGTGCACCACTCTTGGTTTTCCTTGCTCGCTGCCACGGAGAAGGAAGAACAACGACATCACCGATACTGGCGCTGCTCGCTACCGCCGGATCCAGATCGGAGAATGAGAAGCCCATCATCGTTCGCGATTTCGCTGCTCTGTTAATTCTTCACGGTCTATCGCCGATCGTGATTCTCAACGCAAGTCCAGCCGTCGTTCCATTTTCGCTAGAGGATAAACCCTAATATCCAGTGAAGTTTGCCTGCGATTTCGGTGGATTTTTTTATATTTGTCGCTGTTTGTCAGCGATTTGAAAGATCACAACTTTTCTGGAAGGATCACAAATCAGCAAGGAGGCTATTTTTGCAAGATCACAATTTTACTGGAAGATCTAGTTGAGTATGGCAAACAAAATTTCTGCTGGAGTTGAAGGAGGATTCCGGGCTTGAGTTCTAGATCTTCTCGAAATTCTACAAAATCAGATTTGGGTTTTGCAACCAGATCTATTTTCTCGGCGATCGTGCTCTGCCGGAGAGGTGCAAACAATTTTTTTTGCTTCTTCTGGATTGGATCTGAAGATTCTCTTAATTTCGCGGCTCGGGTGATCTCTTTATGGTATTTCTGCTTGTGATTTAGGTTGCTAGTGGAATTCTTTTGTTTAGAAAGAGACACAATGTCGAAAGGAAATTCTCTCGTGCCGATGATCAAGGTGGAGAAATTCTCCAACTCAGAGTACTGTGCCTGGAAGCGGAACACGCAGTTCGGCATGAAGTTGTTGAATATCTTCTACACAGTGCAGACCGACTTCGAATCCTTTAAAGTAGGAGAAGATAAGGATCAGTGGATCAACGATAAAGACTTCTGCCGTGATTACACCCTGAACTGTCTCTCTAACAGGATGGCAGAAACCTACAACAAGATGAAAAGAGTCAAGGATATCTGGGAAGCCTTGGAGGAGCAGTTCAAGGAAGAGGAGAACATATACAAGACGCACCTGGTGGACAAATTCATGGCTTTCACCTTCACTGTGGAAAGGGAAATCCTTCCACATGTAGGTTCTTACATTCCAGTATCTAGAGTTGAGTACTTTGAAATATTTCAGATGTTATATGATGAAAACTAGCGATGATTAGTTGTCAGTCATTTCAAACTTGATGACTTACGCAATTATTTTATTCAAATGCTGAATTGGGTATGATTCCAAAAAGGAATACTGAAGTTACTGATATGAGTTCTGATATTATGATTATTAATTATATCATTTCAAACATGATGATATGATGGTGATAACTTTTTGTATCATTACAAACTTGATGATAAAACACAACTGTGAAACGGTGAATAATAATCTTAATAATCGATGGAACATAGTTTGATTCTATGAAATCAATTTTCTAATTTTGTGTAAATTAGATAAAGATGCTGATATGTGATTCTTTTTTTCTGCTTAGAGTATTACGTTCTTTTACTACTAGAACTAATAACTTTAATTTTGATTAGCAAATGTTAGAATTCATAGAGATTTGTCTCATGACATTCTTATAGTGTTTTTTGCAGATCAAATTGAGATTGGAGGAGAGAAAGTTGATTTTGACCCGAATGAAAATGATCTGCAGTTTGCGTAAATCATTTTTCAGTTTGAGTTTTTCTTTCAGATTTCATATTGCTAAGTTTGGGAGCATGTGTTTGGGTTTAGATATTCTGTATTTTAAAACTCATCTTTTACTCGTTATTAACTCTTGTTTAAGTAACTTGTACTGTGTTAACACCTATTTACAATATAAGAGGAGATTGTCTAGATATATTGAATTAGATGTGACGGGTGCTTAATGAGTTGCGATTAGGATCCGATAGAAATCCAACAACCCATAGTCAGGTATTTAGGGTTTGCCTATAAATACTCATGCTAGGGACAACGAGTAGATCGTTCCAAACGTGACGGTCACGCAGATGCTTCGAGCACACTCCAATATATCCATTCATTTAATGTCGTCACAATGAAGAGAGGACGACATGAGTTATTATGTGCTCCTCGCATGTACAAGCAAAGATCGCTCACCGCTCCCCAAAACGCATTGCAGCTACGCACTCAACATATAGCGCCTCTGTGTGCTACTCATCATAATGTACATGTGCACTTCGCGCCTCAAGGTGCTCCCTTCTGTCGCTCTCTCTCCTCTCTCTCCAACTCAGACCCCTCAATGCTATCCCGTGTTCTGCTTCTTGGTGCACACTTTGGCGACCTCGCAATCCGCTCTCATCTAGCGCATGCCGCTCAGGATCCGTGCTCTAGAATGTGCCTCGCTCTCGCACGCAGTTCGCTAGAGTGTGTTCCTAACACATGTCCGTTGGAACAAAGAGGCTCTTTGCTATCATTGTAAAACGGACGGTGACATGTCACCCTTGCTAAAAGGGCTCAGTAGTTAATAAATATTACAGAAAAAACTCCTGCCCGGCCCGCCATCCGATCAACTCCTGCCCGGCTCCGTTGGAACAAAGAGCTTCATAAATCGGGTGGCGACTCTTTGCCGGCGATGCATTGTGAGCAGTGTGATTCGTCCGGCCGGTTATCTCATCAATAAAAACTCCTACCTATTTATAAATGTTTTTTGCACTTTTTAATGTTGACGGTCAGATCTCAAATCCGACGGCTAAAAATATATTGAACCTAAAGCTACGTGCACGCTGACACCTAAAAACCTCTCTAAATATTATTGGTGTACTTCTTCAACAGTGCCAGTCCCCATGGAAATATGCAATTGTCTCATTCCAAAAATGGATATCCACTTAAAAACTCTATTGCCGATTTGACTGTATGCCCCTTCAATCAATTCATTCTCTCAAGCAAAAAAAAAATAACCAAATCTACTAAGACTTTCTTTGAGGAGACTTATTTTCAAGCGGTTATGACAATATGAACATGATGCAGAGCGGCCCCTCTCTGTCGTAGCCTTATGCTAGCCAAGGGACCACGTCTTGGCGATCACTGCTGGGCTGCAGCCCAAGCAGGCCACCTATGACGGCGCTTATTCTCAGCGCGGCGGAATGTTGAGGCGGAGTCCCGAACCCAACCCCATTGATAAATCTCTTTCCTAACAAGGACTATCACCAACTGAGGGGTTGGGTTCGAAACTCCGCCTCAACATCCCGCCGCCTCAACATTCCGCTGCGCTGAGAATAGGCACAGTCATAGGTGGGGTAATTGGGCTGCAGCCCGGCAGTGGTCACCAAGACGTGGTCCCTTGACTAGCATAAGGCTGCGACTGAGAGGGGCAGCTCTGAGCTACTGCATCAGAACCAGACCTTAATTAAAGTTTAGGATAATCATTTGACCCGTAAAAATAAGTCCCCCAAACAGGCGAAATTTTTGAATCCGGAGTCCGGACTCCGGGTTCCTTCTTTCCGGGGTAAGGAAACGGGTTCATCAATCCCCAAGTTCTTTTAGTTTTTGATACCACCGTCACCTCTTCCACGCGGCAAACTGGTATGACTCTATGACGGAGATTTAGGGACGGGCTCCGGACCTAAAAATCTCTCCCCAAACAGTCTCCAAATTGGACGAGTATTAATCGTCGAATTACATAACTGCCATTGGTTGAGCAATTACATAACTGCCATAGTTTGATGGAAATTTTTCTTAGTTATATATAATAAACTATTGAGAGATTTATCACCCACTATTATTTCTCTTTTCAAAAAATGATTATATAATTAAACTTAGACATTTAAACAAAATTATTATTAAAAACGAAATTAATAAAGATTCATTCATTCAGAACTTCACCCTTTTCCTTCAAAAAGAAGAATTTCTTTAAAAAAAATACAAATAAATTTAATCGTTAAATCCAAAGGCATCTGGCCACCGCCAGCCTGGCTGGCAGCAACCTGCAACAATCTCCTTCCAAACACGGACGGATGCCGCCCGATAACGATTCGCCGGAGACTCGCGCCGGACGCACAGAGAGAGAGAGAGAGAGAGAGAGAGAGAGAGAGAGGAAGGCGGAAGAAGATCAACGAAGGGATGGTTCAGATCACCTCCGGCGCTTCTTCTTGCGAAGAACAATCTCGGTATCGAGGCCGAATCCGTCGACCTTGCGAACGCGGGCGACGTCGAATCCCTTAAAGAGCGATGTGACGCCCTCCACGGCGTAGAGATCGTTGGCGGAATACCGATCCCCGCGGCGGGTGACGGTGACGTGGAGGACGCAGACGCCGCCGGGACGAAGCGTCCGCTCGATTTCGCCGGAAAATCGCTCCGGGTAGAGCGCGTGGTCGAACACGTTGGAGAACTCGAAGTCGAACGAGGCGCCGGCGAAAGGCTGGGAGTGGAAATCCCCCTGCACGACCAGCGGAGGCGACGGCACCAGATCCATTCCGATCGAATCGTCGATCCCGATCGCGCGCAGCGCCGCGACTTCCTGCCCCACCCGAGCCCCGATGCAGAGCGCGCGGGAGGTGTTTGATAGAAATCCCGCCTCCCGCAGCTCGGAGAAGAAGCGGGAGAAGACGGAGACCTTACGGTTCCAGTCGCGGGTGGTCCAGATTCGCCGGAGACGAGGATTGAGGGTCTTGTTGAGCTGTAGCTTGAGGTAGTCGTCGTAGGAGTGGAGACCAGGGCGGATCTTGAGGAGGGAGGGGGACTCTGAAGAGGAGGTGGAGAAATGGCGGGTTAGGGTTGATCGGGAAAGGAGGAGGGCGGCTGTGAGGAAGAGGAAGAGGGAGAGGAGCAAACGGAAGGGCTTCACCGGCGGCTTCGTTGTAGTCATGGCGCAGACTGGTTTGATGATGAACTGCGAAGGAGAGGGGCGACGACATTGGTAGAAAAGAAGGTAGGTGGAAAGGGGAAAAAAAAGGAGAATAAGGGTACTTTTGGAATTTAATATTTTGAGAATCAGCCACAGTATACTTCTAACTTAAAAAACGGAATTGTTATTTACAGCCAAGAATTGGAAATTCATTTTCAGAATAATACAACAAATTTCGTTTCTCTTTCTCTCAAGTCCTAAACTTCCGCAGTCAAACCTTCAACTCTCTGCTCGCAGTCTCTCGCCGGAGGTTCGATAATATCTCGTCGCCCGTGGCACTCTTTATTCTGTCACGCCTTCCGCTCATTTACTCGTCATCAGTCAACCTATAAATTGTTCGTTTTAGGTCGTATGTGTATGTTCTAGCGGCGATGGCGGTTTGCGGCGATCGTAGTTTGCGGGGACGGCGATGGCGGTTTGCGGGGACGGTGCTGGCGGTTGGCGCGGTGACGACGATGATGGCTGTTGGCGCGGCGACGACGAAGACGATTTGTGGCGACGACGATTTTGGTTACGTCGGGGAAGGTTTGGATATCTGCACCTCATGCATGGTGTGCGGGAACGGCTAACGCCTCTCAGGAGAACTCATCGATTTTCTCAATATTATTATGTATGTGTACAAATATCAATTATGTGTACAAATATCCAATTCAGATACAAATATCAATGAGTTACAAATATTCATTTATGAAGTACCAATAACAATTCTGTTGATGCGCGAAAACGGCACCGCCTAGTTAACGGGTTGTTCGATCTCACAAGCTAGGTGAAGAAGAGGGTTGCGGGGTTGACGAGAAGGAAAGGAGAAAGTCTCTGAGTGCTCGAGAGTGGAGCAAACGCTTGTCCAAGGGTTGGGGGGATAGATGAGAGAAGGGAGTTGATCTGAGTGCGGAGATGATTGGGAAGGTTGATTAGGAGCTGTCGAGCAGACAACTATTTTGACGGTTGTGCATACAGGTTGATGCCGAGAGAGTTGAGCTGAGAAGAGGAGAGGGGGCCGCTAGCAGCGGCAACAACAGACTTCGCGCGGCGCGGCTTAAATGTCACTTTTGCGACGGGCTTTCCTTTGATTAATATTGAGTTATAGAGCTTGCAATACACCTTTACAAGAAAACAAATAAAGGGTACATTGTGGAAGCTGGCGGCTAAGAAAAGGATGTCAGAAGAGAGATCGCGCGGACTGAAGAGCAAGGTCGGCAGGCCGCACGACTAAGTGTAGAGAGTAGAAAGTGCAGACTGAGAAAAAAGAGTCCACAGGGGCTGAAGAGAGCTGGCCGTCGGGAGTCCTCGAGCGCGAGAACCCCTGCGATGTCCTCGAAATGAGAGGCATGGGGGTCTATTTATAGGCCCGGGGAGGTAACGGCTTTCGGTGATGTTACCCCCGATGAGACGGTAACTGGTGCGAGTAGAGAATGGAGTCCGCCGAGTCCGCAACACGCCGCACAGACAGGGTCTTGCTTCTGGAACTGGTTCTGCTGATGGCAGACTTGGAGGAGTCCGCCCCTGCTGTTGGCGGACTGAGAGGAGTCCGCCCAAACTGAGCTGATCGAGCCCGCGCCAAGACTGTGCGGGCTAAGGGACCATGCCCGTTGTTGGGAAGCGGGTGCTGGAGGTTGAGTGGCGGACTGCGAAATGAGTCCGCAGTGGATAAACTAAGTCCGCCTCCGCTGTTGAACGAGGTGGCTGGCTGCTGAAGCTGGAGATGGGGTTCATCAATGTAGGCGAACTGGAAGATTTGACTGCACTTTGAGTCCGCCCAGTTCACGGAGAACGGGACATGTCCGCTGATCTTGGCGGGTAGCCGGAGAGCTGGAGCGTTCACGCTCCTCAGGCGGACTGAAGAAGCAGGTCGCCCATGCTGCTGGAGTCCGCCACTCTATTGAATGGAACGGGCTGAAGGAGCAACTCCTGCAAATTACGCGGCTTGTTGCCGGCCTGGGCGGATAGATATCTGAGTCCGGCAAAGGGGCACCTGTTGAGACAAACTTGCGGTTTAGCTGACAAGGCGCGCGGTCTGCAGGGGCGGACGGAAGAAACAGTCCACGACCCCTGCCAACCAAAGGAACAATGCGCGGCCTGGGCGGTCAGACCGCTGAGACCGCTCAAGCCACGCAGCCTGAGCGGACAGATAAACCTGTCCGCCCATCCTAAGACGTCGCGACCTCCAGGAGAAACCTGGAGCAGGCCGCGACTAGCGAGCTGGCTGCCTTGGGAAGAATCGCCGATTTCGGGGTTAACATAATCCACAAACTTTTTTAAGTTCAGAAGGGAACATCAAAAAAGTTGGAGACCCATGAAAATCGCGATCCATCCCAAAGGAAGAGGAGGAGACAAGGAGAGATAGAACCTGATGTCTCTTCTTAGGAGGTTGCTACTGCCTGTCTTTTTCCTGTAAATGAAAAGTTAGTATAGGCATGTATGGAAGGTACATCTTGTGTGTACCTGGGTTTACCTTTGCAAAATGAAGATGTGTCTTTCACTAAGCTCTACAAAACGGAGATGAGAGGAAAACATAGAAGAATAATAATTTGCAAGTACCTGAAGGAGACTTACAAGCGTTTGTTGGTTTTTGCAAAAGAGAGATTAATGGCAGATATAAAAGTAAGGTAAGCCATAAATACCTGAAGGGAACTGGCAGGTATCTGCTAATCTTCTGCAAGAAAAAGGTTAGAAGCAGGCATGATATATGAAAGTAGGTTGCAAGTACCTGTGAAGAAACTTGCAAGTGTCTGCTGATCTCTGCAAGAAAAGAGTTAGGAGCAGACATGACATGTGAAAGTAGGTTGCAAGTACATGTGAAGAAACTTGCAAGTGTCTGCTGATATCTGCAAGAAAAGAGTTAGGAGCAGACATGACATATGAAAGTAGGTTGCAAATACCTATGAAGAAACTTGCAAGTGTCTGCTGATTTCTACAAGAAAAGAGTTAGGAGCAGACATGATATATGAAAGTAGTTTGCAAGTACCTGTGAGGAAACTTGCAAGCATCTGCTGATCTCTAGAAGAAAAGAGTTAGAAGTAGATATAATGAAAAGATTAAGCTGTAAGTACTTGGATAAGACTTGCAGGTGCCTGCTAATCACTGCAAAGAGAAGAGTGAGCAGCATACATAATATATGAAGAAAGTTGCAAGTACCTGTGAGGAAACTTGCAATCATCTGCTGGTCTCTACAAGAAAAGAGTTAGAAGCAGATATGATGAAAAGACTAAGCTGCAAGTACCTGGATAAGACTTGCAAGTGTCTGATAATCACTGCAAAGAGAAGAGTGAGCAGCAGACATAATATAATGAGCTAAGTTGCAAGTACCTGAGCGGAACTTGTGAATGCTAACTATTGATGAGATAAGGTCGTTATGATCATATAACAGAGGAAATGTTTGATGCACTCTATTGATAATTTGAATGAAGATCAAACCTGAATAGTGATCTTCTTGCTAGATTAGAGATATCTTTAGCATGAAGTCTAGATCAATAAGTCGAGCGTTGACTGTTGATATGACAGGATAGATATGATCGGATTAGCAGAGAAGAAGCTTGACGAGTTCTGTCAATCTTAACCAGATTCCAATAGCAAGGCTTGATGATCAAGAAGAGTTAGATTCTTTGATCAATGTTTGATGTCATTAACACTTGATAAAAGTAATGGAGGTTATATAAGTAGAGAGCTTGTAAGTCATCATCTGATAGATATTATGCAGACAACACATATAAGATGAGCATAAGTAAAATGAATGTTTGCTAATCCTTTTGGTAGGTCGGATTTAACATGTTCACCTGTGAATAAGGCAGTTGATAAAAAAGAGGTCTATACTCGGAGATGACCAAGAAATACTGGATGCTGCCACAGTAGATCACCCGTGGGCCTTATGCATCGCTTTCCTGAGAAAGGTCATCACGAGTATAGTTCTACTAAAAGCGGGCTAGCCGCGCATCCTTTAGAAGTGCACAAAAGAGAAAAGCACGGGAAATCCTGAGAATGATCGCTAGATACACTGCTCTCATGCCTCGGGTTACAACATCACTGATCAATGAGACTAGTTGCGCCAAGCGGCCTAAAGCATTGCTTGTCTGTGGAAAGATCAGTGGAGTTGTGGGCCCCGCGATGACACGTATTGAGAATAACATAGAGTGTTCGGCTATTACAGTTATGAGATGATCGAAGATACAAGGCTACGCTTGATCGTCATTGCTTGTCCAACAAAGAGAGATGATCTACTTCACTACCTTCCTCTTCCCTCGTGAATCATGGGATCCTTCCCCGAGTGCCCATATCAACTCTGTCCTCACACCTCTCCCCTGCTGCCTCGGGTTGGACTTCTTCAATCTGTACTGGATCTTGCGGTTGTCGAGGCTGTAGCGTCGGAGCACTTGTTCTTCTCAACTCCTAGAATTTGGGGCAAGTAGTTGTTACATGGCCTTCCTCCTAGTGGAACTCACAGTAGAGTAACTCTACTCTGATTCTTCTCCTTCCCGCGCGGTTCCTCCTCTCCCTTCGACCAATCTTCATCGCTTGTTGCGGTGGGGGTAGGAGCTGCCTAGGGGCTTGCCTTTGGAAGTTGAACCTCTCATGGCATCCCTGAAAATCCCCCCACCTTGGATGAGACCTCTTCCTGATCCCTGAACGGGTCCTCCCTGTGGCCTCCAACCTGGCTCTGGACCCTCCTGTCCCTGGAACCCCAGAGCTCTCTACTCCTCTCTCGTCTCCCCTCCTGATGTCTCGAGCTGTCTTGCTCCTTCGGCTCCAACTCTGCTAGCCTTGCCAACTTCTTGACAAATGTCGGGTTGGCCGCCTCTATGGCTATCTCCTCAGCCGCCCTATCCATCAGCTCCTCAAAGGAAAGGGGGACCTTTCAGGTCAGGCTCATCTTGAAGAACCCCTCGCGCAACCCCACTATGAACGTCATCTAGAGGGCTTACCCCGACATCACTTAGATATCCAGGATCTTCTCTTGGAACCTATCAATGTAGTGGGTCAGCGACTCCTCGGCCTCCTGCCTTATCAGGAAGATGGACTCAGGACTCTTCTTCCTCTTATTGGAGGTGGAGAAGCGAAGTTGAAAGCTTCGTCTCAAGTCCTCGAACTCATAGATTGATCTCGGAGGGAGTTGATGAAACCAGTCCCTTGTCTTGTCCTTCAGTGTGATCGTGAAGAGGCGACACTTGAAGGCATCTGTCATCGGCCTGATGCAGACGACATCCTCAAACCACTGCAGGTGCTGGACAGGGTCTTCCTTCCCGGTATAGTAGGCCATGTCAGGCTCTCTAAACCCCTTGGGGACGGGAGCTGAGATGATCAGCTCGTTGAAGGGTGACCCCTTGAGTGGTGGTCTCGCAATCTCTACTCGCGCGACCTGCTCACCTGGAAGGCTAGCACTTGCCGGGCTGGGGAACAACTCCCGGCCGGTGAGGTCTCGCTCGACCCCCTCTCCATCCTTTCCTTCGCGAGCCTTCTTCCTGGTGCACTTCCTTCTCCCTGGACAAGAAGGAGAATAAGGGTACTTTTGGAATTTAATATTTTAAGAATCAGCCACAGTGTACTTCTAACTTAAAAAAACGGAATTGTTATTCACAGCCAAGAATTGGATATTGATATTCAGAATAATGCAATAAATTTCGTTTCTCTTTCTCTCAAACCCTAAACTTCCGCAGTCAAACCTTCAACTCTCTGCTCGCAGTCTCTCGCCGGCGGTTCGATAATATCTCGTCGCCAGTGGCACCCTTTATTCTGTCACGCCTTCCGCTCATTTACTCGTCATCGGTCAACCTATAAATAGTTCGTTTTAAGTCGTATGTGTATGTTCTAGCGGCGATGACGGTTTGCGGCGATCGTAGTTTGCGGGGACGGCGATGGCGGTTTGCGGGGACGGTGCTGGCGGTTGGCGCGGCGACGGCGATGATGGCTGTTGGCGCGGCGACGACGAAGACGGTTTGTGGCGACGACGATTTTGATTACGTCGGGGAAGGTTTGGATATCCGCACCTCATGCATGGTGTACGGGAACGGCTAACGCCTCTCAGGAGACCTCGTCGATTTTCTCAATATTATTATGTATGTGTACAAATATCAATTATGTGTACAAATATCCAATTCAGATACAAATATCAATGAGTTACAAATATTCATTTGTGAAGTACCAATAACAACTCTATTGATGCGCGAAAACGGCACGGCCTAGTTAACGGATTGTTCGATCTCACAAGCTAGGTGAAGAAGAGGGTTGCGGGGTTGACGAGAAGGAAAGGAGAAAGTCTCTGAGTGCTCGAGAGTGGAGCAAACACTGCCCAAGGGTTGGGGGGATAGAGGAGAGAAGGGAGTTGATCTGAGTGCGGAGATGGTTGGGAAGGTTGATTAGGAGCTGTCGAGCGGACAACTATTTTGACGGTTGTGCATACAGGTTGATGCCGAGAGAGTTGAGCTGAGAAGAAGAGAGGGGGCCACTAGCAGCGGCAACAACAGACTTCGCCCGCCGCGGCTTAAATGTCACTTTTGCGACAGGCTTTCCTTTGATTAATATTGAGCTATAGAGCTTGCAATACACCTTTACAAGAAAACAAATAAAGGGTACACTGGGGAAGCTGGCGGCTAAGGAAAGGATGTCAGAAGAGAGATCGCGCGGACTGCAGAGCAAGGTCGGCAGGCCGCGCGACTAAGGGTAGAGAGTAGAAAGTGCAGACTGAGAAAAAAGAGTCCACAGGGGCTGAAGAGAGCTGGCCGTCGGGAGTCCTCGAGCGCGAGAACCCCTGCGATGTCCTCAAAATGAGAGGCATGAGGGTCTATTTATAGGCCCGGGGAGGTAACGGCTTTCAGTGATGTTACCCCCGGTGAGACGGTAACTGGTGCGAGTAGAGAATGGAGTCCGCCGAGTCCGCAACAGGCCGCGCAGACAGGGACTTGCTTCTGGAACTGGTTCTGCTGATGGCGGACTTGGAGGAGTCCGCCCCTGCTGCTGGCGGACTGAGAGGAGTCCGCCCAAACTGAGCTGATCGAGCCCGTGCCAAGACTGTGCGGGCTGAGGGACCACGCCCGCTGTTGGGAAGCGGGTGCTGGAGGTTGAGTGGCGGACTGCGAAATGAGTCCGCAATGGATAAACTAAGTCCGCCTCCGCTGTTGAACGAGGTGGCTGACTGCTGAAGCTGGAGATGGAGTTCATCAATGTAGGCGAACTGGAAGGTTTGACTGTACTTTGAGTCCACCCAGTTCGCGGAGAACGGGACATGTCCGCTGATCTTGGCGGGTAGCCGGAGAGCGAGAGCGTTCGCGCTCCTCAGGCGGACTGAAGAAGCAGGTCGCCCATGCTGCTGGAGTCCGCCACTCTATTGAATGGAACGGGCTGAAGGAGCAAGTCCTACAAAATACGCGGCTTGTTGCCGGCCTGGGCGGATAGGTATCCGAGTCCGGCAAAGGGGCACCTGTTGAGACAAACTTGCGGTTTAGCTGACAAGGCGTGCAGTCTGTAGGGGCGGACTGAAGAAGCAGTCCACGACCCCTGCCAACCAAAGGAACAATGTGCGGCCTGGGCGGTCAGACTGCTGAGACCGCTCAAGCCACGCGGCCTGAGCGGACAGAGAAACATGTCCGCCCATCTTAAGACGTCGCGACCTCCAGGAGGAACCTGGAGCAGGCCGTGACTAGCGAGCTGGCTGCCTTGGGAAGGATCGCCGTTTTCGGGGTTAACATAATCCACAAACTTTTTTAAGTTCAGAAGGGAACATCAAAAAAGTTGGAGACCCATGAAAATCACGATCCATCCCAAAAGAAGAGGAGGAGACAAGGAGAGATAGAACCTGATATCTCTCCTTAGGAGGTTGCTACTGCCTGTCTTTTTCCTGTAAAGGAAAAGTTAGTATAGGCATGTATGGAAGGTACATCTTGTGTGTACCTGGGTTTGCCTTTGCAAAATGAAGATGTGTCTTTCACTAAGCTCTACAAAACGGAGATGAGAGGAAAACATAGAAGAATAATAATTTGCAAGTACCTGAAGAAGACTTACAAGCGTTTGTTGATTTCTGCAAAAGAGAGATTAATGGCAGATATGAAAGTAAAGTAAGCCATAAATACCTGAAGGGAACTGGCAGGTATTCTATAACCTTCTGCAAGAAAAAGGTTAGAAGCAAGCATGATATATGAAAGTAGGTTGCAAGTACCTGTGAAGAAACTTGCAAGTTTCTGCTGATCTCTACAAGAAAAGAGTTAGGAGCAGACATGACATATGAAAGTAGGTTGCAAGTACATGTGAAGAAACTTGCAAGTGTCTGCTGATCTCTGCAAGAAAAGAGTTAGGAGCAGACATGGCATATGAAAGTAGGTTGCAAGTGCCTATGAAGAAACTTGCAAGTGTCTGCTGATTTCTGCAAGAAAAGAGTTAGGAGCAGACATGATATATGAAAGTAGGTTGCAAGTACCTGTGAGAAAACTTGCAAGCATCTGCTGATCTCTAGAAGAAAAGATTTAGAAGCAGATATGATGAAAAGATTAAGCTGCAGGTACTTGAATAAGACTTGCAGGTGCCTGCTAATCACTTCAAAGAGAAGAGTGAGCAGCATACATAATATATGAAGAAAGTTGCAAGTACCTGTGAGGAAACTTGCAATCATCTGCTGGTCTCTACAAGAAAAGAGTTAGAAGCAGATATGATGAAAAGACTAAGCTGCAAGTACCTGGATAATACTTGCAGGTGTCTGATAATCACTGCAAAGAGAAGAGTGAGCAGCAGACATAATATATGGAAGAATGTTGCAAGTACCTGTGAGGAAACTTGTAAGCATCTGCTGGTCTCTACAAGAAAAGAGTTAGAAGAAGACATGATATATGAAAGAAGGTTGCAAGTACCTGTGAGGAAACTTGCAAGCATCTGCTAGTCTCTACAAGAAAAGAGTTAAAAGCAGACATGATATATGAAAGAAGGTTGCAAATACCTGTGAGGAAACTTGTAGGCATCTGTTGATCTCTACAAGAAAAGAGTTAGAAGCAGATATGATGAAAAGACTAAGCTGCAAGTACCTGGATAAGACTTGCAGGTGTCTGCTAATCACTGCAAGGAGAAGAGTGAGCAGCAGACATAATATAATGAGCTAAGTTGCAAGTACCTGAGCGGAACTTGTGAATGCTAACTATTGATGAGATAAGGTCGTTATGATCATATAACAGAGGAAATGCCTGATGCACTCTGTTGATAATTTGAATGAAGATCAAACCCGAATAGTGATCTTCTTGCTAGATTAGAGATATCTTTAGCATGAAGTCCATATCAATAAGTCGAGCGTTGACTGTTGATATGACAGGATAGATATGATCGGATTAGCAGAGAAGAAGCTTGACGAGTTCTGTCAATCTTAACCAGATTCCAATAGCAAGGCTTGATGATCAAGAAGAGTTAGATTCTTTGATCAATGTTTGATGTCATTAACACTTGATAAAAGTAATGGAGGTTATATAAGTAGAGAGCTTGTAAGTCATCATCTGATAGATATTATGCAAGCAACACATATAAGATGAGCATAAGTAAAATGAATGTTTGCTAATCCTTTTGGTAGGTCGGATTTAACCTGTTCACCTGTGAAAAAGGCAGTTGATAAAAAAGAGGTCTATACTCGGAGATGACCAAGAAAGACTGGATGCTGCCACAGGAGATCACATGTGGGCCTTATGCATCGCTTGCCTGAGAAAGGTCATCACGAGTATAGTTCTACTAAAAGCGGGCTAGCCGTGCATCCTTTAGAAGGGCACAAAAGAGACAAACACGGGAAATCCTGAGAAGGATCGCTAGATACACTGCTCTCATGCCTTGGGTTACAACATCACTGATCAATGAGACTAATTGGGTCAAGCGGCCTAAAGCATTGCTTGTCTGTGGAAAGATCAATGGAGTTATGGGCCCCGCGATGACACGGATTGAGAGTAACATAGAGTGTTCGGCCATTACAGTTATGAGATGATCGAAGAGACAAGGCTACGCTTGATCGCCATTGCTTATCCAGCAAAGAGAGATGATCCACTTCACTACCTTCCTCTTCCCTCGTGAATCATGGGATCCTTCCTCGGGTGCCCATATCAACCATGTCCTCACACCTCTCCCCTGCTGCCTCGGGTTGGACTTCTTCAATCCGTACTGGATCTTGCAGTTGTCGAGGTTGTGGCGTCGGAGCTCTTGTTCTTCTCAACTCCTAGAATTTGGGGCAAGTAGTTGTTACATGGCCTTCCTCCTAGTGGAACTCACAGTAGAGTAACTCTACTCTGATTCTTCTCCTTCCCGCGCGGTTCCTCCTCTCCCTTCGACCAATCTTCATCGCTTGTTGCGGTGGGGGTAGGAGCTGCCTAGGGGCTTGCCTTTGGAAGTTGAACCTCCCATGGCCTCCCTGAAAATCCCCCCACCTTGGATGAGACCTCTTCCTGTACCTTGAACGGGTCCTCCCTGTGGCCTCCAACCTGGCTCCGGACCCTCCTGTCCCTGGAACCCCATAGCTCTCTACTCCACTCTTGTCTCCCCTCCTGATGTCTCGAGCCGCCTTGCTCCTTCGGCTCGAACTCTGTTAGCCTTGCCAACTTCTTAACAAATGTCAGGTTGGCCGCCTCCATGGCTATCTCCTCAGCCGCCCTATCCATCAGCTCCTCAAAGGAAAGGGGGACCTTTCGGGTCAGGCTCATCTTGAAGAACCCCTCGCGCAACCCCACTATGAACGCCATCTGGAGGGCATACCCCGACATCACTTAGATATCCAGGATCTCCTCTTGGAACCTATCAATGTAGTGGTTCAGCGACTCCTCGGCCTCCTGCCTTATCAGGAAGATGGACTCAGAACTCTTCTTCCTCTTCTTGGAGGTGGAGAAGCGAAGCTGAAAACTCCGGCTCAAGTCCTCGAACCCATAGATTGATATCGGAGGGAGTTGATGAAACCATTCCCTTGTCTTGTCCTTCAGTGTGATCGTGAAGAGGCGACACTTGAAGGCATCCGTCATCGGCCTGATGGAGACGGCATCCTCAAACCACTGCAGGTGCTGGACAGGGTCTTCCTTCCCGGTATAGTAGGCCATGTCAGGCTCTCTAAACCCCTCGGGGACGGGAGCTGAGATGATCAGCTCGCTGAAGGGTGACCCCTTGAGTGGTGGTCTCGCAATCTCTACTCGCGCGACCTTCTCACTTGGAAGGCTAGCACTCGCCGGGCTGGGGAATAAATCCCGGCCGGTGAGGTCTCGCTCGACCCCCTCTCCCATCCTTTCCTTCGCGGGCCTTCTTCCTGGTGCACTTCCTTCTCCCCCTGCTGGTGTCATCTTGCCTAGATCCCTGGGAGGCAGCTAGCCGAGACTCCTGGGAGCAGTATCGCAGAGACTCCTGAGAGCTAAGCCCTGAGGGGTGGGAGTCGAGCAGTTACCTCGAGGAGCAATACTTCGCAGCATCTCCATGATTCCTTGGATGGATGTCATGAATTCCTCCCTTCCTACGAAGGGTGATGGGTTGGGGAGCTCGCCGAGATCATCAATACCTCCCTGATCTCCGGCCATGACACTCTCCAGAGATCTTCTGTGCTGGTCACTCTCCACGCTCACCGCACCAAGATGTTGAAACCAAAAAACGGTCTCTTGTAGAGTTCACCCTTGGGTAAGGGGTGATCGCGCACCTACTTCGCTCCTGCAAGCAAAACAACAAGGGAAACAAGGAAGAACTGACCCAAGATCTCGGAGGGGAGGACCCACCACACACCCGGAAGATCTTAAAGTGCTTCCCCTCCTTAGCCAAAGGCCGAGCTAAGGTATCCTCAGAAAGCGCTTGAGATATGGAGAAAGACGGCAGAAGAAGCATGCTTTCTGAGGTACCGCTTGGGTCCTATTTATATATTTCTGAAAACGGCCTGCAAATAGCCAACCTCTGATGTTCTGAACGACTATGTGCAGTCCAGATTGGCCTGCCAACAACGTAACTCCACTGTTCTGAAAGGCTATGGGCAGTCCACCGGGGGCAAATAGTAAAAAATACCTCATAGACCTGGGCGAGCTAAGGAGCTCGGCCACCTCTAAAGGTCCTGCTCGCCTACTGTCTGCCGAGCTCCATAGGGCGAGTGCGAGCTGGCTACTGTGCTCGCTCTTCGATCTGTCCTCATTAGTCGAGCTTAGCTCGACGAATCCCGGGCTTAGCTCGGCGAATGTAGAGCTCGGGGTCGATGAATGCCGAGTTCGGCCTTTAGATTTCCCTGCCGAGCTTGCTTGCTGCCTTCAGATTTCCCTGCCGAGCTCGCCTGCTGCCTGGGCGATCTAAATCGGCCGGTCTGGTTCCTGGCGACCTCACTCGCTGGATACAGGGTTGTACAAGGCACATATCTGATATCTGTGAGTGTTCTGACGATTCCAACGAATATCTTGATTCTAATACTGAAAATTTTCATTATTCTACACTCTGAGTTATTTCTCATCAGAACACGACCTCCATCACATTACTTGAAGTTGTGGAACCATTCTATGTTCGGGTACATGTGATAGGAGCATTCAATATCCATGATTCAAGCATCTGTAGTGTCGAGACTGGGTGAAACATGAAGAACGTCAGCATCGTTCTCATTATCAGATGCCACTGCAGCTTGTCGTAGCTCTTATGTCTCTCCATCAGCTTCTTCTTCGAGCAGTTATTTTACCAGTGTCCCTCTTCCTTGCAGTAATGACACATGTTGTTTCTGCCTCTGGACTTAGACCTGGGTTAGTTTTCCTTCTTGCCCCTATCTTTAGATCTGTCTCTGATCGGGTCGTTGCTCTTCACAAGTAGACCCTCACCGGTTCTAGTACCTGATTTGCTTTTCGTTTCATTAGACAACAACGCAGTCATCACCTCTTCCATCTTCAGGGTGTCCTTTCTATGGAGGATCATTATGACCAAATGATCAAATGACTTCGGCAATGAGAACAATAGAATATGAGTCTGGTCTTTTTCTTTAACCTTCACATCCATACTACGTAACTGAGAGATGAGCTTGTAAAACACGTTCAGGTGCTCCAGCAAACGAGTACCTTTAGACATCCTTAAATAGTATAACTGCTTCTTGATGTGGAACTTGTTCATGAGCGACTTGGACATATAAAGCTCCTCCAATTTCTTCCATAGATCTGTCGTAGTCTCAGCATCGACTACATTGTACATCACTTCGTCTATTAGACACAACTGAATTGTGCTAATGGCCTCCAGATCCAATTCTTCTCATTCGTCTCCATCTTTCCCGGACTTCTCCTTGCTAGGAAATGCCTTATGGAAATTTTGCTGAACGAGAACTGTCTTGATCCATTTCTGCCACAGACTAAAATCGATCTTGTCATCGTACTTCAGAATCTCGAATTTTCTCGTCATCAAGTTGCTTAGGGTTTTTTAAGAACCAGAACCTCCCTTTAAAACCAATTATTATGAAATTATCCGCGATCTCTCGTCACCGCGGAACGCACAACAGATTAACAATAACGATAATATATGAAAAAAATGCAAAAATATAAGCAAACACACAAAATCACAGATGACACAAATAATTTGCGTGGTTCAAAGAGAAAATCCTATATCCACGGAGAGAGCGTCGGAGAAGATCCACTATAATCAGAGAGTTTGAAAGTACATGGAGATGAGTCTAAAACAATAGAACCTGGAGCACCAAGGTCGGACTCGGCAGCGATCAAGATTTCGTTGGCCTCAAGACACCACTGGCCTCAAAACACTATCAGCCTCAAACTCCCAAATAGGGATATGTCGAAGATATCGATCTCTGGATTCGCCGAAACAGGGATGCGCGACGCCTCCTCCTTCACAGTTTCATGTTGCAGCCGTCCGCTCTCCTGCTCTTCTCAATCGCGGTTTTCTTTTCTTGCCCTAGTAGAATCGATCCCTCCTCCTCATATATTTTTACGGCTTAAAATAATTCCAGGTAATGAACCACTCATTTTAATGAAGGAAAAACAAATGGGCGGCAATCACAGCAACAAGTCACCTCTATGTTACAAGTTTTAAATACATGAATAGCAGGAAAATAATATAAGTACACAAAGCTTTGACGAGAGCGTTCCCTTCTGCACCTTCTTCTAGAGCAGAGAATTGTCTAAGTCCTCTGGGCTTGGATGACAGTGTTCTCTGAAGTGTTTCTCTGCATCTTCTTCTGGAGCAGAGAATTGGCTAAGTTCTAGGGGCTTGAATGAGAGCGTTCTTCTGGAAAAATGGCTAAGTCCTCGAGGCTTGGATGAGAGCGTTCTCTGAAGTGTTTCTCTGTGGCTTCTTCTGGAGCGGAGAATCAGATAAGTACTCGGGGCTTGGACGAGAGCGTTCTTTTGGAAAAATGGCCAAGTCCTTAAAGCTTTGGAGTCTACGGAGCTGTGAAGCGAGCGCCCAAGAGAGTACTCTTCTGCCGTCTTCTCATATGCTCATGGGTCCATCTGCGTGAGCAGTAAGCATTGAGCGTTAAGTGCAAAGCGACCTAGAGAGGGAGCAGAGTAAATTCCAAGCAGAGGAACGATCTAAGTCTCACGTCCTCGCCAAAAAATCTCAGAGCTCTCTCTAGCCCCTGGAGTTGCCTCTCTTCAAATGAGTGCATGAGGGTCTATTTATAGTTTTCTGAAGTGATAAGCAGATAATTGATCCCGGGCGGACTTTAAGGTGGTGAATGACGTCGCTCCATTCTGGTCACTTGGATCGCATATTTTCATAAAAAGACCAAAGCCCCCCCCCCCCCACGAGTATAGGGCGGCCTGGGCATGTTGCCCGACGATGGTCGGAGGAGGCAGCAGGCGGCAGTGCGAGAGGGGAGTGTGTGATGCACGTGAAGGGCACACGTGGCGCGCGCTAACACGCGCACGAGTTGGCCGACCGCGCACGTGGGCTGGCCGTCCGCGCGTGCGTGTCACACACGTGGGCGCATACTTGTCACTTGTGCATCCGTGTGCGCTTGGCTTTGCCCTCCTTCCGGGGTGTTTTTTTGTCTCAGTGCAAGCATGACTTGGTGAGCGCGGCTCATCTGGTCAGGTTGGCTCTCCTCTGTGTCCTTACTTGAAATCTTCCCAATTTGACGACTTTGAAATTTCGGGAGAACACCATCACATTCTATACAGGTGGAGTTTTTAATCAAACTCAAGGGAAAAAAAACACCATCCAAAACAGAGCTTTATTGAATTATAGAGAAAAAACAAAATCATCGCCCTTCTTATATTTTCAAACAAATGAAATTTGATTGAAAGAATTGTTGGGTCAGTCCTTATATTGAGGTGGATTTTGTCTGGTGTGTGTTGGGGTCAACCTCATAAAGAGAAGGAATACAGATAAAGAGTCAACGGACTTGAAAAAGGGATCAGGGTCATGACATCGAGTTAACTCGATGACATCGTCGAGTGAACACGACGATATCGTCGAGTTATCACAACAATATCGTCGTGATCATGCGTGGATATCGTCGTGTTTGGTTCTTGGGTGCTGATGCATGCAGTAGCGGTTTTTCATTTTGTGGACTTGTAATGTCATCATGTTGACTGCCACAAAAATTTTTAGCTGTCAAATTGCCTCGGGGGTTGTTCTAAGGGCCAGTATAGGTTTGCCCTTGGACTAAATAGGCAGAGACCACTTCCAGGAGGACCAACTTTAATTCTATTTTGAGCCATCATTTGGAATAAGCACCAAGGTTGAGAGAGTTCTTGCAGCCCTAAACTGTTGCTGATGCAAGAAGAATGTTTACCTCCAGATTTTTGAAGAAGGTGATCCAACGAGACCATCTGTGAAGACCATTTGTGAGAGAATCTTCAAGTTTTTTCGGTGTTTTCAGTGGAGTTTTGTAACGTCCCCTGGGCCGTCCGTGGGCCTCAGCCCACTAGGCCTCCGTTAGACCGTTACCGGGCTACAGCCCAAGCACCCCAACCCCTCTCCCTCCACAGACGGGTTGTTGGTGGCCACAACCTCCCTTTGATGAGTGAAATTCTCCCGTTAAGCAGACATCACGGGGACTTCCCAGGAGGTCACCCATCCCAGGACTTCTTCAGCCCGAGCACGCTTAACTATAGAGTTTTTTCAACTCTCATCACCAATTGAGCTGCAACTATGGAGGCCTAGCAGGCTGAGGCCCACAGACGGCCCAGGGGACGTTGCAATAAAAAGTGCACTTTTTATTGTAACGTCCCCGCGCCCCAGCGTGTAGCTCAATTGGTGATGAGAGTTGAAAGAACTTCATAGTTAAGCGTGCTCGGGCTGGAGAAGTCCTGGGATGGGTGACCTCCTGGGAAGTCCCCGTGTTGTCCGCTTAACGGGAGAATTTCACTCATCAAAGGGAGGCTGTGGCCACCAACAACCCGCCTGTGGAGGGAGAGGGGTTGGGGTGCTTGGGCTGCAGCCCGGTAACGGTCTAACGGAGGCCTAGTGGGTTGAGGCCCACGGACGGCCCAGGGGACGTTACAAGTTTTCTCTTGAAATTTTGTATTCCAAGAGAGTTTGTTCTCTTGAAGGAATTTCTCTAGTTTTCGCCTGGGAAGAAAAACTGTAACTCCACCAAAATTTTAATGGAAGGTAAAGGTTTGAGTGGGACCTGAGGTTTTTCCTCTTCCAAATTGGAGTGATTTTGCACGTAAAAAGATTGTGTATTTTGTGATTGTTGTTTTTGTTCTTGTTTGTTTCTATTTTTATGTTTCTTGCGCACAAGCGGTGGAAAAAGTTTTTTGTGATTCCGCAGCGGACTGCTCTCGTCGGCAGGGGCGGATTTAAATGGGGGCCAAAGGGACACTGACACCTCCTTTTTTGTGCACATTTATGAAGTGTTATATTTATAAATCAAAAATATGAATTGGTAGGGCAAAATTAAAAATTGTGAACCCCCAAAAATTTTAATCAGCGGATGTCTAAAGTCCACTATAGACATTTTATTAGTGTCGGGTCATGATGTTTAAAGTCCACTATAAACTGTTAGAGATGGAGCTTGACTGCGTTGGATGTACTGGACAGCGGTTCATATATAAACCACTGTTTATTCTAGGGTTCAGAATATATATAAACCGCCCACACAGGAAAAAAACATCATGCATCTGCCACTGTCGCTCCCTCTTTTTCGTCATTCCCCACCTGGATTCGTCACTGCCTTGCCGTCATTTTCTTCTAGCCGGGTGGCGATTTCAGCCACTGGTCGCAGGATCCGTCACTGGCCACATGTTCCAAGGTATGCCCTTTTCTCAGAACTTCTACTCTATTTGTTATAAGGCACTGGCTCTCATATACTCTATCACAATTTATTTTCATGTATTTTTATTTTTAGGGGTGTTTTGAGGTATTAGTCAGGTAGTGACTAAGCAAAACATATAGTCTATGTGTTGAATGTTTATCCCTAGGGATACTCCATAGTATTGGCCGGTAGAGGGTCAAGCAGAGTAGATAGATATTCAAATACTTTGCATTTTGTAAAAACTTTTCATTTCTTAATATTTTGGAATTTTTAGCATTCATATAGAAATAAAATTGAACAAAATTGTGTTATGAAGAGTCAAAAAAAAGTTCAGTCTCATATCATCTTTGTTTCAAAAAAAAAATCTCAAGAGACTTCAAGATGTAAACCTTCAAGTCAAAATGAAGAGTTATCCCTTAGTGCTTCTAAAGCTATCGAGAATGTGTCGCATTTGTCATCACCTGATGCTCAAGATGTTGTAATGGGCGCTTTATATGACGTGGAGATGCTTCCACAGGATCCAGGAATGCAAAAAGTATATCGTCCTATCATTTAAATGAGCAAGATGCAGTGAGAAAGACTTATATACTAAGAGGTCCATGCCAACCAAAATTGCATTCATTTCCTTAAAGAAAGATAGGTGACCGAAAACGTAGGTTTGTAGTCACATGGTATGATATGTTTGAGTTGCTAGAATATAATGTTGAAAAGGATGTTGCATTTTGTTTTTTTTTGTTACTTATTCAAGAATGAAACCGCAAGTACTGCTGCCAGGAGAGATGCTTTTGTCAGTGGAGATGGATATAGGTCATGGAATAAACCTGACGGATTTATAAAATATATTGGCAAGATTAATAGTTCTCATCATTTAGCACTCCAGAAATTTGAAGGTTTAAAAAACCCTCAAAAGTCTATCATTGTTTCTCTTGATAAACAATCAGATAAACAAAGTTTGAAAACAAATTACGATTACAAGCTTCTTTGAAATGCTTAAGATTTCTCTTGCGACGGGAATTATCCCTACGTGAGCATGATGAGAGTCACCATTCACTTAATAGGGGAAATTTTCTCGAGCTTTTGTAGTGGTTTGCCGATATAGATGAAGAAGTTGGTAAATATGTGCAGAAAAATGCCCCGAGAAACAATCAACTAACTGCGCATTCAATTCAGAAAGATATCATTAATATTTGTGCCAAAGAAACTACAAAAATTATAATGTGAGAGCTTGAAGATGACTACTTCTCAATTTTAGCGGATGAATCTAGTGACGTTTCACACAAAGAACAATTGGCCCTTTGTTTGCGTTATGTTGATGGAAACAGAAGATTAATATAGCATTTTCTCGGCATTGTGCATGTTCATGATACTACTGTCATGCCTTTTAAAGCTGTAATTGAATCATTGTTAATTGACTATTCCTTAAATTTGTCTAAAATTCGTGGGCAAGCATACGATGGTGCAAGTAATATGAGTGGTGAGATAAATGAACTCAAAAGTCTAATTTTGAAAGAAAATCCATCAGATTATTACATTCATTGTTTTGCTCATCAGCTTCAGTTAACCGTAGTTACAGTTGCTAAAATAAATGATGATTGTAAATGATTTTTTTGAACCAATTTCGACGTTATTGAATGTGGTTGGAGTTTCTTGCAAACGAAATGAAATGCTTAGAGAAAGTCAAGTGCAAAAGGTTGCTCAGGCACTAGAAGATGGTGAACTACAAACGGGGTCGGGTTTAAATAAGACACTTTCTTTGGGTCGGACGAGGGATACTCATTGGGGCTCACATCACAAGACATTAATCCATATTATTTCTTTATATTCTGATATCGTTGCTACACTTTTGAAGATTGGTAAGAGTACGACAAATGATCGGGAGAAGACATATTGTG
The DNA here is from genome assembly GCA_039583875.1 of Platanthera guangdongensis. Classification (NCBI taxonomy): domain Eukaryota; kingdom Viridiplantae; phylum Streptophyta; class Magnoliopsida; order Asparagales; family Orchidaceae; genus Platanthera; species Platanthera guangdongensis. The sequence continues at coordinate 281,995,569 of CM077151.1, read as the reverse complement.
TATTGTTTGCATTAGAATCGTTTGACTTTGTTTTGATGATTCATGTGATGACATCTATATTTGGTTATACACATGAATTAAATTTTGCTTTGTAAAGAAAAGATCAGGATATTATTAATGCTATATATTTTGTTAGTTTGACAAAAATACAATTGCAAAACTTGCATGATGATGGTTGGGACACTATTCAATAAGGCCTTACTTTTTTTGTAGTAAATATAGTATTTATATTCCTAAAATGGATGATCTGTATGTTTCGTGCGGAAGATCAAGACGATTTGTTGAAGACTACACTATTTACATAATTATCGGGTGTCAATTTTCTTAAAAGTGGTTGATTTACAATTGCATGAGCTTAATAACAGGTTTGATGAGGTGAGTATGGAGTTGCTCCATTGTATGGTTTGTTTGTATCTCATTAACTCCTTTGGTTGTTTTGAGAAGCAAAAAATGATCAGACATTCAGAGTTTTATCTTAATGATTTTTCAAGTTTGGGGTTTTTAATCTTGACTTTCAGGTAAACAATTTCATTGTGGATATGAAAAGCGATGAGAGGTTTTTTGACTTGAATGACCTTGGTCATCTCTATATGAAACTTGTTGAAACTGGGAAACATATTGTTTAAGAACAATTATACAAGCTATTGAAGTTCGTACTGATTCTTTCTGTGGCCACTGCAAGTGTTGAAAGAGTCTTTTCGGGCATGAATTATGTCAAGAATAGATTACGCAATAGTTTGGGCGATCAGATATTGAATGACTGTTTGGTTACATTCATTGAAAGAGACGCATTTTTGAAAGTTTCAGATGATGATGTTATTGATCGTTTTCAAAAAATGAAAACTCGTCGTGTACAATTGTAATTTCTTCTGATATTTAGTAATTTTCAATTAAGACATTTATATGTAATTGTGTATGACATTATAATATCAGACATTTTCATTTTCTATATCATGCTATTAAATTTTTTTTGTGCACCCCTTTTTCTAAATTTCTGAATCCGCCACAGCTCGTCGGTCCCGCATACTTTCCCAGCAAGAATTAGAAACAGTAACAAAATATAAGAAATTTTAATATATTAAAAAAAGTATTCCCTCGATATATGCTCGTCTCATAATATATCAATTTAATTAAAAAAATTAACATATGAATAAATTAAAGAAATAATTTTTATATACTAATTATTGTTGTGGCTGATGAGCTCCTCGGCCATGGCGGTGGTGGGCAGCGCCGGAATAGCTCCCTTCTTCGTCGTGCAGATAGCTCCGCAAGCATTTGCAAATGCCAGAGCCTTCCTCAGCTTTTTCTCATCCTGCAAACCAGAAAATACCAATTAAATTCATGCAATTAACTATATTATTATTATTATTAGATTGATTTTCAAGTGAACGAAGATTAAGGCTCCGTTTGGGGGATTTATTTTCTCCGGTCAAGTGGTTACGATCAGGAGAGGACCCCCCTTGAGACGAGTGTGGGCGGCCGCCCACACTTATTATTATTTTTAAAAATAATAGTATTTGTCACGGTTCAAAAACCGTGACGAATACAGTTCTAACCGTGGTGAATACTCTATTTTTAAAAAAATTAACAATATTAGCCACGGTTTAAACCGTGACTAATAAACTATTTTTTAAAAGTTATCTATATTAGCCACGGATTAAACTATAAATCGTGACTAATACCCTATTTTTTAAAAAATTATCTGTATTAGCCGCGGTTTAAACCGTGGCTAATACCATATACTTACAAAAATTATAGTATTAGCCACGGTTTAAACCATGACTAATATCCTATTGTTTTAAAAAATAAAAATTATTTGGCGTAGTTTAATAGTATCAATCAAACAACTTGTAAGTCCGCTTACACTTAAAAAAACTTCTGCGTCCGCCACTGGTTACGACTGTATGAATCGGATCATAATTGAGATCCGATTCATGCGGGCATAACCGCTTGACGGTGAAAATAAGTCCTTCAAATGAAACCTAAGGCTCCATTTGAAGGACTTATTTTCACCGGTCAAGCGGTTACAACCTTAAAATTAAGATGTAGTTTATGCTAATCGTTTGACCGGTAAAAATGAGTCCCGTCAAACAAGCAAAAGAAGTCAAGAAGAAAGAAGAATGAGAAGAGAATCTCATAGCACCGGGAATTTCCTATTCAAACTTGTTCCTACTCGATCCGCCATTAGTGAGATTTTAATGGTGCAATTCGGATCGGAACGGTTCGGTTCATCGGTGAGATTTTAGGGGTGTGATTCGGATCGATTCAGTTCATCTGTGAGATTTAAGGGTGCAATTCAGATCAGTACGATCCGATTACAGTTAAAACTATGAACCAACTCATATATTTGAAATCGGAATCAAACCATGGTCCTTATAAAATATAGAACCGGATCCGAATTGATCAGTTCCGGTTCAATTTTACCCATGTCTCAAACTAATTAAAAAAAATAACTCTTGCATTCCATTATTCTTTCACGCATCTACTAATGTCTTAAAATAATTGAATCATCGTATTTTATAACACTAAAGTCATAGAACTACACGAGTTAAAATATATATATTTTCTTTAGGCGTACAACTATATTCCCTATCATTTTCATGTATTAAGTCATACGAGTATAACCGTTTGTCTTAAAATATTTTTTTAGCATTGATTTTCACTACTTGTGTCTCTTTAGGGTTCCCGACCCGTCAAACCGAGAACATAATCGAATTATCGGTTTTTGGTATTATAGGAATCACATCTGAACCAAATCTTTTTGAAACCGGCCCAAACTACTATACTCTTCTATCCGGTTCGATCGTGAGCAGATTCTCTGTTCTTCAATTATTTCTGCACACCCCTACGTGCGAGTAGACAGAGCGACTATCTATAACTAGAAACATATATAGATGAGGTTTTACTCTAAATCGTGAAAATATTTTTAAAGAAAATCATGCAGCTCAGAAAAACAAGAGTAGGAGAAGCTCAATGAATGAATAGAGTTAAATTAAACCTCAAAGATGGAGCGATCCTCAGAAATTGAAACCAGCAAGGATCCAACGAAGGCGTCCCCAGCTCCAGTTGTGTCCACCGTGTTCACTCTGTAGCCATCCACCTTCCCCTTGAAACTCTGCAACACATAAACATCATCCGAGTTTATTTCATATATTTATATATACTATATTAAAAAAAAGATAAAAACACATTAATTGATCAAACATTTAACTTTTTTTTCATTTTGATGCATCTTTATTACAAAAAGTTTTAATTTCATTCATTTATATCTTTTTCTTTAACTTTAAGTAAATATTATTTTATATAAACAGAGAATAATAACGCTCGAAAGTTTGAGAACGGCAAGAGAGACATTGCGTTGGGGCAATACCATGGCCAGAGTATTGTGACGTGAGGTACTGGGGTCCCTCGTGCATTGTCGGGGTCGGGTGTAGGTGCGGAGTATCGCAGGTCACTAGTGTGTGTGGTGTGTCTATAATATCCATTAGACATGTTAACTTTATTAAAGTTGATTTTTGAAAATTAATAATTAAAGCTCATTAAATTGATTTAAAAAGTTATAATATATGCATCAGGTGGAAAAGATCATCTTCATTTCACTCTAAAGATTCATTCGATTTAGCGGTTTTGCTCCTTTAATTTGATTTTGATTTTCACCATTAATAATTCGTTTTTCATGTGTTCTATTGGAAAGAAATGGGGTAGGAATAGGAATTGATGAAAACCGTGGGTTTTCAGAATAGCCTAGCTATCGCAATTTATGTCCCAACCCCATGTTTTGGTGGAAGAACGTGGGCAACCCCGTCCTCACGTCTCCTTCCCCTTCTCGTAGTGTCATTCACGCCACTAATTTTGTTGGCGGTGAGGTGTCTTCCTCTTCTCGATTCGTTTATCTTGTTCGTCTTTTTCTTCCAGTTCGTTTCTCCTGTTCTCTTCATTTTTCTACAGATTCCGCCGTCTAGGGTTTTCGCCAATGCCGTGAAGTTTTATCTTCGGTTTCTCCTTCCTCCACTCAGTCTATAATGTTTCCACCACATAGGGTATTCCGATTGAGTGGAATACGAGCATATAGTAAAATTAAATCTGTATAGGAAATGCAAACAGTGAACTGTTGACGGAACTTTATAAATGAAAATAGTGGATTGCGTTTTTTTTCCTCTGCAATTTTCAATCCTTCTTTCACAGATCTTTATAAATGCAAACATTGAGTGAGATTATTTTCTCATTTTTTTCCTGATTAATGAGATTATTTTGAGAATATGTATGCGATTTTTTAAAAAAATATTTTGAGAATACGTATAAGATTATTTTGAGAATAGTAGTGATCCATCATATGCATTTTCAATTTCAATTTCAATTTCAATGTGTTTTGATCAATTCCATCTTGCAGCCAAATATCATCATTGGAATTCAGTAAAACCTACATTTCTCCGGATTTTGGAATCGTTGAATTCAAATTCTGTCAAACCAAACAAACCCTAATATATAATATCTCTTTCACCCTAAAGATTTTATCTAAATTGATTTCATAATTCCATTCTTTTTATTCCATATCACAAATAAAATTGACATCCTTTAATACAATGAAAAGAAATATAAATTATTGATTTATTTCACAAATAAAATGAAATTAAATATATAGACTTCTCATCATCCTTCCTTCATCAGGATAATTTTTTTCAATATAAGTTTATAAAAAATATTTATATATATATTTATATTATTACCTTGGTGAAGTATCTACACCCCTTCTCTCCGTCGGTGACGATGAGCAGCTTGAGTCCATCAAACCAGAGGGAGAGCACGTTCTTCTCCTCATAGGGGTCTCCGTTCGTCAAGAACGCCACCTCATCATCACTAACCTGCACCATCCAAATAATCATATTTTTATTATTTTCATCTCTTTCATATATATATATATATATATATATATATATATATATATATATATATATATATATATCAGCCTGCAAATAGCTAGGATGAGTTTAAAATTGATGCAATGAAAATAATATAGGACCTTGATGAAGTCGGCGTGGGTCCAGATGCTCCGGATTCCGTCTTGGGCGGCCTGCTGGGAGGGCCAGAGAGGGAGGCGGACGTTGGGATCGTAGGAGCAGAGAATGCCGGCGGACTTGGCGGCGCGCATGGCGGCCATGTGGGCGGAGCGGCAGGGCTCGGTGATGAGGCTGATGGAGCCGTAGTGGAAGATGGCTGCGCTGCGGATGAGCTCCAGGTCCAGCTCCTTCTCCGTGAGCAGCATGTCCGCGCTGGGGTTGCGGTAGAACATGAACTCCCGCTCCCCGTCGCTGCGGAGGGTCACGAACGCCAGCGCCGTCCGCGCGTTCTGGTCGAACAGCACCCCGCCGCCCTCCACCCCGTTCTGCTTCAGGATGTCGGCCAGCATGTGCCCGAACTCGTCCTCCCCCACCTGCACGTCCGTTAGTTACCCTTAATTAGTAGGACTTTCCCAAGTTCAGACTACCCGGGCCGGTCGGGCCGGGGCTTTTTGCCAACCGGCCCCGGCTTGAGCCGGGCCGGGCTCGGGAGTCCACACAAAGAGGGATCAGATTGATAAGGCCCTCCAGACTAGACCGGGCACGGGTCAGCCTGATTTACAGGCGTGATTTTCCACCAGCCCGGGACAGCCTCAATGCCCAAAATCATTACCATTACAGCCGCATAAATTTCTTGTGCGCCGAGCATTAAGTGTATTATTTGTCAAATATTAAGAAGGAAATTATTATTATAAATAAAATAAAACTTAGGTGGTTCGTATGATTTTTAAGAATTAAATTACTAGTATAAATAAATTAGAACTTAGGTGGTTCGTATGAATGCGGTTTCCTTCATCATTCACATTTCGTTTGGCTCAGCCCTTTTGCTCACCGCGTTCACCACCGCTACCTCAACGCCAAACAGAGCCTCAGTCTCCGGACCACGAAAGCTTTCTTTGGGCCCGGAACACGGCGCACGCCAACGGAAGTGCTACGGCACGTCTCCGCGGTCAAACTTGTTTATCCTTCGAAGGATATGCTCGTTACCTTTCCGACGAAGGCGGAGCGGCCGCCGAGCTTGGCGATAGCGACGGCGACATTAGCCGGTGCGCCGCCGGGGGCTTTCACGAAGCCGGTGGACTCAGCGAGGGAAACGCCGGCGACGTCGGGGACAAAGTCGATGAGCATCTCGCCGAAGGAGACAATCAAGGGAGCTTTAGTGCCTCGGTTCTGCGCCATCTTCTCCTTTTTCTCTCTCTGCTTCGTCAGCGATTTCTGGAAGAGCACGGCGAGGATGAGGAGAGCTTCTTCTTCTCTGTGTATTAATTAGAGCGGCTGGGGAGAGGACGTTTGGGAACGAGTGGCCGCGCGCGTTCTCCGCTTGATTATGCTAATCTTAAAGTTAAAACGTCCCTCTTTTTTCTCTATGTTTATCCTCCGCATGGATTTATTAATAAATATATATATTAATCATAGGATAGAGATAGAGAGAGAGGGAGATTGAAATTAGGATCTTACTTTTTTTTAGAGAAAATGGATAATATTTATTTTATGATTAAATTTAAGATATTAATGGGATGATGACTAAATATAGGGCACAATGGCCACAAAAGATCCTTATATATAGGGTATCCTACTATTATGTTGGGATAAAAGTTTGAGTGTTTTTTCACTAAAGAAAATATTTTGCATCCTTTGATGAATAAGATTTAATTTGGACGTGCGACGAAATGGAAATGAACCGCTCTATTCGATCACGAACGGAGCAGATCGGGATATCCATCTAGGGAGAGGATCAAGATTCTCTCTATTTGAGACCTCAAATGGAGGTTTATTTTGCGGTGTAAATGCAATCTATAAGTCGATCTAGTTGTCTAAAATTTTTTGATTAAACAAAAAATATATAAAAGGATGAGAATAGTGAACCGTTGGATCAATTGGAAATAGATCAACGCTGTGAAATAGATATTGTCCACTTCACTTCAACTAAAGAGGATAATATATATTCCCTGTAAAGATGGGCTCTAGAATGAGAAGCTACCATGTGACCCCTTGATATGTTTTTTAGCTTTTGCCATAAAAATGGAGAGGCAAAGAAGGAAGAGAAATATGAGTGGATTCACATACATTCTCATAAGTCTTTGCTTTCTTGTATTTTTTACTTCTAGTATTTTCATCGGTCAATCACAATCGGATTGTGCTGATGACCTTCAGATCTAGCTCATCCCACTCGTCATCCTTCTTCCCGGACTTCTCCTTTCCGATGAGAGCCTTATGAAGACCTTGCTGGACGAGAACCGCTTTGGTCAGTTTCTGCCACAGACCAAAGTCAATTTTGTCGTCGTACTTGGGGACTTCAAATTTCGCTGTCATTATTGCTCACCGGGGTCCGAAGGGTCGTACCTAGCCCTGATACCAATTGTTATGAAATTGAGACCGGATTCGCGACTACGGTGATTCGCCGCGAATCTTGCAACGGAAGATAATTTGAGCAATAAAATGACAAGCAAAATTAAATTCAAACAAGCACAAACAGACGACAAAATAATATACGTGGTTTGGAGATGAGCTCCTACATCCACGGGGAAAGCGCGCCGGAAAAGATCCACTATAAAACTGATGAGGTTACAAGATATAAACTGAAAGAGAAACAAAAAGCAGAAAAACTGAATAAACGTTGTCGCCGGGCGATAGCAATGTCGCCGGGCGATAGTGGCACGGATTCTCTTCCCCGCAGGAATCACAGTCTGCTTCCGTCGCCTGATGCCGATCCCGCCTGGATCAACCGCCTGAAGCCGCCGAACGCCTGGAGTCAACTTCTGGAGGCCGGCTGGATGTCGCCTCGCCTGAGGTGACCGGATGCACCGTCTCCGTTAACTTCGCCTGTATCGTCGGCTCTGCGCATGCTGCTGCCGTCGCCGCGCCTGATTCCGCCGAACCTCTGGGGTCTACTGCAGGTGGCCGGCCGGATGTCGCCTCGCTGAGGTGACCAGATGTGCCGCAAACCTTGTGCGCCAGATGCCGCCGTCTGTTGCTGCCGTTCGCCGGAAGAACCGCCTGAAAAGGTCAAAGCTCCCCCTCTCTGAATTCTCACTAGTGTTGAATGATCTTCTGGATTCTCTCTCTGATTGCTTGAATGAAACGGTTAGGGCAGACTCCTATTTATATGATCAAGATCAAATATCAAATTAGGAAGATGATCTCCTATTTAGGAGATTGTCTTATTCCTGCTCATAAAGATATTCCAAATATATGACTCCTCCGAAATTAGGAATTATGGAGGCACACGGATTGATGAGATGTCATAATCCAATAATTATATATTCTCCTATTAATGATCTTCCTAAATAATATTCCTAAATAGATTTAGTGTTGTGAAATTGAGACCGGATTCGCGACTACGGTGGTTCGCCGCAGATCTAGCAACGGAAGCTAACTGAGCAGTAATAAAACAAAATTAAATCCAAAACCAAGCAAAAACCACAGACGACAAAATATTTACGTGGTTCGGAGTTGGGACTCCTACTCCACGGGGAGAGCGCGCCAGAAAGATCTACTAAAACACTGATGAGGTTACACAGATACAATCAGAGACCAAACAAATATGGTCGAACAACAAAGAAAAGGCAAAAAAACCCAAATCCTGAAGAACCGATATCGCCGGGCGGTATCGATGTCGCCGGACGACAACCCCTGTTCTTCTTCCTCGATGGATCCGTCGTTCCTGCACCTGTTGTCGCCGCCTGGAGCTGTCTGCCGCCGTTGGACAGAGCCGCCTCCACCTGAATCCTCCTGCAACCGCTGCCTCCTAAGGCTGCCTGCCGCCGCTGGACAGAGCCGCCTCCGCCTGAGTTGAGCCCAATGCGCCGCCTCCGCCGCAGCACGCCTGCTGCCGCTGCCGCGCCTGGTCTGAACTGGAGATGTCGTCGCCGCCGCCTGAACACCTCTCGATGCCGCCTGGAGATCGCCGCTGCAACCCGCTGCCGCTGCCTCTGATCCTCCTGCACTGGCGAGGTCCGTTCGTTGCCGCTGCCGCCGGAAAGAGAAACTCCTACAGAACCTTGCTTCTCACACTCTCGGAAAGCTCCTTACTGGTGGTCAAGCCTGGATCCACTCTCTCAGTTTCTTGCTTGATTGTACTCTTTTGTAGCATCCCCCTCCCAAACATATATATAGGAGAGCACCCCCCTCTCCTAACTAGGAAGAAGAGGGCCATCAATGGTTTCCATTGATGGCGCCGGCCAGATGAGGAAGGAGGTCAGCCAGCCCTTAATGGCCCTTGCCAAAATTGAATGGATTTCCAATTAAATGATAGGCTTGGATAGGAATAACCTCAAATCCCTCCCAAAAAATCAGCAATCTCATTTAATGACCATTCCCATAATAAGAGGTGGCCATGGATCGCGGACGTGGCGCTATCCGGACGGTCTGAGTCCATGCGTGAGGTGTCATAATCATAACAATCTCCACCTTGACACCTCATGCCACAACCGAACTCCACCTCGAAGTCAAACAAAAGTATCTGAACCTCCAACCTGGATCTCCCCTACTGGCGACTACAAGCCCCCTCTCCCTGGGTCCAAACACGATCAACATGCATCAGTCTGAGTCAAGTCAAACTTGACTCGCCTCACTGATTTCTCCCGCATGCTCGCAACGCATTCCTCCGTAGGAATCTCCCGCAACATCACGCCTCTACCTCGAGCGAACTCCCTCAACTCCCAGTGACGCACGTCGACGTGCTTCGTCCTTGCACGATAGACTGGGTCTACTGCAAGACGAATCGCACTCGAACTCTCACTGTGCAACTCCACCTTCTCCTGAGTGATCCTAAGTTCCTTGGTGAGACCTCTGAGCCTAATGGCTCCTCTCACGGTGTCTGGGTACTTTTGAGATGACTCTCTACCCGTCTCCTCTACGGCTGCGAAGATTCTACCTCCGCCATGGTCCTCTCTCCGAGCACACGCCCTTGCCACGAATCCTGCCCCGCTCCTCCGCTGGTCCTTCTTAGCTTTTTGCTGAGAACAATCCCTGCTCTCTAAAGCTCAATCGAAGGAATCGCGATCTGAAGAGATCGCCTGAAATGCATACGCTACCGTATCCTGAAGCTTGAGAAACGGTCTAACCTCTCTCCTCGCATCTCCCTTGGCAATCGTGGTGTCAATCAGTCTATCGAGCGATCCGGAACGCTCTCCTCTCAAGACTGTCTGTGCGCCTCTCCTGACCTCCAAATATCCGCCGTTGCCGGTATAAGAATACTCGGCGGCCTTCAGAGTGCCTAGAGAAATCAAGCTCTTTCTCAACCTGGGAACATACCGAACGTTGGTGAGTGTCCTGGTCACTCTGTCGAACATCTCAATCCTGATGTTACCGACTCCCAACACCTCGCACTCTAAGTCATTCCCCATACGAACACGACCACCTCCACAGTGCCTAATACTAGAGAACCATTCAATGTTTGGGCACATGTGGAACGAACATCCTGTATCCATGATCCAGGAATCTGTGGTCTCACTGCTGGGTGAAATATGAAGAACGTCGGCGTCTTTCTCATCCTCGGATGCCACCGCAGCCTGATGTGGCTCATGCGTCAGTTCTCTAAACTTCCTCTTCGGGCACTCATTCTTCCAGTGCCCCTCCTCCTTGCAGTAGTGGCACTTTGTATTCCTGCCCCCGGACCTAAACCTACGTCGGTCTTCCTCCTTCCCTTTTCCTCTCGATCTACCCCGGGTGGGGTCTTTGCTCTTAACGAATAAGCTGCTTCTTGTTTCGTTCGAGAGCAGCGTTGTCATCACTTCTTCCATCTTCAGGGTGTCCTTACCATACAGAATCGTGGTGACCAGATGATCGAAGGACTTCGGCAATGAAGACAACAGGAGAAGAGCCTGGTCTTCCTCCTCGACCTTAATGTCCATACTACGCAACTGAGAGATAAGTTTATTAAACGCATTCATGTGGTCAAGAAGCGGAGTGTTATCCGACATCCTCAAGCTGTAAAGTTGTTTCTTTACGTACAGCTTATTCGTGAGAGATTTTGACATATAAAGCTCCTCCAACTTCTTCCACAGATCCGCTGTAGTCTTAGCATCGACTACATTATACATAACCTCATCGGCCAAGCACAACTAGATTGTGCTGATGGCCTTCAGATCTAGCTTATCCCACTCGCCGTCCTTCTTCCCAAACTTCTCCTTTCCGAGGAGAGACTTATGAAGACCTTGCTGGACGAGAACCTCTTTGGCCCGTTTCTGACACAGACCAAAGTCAATTTTGCCGTCATACTTGAGGACTTCAAATTTCGTTGTCATTATTGCTCACCAGGGTCCGAAAGGTCGAACCTCCCTCTGATACCAATTGTTGTGAAATTGGGACCGGATCCGCGACTACGGTGGTTCGCCGCGGATCTAGCAACGGAAGCTAGCTGAGCAGTAATAAAACAAAATTAAATCCAAAACCAAGCAAAAACCACAGACGACAAAATATTTACGTGGTTCGGAGTTGAGACTCCTACTCCACGGGGAGAGCGCGGCAGAAAGATCCACTAAAATACTGATGAGGTTACACAGATACAACCAGAGACCAAACAAATATGGTCGAACAACAAAGAAAGACAAAAGAACCCAAATCCTGAAGAACCGATATCGCCGGGCGGTATCGATGTCGCCGGGCGACAACCCCTGTTCTTTTTCCTCGATGGATCCGCCATTCCTGCACCTGTTGTCGCCGCCTGGAGCTGTCTGCCGCCGTTTGATAGAGCCGCCTCCACCTGAATCCTCCTGCAACCGCTGCCTCCTGGAGCTGCCTGCCGCCGCTGGACAGAGCCGCCTCCGCCTGAGTTGAGCCCGATGCGCCGCCTCCGCCGCAGCACGCCTGCTGCCGCCGCCGTCGCCGTCGCGCCTGGTCTGAACTGGAGCTGTCGCCGCCGCCTGAACACCTCTCGATGCCGCATGGAGATTGCCGCTGCAACCCGCTGTCGCCGCCTCTGATCCTCCTGCACTGGCGAGGTCCGTTCGTTGCCGCTGCCGCCGGAAAGAGAAACTCCTACAGAACATTGTTCCTCACACTCTCGGAAAGCTCCTTACTGGTGGCCGAGCCTGGATCCACTCTCTCGATTTCTTGCTTGATTGTACTCTTTTGTAGCAGCCTCCTCCCAAACATATATATAGGAGAGCACCCCCCTCTCCTAACTAGGAAGAAGAGGGTCATCAATGGTTTCCATTGATGGCGCCGGCCAGATGTAGAAGGAGGTCAGCCGACCCTTAATGGCCCTTGCCAAAACGGAATGGATTTCCAATTAAACGATAGGCTTGGATAGGAATAACCCCAAATCCCTCCCAAAAAATCAGTCATCTCATTTAATGACATTTCCCATAATAAGAGGTGGCCATGGATCGCGGACGTGGCGCGATCCGGACGGTCCGAGTTCATGCGTGAGGTGTCACAATCCTAATAATTTAGCCCGGATTTGAAATTGTGGTCTCCCACGGATCGATGACATGTCGCGATCCTGACGGTCTAAGATTGGCGATGAAGTGTCATAATCTCAACAGTAAATGTCATATATAAAGCTATAAAGTTTAGTTTTTGTTTGGGACAGTGGTGGTGGTGGTGAGAAAAGCTCTATTCTCATCACCACTGTTCTCTTCAGATTGTTTGGTTGAAAAATATTTTCAAAATAACTTTCCCAAGAAATATGTTTTGTGAATTTTTTTAAGCAACTCCTTCAACATGGCTTTCTAAAACCACTTTTTGTACTTTCACTTTTCTGTCTTTTATTCCGGGATTTACAAAACTCATGCTCCGATCATTCGCGGTCTGCCTTTGTTACTTCTCGCCACTGCAAATGTTTTCCTCCCTCATTCTCTATTCTTCGCTCATTCGTTATCTCTAACCTCTAACATTTTGAAACATGATTATTTATGATTTAATATTAACTAATCTATTCACTGAATGATTAACATAAAACCCAATTTTATTTTTAATAAGCAAAACATCTATTATTAAAAAGTTACTCTTTCAAATAAAAAATTATAAAATAATTTTTTTTGAAAAATATTTAATTGGACATTTTCCTAACCACCTATAACATTTTCAAAACAGCTTTCTGGACAACTCTAATGCCGCCACCGGCTTTTCACGTCTAAAAAGAGGTCATTTTCGACATCAGATATACTTGCAGGTGATATTTGAGATGTTATAAAATGACATCTCTCAGATATCATCTCAGACGTAGGAAATAACACAAAATCGGGATCTGGACACAAAAATCTCCCCGAAACAGAGCCCTAGTCCAACATTGCCCATCACTTTCATTAGTTGTGTTTATATATATTGCTTTCTATATTTGTGGTTATTAGCCGAACTTATGCGCCACATACGCTTGCCGCACCGGGTATGCGCGCATTCTTCTCTCGCAGGTATCAAGCTTTTGAGCTAATCCATGCGAGATGGGCGATGCTCGGAGCCGCGGGCTTCATCATTGTCACAACACGCATTTTCACCGCATATAATAGAATAGTAAAAGACATTTTTGAATAGTGCTTTAATATTAAAATATTCATATTTTATATATTTTTGAATAAGGAAGGAAACTACGAGATCAAAACGGAGCCCCGAACGAGCGCCGAATCAAACGAAATTCGCACCGTAGGCGAACACTGACGCTACGAACACAACGGCGAAGTCAAAACAATAATCCGACGAGTCATTCCCAAGATATTAATCTTCAAAGTATATGACGAACATAAACAATCTAAAACTTCAATCGCGCGCCGAGACTCCAAAAATGCTCGGATTGCGACGAAACTTGACAAGCAAGTGCAAAGTTACTTAACTTAAATACCAAATGCAAAATTTTCTCATTACAACAAGGATTTAGCCGACTCGACCGCACGGACGCGAAAATGTCTTAACGGCATGCGCCGCCAACTCGACGTTAATATTAACGTCACGACGTCATAAATATGACGATGCCCAAACAAATAAAATCATCGAAAAAATCGAGGACGTTACAATCATCCCCGAAACATTTAACAAATTTGGGGCTAACTGTGGCCCTGAAGCCGTGTGGTTCAAGGTGTGTATGTAAACACTCTCCAAACTTACAACTACCTCCTCAACTATTCAAAACTATATGCCCATTAACGCAACACTAATGTCCGAATATATACGCACGCACGTGTACTGGCGCTCTTCTCCTCGACGGCAATACGCTGAACTACTTCGGCAAGAACATTCCCATCAACTTCATCCTCGCTGTGGCCGCCGAGATCGTGCTCCTTGGCGGCGCCGAGTACTATAGAATCACCAATGGACTGGTAATTGATGAAAAGAGCTCTGTTCTGTAATGTTTCATTTTTGATAAGGTGGTGTTTTTGATTCATTTGACCTATGAAATTGAAATGTTTACCGCCATTTTGAGCTCCGGTGAGTCGGGAAAGACATAAAATTGCATTTTGAGCTTCATTTTGCTCCATTTCTTGCCAGAGCTTCATTTTTCACCGGAGCCGACACCACTCCCCATCGCGGTGTTTTGCCCGGGCGAGTTTGGACAAAAACACCACCGTTATAGAATAGAATGTAAGTTTGTCTTGACAAATATTATGACCTTCATCAAGAGAAGAAAACTAGTTTTGAATGTACAAGTGAATGAAACTCGCTTGGTGAGATTGGGCGTTTTGCGAACGATGGCTCATAACTATAATGTTCATGACCGCCGCCGCCACGCCACCAAACGGAGCCTCAACCTAGGAAACTTAGACTTCATTTGGTTTAGCGGTGGCGGATCGATCTGGCGGGTGGAAACAGAGTGTTCAAATCGGAGGGGGGAGGTAGCTGCTCCAAATGGAGCTTTTTGGGGAATTTCTCAAGGCGGACGGGTGGAAACGAAGCAAACGACGCCAGAGATTTATTTGTTTACCCTCCTTCCGACAGCATTTGCCCAAAACGGAGCAGCAAAACGCTCAAACAAATAGAGCCTTAAAGTATCTAACAAGCTAGCTAGATGGCATCATGAATGTTGAGTTTTGTATGTGTGCAGAATTTGGAGGACAAACTTCACCCGGGCGGCTCCTTTGATCCGCTCGGCTTGGCCAACGATCCAGACCGGGCAGCACTGCTCAAGGTGAAGGAGATTAAGAACGGGCGGCTCACCATGTTTGCCATGCTCGGGTTCTTCATACAGGCTTACGTGACGGGGGAAGGACCGGTCGAGAACCTTGCAAAGCATCTCATCGACCCCTTCGGCAACAACCTGCTCACCGTCATCTCGGGCGATGCCGAGAGGGCTCCCACTCTGTAGTAGTTTGATCTGTCGCCGGAAAGGCATTCTAAGATGTTGTTGAACATTCAATTCTCAATTTTGGGTTTTGATCTGATCTCTTAGTTTGATGAGTGGCCGGAAAGGCATTCTAAGATGCAAGTATTTTTCAATACTGCAGTATTCCGTGGAAACAACTCAACCGTAAGATATCGAATCATACGGCCGTATTTAATCCCTCGCCTAAAACTAAATGGAAGAAAAGTACTCAAAATTTTTCCCCTCTAAACACATTTCTTTTTCCTTGTTTTTTAGGGTCTAAATTCATCAAAGCAACTTTCATTTCCATTCAAGATGACCATTAATGGCAAATTGGAATTTAACTAGGGTTTCACGTTTTCGCCTGGCGTGTAGGCTAGGGTTCCCGAGAATCTTGTGCTCTATTCCGCTTTCGTTGCCACTGATCCCAACGCATTTGGCAGACGTTCGGGTCCGAGTTCTTCAATTGGAGCTGCTTGATTTTGCGGAAATGCCCGCAGGAATCGCAAAGCGGAATCCAGGAGGTCTGCTGCATGCTGCGGCGCATTAGCCAGACAGACTGTTGATTTCTCTGTAATGTAAGACTTTTGGTGCTGATTTACTGATCCGTGTTTTTGTAGATTAATTTGGGTTGAAATCACCTCCTTCAATTCCGTCGAACATACGCTTGAAAATGGCAGCCAAGGAGGATTCCGTAAGGACGGAGCCGACCACAATTTGGGCTTGCGAAGATCTTCTGCTGTGTGGAAGATGCAGGAGTTCAAAGCGGAGGGGACGGATAGAGAGGAGGGAGAAATAGAGAAGAAGAAACAATGAATTTCAATTTTATCTGCATCCAATCAAAGAATGAAGGTATCTTCATGAAAGAAATTATGAGCCAAATTCATAAAAAACTTATGAGGAACCGTTTAATTGGTGATTTCTAAGATTTATTTTATGTTCTTTAGGGTTTTGTGTGTGTGTGTGTGTGTTGGGGGGGGGGGGGGGGGGGGGGGGGGTTGTATTTGTTTTAGTGGATTTAGGTCGTCTCTCCTCTCCGGTTGTGCTGAAGTTGGATCCGAGTTGGCTGGTGATCATCAGAAAAGGCCATTAATCTAAGCTTATTTTAGCCAACTAACAAATATGGATGTTTTAGTGTGCTTCATTGTTTTGTTTTATTGTGTGTTCTTTATTTGGCTTTAAGTAAGCACTCATACACTCAAACAGGCATCTGGAATAAAGATTTGGTATCATAGTCTATATGATTGCATGGACTTTAGATGAAGAAGTTTGATGGTGCAAAGACTTTTAGGCATTGGAGAACCAAGATGCGTGATGTTTTGATCCAACAAGGGCTTGTGGAGAATATCATGAGTGAAGAAGATGAAACAAATATGAGTGAAAACATCTATCTACGTTCTAATAGTGTTTAAGGGATGAAGTCTCAAGGATTGTCTTGAGCAAAACATTGTTTGAGATGTTGTGGCTCAAGCCAGAGTCTTTGCACATGACTAAAAAGTCTCTCCGACAAACTTTAGTAGTAAAGGTAGAGACTTTAATTGCTTCACATCCATGATGCTATGCATAATAGGTCATATACGAAGTCGCTCAATTCCATTATTTGTGATTTGAAAAATGTTAGCATGATCATCGAACGAGCATTTGGAGGAAATACAATTAGCTTAGAGGATGTCAAGAGTTCACTTTTTTCAAAGCATGAAGAATAACCTTGAGCTTGTAGAAGATGAAATGTGAGCTAAGAAGTTACTTGTTAAGGGGAGACCTTTTGAGGAGGGGCCTTTAGTCATGATAGATGTAACTTGTAAGTCTTTTGGTATGTAAAAGAATATCTCTTGCTCCTTCCATTTCATTGAAGTGGAAGGAGCAATATCTCTAAAAATGAAGGTATTGTTGCCAAAGAAATTATGAGGATAATTCGTGAAGACCCATGTTTGTACATGTTATTATTTCAAGGAGCTTATCAAGTCAGTGGTTTTTAATTTTTATTTAATCCTCATTCTTTATCATCGATTATTATTGTTATTTTTTCATATGTCATTTGATATTCGGTACTTTTCTTTTGTTTGGAGTTTTGATTTCACCATATTTCAAGGATCTTTTGAAGTGAGTGGTTTTTAATTTTTATTTAATCCTCTTATTTATCATCTAATTTATTATTATGTTTCAAGGACCTATTTAATCATCCTAGTCTATTTTATTCGAGTGCTTGAGTTTGAAAACCTAAGTAGGGTGGTAGAGAAAAAAAATTTAAAAGGAGGAGAAACAATATATTTATTGGAGTGTTCTTATTATCATTCATATAACTTGTGAATTTACTTGAAAAGAACTCTCAAGGTATATCAATCCCTAAACTATTTTGTTTGCTAGGTAGAATTTCTTAGTCCTGTTTAAAAAATGGGGATGAAGTTATAAGTTTGCTCCAATTCTTATACCATTAATTTGTTTGTTTATTCCCTGTTGCATCATAAATAAACAGTGGATATGTATGTGTATGTGTTTCACACATGCACATGTTTGAGCATGCATGCGTGTATTTGTGTGTGCGAGTTCACATGTGCGTGTGTGAGAGCACATGTGCACATATGGAGCAAGCTTAAGGACTCGCTTGGTTGGGCTTCTCCTTTTAATCAACTGATGCAATTGTAAACTGTAAGCTATTTGTCATTTTTGCATCGAAAATGTTTTCATAATTGACAGAAATGTAATTTATATGCATTTATTTATATCTTTGGAATATGTGACTTATGGATCTCGGATTCTCATAAAAATGATAACTTCAGAATGATAGACATAGATTGTTGACGAGGAAGCGTGTTCTGAATCAGTACCACCAGAGTATCAATTATATTACAAACAGCTAGCTAAGTTTACCATATTTTGTGCCAATGTCTACTTGCATATGATTCAGTAAGCTAAGATACAATTTTTGCAGCTTACTCGACTTTAGTTTCATACCCAAGGTGAAGAGAAGTCTGGTCTTGATTGTGATAAGCTGCTGCCTCGAACATGTTGACATGGTAGTAGTTTCTTGAATCAAAAGAGGAAAGATTATTGAGTCCAGTTGCAGTTTCTTCAATGTTTGCCCGCGCCCTCTCGTTTTCTGCAATCTATGAGTAAAAAATGGTAATCAGTCTTTTGATTCTAAGCTTTAATCCTTTTGTTTCATCATGAAGTAAATGTGTTTTTTTCATGTTCGCTTATTGCACGGATCGTGTTTCCATATAGTGCACAGAAGATGAGGTGATAATTTTGGTTGTATATTCTCATTCCCATAAAGTCAAATGATAACATGCTTTATGTGTCCATTTAACAATTTGATCAATGCGAGCGAGAGGAATTGTTGCTGTTTACCTTTGTTCTGAGAAACATACTTTCATTGTGTAGCTCTGATTCCTGTACACTCCATATACGAGTAAAATGAGGAACAAGAACAAAAGTGAACCGCTTGGATTGACATGGAATAGTGCAAAATAATGGTTCTTACCCTCTTTTGCATGAACTCTATTTCCTCAAACAACATCTCTTGCTTAAGAAAGAGAAGATAATAAAATTAGTGAGAAAGTTATAAATGCTTCATGTAAATATGTTCTATGCACATTATTTCATTCTATGCTATGCACTGTGTAGTGTAGAATCATATACTTATATATACAAAGTACAAACCTTTAGCATAAGTAAATGTTGCACAATCTATCTTTTGAAATCACAAAATCTCCCCTTTAAAATTACATTTCATAACATGCACGCATAAAAATACCCCATGAAGGGGACAACCTGTAAGATAGAGGGATGTGACCTGTAATAAATATAGACGGGTGTAACTTGTAATTTTGCAAACTGACATGGGTGATCTCAATAAACTACCTTCTCTCTCTCTCTCTCTTATATATATATATATATATATATATATATATATATATAGAGAGAGAGAGAGAGAGAGAGAGAGAGAGAGAGAGTAAAGAGGAATTGGTTCAGGGTTTGGCTCACTGTTCAGTTCATGGGTCTGCATCAACTCGGGATTACTCTTACACAACATCTGATAATCTAAGGAGAAATTTCCTTCCTAAAGGAACTCAAGAGAGTCAGCATCAAATCTATTTCTCTTTTCAACTTGGTATCTGAGTTATTCCTTCCTGCCTTCGATCGGGAGCGGGGTTCGACTCACTGTTCAGTTCCTGCATCAACCTCGACGACACCCTCAAATGCGATAAACTTGATACCCTTCAGTTCCATATCTTCCAGCAATGAATTCGACAGAGGACAATATCATCTACCTGGGATAGACTGCTTCTTCCAGCAACATTGGATGGGATCTTCTTCTCCATCACCAATGGATTTAAGTCCCACGACTTCCAGCGATGAGCTCAATAGAGGATGGGATAATCTTCCAATTTTGAAATCGATAGAGGACAAGATTGTCTGACATTGACGGACTTAGCTACACTTCTTCAAGCGACAAGATCATCTTCTCCATCGTCGACACCAACAACAAGTGTTGATATGCCGGTGCCGATTGTCAGGCAACAAGTGCTTCTTCCTTCCTTATTCTTTTAGTGCTCGTCTCTTTCAATGTGTACTGCTGGTGATCCATGTCGGGAACTTCAAGTTTCTCTTCTAGAACCACAATTAGAGGAGCTCCTCCTTTGCATTCTACTTAATCTTAAACATCATTTCAACACTATCACTTTTACTAACACACCTCTAGACGGCACAAACTGCCTTGCTTGGTCTCGATCTATCTATTTTCCTCTCAGACAATCCGATTTGCTTGGGCACATTAACGGGATGATTACTGAACCACCATGAGATATTCCCACGTGCGATCAGTGAGACACAAATGAATCAATGTTTTATGTCATGACTTTTCAACATATTGGACAAGTATATCCACCTTTTTGGATACTCCTGCGACCATTTGGACTCTGGTTAAGGGCACCAACTCTAGATAGGGGAACTACGCTCAAGTCTATCGATTATATTCTCTGATTCCTTATTTTGCACATGGGAATCTCTTGGTGGTGCAAGTAAAACTTCACAGGGAGCTTGATTATTTTGATCTCATTCAAACTCAGATGTACAGAGGATGTGAACATGGTTCATGAGCGCGATGATCAAAACCATGTTTTGCCTGGCTTTAAGGATTGGATTCAAACTTGACCACATTTGAATTCAAATTCTAGGATGGCAACATGTGCCTTCGCATGCTGAGACCTTTAACCTTATTCAACTGGAATTTGATCAACATCAATTCTTCACTCAAAACATTTGGCAAGACCGTTCAGCTCTTGCAGCAATTGATACCCATAGATCACCTATGTCCACTCAATCTCCTGACACTATTGAGCTTTTTTGTGACCATTGTCACAAACCTCGACACACATGGGAGACTTGGTACAATAAGTAGCAAATGCCTTGATTATGATTCACACTGATGTTTGTCTCATGTTGAACCTTATGCCTTAGTTCACACTGATGTTTGAAGGCCTCGTCACATCCATCTTTGTATGGTTGGTTATGATTTGTTACTTCTATTGATTGTCACAATCGGGTTACTTGGGTTTATTTGATGCATACTAAGAATGAAATATTTTTTTGCTTCAAATTATTTCATGATATGATTGTTACCTAGTTCAATGCAGAAATTAAGATGCTATGGAGTGATAATGTTACTAAGTATATTGAGTGTCTTTTCAATTCTTATTTGACATCCCATGACATTGTTCATCAAATTAGTTGTGTGGTTACTGATTAGTCCCGCTCAGAATGAGGTTGCTGAGCGGAAAAATGTACATTTTGAAGTTGCAAGATCTCTTCTTTTTTACTATGCGCTCGTAGGTGATATTGTCCTCACCTCAACTTATGTTATTAATCATTGTCCCTCTAGTATACCTGGTTTCGCTTCTTCAACCTCTATACTTGGGATTTCTCCTTCCATTTTCTCTCTCATGTGTTTGATTATGTTTCCTCTGTCCACTTTCACAAGATCAATCGAGGGAAACTTGATCCCCAATGAGTCTTTATCATAAATAGCTCACTCAAAAGGGGTATATATGCTACCATCCTTCCACCCCCAAGATGTATGTGTCCATGGATGTCACCTTCCGTGAATCTGAAATTTACTTCCTCGCTTCACTTCAAGGGGAAAGAGAGAGTGAAGTGAGGCCTTCTAGTGAGGGCAACGATGAGCAACCTTAACTTATTTATTCTACTTAGATGTTACCTACTAGCGCCTCCATTCTCATGATTCGTTGTGTGTCTTATACCGTTCCAGCTACTTATACTCAGTGACACAAAAGCATGGAGCATGTCTTACACTCTTACTTGATCTTTATTTGGTAGCTAGGGGTGTGAGTGGTTCAGTTTAGATCGGTTTGGACCGAAATCGAAACCAAACCGACAAAATTTGATTTTGGGTAGGTCCAAACTAACCCAAACCAAACTCGAATGGTTCAGTTTGTAGTTGGTTCTTTATTTTGTTCAGTTTTTCTCTGTTCAGTTTCGGTTTTTTGTATGCACTTTCCCATAAAATCTAAAACTTTATTTTAATGTCTATTTTATTTTAAACATCTTCATTACAAATAATTAATATGAATGTTAAGATATAATAGAAAAAGTAAATGCAAGATTCAGTCATCATCGGCAATAGACATACCATATCACTGAATTGTTGTCACTTGGGCTATCGAAACCTGCCTGTTAGAGAATACTAGGAAACATAATGTATTTGCTCATTAACTTGGCTCATGTAGGATTTTGTGTTTAGTCCCACATTATTTGTATAGCTAGATCTTACTCTCCTCTCTCCTATATATTTGTACTCATACTTGTTTTTTTGTATTCATGAAGTATATACAAGGTTTGGATCTTTCTCTACATGGTGTCAAAGCCAAACGATCCAGCCTGTTTTCTCTCTAACCGCCCAGTCCTCCTGCTAACCGGGCGGCCTGTTTTACTACTTAACCGCACTGCTTTGCGACTTCCTTCTTTTTTAACCGCCTCCTTCTCTCCCGTGGATCCCCCTTCTCTTTCTCTTCTACGCTCTTTTATAGTCTTCATCCCTCTGGCACGTGAACCACACTCCCGTGCGGTTAGATTTTCTTAACCGCCACGGGCTGCTCTCTACCCGCTGCGGACTCCCTCCTTCCCTCGGTTAGATCTACCGTCTGGCCCCAAGTTCTACTCGATGTGACCTATCTCTGTCCGCTGAGACCACCTTTCTCTTCTTGTCGCATGACCTCTTCTCAGCCTTATCATTGCGGCCTCTCGCGCGGTCTCCTTGTCGCAAGGAATCTTATTGCTCTTGACGTGAGGAGTTCTTTCCCGCCGCGACCTATCTCTAGCCTCAAGTTCTCTTCTGGTCGCGCGGTCTCCTTCTTATCGCAAGGAGTTCTTTCTTGCCTTGCCGCTCTTCTCTTGCCGTCTGCCTTGTTGCTTCCCGCTTCTCGGCTCGACTTGGCTGTTCGCGCGGACTGCTTCTACCGATCTTGTTGTGGTTTGCTTCTAACCGCACGGTCTGGTGCCCGTTCGTCGTTTTTAATCTTGGTGCGGTCTGCCTCTAACTGTCGCAGCTTGTTTATATCCGTTGCGGGCTCTCTTCTATCCGCTGGTTGTGACCTTTCTTGCCGCTGGTGCGTTGTCACCGTGACCGCTGACGACTGTTTCTTACCGCGTTGGTCGGGGCCTTTCTTGCTGTTGGTACGTTGTCAACGTGACCGCTACGGATTGTCTCGCGGACTGCTTCTGCCGATCTTGTTGCGGTTTGCTTCTAACCGCACGATCTGGTGCTTGTTCGCCGTTTTTGATCTTGGTGCGGTCTGCCTCTAACCGCCGCGGCTTGTTTCTATCCGCCGTGGGCTCTCTTCTATCAGCTGGTCGTGGCCTTTCTTGCCATTGGTGCGTTGTCACCGTGACCGCTGAAGACGTTCTTACTGATCTTATTGCGGTTTGCTTCTAACCGCACGGTCTGGTGTCCGCTTGTCGTTTTTTGATCTTGGTGTGGTCTGCCTCTAACCACCGCGACTTGTTTCTATCCGCTGCGGGCTCTCTTCTATCCGTTGGTCGTGGCATTTCTTGTCGCTGGTGCGTTGTCATCGTGACCGCTGAAGACTGTTTCTTACAAGATGTTCAGCTGTCCTTCGGGCCCTGTGGTGTCTATTTTCGATGTTGGTACCTCCTGCCTTGCTCATAGCTCATCCTGGATTTTGGATTCTAGGGTCTCTCACCACATTACCTCACGGAAACCGCCACAATATTTGAACTCTGTGCATCCCAAGTTCATCACTGTTGCTAGTGGGGACACCATTCCCGTTTCTGGCGCGACAGATATTCACCTTACTCCCTACATTACTCTTCGCTCTGCCCTTCATGTTTCGGGCTCTTATTTCAACCTTCTCTTTATTGGTCGTCTCACTACTGATCTTGATTGTGATGTAATTTTTTCTTCCAACTTGTGTGTTGTGCAGGATCGCAAGACACAAACTATCTTCGGAAAAGGGCATCTGCCGAATGGTCTCTATATCCTTGACCCCTCTCCCCCAACGGTGTTGTCCTCTATTAGCTCTGTTGATTGACATCGACGTCTTGGTCACGCTCCTCTAAACATACTCAGAAAATCTCTCCCTGAAGTGTCCATCCAAGAGTTCACGTGTGAGTCTTGTATCTATGGGAAACATCATCGGTCTATGTTCTCACCACATACTACTCGGAGTCCTGCTCCCTTTCATCTAGTACACTCCGATATTTGAGGACCCTACAAATTGCGAGTGTTTTTGGATATCGTTACTTTGTCACATTTGTAGATGAGTACTCTCGGGTGATCTGACTGTATCTCCTTTGTGACCGCTCTGAATTACCTGGTGTATTCCGTACTTTTTCATTGAAACTCACAATCATTTTTCCACTATAATTAAAACCCTCCGCACAGATAATGCCCGTGACTACACTAGTCTTGCCTTTGCACACCTATGTGCTGAGTTTGGGATCATCCATCAAACCTCCCGTGCCTATACCGCCTAACAAAATGGTATTGCTGAACGCAAGAATCGTCACTTGCTTGAGGTCACCCGCTCTCTTATGATTCAAATGAATGTTCCCAAACAGTATTGGAATTTTGCGGTTTCTACCACCTGCACTCTTATTAACTGCATGCCTTCCTCTATTCTCAATTTTGTGATTCTCCTTCAATCTTTTTTCCCTCCAAATCTACTTTCTTCATCACCCCTCGCGTGTTTGGCTGCGTGTGCTTTGTTCATCATCTTGGCCCGTCCACTGACAAACTTGTTCCACGTGCCACTAAATATATGTTTGTGGGTTACTCTCGGACTCAGAAGGGCTACGTTTGCTTTTCTCCCAAGGATCGCAAGGTTGTTACTTCTGCTGATGTCACCTTCCTCGAAGATCAGCCATATTACTCTCAACCAGCTGATTCTCCACTTCCGCCACCTCTTTCGTGGCTTGCTATCCCTGTTCATTCAAACCTTCCACCTCTCCTTCCAACACCAATCCCACTTAAACCACCTATCATCCGTGTGTACACTCGACGTCCTTTTTCGTCTACTACCTTACGGGAGATGCCCTGCTCTAATGATGTTTTGCAGCCTGCAGATCGGCAATAGGTTCCACTGCCCACCCGCTGGCCAACTATGTCTCTTTTCACTGCCTCTCTCCGGAACTCCGTCAAAGTGCTCTTTCTTTATCCTCTATTTCCACCTCTAATTCTATGCAGGAGGCTCTCCAACATCCCGGGTGGCGGGTGGCGGGTGGCTATGGACGAGGAAATGTCTGCCCTTTGGGCAAACCACACATGGGATCTGGTCCCGCTTCCTCCTGGACAATCTTGTGTGGGATGTAAGTGGGTGTTTGCCGTCAATGGGACGGTTCACTGTTTGAAAGCTCATCTAGTAGCTCGTGGTTTCACTCAACAACAAGGTCTAGATTATGATGAAACTTTTTCTCCAGTCGTTAAACTCAATACTGTTCGTGTCTTGATCTTCCTCGCGGTTCACCGCCACTGGGCATTGCACCAACTGGATTTCAAAAATGTTTTTCTTAATGGCGGTTTACAGGAGACCGTTTATATGCAGCAACCTCCCGGGTTTGAGACTACGGGGGAGTCTCTTGTCGGTTGTCTGAAGAAGTCTCTTTATAGTATCAAACAATCTTCTCGGGGATAGTTTGATAAATTTAGTAAAACTGTTAGTGCTGTTGGGTTCACTCGGAGCTCGGTCGACTTCTTTCTGTTCACTCGTCATCGTCCAACAGGCACAGTGATTCTGTTAGTATATGTGGATGATATTTTGATTATAGGAGACGATCTTCCAGGAATAAGGATGTTCAAACAGCATCTGACGACTGTGTTTCAAACAAAGGACCTGGGAAGCCTTCGATATTTTTTTCGTCTCGAAGTGGCTCGGAGACCTAATGGGCTTGTGTTATCTCAGAGAAAGTATTGTCTTGACTTACTTCATGATGCAGGTTATTCTGGATGCAAGCCTGCTGATACTCTCATAGATATCAATCACAAGCTTTGTGCTCGTGCCTCGGACTCTGATTTGCTCCTTCCGAATCCAGAGTATTATCGTCGTCTTGTGGGAAAGTTGATATATCTCACTGTTAGGAGACCTAATATATCATTTGTTATTGGAGTTGTCAGTCAATTCATGCATGAGCCACATATCTCTCATCTTCAGGCAGTCGAGCGTATTCTTCGATACTTGAAGACTGCTCCTGGACAAGGACTTGTATACAAGCCCTCTTCATCTCTTTTATCTCTGATTGCATACTCTGATGCTGATTATGTTGGCTCATTGGATAACCGTCGTTCCACGAGTGGATACTGCACTTACTTTGGAGGACATCTTATTACATGGCGCAGCAAGAAACAGCCTGGGGTTGCTCCTCGCTCATCTGTTGAGGCCGAATATTGATCGATGACAGCAGTTGTATCTGAGCTCACATGGCTTGAGGGTCTCCTTGATGATCTAGGAGTCCAGATCTGCTCACTGTCACTTTATTTTGCGACAGTCAAGCTGTTATACACATTGCCAAGAATCTGGTCTTCCATAAACAGACAAAATATATTGAAGTTGACTGTCATTTCATTCGGGAGAAGGTTCAGTTGAAGAAGATAGAGTTAACGCATGTTCATGCTGCTCAACAAGTTGTTGACATCATCACCAAGGCCTTACCACGACATCTCTACTATCAATTCTTGTCCAAGCTTGGTGCCTACGACTTGTGCGCTCCAGTTTGCGGGGGAGTGTTAAAGAATACTAGGAAAAATAATGTATTTGCCCATTAACTTGGCCCATGTAGGATTTTGTGTTTAGTCACACATTATTTGAATAGCTAGATCTTACTCTTCTCTCTCCTATATATTTGTACTCATACTTGTTTTTGTTGGTTCAAATGGAATTGGCGGGTTTCGTATATTACAACACTCTTATACTTTTACTTAACTCTTTGGTTGTAGGTGAAAGATGGAGGAGGAGAAGAGGCCTTTTAATCAAGGCCCTTTTCTATTATAAAAAAGGAGTACATTAGCCTTTATATATTATGAGAGTTGAAGTTTCTAGATTAAGAAAAATACAGAACTTTCTAGATGGCCTAATACATTATGATATTTATTCTATTGTTTAATGAGCTTTTAAGATGCAGATTTGGGCTTAACAGCCTTGCTGGGCTTTTCCGCTTTTACGCCCCCTCTAAATCTGTATCTGAGATAAGCCCAATCTTCTTTCTGAGCTCCATAAAACGTTCTCGTGCTAATGGTTTCGTCATTAGGTCTGCGAGCTGCTGCTTCATCGGGCAGAACTGTATCTCGATCATCTTCTTCTCTAAAAGCTCTCTGATAAAATGATGTCTTATGTCTATTTGCTTGCTTCGGCTATGGTATACAGAGTTCTTTGACAGAGCGATTGCAGAGTTGTTGTGGCAAATAAGTTTTACTACTCTTTCTTCACCTCTTCTTACTTCTATTTCTTTCTTCAAGCGGTGAAGCCAGATTGCTTCACATGCTACAGAGTTGAGAGCCATATACGCAACTTCGGTAGTTGGTGGAGCGACCGACCGCTGTTTTCGTGAGCGCCATGATATAGGTCCGGATCCGATGAAGAAGATAAATCCGCCGATGCTTTTTCGATCTTCAGTATCTCCAGCCCAATCTGAGTCAGTGTAGCCATGAAGAGAGTTATTGTGGTTGTTTTGATAGAGGATTCCGTTTTTTTGTGTCTTGTAAGTGGTGGAGGATTTGTTTCGCAGCGGTGAAGTGATCCATTGAAGGATTACTGATGAACCGTGCTACGATATTTACTGAATTTTCAATATCGGGTCGCGAATTTGTGAGATAGATAAGGCTTCCAACGAGGCTTCTATATTTTTCTTGGTCCGCGGCTTCTGTTATTGGTGTTAGTTTTTCTGTGGTTGACATGGCGGTTACAGCTAGATTGCAATTCTCCAAATCAATTTTTTTAGTAACATTTTAGTATAGAGTTCTTGAGATGCGAAGTTACTGCCTTTGGGAGCAGTCATTTCATACCTTGTCTTTAACTTCTCTTTGAATTTCTCTATTTGAATTTTGCTTGTTCCTGTAAAAATCAAGTCATCTACATAAAAGCTTATAATGATTTTACCTTCTTCTTCGTTCTTAATGTAGAGAGTTGGCTCAATTGGGCTTCTAGTGAAGCCTTCTTGCTGAGAGTATGTATCAATGTTGTGATGCCACGTTTTTGGAGCTTGCTTTAATCTATAGAGTGTCTTATGTAGTCTGTACACCTCTTCTTCTCCTTTTACTTCAAATCCCTGTGGTTGGGAAACGTACACTTCTTCTGAGAACTCTCCATTAAGGAAGGCTGATTGTACGTCGAGTTGGTATACAAGGGTTTTTGTTTTTAGCAGCTATGGCAAGGATTAATCAGATTGTTGTTAATCTTGCAACCGGTGCAAATGTTTCATCATAATCTTGTCTGGGCCTTTGGATATAGTTCTTTGCAACAAGTCGTGCCTTGTGTTTTAGTACCTTGTCGGTTTCATCTTGTTGCAGCTTATAATGTCTCTACTCTTTGGTTTACTGACCAAGCTCCATGTTTTATTCTTTGTTATGACAGTAATTTCTTCTTGCGTTGCATTTCTCCATTCTTCACTCTTTGTAGCTTCTTCAAAGTTTGCAGGAATGTTTGATGTGAAAAAGGCAAATTCATTATGTTGGTAAATTTCGTGCAAAGAACGATACTTTTGTGCCGATGAGGAGTCATGATCTGAGTCTGAGTCCTCAGGTTCTCTATCTTCAGTGTTGCCATGGACGGTGCTTGGTGGTGTTTCCAGCTCAACCGGCAACTCAGGAGATTGAGATGATTCATGGTCTGAGGCCCAATTCCAACCTTCCTCCTCATGAAAGATTACATCTCGTGAAATAATGAGCTTGTTGGTTTTAGGTTCAAGGAGGCGGTATCCTTTGGTTTGCTCGTTGTAGACAAGAAGAATACACTTGAGGCTTGTTTCATCCAATTTATCTGTTCTTCCAGTGTTCTTGTGTGCATAAGCAATCGACCCAAAGATTCGAAGATAGCCAACATTGGGCTTCCAATTATACAGGGCTTCATAAGGAGTTGATTTGAGAATAGCCTTGGTAGATGTTCGATTGAGTATGTATATAGCAGTCGTCGTAGCTTCTCCCCAAACAGGTTTTGGGAGAGCTTTTCAATCATCATGGCCCTTGTCATCTCCAGGATTGTGTGATTCCTCCTTTCCACGATGCCATTCTGCTGGGGTGTCGCAGGTGCTGTGAGTTCCTGAGAATTCCTGCTTCCTGACAGATTGTATCGAATTCTTTAGATAGGAACTCTCCTCCCCTGTCACTTCTTAATACTTTTATGCGCTTCTCTAACTGGTTCTGTCTGATTTTTAAAGAGGATGAAGTGTTTGTAGCTTTCTGATTTTTGCTCTAAGTGTGGTATCCACATGTATCGGCTATAGTCATCAACAATCAGCATGAAATACCTTTTGCCTCCTAATGTTTCTGTATTGGCAGGCCCCCAAAGATCTATATGCAACAATTCCAGTGGTTGTGTAGCCCTCTTTTGAGTAGATTGAGGGAATGGTAGTCGGTGAGACTTGCAGCGGGCACAGATGTCACATTTTTGGTCCGTCTTTGAGAGAGCTGGAGTTCCTTTCACCATCTGGTGCTCTTGCATATGATGAAGGTAAGTGAAGTTTAAGTGACCAAATCTATGGTGCCATAGGTGAGCTGTCTTATTCTCTTGTATTCCAGCTAGCATAACTGGCTTTTGGGGTTGCAGTTCTAGTGTGAAGATGTTGCTGGAATTTTGATGTGTTGTTCCAACCAGGGAGTTGAATGTGGGATGATAGATTGAGCATAAGTTATGGTTAAAGATTACCTTGTATCCTCTTTTAATTAGTTGTCCCACACTCAATAGGTTTTGAGTGAGAGTGGGAACAAAGCACACCTCCTCAAGCAGCTTTTGCATTCCGTCTCCTGTAATAACTGTTGCAGTTCCTCTTCCTTCAATTTTTATTTTCTTTCCATCTCCTAACATGACCTCTGAGTTATAGGATTCATCAAGGTTGAGGAAGTAGTCTCGATTATTCACCATGTGGCTTGAACAACCGCTATCAATGAATCATAAATGTGATGATTCTTTAGTTTTTGAGCTTTTACAGGTAAAGAAATATTGATCTTCTGCTGTCTCTGTAAACTTGGCTTCTTGTTGGGATTAAACCAGCAGTTTTTCTCGGAGTGATTCTGAATCTTGCATGTTTTACAACGGAAGAAGCTGTCTTGTGAGATGGTTTTGCTTTTTACATATGTTGCATGATGGTCCGGAAGTAGTAACTGGTTTTTTCTGTTTGTGATGTCCCTTGTCTTCCAGCCATTCTTGTTTGTGGTTTTTTAAATTTTTTGCTTGGGAAAGGCTTTGTCCCTGTTTTATTTTTGAGATTCATTTTAGTTTGGAAGACCTTTTCTATGGATGTATCATTATTAAGGGAGAGGTCTTCATGCCACTGGATTGAGCCCATCAGCTCAGTAACTGTCATTGCTTCTATGTCATGTGCTTCCATAATTGTTGAGACCACATGATTGTAGGACCTGGGAAAGTTCTGAGCACTTTTTCTACTATTTGGGTTTCTTCCAAGTCTTCTCCCAGGGCTTTTATTTGATTTGCCAAGCTTGTCAACTTAGCAAAGTACTCTTGAGAATTTTCTACCTCCTCCATCTTAATGTCATCGAATTGTCGTCGTAAAGCTTGGAGTTTGATTTTGATTACCTTTTTAGAGCCTTTGTATTCTGTTTTGAGTCCTTCCCAGGCTTCATGGGATGATTTGGAACTCATTATTCTTGGATAAATGGCTGTGGATACACCTTGTTGAATTAGGTGGAGTGCAAGTGCATCCTTCATCTTGTCTTCTTTCTTGTACTTGGGAGTTTCACCATCAGCCACTTTTTCGGTTGACTTCAGGCCTTCGTCCACGATGTCCCACAAATCTTGTGAGATCAGCAATGTTTCCATTTTGTCACTCCATTGCTCATCATACTCTCCGGTGAACAAATGAATGGATGGACGAGTGAATATAGGGATTTTTGTGGTAGATGATGAGGCCATGGTGTTTGATACACAACTCTGTGATGTTGCTTGGTAACCGGCGCTCTGGTACCACTGTTGGTTCAAATGGAATTGGCGGGTTGATACACACTCTTGTACTTTTACTTAACTCCTTGGTTGTAGGTGAAAGATGGAGGAGGAGAAGAGGCTTTTTAATCAAGGCCCTTTTCTATTCATTCATAAAAAAAGAGTACATTAGCCTTTATATATTATGAGAGTTGAAGTTTCTAGATTAAGAAAAATACAGAACTTTCTACATGGCCTAATACATTATGATATTTATTTTATTGTTTAATGGGCTTTCAAGATGCAGATTTGGGCTTAACAGCCTTGCTGGGCTTTTTCGCTGTTATAGTTTTTTGGTATTCAAGAAGTATATACAAGGTTTGGATCTTTCTCTACACTGTCAAACAAAACTATTACTATATAATTGAAATCATGTTGAAGTCTACCATATAGATAACTCATCCTTCAATCAATCACATGCTCTTTGAAATTTTATTACGGTTTCTAACATTAGGTAAGGTGAGTTTCATCTTGTATCTACATCTAAGCACAAAAGAGCTTTGTTCTCAATCTCCGCCTTTTCAATATAAAAATTAAAGTTTTCAAGACATTGTAATTGTTGAGAGAGCACCAAAACTTGTATGTATTGCTTGTGTATGTAAATACAAAGAGAGTATATAAATATATAGGAGGAAGAAAGAGAGAGAACAATCCTATACATGATGTGGGACTAAAGAAGAGAGAAAAGCAAGAACAAAAATGGGCCCAATAATGAGCTCTTTACATGGGCTTTTCTAACACTCCCCCGCAAGCTGGAGTGTACAAATCGTATGCGCCAAACTTGGACAAGCACTGATAGAAGAGGGTACTGGAAAGAGCCTTTGTGAGGATATCCGCAACTTGTTCAGTCCCTGGAACATGCTTAAAATCGAGCTTCTTCATTTGACCCTTCTCCCGGATGAAGTGACAGTCGACTTCGATATCCTTTGTTCTTTCGTGGAAGACCGGGTTCTTGGCAATATGTATATCAGCTTGGCTGTCACAGAGGAGAGCTGGTGAAGGTAATTTTTCACCCAGATCGGTGAAAAGACTCAAGCCACGCCAGTTCAGACACTACAGATGTCATTGCTCGGTATTCTGCCTCAGCTGATGATCGAGCAACGACCACTTGTTTCTTGCTTTGCTAGGTAATCAAATGTCCTCCAAAATAAGTGCAAAAAACACTGGTTGATCGCCGGTCATCAAGGGAACCAGCATAATCAGCATTCGAGTATGTCACCAATGTTGGAGCTGAAGAGGATGTTCTATAAACTATTCCTTGGCCAGAAGTTGTTTTAAGGTATCTGAGAATGCGTTCGACAGCCTGAAGATGAGATCTTCAAGAGGAGTGCATATACCGACTGACAATACCAACAGCGAAGGAAATATCTGGTCTGGTTACCGTGAGATAGATCAATTTTCCAACAAGACGACGATAATATTCTGGATTCTGGAGTAGGAGATCCGAGTCAGATGCCTGGGCGCACAGCTTGTGGTTTACATCCATTGGGGTGTCACTCGTCTTACAACCTGAATAACCCGCATCATGAAGAAGGTCGAGGCAGTACTTCCGTTGAGAGAGGACAAGCTCATATGGCCGTCTGGCCACCTCAAGACCCAAGAAGTACCGTAGGGGCCCCAAATCTTTTGTCTGAAAGACGGAACTCAGATGTAGTTTGACCGTCTGTATCTCTTGTGAGTCATCTCCTGTAATGATGATATCGTCAACGTATACTAACAGAAGAACTGTTCATGTTGTTCGGTGACGAGTAAACAGCGAGAAGTCGGCCGAGCTCCGAGTAAAACCAATATCCCGAAGGGCTTTACTGAACTTATCAAATCATGTCCATGGGGATTGTTTGAGACCATACAGAACCTTCAAAAGACGACAGACCGGAGACTCCCGTGGTCTCAAATCCGGGTGGTTGTTGCATACACTGTTTCCTGGAGATCATCATTCAGAAAGACATTCTTGATATCCAGTTGGATTAAGGGCCACTGGTGATGGACAGCTACGGAGATGAGGACACGAACAGTATTGAGCTTGGCCACCGGAGAGAAAATTTCCTCATAGTCGAGCCCCTGTTGTTGGGTGAAGCCACGAGCCGCTAGACGAGCCTTCAGACGATCAATCGTCCCATCAGCAGCATGTTTGATGACAAATACCCACTAACACCCAACCGATTTTTGACCCGGAGGAAAGAGTACTAGAGTCCATGTCTGGTTAGCCCAAAGAGCAGCCATTTCCTCCAACATGGCGGCCCGCCAGCCCGGATGTTGGAGCGCCTTCTGCACAGAGTTAAGAACAGAGACCGAGGAAAGTGAAGTAACAAATGTGTAAAGGTGAGGAGAGAGGCGATGGAGGGAGACACAGTTTGCCAGTGGATGAGCAGTGAAGGGCAGTACCTGATCAGCAGGACGCGGAGTAGCCGTGGTTGAGGCCGACTGCAGAGGGGCAACGGAACTGGGAGGGCGACGAGTGGAGATACGGATAACGAGTGGTTTGGAGGGAGCAGGAGCCGGTGCAGGTGGAGCCGATGAAGGTGGTGCAGTAACAGGGATAACCGGGCGTGGGATGGATGGCGGGAGAGGAGCTAGTGGTAGATGAGCGGGTAAAGGAGCAGAGAAAAACGGTTGATCCTCCCGGAAGGTAACATTAGCAGAGACCGAGATCTTTCGGGTAGCTGGAGAATAATATACATAGCACTTATGGGTGCGCGAATATCCGACAAAGATGTGTTTAACCGCCCGGGGATCCAACTTGTTCGAGGACGGCCCCAGACGGTGGACATAGCAGGTGCTGCCAAAGACACAAGGCGGGAGAGGAAAGGCCGGAGTGGAGGGAAACAGTAGGCTGGACGGAGTAGCATAGTGGAGGACGGAGGAAGAGAGACGGTTGATGAGAAAGCAGGCAGTGGAGACCGCAAAGTTCCAGTAAGGTTTGAGAACATGCATTTGAAGCATGAGGGAGCGGGCTACATCGAGTAAGTGGTGGTTCTTCCTTTCGGCAACGCCGTTTTGCTGGGGTGTGTAGGCACAGGATGTTTGATGAATAATCCCGAATTCAGAGCACAAATCTATAAATCCGTGACCGGTGTATTCGCGAGCATTATCGGTGCACAATGTTTTTAGGGTGGTGTGGAATTGTGTACGGGTCTCAAGGACAAAGGCCCGAAAAACACAGGGAAGCTTAGAGCGATCACGAAGTAAGTAAAGTCACGTTGTGCAAGAGTAATCATCAATAAATGTGATAAAGTACTGAACTCCAGAAGTACTAGTAATCTTGAATGGACCTCATACATCGGAATGTACTAAATCAAATGGAGCAGCGCTCCGAGTACAATGCGCGGGAAAAGAATAACGCGGCTACTTGCCGAAGATACATGATTCACACTGAAACGAATGAAGAGAGATATCAGGAAGAGCCCGCTGGAGGACCGGCAGAGGAGCATGTCCAAGACGTCGATGCCACTCGCTGGAAGAGACAGAGGAGAGGATGGTAGGAGAGTCATCGAGAAGGTAGAGCCCGTTCCGCAGTGTGCCTTTACCAATGGTAGTCTGCGTCCGCTGATCCTGTATGACAAAAAAAGAATATGTGAATATGACAGAGCTATTAAAATCACTAGTAAGGAGACCGACAGAAAGTAAATTGAACGGGGAGCTCGGAACATGAATTGTCAAGCGAAGGGAGATCGACGGGTTGAAAGAGAGATCCGCCGAGCCGGAGACATGAATCGTCGCCCCATTGGCCACAATGATACACTTCAGATGAGGAGAATCCGAGTACTGGGCAGGCCGTTGCGAGATAATGTGATGAGTGACACCTGAGTCCACGATCCAGCACGGACTGGTGGATAAACAAGCAGTAACTGTGTTGGAGACGGAGGCATTGGAGGCAGAGAGCGAGTTGAGTAGCTCCTGGAGTTGCTGGAGCTGGAGACGAACGACCTCAAGGTCGGGAGGGGCGACAGAGGAGGCGTCAGCAGCAACAGACGCCGTCGGACGAGGAGGATAACCAATCTTCCGGTAGCAGGTCGCCTCAAGGTGGCCGTCCTTCCCGCGGTAGGAACACTTCGGCCGACCCCGGCCACCACGCCCACGGCCCCGAGATCCCGAACGTCCGCTACGAGCGGAGGTAGGAGGGAACGGTAGGGGGGATGGGGCCTGCTGAAGAAGGGCCAGGGGAGAAGGCGCAAAAGTATCCGGAGGAGGTGACACGCGGAGAAGCATGGAGCAAACATCAGATAAAGACGGTGTTGTGGAAGAAGCCAGAACCCGAGTCTGAATGCTCTGAAGGTGAGACGGAACACGAGCCATCGTGATGGCAATGCAGACGCTTCCTTCTGAGCGTGCTGAGCAGCATGATCATTGGTAGACGGCTGATGCTGGATCCATGCCTCAGCAAGGGTCTTGGCTCGAGCGACAAAGGAGGTCATGTCCGAAGCCCCTCCAATGTCGAGAGCGAGAAGATCAGTGAGTATGTTGTAGAGATGATGAAGGCTGTCTCGGCCTGAGTACAAGGAATGCAGCTCATCCCACATAGCCTTGGCGGTTTCGTGATATATGGCCATCTGATAAGGTTCACCATCCAAGAAATTGAGGAGCCAAGTCTAAACGCGACCATCATTGCGGAGCCAGTCGTCGGTAGGAGGAGTTGCCTGAGTGAGGTGAGGCAAAAGACCCTTGGCCTGAAGAGCCCGTCGAACAGAATGCACCCAATGGATAAAGTTCTTCCTAGAGAGAGAAATGGTAGTTATCCACAACTCGTCGCGGATTTCAGCTGAACAAGCCGGGCGATCTGCTGGACAAACCGGGCGATCTACAGGCGGACTAGTCGCCGGGCCGGTGGAGTTGACAGAAGAGCTCATAGAAGCAGCAGGAGAGAAACCGTTACAAGCCAGGCGGTTAGCAAGTCGCAGCGACTAGAGACTGAAGCGGGTGACGAAGACCGCTGCGAGAAGAACAAGAGACCGCTCAGCATGCAGTCAAGGAGAAGACCGCGACCACAATGCGGGAGAAACAAACCGCACGGTCACAATGTGGACACCAGCGGCCAGACGGACCGTGACCAAAAATGCGGAAAGAAGATAGACCGCACGGTCTCAGTGAGCACACCAGCGGTTAGAGCAAAGAAGGAGGCCGCGAGTAGAACTCGAGCGGACAGGAAGAGGAAGCCGTGAGTAGAAGAACTCGTTCGGGCAAGAGGAGGAAGCCGCGAGTAGGAGAACTCGAGCGGATAGAAGAAGAATCCGCAAGGTAGAGAACTCGAGCGGATAGGGAAGAGTCCGCGAGTTAGAGAACTCGAGCGGATAGAAGAAGAGTCCGCAAGTTAGAGAACTCGAACGGATAGGCAGAGAGACCGGGCGAGTAGCACTGGAGGAGGGGCTCACGGGAGAAGAAATCCGGGAGAAGGCCGCGAGCTAAGTAGGGAGCGAGAAACAAACCGCGCGGGTAGAGAGGAAACCGTGCGAGATAAAGGAGGTGGGAAAGGGTCCCACTGGAGAGAGAAACTCCTATAAAAGGATAGAGAGTAGAGAGAAAGAAGGTGGAGGCCACGAGATAGGGGGGAAGAGAGAGGCGGTTAGAGAAGACTAGCCGCGCGCCTTGCGCGAGAAGGGAAGGTCGTCTGGTTAGACAAATACAGACCGCGCCTAGCGCAAACAGAGGCAGGTCGGGCGGTTAGCAGAAGGCTAGCCGCAAGAAGTGACCCAGTCCCTTTGATACCATGTTGAGAGAGCACCAAAACTTGTATGTATTGCTTGTGTATGTAAATACAAAGAGAGAATACAAATATATAGGAGGAAGAAAGAGAGAGAACAATCCTATACATGATGTGGGACTAAAGAAGAGAGAAAAGGAAGAACAAAAATGGGCCCAATAATAGGCTCTTTACATGAGCTTTTCTAACAGTGATGATGACTTCAATATAAAAATTAAAGTTTTATATGTGCAAGGCTACACGACTTCCCTATATGGGACTAAATTTTCAACAAGAAAACATAATGAAATGCAAAAGAAATATATATTACCATCTTTGACCGAATCCTTGCAAGTCCTCGTTCAAGTCTGGTCTCTAGTTGCTTGAGTTCCTTTATGGATAATGAACTCAAAGCATCACCCATAAGATGTCTGAAAGATAATATGTTAGGATGTATTCTTGTAGTACTAGAACACTATTATTAAAGTCATTATGGAGGACAAAATTCTCCCTCCGTATATAAATTAGAAGCGAATCAGAAGCAATATCAATACTGTCCATATGAATGATTTTTGAAAAATTGTTCCTCTTTACCGTCCATATGAATGATTTAATGATACATAAATGGTAATTGGAAAAATTGTTCCTCTTTACCGTCCATATGAATGATTTTTGAAAAAAAGGTGACTTTTTAAGGAATATTATTGCCACCTGTAAATTTATTTTCTTATGGTAGTTCGATATATTGCTTCAGGAAAATTGCCACTGGAGTCATTTCAGCATTTTATTGATTGTTAAGTGAGAAACTTACCTATTTGCATTTTGCAAAATCTGCATCTGATGTCGCAATTTTGCTGCTTCCTGCTGATAGTATTGCTGCAGTCGCATTATGTGTAGAAGATGATTAGATGGCGTTTATGCATGCACATGAAAGTATTTATTATTTTTCAGGAAGGCATCAGCATCTTAAAGTTGATTTTTGTAATAAACTAGAGATATGATTTGGCCGCTCGACTGTTCTTTAACTGAAAAGCTTCCAACAACACCATAAGCTGGCTTGAATTATGCTGTACAAAAAACTAAAGTGAAAGTGATCTAGGCATGTTTCATGATCATAAGG
The DNA here is from genome assembly GCA_039583875.1 of Platanthera guangdongensis. Taxonomy (NCBI): domain Eukaryota; kingdom Viridiplantae; phylum Streptophyta; class Magnoliopsida; order Asparagales; family Orchidaceae; genus Platanthera; species Platanthera guangdongensis. The sequence goes on along the minus strand of CM077151.1, from coordinate 281,957,795 downwards.
ATGTATGCATTTGACAAGCAACACTGCTATATTCTTATGAATATTATGTTTGTGTTAAAAATCTCATTTAACTAACTTTATTTTCTAATCTTCACAAGCCTAACATGGTTGATTATAGAGCATAGTAATATTATTTTAATAAAAACATGGTTCTTAAAGCTCAGGGAACCTCCAATTGGGCATGAACTTAAAGGTTGCAGATTGTCCCCTTTCATCATTCTTATACAAGACTTTCATATCTCATGTTTCTTTAACTTGATACTGACCTTTTGTTGAAGCATAATCCAAATTTACGATGATGCTTGCATGATTATTTCTATTTTATGCATTATTTTCTGGCTAATTTTCGTGAAAATTTTGCTGATTTTACTTGCATGCTGCTACTCTTTTTTACTTGTATGTTTACCTGCCACTTTAATATTTCCTGTCGCACTTAGGAGTTAACTGCTACCAATTCTGAGGCAAAAATAAAGGCAAGGATTCTGTTACGGGTCCGTCGTCAGTTATTATTATTATTACTATTGTTTATATGTTGAGTCGTGTTGTATCGAGTCGCGTTGTATTGAGTCATAGCCGTTGTAGAGTTTAAGTATTTTAATATTTTGAGGTATGTGGTGTTATTTACGGTTATGTCATCGGCGCCTATGTATAAGGTCTTTGGGGTCTATGCAAAAAAATAATCAAAGTTCTCTCTCTCAAGTTTCTCTCTCTCTCTCTCTAGTTCTTCTCTTCTCATCCCTCTCCCTTTTAGGATTTTCATCTTCTCTCCCATCCTCCACCATTTTTAGGGATTTAATCTCTTGTATCCTCCACCCGCAGCCCTCCGACGATCCACCAAAGATAGACACGTAACAACTTGGTATCAGAGGATCTTTCCTCCCATCATCCTATCCACGTTCCCGTCGTTCTCCGCGGTTACTGCTGCTCTACCCTTCCAAACCTGCACGCTTCTTCCCCCGACGCCTCCATCAAAGCTCGCAGGCCGTAACAGCTACCGCTCTGGCCGTCGAGTGGAACAACGCCCCCAACGAAGCTACCGCTCTGGCCGTCGAGTGGAACAACGCCCCCAACGAAGCTACCGCCGCACTCCACTCTCGCAGTCGCCTCCTTCGATCCCGCGCCCTCCGCCTTGTCTTTCCCCAGTAATGACACCGACATCAGCCTCTGGCGAGCTCTCTTTGTAGATCTCCTCGGTGTTCAGCGACCGGGACCTCCACTCCCAACCTCGCGCCTTGCTGCGCACTTTGGCTTCTCCGTCCTACGCATCCTTTGTCGTCGTCCTTGTCGGACCAGAACCTGCGTCGAAGCCCCGCCAGCCCGTCTTTTCTCCCCATTTGTTTTATTGGCTTTTCCTCCTGCACACACCAAGCCTCTTTTTTTTTTAAAAAAATTTTATTCTTATTTTTTTGTTTTTCCTATATCTTCTCATTTAGCACGCCTGTCTTTTTCCCTTTTCTCTCATTTTTCTCCCTCTTGACTTTTTTTTTATTATTACCTTTTTCTTAAAAGTCCTCCTCTCCTGCACACCTCTTTCTTTATTTATTTTTATTTAATTCTCCTTGAACCCCACACTATCCGCCACCCCTCACACAATTAAATTCCTGTTAATTAATTACTTAGTTCCTATTAAGTAATTAATTAATTTTCTAATAATTATTTCAATATTACACACATCATGTCCCTTAGCAATGTTGACCGCGTTGAGCTTCTCACCACCCTCGCCAAGTTGGACCATCGTATTGCTCTTCGGGAGGCTCGACTCGGCCTCATCAATGCTTAGCTCGACGCCCTACGCATGTCTCGCGACTCATTGGTAATTTTTCTGTCACCACCACCACCGGAGCTAGAGTCACCGCCTCTCCCTCCAATAATGGCGTCACCACCGTCCTCCATCGTTCATGACGCTTCGTCATCACCAACTGCGCTTCCACAACCGGCCATTCTGCCTCCTGCGCGTCCGGCCTCTTCTGTTGCATTGTCGTTGCTGCCTCGCACTGCACCGCCGTCACCGCCGTCACCGCTGGTGTACAACCCCATATTCGCTGAGTCAGGTCAGGAGGCACCAACGATCACGATTAGGCTAGCCAGAGAAGCTCCCGCCCTGAAGAAGTTCTCGCTCATAAGTGGGGGCGGGAACGTTTGCGCTTGCGCCAAGCTCCTGTCTTGGAGGAGCTCTCGCCTGTAAGCAGGCGAGACCGCTTGCGCCGGGCTCTGACAGGAGGGCTCTCGGCTCAGAGTTCTCGCCGAGTGGGGTCCAGGGCCCTGGGTAAAATGACCTGATTACCCTCAGGTAAAATTACCCTTATACCCTCAAGATGAACAACTAAGGGTTTTTCAGTAATCGCAGGTCAGCAAAAGCTATTAATAGACTCATAAGGGCTGGCAAGCTTTCATAATCTTCCAATTTCCAGTGCTTTCTGAGGAGTTCCTAGCCCGGCTTTTGGCTTTGGAGGGGAAGCTCTCAGAGATCTTCCGGGTGTGAGGTGGGACCTCCCTGCTGAGGCTTTGGGTCAGTCTTAGGTCCTTTGAATCTCGTCGAGGGTTGAGGTTTGAGAGAAGTAGGTGTTGGCTGCAGCCCTGTTTTGAACTCCCGTTGAGGTCATTTTTGGCTTCAACAGTTCTGGTGCGGTCAACGTGAAAAGCAGCTGATACAAGAAAGCCTTGAGTTTTGTCCCATGGCTGGAGGTGAAGGTGAAGGGTCTGGTTCTGGAGGCTCCCCCGCCTGGGGAGAGGAAGCGACGAGGAAGATGTTGGATGACTTCAGGCGAGAAGTCCTGCAGACCATTAGCTTGGCCTTCTCGGCCCGAAGCGAGTGGGCCACACCTCAGGTTCCGATAGAGGAGGTCCCGCTCTTGGGCGAGAACGCCCCTGGACAGCGCCCGAGGAAGGAGGTCCCGGCGGAGGCTGGCGAGAGAGACGTGGCAGCGCGGGAGCTCTTCCCAAGCTAGCGCCCGGGCAAGGAAGCTCTGACAGATTTGGGTGAGAGGGAGGCGGCAGTGCGAGAACTCTTCCCTGGGCACGGTCTCGCGGATCAGGCCAACCAGCCGAGGCCGCGGGACGTGCCATCTCGCCAGGCAGGAGGCGAGAGCCCTTTCAGCGAGCTCATCATCTCAGCTCTGGTACCGGAGGTGTTCCGGGAGTCTGACATGTCCTACTACTCAGAAAAGGATGAACCTGTACAACACGTGCAGTGGTTTGAAGATGTCGTTTCGATAAGGCAGATGACGGATGCCTTCAAGTGTCAGCTATTTGCCATCACGTTGAAGTAGAAGGATCGGGACTGGTTCCACCAGTTGCCAGCAAGGTCGATCTACTGTTTTGAAGATCTGCGAAGAAGTTTCCTGTTGAGGTTCTCAACATCAAAGAAGCGGAAGAAGGAGACGGAGTGCCTGTTTGCGGTGAGGCAGAAGCCGAATGAGACACTGGGTCACTATGTCGACCGGTTTCAGGAAGAGATCCTCCTGGTCCAGGAGGTCCCAGGGTACGCGTTGATGCTCGCCTTTACCTTGGGGCTGAGGCCGGGATTTTTTAGTATGGAGTTGAAGAGAGTGCCCCCCCCCTCTCCTTTGAGGAACTCATGGAGAGAGCGGCAAAAGAGATAGACTTCGAGAGAGCAAACACCGCGTTCGCCGGGAAGTTGGTCAGGCTGGCGGAGGATGATGTGAAGGAACCTGCAGCAGGAAGGCAGAAGGAGCCGAGGGAGCGGAGGGAGCAGAGAGAAGAAAGGAGGAGGGAAGAGCCCCGAAGGCAGGGGCAGCAGCAGGGATGGGGGGCCCGGGAGCCGAACAACTGTTTCGGTTGGAGGCCCCGGGAGGGTCGCCCCCAGGGCCAAGGAGGAGGCTACTAGGGAAGAGATAACCTACGGGAACTCAGGAGGTTCGACCAACCAGTGTGGAGGCAGGAGCCAAGGGGTCGTGTCCCGCCGCCGCAAGAGGCCATGGAGGTGGGCAGAGGAAGAGGAGCGAGGAGAGGAGCTCGAGGAGCAGGGAGAAGAGGAGGAGAAGGAAGAAGGGGTAGGGTGGCGTTGCTCTTTTGTGACTTCCACCAGGAGGGTCACGCAACGGCCACCTGCCCTGAGTTCTTGGAGATGAGTGAAGCAAGAGGAGCAGGGAGGCAGGATCCGCCGGTTAGGATCGTGGAAGTACAGCAGGGGGAGATGGAGGATAGGTGTGAAGATCGTGTAGACGTGGGAACCCGGGGAGGAATCAGGGTGATCCACGGAGGAGTGGGGATCGAGGCAACCCGCAAAGGGAGCCTTCAAACCATGTACCGAAGGGGGGTCCCCTCTACCTCCCAGCCCCCCCCCCCCCCCCCCCACCGGAAGAAAAGATCACCTTCTCGTCAGCAGACATGTCGGACTACGAAGATCCGTTCTGTGACGCCCTGGTGATCCAGACGGCGGTGGAGAATTTCACGGTCTCGAGAATACTGGTGGATAACGGGAGCTCGGTAAATGTTATCTTCAAGAAGGCCTTCGATGAGATGAGGGTCGAGGGGAAAAGGATCTTGGCTTCGGATGGACCGCTGTTCGGATTCTCTGGAGAGAGGAAGGAAGTGGAAGGGGGAGTAGGGCTGCACGTGAAGTTGGGGGGCGTGTCACGGAACTGCAGGTTCGTGATCGTAGACGCCCCAAGCAGCTATAACGCCATCTTTGGGCGCCCCCTCATCAGCGCCTTTCGCTGCGTCCCCTCCTCGTTTCATCAGTGCCTCAAGTTCAACAATGGAGGGGTGCAGGTCAGGGTCAGAGGGGACCCGAAGGTGGCAAGACAGTGCTACGTCACGGCAGTCAACACCATATTTTGGATGACAGAGTCGGAGGAGTTGGAGAAGGAGATGGCGGCGCATGAAGAGGTTGTAGGAGAAGAGGAGGTGAGCCTAGAGGAGGCGAGAGAGGTAGCTGAAGAGGAAGTCGGAGGGGAGGAGATTGAGGAGGAGCAGCAGGGCGGAGATGTGCAGGAGGTCCAGAGGGACGAAGAGCAGGAGAGCCCGGAGGGGGCGATGGAGGTAGAAGAGGAAGTAGCAGGAGGAGTGAAGAGAGAGGCCTGGAGGAGCGTGGAAGTCGAACAGCAGCAGGAGGGGCCGGAGGAGGCGATGGAGATTGAGGAGGAAGGAAGGGAGTAGTTGGAGCTGGAGGAAGACGCAAGGGTCGGCTGGGAGTAGTCGCGGCTGGAACCGGCCGAGGAAGTGGTGGAGATGGAGGTCTTCACCAGCGCAGGGCAGGTCCAGAGGGTGCGGGTCAGCGGGGGCTTGAGTCCCGAGGGCCGGGAGCGAGTGCGGGCCTGCATTCAAAGCAACATCGACATCTTCCCTTGGAGCGCGGCAAACATGTCGGGCATCGACGCGGACGTGGCATGTCACCGCCTGAACTGAACCCCCACACTCGCCCCATACGCCAAAAGATGAGAGTCATCGCCACCAAGCTGGAGGAGCTCATCCGCGAAGAGGTCAGGAAGCTCCTGGAGGCCGGCTTCATCTCAAAGATCCAGTATCCTGGCTGGATCTTCAATGTGGTAATGGTTAAAAAAGGGGGTGGTAAATGACGAATGTGTATCGATTTCTCTTTGTTAAATAAATCATGTCCTAAGGATTGCTACCCTCTGCCTCGGATCGACGCGCTGGTTGATTCAGCCGTCGGTTTTTCTATTATGAGCTTTTTGGATGCTTTTTCAGGTTATCACCAGATCCGGATGCACCCTCCCGATGTCAAGGATGTTTCCTTCATCACGAGGGAGGGATGCTTCAGTTATAAAATGATGCCCTTTGGGTTGAAGAACGTCGGGGCTACATACCAACGCATGATGGATCGGGTCTTCCGAGATCAAAGGGGAAAAAACTTGGAGGTCTATGTTGACGACCTGATGATCAAGAGCAAGTGCGTGGATTCGCACCTGAAAGATCTAGAAGTGACGTTCGCCACCCTGCGGAGATACAAGATGAGGCTGAACCCCTTGAAGTGTGTCTTCGGGGCCAGCCGCGGGAAGTTCCTTGGGCACCTCTTGACTCCGGCAGGGGTGGAGCCTAACCCGGACAAGGTGAAGGTCATCCTGGATTTGGAATCACCTCGCGATGCCAAGGAGGTCCAGCGCTTGACAGGCAAACTGGCTGGACTGAGCAGGTTCATCTCCAGGTCAGGAGACAAGTGTTCTTCATTCTTTAAGGTGCTGCGAGGGAACCAAAGGTTTTAGTGGACCTCCGAGTGCGAAGAAGCCTTCCAAGGGCTGAAGAGACAGCTCTCTCAGGCTCCTCTGCTTCAGAGCCCAAAAGAAGGGGAGGACCTGACCTTATACCTTGGAGTAGGAGCGGAGGCGGTGAGCTCCGTCCTAGTAAGGGAAGAAGGAAAGAAGCAACTGCCGATCTATTACGTCAGCCGGATCTTGAAGAAGGCGGAGCTCCGCTATCCCATCCTGGAAAAGTTGGCTTACGCTTTAGTCATCTCTGCAAGGAAACTCCGGCCATACTTTCAAGCACATTCGATTAGGGTGGTAACTAATCATCCTCTTCGCAAGATCTTTGAAGGAGTAGAGCACTCGGGAAGACTTGCCAAGTGGTCCATTGAACTAAGCGAGTTCGACATCTCTTTTGTTCTGAGACTCTCCATCAAGGCGCAAGCGGTGGCGGACTTTCTGGCAGATTATGTTGTTGAAGTCGAGGAGGGAGAGCAGCATCCACAAGAAGCGTGGAAGATGATGGTTGATGGGGCCTCGGGAAAACATTCCCTCGGGGGAGGAGTGGTGCTGATAAGCCCCCATTGAGTCGCGATAGAGCAGGCGATGGCTTACCATTTTCCGGTGACCAACAACCAAGCAGAGTATGAGTCCGTGATCGCCGACCTCCGCTTGGCAAAGGAGCTTGAGATTCAGGATGTAGAGGCCTTCACAGACTCAATGGTAGCAGCGTCGCAGATCCGAGGAGAGTTTGAAGCTCGGGAACCTACCCTCATAAAATACCTCTCCAAGGTAAGGGCGATCATCGGTGGGTTCCGGTCATTCTTAATCCAGCATGTCCCCAGGGAGGAGAGCACGGCCGCCGATCGATTGACAAAGTTTGGATCTCGGGGAGGAGGGACCCTGACTAAACTTTTTCGGCCAGCCATTGAGGAAGGGGAGTTGATGGAGGTAGGTCGGCGATCCTCGTGGGTGGACCCGTTGGTAACCTTCCTGAACACAGGCAAGCTGACAGAGGAGGTTAAGGATGCAAAAAGCTTCAGGCGCAAGGCAGCTCACTACCTGATGATAGAAGGAGGGTTGCATCGTAAGATGTTGTCAGGGCTCCTAGCTAGATATGTGACCGAAGAAGAGATCCCAAGGATCTTGGGAGAGGTGCACTCGGGCGAGTGCGGAAGTCATTCTGGAGGTAGGATGTTGGAGGCAAGGGTGGTCAGACAGGGATACTTCTGGTCCACCCTAAGGAAGGATGCCGCGGAGTTTGCAAGGAAGTGTCAAAAGTGTCAGCTCTGCGCCCCCCTCCAGCTCTTGGCAGCTCAAAGACTCTGAAGCATCACGGCACCGTGACCGTTCGCCATCTGGGGGATGGATTTAGTTGGGTCTTTTCCTCCGGCTAGTGGACAGAGGAGGTTCCTCTTGGTCATGATCGATTATTTCTCACAGTGGCTGGCGGTCAGCTCGCAAGTCATAAGGAACTTCATCTGGGGGGAGATCATATGCAGACACGGGCTGCCTCAAGCGATAGTGACAGATAACGGTCCCCAGTTTGCCAGTGAAGAGTTCATCAGCTTATGTGCCCAGCTGGGGATAGATCTCAGATTTGCCTCTGTCCACCACCCCCGGAGCAATGGCCAGGTGAAAGCGGCAAACAAAATTATTGTAAACCTACTAAAGAAAAAAGTGGAGAACTTGAGAGGAAATTGGGTGGAGCAGCTCCCCTCGGTCCTGTGGGCCTTGCGAATGACCCCGAACACGGCCACCGGTGAGACCCCCTTCAAGCTTTCTCACGGGTGTGAGGCGGTCCTACCAGTGGAGTTTGAGGTTCAGTCCCCGCGGGTCACAGCTGCGGGCGAACGAGATGAGACTTGGAGGTTGGAGAATGAAGAGGGGTTACGCCTCTCGCTAGACATGGTGGAAGAACTGCGGGACGTGGCAACTATCAGGGAAGAAGAGATCAAGCGGCGGATGGCCAAGTATTTCGATAAGCATGTCAGGGTCAAGCAGTTTACTGAAGGAGATCTGGTGCTGAGAAAGGTTGACGCGGCAGGAAGGTCGGCTCCCGTGGGCAAGCTCAACCCGAACTGGGAAGGACCGTACATAGTGAAGGAAGTCATTGGAACAGGAGGTTTACTATCTCCGGGACGTGGAGGGGAGGGTCTTAAGCCACACCTGGAGCGGCGATGATCTGAAACGCTTCTACCCATGAAATGGGAAGGATGTAATTATGTATCCAAAATTAAACTTATTATACTGCATCAGTTGACTTGATTTTCTCTTGCCTATTGTGAAATTTTTATAATGGGACGTAATTATGTGTTTTGTAATATCCCGAGCTCGGCTCGGCCCCAGGTAGACCCGCTGTGCAGGCTCTCATCTAGCTGACACGTCCGAAGGCTCGCATGTGGGGGATAGGTTTGGTTTGAGAACTTCATCGACACCCCAAGCTCGGCTCGGCCCCAGGTAGACCCGCTGCGCAGGTACCCCGAGCTGGCAGGTTCAAAGGCTCGCATGTGGGGGATAGTTTTGGTTTGAGAACTTCATCGGCACCCCGAGCTCGGCTCAGCCCCAGGTAGACCCGCTGCGCAGGCTCTCATCTAGCTGGCAGGTCTGAAGGCTCGCCTGTGGCGGATAGGTTTGGTTTGAGAACTTCATCGGCACCCCGAGCTTGGCTCGGCCCCAGATAGACCCGCTGCGCAGGCTCTCATCTAGCCGACAGGTCCGAAGGCTCGCCTGTGGGGGATAGGCTTGGTTTGAGAAAGCTTCATCGGCACCCCGAGTTCGGCTCGGCCCCAGGTAGACCCGCTGCGCAGGCTCTCATCTAGCTGGCAGGTCCGAAGGCTCGCATGTGGGGGATAGGCTTGGTTTGAGAAAACTTAATCGGCACCCCGAGCTCGGCTCGGCCCCAGGTAGACCCGCTGCGCAGGCTCTCATCTAGCTGACAGGTCTGAAGGCTCGCCTGTGGGGGATAGGTTTGGTTTGAAAACTTCATCGGCACCCCGAGCTCGGCTCGGCCCCAGGTAGACCCGTTGCGCAGGCTCTCATCTAGCTGGCAGGTCCGAAGGCTCGCCTGTGGGGGATAGGCTTGGTTTGAGAACTTCATCGGCACCCCGAGCTCGGCTCGGCCCCAGGTAGACCCGCTGCGCAGGCTCTCATCTAGCTGGCAGGTCCGAAGGCTCCCCTGTGGGGGATAGGCTTGGTTTGAGAAAGCTTCATCGGCACCCCGAGCTCGGCTCGACCCCAGGTAGACCCGCTGCGCGGGCTCTCATCTAGCTGGCAGGTCCGAAAGCTCGCCTGTGGGGGATAGACTTGGTTTGAGAACTTCATCGACACCCCGAGCTCGGCTCGGCCCCAGGTAGACCCGCTGCGCAGGCTCTCATCTAGCTGTCAGGCCTGAAGGCTCGCATGTGGGGGATAGGCTTGGTTTGAGAAAGCTTCATCGGCACCCCGAGCTCGGCTCGGCCCCAGGTAGACCCGCTGCGTAGGCTCTCATCTAGCTGTCAGGTCCGAAGGCTCGCCTGTGGGGGATAGGTTTGGTTTGAGAAAACTTCATCGGCACCCCGAGCTCGGCTCGGTCCCAGGTAGACCCGCTGCGCAGGCTCTCATGTAGGGTCTGAAGGCTCGCCTGTGGGGGATAGGCTTGGTTTGAAAACTTCATCGGCACCCTGAGCTCGGCTCGGCCCCAGGTAGACTCGCTGCGCAGGCTTTCATCTAGCTGGCAGGTCTGAAGGCTCGCCTGGGGGAGGGAAGTTTTTGATTCTAGGAGACACTCCGACTCGGATGCTCTGAGCAGGGCAAGAAACGCGCCCGGAACACGGAATGAAAAAGTGGTAAGACCCCTTCAGGCAGGAGAGGCCTCGGCCAGAGAAGATCTTGGCAGGGAAGTCCCCGCCAAGGAGATATCGCCGATGGAAGCTCTCGGCGAGAAGGCTCCTGACAATATCCTTGGACAGTGGGAAGCGTTAGGCGAAAGCTTCGAACAGTTCGCGCAAGCTAAAGGGGGACGGCCTCGCCTTAAAGGGCCTACGAGTCATGTTCCCGACAGACGGTTTTCGGCAGAACGCGGAGACGAAACGTCTAAGCCCTGGGCTCTTTCGACAGGTTCCCGCCTATCCATCACTAAGGGATACTACCCTGGGGAGGCCAAGGGCCTCAGCGGAAGCATGCTTAAGAAGCACTCGGCCACAACAGTTACATCAAACACTACAATAAAAGAAACGTTTACAAAACATTTACAATGTATTTACTCAAGGTGATTACAAGTCTAGAGCGTCTCGCTCTTTACAACCAAAAGAAAAAAAGAAAAGGGGGGCCCCTCAGGGAGACACGCTATACCCCTCCGAGCTCTTGCTTGAACTACCGTTGGAGCTCTCGCCTGAGCTCTCCCCGGATGTCTCGCCACCCGCGGCAGGGGATTTCACGACATTCGAAGGCGGGGAATCGGGCGCGCCTGGGGGCTTTGGAACGGGCTCAAAGAGCCAGGGGACGAGCTGGTTAGCGGTGATGGTCTTGCCTCTCCCGTCCAAGCAACCTACATCCCGCAGCGTCTCCAGGGTCAGCTTGACTGTAGCTTGCGCGTTGGCCTGAAGGAGCTTGTCGATGTCGTAGACGGAATAGTAGCGGCTCTTCAATCTTTCGTCCAGTGGAGGAGGGGGCGCATTCGCCTCCAGGCGCAGGAGCTGGTCCCTCAGCAGGACGTTCTCGTATCGCGCCTGGGCCAGCTCCGCGCGAAGCGCCACGGCCTGAGCGGAATCCTGTGTAGCGAGAGGTTAGGATGAAAGAATGAAGTTGAAATCTGCAGTGGCGAGAGCGAGTGTCTTGAAAGGTCTCGCTTACCTCTTCCGCCCGGCGCGAGGACAGCAGTTGCTTGGCGTCTGCCAGCTCTTTCTTCAAGGCAGCCGCCTGAGCCACCGCCTCCTCCCGGGCCTTGAACATGTCCTGAAAGTTGCGGTCGATGGTGATACTCCGGCGTGCGCACATATGCGCAAGCTCCATCCCGCGCATCAGGGCCCGAGTGGAGTCATAGGCCAGGAGCCTGGTGGTCATTTTGTCATAGACACTGGCGTTCTCCCGGCTGTAGAGGTCGTAGCCCAAGGAGAAGGCCTCGCTAGTGACCTCATCTCGCTCCGCCCAGCTGGGTAGAAGAGACGAGACAGAGACCCTGTTGGTGTCAGGGTCCCACTGAAACAGCGGCTTGTTCTCCGCATCCAGGCACTTCGTGCCGAGGCCGAAATTACGGTGACCCCGCGACACCTCTCCAGGCGGAGACTGAGCGGAGGTCTCGGCGGCGGCTCCCTCGCCATCTGCTCCACCGGGGGCCGGGGGGTTCTCGGCAGGTGCCTCGGCGTCACCCCTGGTAACCGCGATCTCGCTGGCGACCTGCAAGATCTCTTCAAAGGAGCGATCAGCAGCGGAAGGTTGGGAGGGCGTCACCGTGGCGGCTTTACCCTTCTCGGCGGCAGTTATTTTGGGCCTCTTGAGCGGTGGGGGCAGAGGGGCGCCGGGCTTTCGCTTCCCGGCGCCGGTCGAAGGAAGCGGGGCCGGCTCGTCCCGGCAAGCTTGAGTCGCGGCCTTCGCGAGAGCCAACGGGTCTCTCACAGATTGGCTCTCGACAGCGTGAGCCTCGTTGAAGGGTTGGTGCAGGGGGATCTCGCGCTCTCCTGCGGAAGCGACATCACTCAGTTCTAATCTTAAAAAGAAGGGGAGGAATAGCAAGACAAAGGCGAGACCGTACCTTCGCCCGGAGGCACGGGGAGGAGTGAATCGACGCCCCGCCGGAGGAATTGGACGTCGAAATCCTTGGTTCCGAAGAACTCAAGGAGGGCGCTCTCGCGCGAGCCCAAGGAGGGCGGCTTGTAAGCGGCGTCCTCGTATTGAATGGGCGCGAGAGGCACGTTCCCGAAATCGCCGGAAACGAAGAATGGGCGTGAGAGGCACGTTCCCGAAATCGCCGAAAACGAAGATGAACTTCTCGCCCCAGTGGTGGTGCTTGTTGGCGAGACCGGTGGTCTTGAGCAGCTGCCCTGAAAAGAAGACCACCCCTCCCTTAGCGTGGAAGGTGAACAGCTTCCGGAAGATAGGGAGGCTGAACTCGATCCTCTCGGATCGCATGTAACAGATGAAGGCCACCAGGATCGCGAGCGAGTTTGGATTCAACTGCGCGGGAACCACTCCATAGTACCGGAGGGCCTAGCGCATCTTGGGCCAGAGGGGGAGGCGGAAGCCCACCTCAAAGTGCTCAATGGGGATGACGAGCTCCCCCTCCCCCGCACTGTTTACTTTATCATGGTTGTCGGGATTTCGCGCGGTGAAGCCGGCGGGAACGTGACGAGTCTGGGTCAATTGGAACTCCTCCATGGTCAGGCTGCAAGGGGGGAACAGATGCTTCTGGAAGGCTTCCGCGCAATTCGAACGTCCCTCGCTTCCGCCCGGCATCGTGGTTGAGAGGTTGTAGGCGAGGTCTTCAGAAGAGAGGCGAGAGCGAGAACTGGGCGAGAACGGGAGGAGGAAGCGGAAGCAAGCGGGAGCTTTCGGCAAACCGCGAGAGTAACAAGAGAAAAGACACGGGATTCGAATCAGAGAAATAAATATGGTAGGTGGACTTCTCTATTTATAGAAAACCATGATCATCATGACTATTTCCAAAAAGGCGGCGGGGGTACAGCCGTCACGCCCTAAGTCGGCGGCGCCTCGGTTTCCCGCCCAAGATTGACAGCGACTGACAAATCTGGTTAGCGCGAACATTTTGAGATGACACGCGACAAGTAAAACGAGCGGAAGCAGGGTTACTCTCGCCGAGCGAGAGCTGGATAAAAAAATAATAATAATAACAGAGTCAGGAGTTACTCTCGCCGAGCGAGAGCTGAATAAAATGTGATAATAATAATAGCAAAGTTACTAGTTACAGACTGATGAAAATAAATATGGGTACATTGGGGAAGGGGAAGGTCGGGGGCAAGAAAGGGCGAGATCTCGCGAATCAGTAGGGTTCCCACCGCCATCGTCCTCGTTCCCGCTACCTAGTCCTCGGTGGCTCCTGCGGGTTGAAGTAGGACGACAAGACGGTGCATCCTAGGTTGATCCGGCGAGACAGGTCTCGGATCCGCGCGATCCACCTTTCGGGAGAGGATCCTACGGTAGGCCCACCTGATCGATCCGTCTCGCCTATGAAGTAGTCCCGCTCCAGAGCCTCCAGCCTCTTCTCCACCGATTGGCGAAACTCTCTCGCCGCAAAGTCATGGGCCCGCTCCTGCCGTATAAGCTTCGACAGGACGACAACCCTCTTCCCCCGCCTTTTAGCGCTCCCGACACTGGTCAAGATTTCCTCCATCTCATCAAATGAAGGGAAGGGGGAGCTCTCGCCGTCCTCCCCCTCTCTGTCTTCGTCGTCTTCTTCATCTTCATTCTCTGCGTCAGCTCCCGACCGCGAGCCCAGATCCCCTGACAAAAGAATTCTGCGGTCATGACGAGAGCTAAGCAACAATTGTGATAAGCATACCGCATACCTGCAGTATGGCGAGAACCACCGACCGACGGCAAGAGAGAATGCCCAGCCATTCCTCCCGCCGGTAGGGAGGAATCAACCGCAGGGGCAGACCGATTAGCGACCCTTACTTCGTTCTCCCGGGTAGCGAGACCCGGTTGGGCGGAAGCTGGTCCTGCGGGAAGACAATTCAGCATTCTGAGACTGAGTTAAGAGCGAGAGTGGAAAATATACCTGCAGTTCTCGAGGAGTCAGGCGGAGGAGCGACCTCCGAGACCCGCGGTTGGTTCTCAGGAGGACGAGATGATGAGTCCAAGGGCTCCCGCGGGGACCTGACGTCGTCGGGGACCGTTTCCTGCGAGAAGTATCGCGTCAGCTACAAATCCTCCAGCATAAACAGCTAGTGGTTTCAATGATTAGCGAGTCAGACATACCTTCTGCGTAGAGGGATCACCCGCGCGGATTGGGGTAGGGGTAGGCGGGCTCCTGTTCTCGTGAGGCAGGTCTCGCTGGACCACCTTCGCCTTCTTCTTTTTCTTCTTTGGCTGAGAAGGCTCAGCGGTTGACGACTTTCTCGCCAGCCAGGGGGCAACCAAGGCGCAGTTAGCCTTGGCTCGCGCCTGTGCCGCATCAATACGGTCTTGAAGATCCTGCGGAAGCGGTTTATCAGCGCGCTTGGAACGCATCGCGAGAGGAAGCGAGAACTTGGGCGAGGAACGACGATTCGAGGGCAGATTTATGGCCGTCTGTCGGCACATATTTATAGCCACGGTACGGACCACCAAAAGATTCCCTGATGTTGACACGTGCTCAGCGAATATTTACGGGTTGGATGTGTCTTTTCGAGCGCAGAGCTAGATCAAAGGAGGGGGGATTGTGTACAACCCCATATTCGCTGAGTCAGACCAGGAGGCACTAACGGTCACGATTAGGCTAGCCAGAGAAGCTCCCGCCCTGAAGAAGTTCTCGCTCATAAGTGGGGGCGGGAACGTTTGCGCTTGCGCGCTCCTGTCTTGGAGGAGCTCTCGCCTGTAAGCAGGCGAGACCGCTTGCGCCGGGCTCTGACAGGAGGGCTCTCGGCTCAGAGTTCTCGCCGAGTGGGGTCCAGGGCCCTGGGTAAAATGATCTGATTACCCTCAGGTAAAATTACCCTTATACCCTCAAGATGAATAGCGGGATTTGGCTATTGGCAGATCAACTAAGAGTTTTTCAGTAATCTCATATCAGCAAAAGCTATAAATAGACCCATAAGGGCTCCTTAGAAGGCAAGCTTTCATAATCTTCCAATTTTCAGTGCTTTCTGAGGAGCTCCTAGCCCGGCTTTTGGCTTTAGAGGGGAAGCTCTCAGAGATCTTCCGGGTGTGAGGTGAGACCTCCCTGCTGAGGCTTTGGGTCAGTCTTAGGTCCTTTGAATCTAGTCGAAGGTTGAGGCTTGAGAGAAGTAGGTGTTGGCTGCACCCCTGTTTTGAACTCTCGTTAAGGTCATTTTTGGCTTCAACAGCTGGAACCGTTCCTCCAGTCACTACCACCCCCGCAACTCTCGCCACCACCACCGCAGCTTGTGCCACCGCCGCCACCGTCGTTGCCGTCGACGCCACCACCGTCGCCGCCACCGTCGTCGTCACTGCCGCCACCGGCCGCCAATGTACCACATCGCTCCACGGTGGTCGTCCTTCCACCGCTTTTGCCTCCTTTCCGGTCACCCGCTCCGCTGCCTCCGATCCTCACATTGCCTTCTCTCCCGGCTCTTGCTCTGCCGGCCCCTACCGTACCGCTTCCATCGACCGCATCGCCGCCTCTTCTGTCGCCATGTTCTCCGCTGACCCCGACGGATCCGTTCCTACTACTGGCCATCGCGTCTCCGACATCCTCCGGTTGCTGCTCACCACCGCTCCATCGACCATGCAGAAGCCATTACTTCCACCACGCGTCTTTCCGTCGCCGCCGCCACTACTCGCCGACATCACCGCCGCCACTACATGCTATCGGGCCTTGTTCTGGCGGGAGGTTAAGGTACCCGAAGATCCGGCCACCCACATGGAGCACGAGCTTGAGGGCAAGCTCGTTTTGAAGGACGGATGGAATGTTACGGATCCGCCGTCAGTTATTATTATTATTACTATTATTTATATGCTAAGTCGTGTTGTTTCGAGTCACGTTGTATTGAGTCATAGTCGTAGTAGAGTTTAAGTATTTTAATATTTTGATGTATGTGGTGTTATTTACGGTTATGTCATTGACGCCTATATATAGGGTCTTCGGGGTCTTGTAGTTCTTATGCAAGAAATTAATCAAAGTTCTCCTCTCTCTCAAGTTCCTCTCTCTCTCTAGTTCTTCTCTTCTCACCCCTCTCCCTTCTAGGGTTTTCATCTTCTCTCCTCTCCGTCATTTTTAGTGATTTAATCCCTTGTATCCTCCACCCGCAGCCCTACGACGGTCCACCAAAGATAGGCGCACGTAGATTCCAATCTTCTGGACTATTTATCCATGAAAGTTCTTTGTGAAATACCTTCATTTGTTATTAAACTTATTGCAATTTTGAAGCAACTTTTTGTGTGCCGGTGCAAGTTTTATAGCAAATTTCTTCATTACTGTACCTATTGAACTTATTTTGGTTGTTAATAAAGTTGCACTTGGACAAATATAGCATTAAAAATTGGAGAATTTAGCACGTTAGGCTTTTCTTAAATTTTATTTGGGAGTTGTTATAAACAAACCGAATTTTGCTATATACAAACTTTTATTATATACAAATCAGTACAAACATAAAAAAAAAATAGTTTTTTTGTAAACATTTTATATCATATTAGAGCAAAAAAAATCTAATTATGAACAACCTGAGATCAAAATTTGTTCTAACAATTTCTGTTCTAAAAACCTCTGTTCTAATTAAGAATAACCTGAAAACAAAATCTATGTTCTAACAATTTCTAATTAAGAAGTTTGAAAACAAAATTTGTGAGAACAAAATGAACAAAATTTCTGTTCTAATTAAGAAAAACTAAAATTAGCTAGGAATTGGGAACTACCAATTTCTAATTGATGCAAAATCTCCCCATTTCTAAATAAGAAATCAGTTATTTGTTGCAGTAGTGGAGAGATCGGGAACTAAAATTAAGAAAAACTAAAATCTCTGAGAACAAAATCTCCCAATTTTTCATTGATGCAGTAGTGAAGAAAACGAGATAGACTGAATCCTAAAAAAAATAGTGATGGAGGAGAGGAATCGGGAGTGACCGAAGCTTGGAAAAATACCGGCAAACAAAAGCTCTAACAAAATTGTTTCAAAGAACAATAGATGGTCTTCTGAGAGGATGGAGACAAAGTTAGGGTAAATACCCGGGGAGTTGTCTGGAGGAGGAATGGCGTCGGGGCTGCCGTCGAAGGAAGAACCGGGCCAAAGTCTCTTCGTCTAGAGGAGGAATGCCGTCGGGGTTGCCGTCAGTCGGATCGCCGGCGTGGTGTGTCGTCGCCATCAAGAGCGTGGGAGGGGAGGAATCGGGATAGACCGAAGGCGGACGGCTAGGGTTAGAATGAGTTACGACTTATTTTAGGTTTTTATATGGTTTGTGTATAGTATTTTAAAAGGGCCTAAAAAACTCTAAATATTGATTTGTACATAGCCAATTTTGATTTGTCTATAACAACTCTCTTTTATTTTCATCCACCAAATGTTGACATGAAATAAAATACTTGTTCTATTGTATACTACCATGTGTTGTGCAAAAAGTTATCAGGAAAGATGGGGGCGTAGTTTGATTAGGTAATAGAACTGTAGAAATTTGGAATGCAACTCCATAGGTAGAAGGAAAAATAAATATGGCAAAGTGTTTAATAGGAATACTAATATCTTAATGCACTTAAAACAAAACTGCTTACTTGAGAATTAATCTCCACAGCTGAAGTAGAACTGTTGGCACATGCCTTCTTATACCTTTCAATTGTAGACTTTGTACTAAATATACAAAACAAGTGATCCAATTGATTAGCTAAATACCATAAACATATTTGAGTTGATGTGTCTATGAGAACAATGTAAACAAATTTTGAGAAGGATTCTATAAATCGAAGATGATTTAAGTTATAACAATGGGAGCACCAAGAAACTGATTCAGTCAAATGTGAAATAAAATGCAATTTTCATTGTCATTGAATAAATCCACAACTTGGATATTGCATTAGAATTTAATTACATTCTAGACGCAAACTTATGCTGCTAAAAAAACTTATCTATCCTTTTATATTGAATACTTGTTAATTGTTCTCATAAGTTTGAGCATGAATTTTGATGCATGTTGTCACGGACTTGTCTCCTTGCAAGCGCCCATGCAGCTTTAGCATCTTTGCTATTTTCCGTAGCCTAGCTAAATCAGTTTTCTACAAGATCTTGTTGGTGGTAAAGAGAAGAGGCGAGAAACAACTTAAGAGAAAGCTTAAAAGCGAAAAGAAATCAAATTTTTTGGATTATTTGTTCAAAACTTGGATGGTTACAAATGAGGAGGCTTTTACCTTTTATAGGCCACATAGAATTTTTCCTCAAAAATATATAAGGATCTAGAATTCTTTTCATTCTAGTTTATTTTATATCTCTTGTATTTACAGTATTCATGAATTCTATAAGTTATTCTAGAATGTTCTCATGAGACCATCCTAAAATTCTCTATGACCTTCATGCATCCTCCTATGTATAAGGTTCGCCAAAACTCTAGATTTATTTAGAATCTTCTCGGGGATAACATAAAATTGTTGAGAGCAGACCAAATAAGACGGGTCATGGAATCCTCTGTTACGGTTGCGCATGCTAACGGAACATGCACATGCCGACGTGACACCGTGGCGAGTCCGCATATGGAGGGAGACAATGACGAGTCCGTCTGAAAGAGGAGAGACCGAAGACGCGCCGCCGACGTGATCCTTTTATTTGCAATTGTTATGTTATTTTTATTTATTTGTACTCTTTATTTTATTCGCACTACTTTTTTGTTATCCGCACCCCGCATCTATAAGGGTTGCGTTGTACTCTTTCTTATTATGTTTGGATGTATGGAATTTAGGGTTGTTCCCTAGATTTTCTTCTCGTTCCCTTCTCATTTCCTCTCCCTCACCTTCGTCGACCCTTCCATTTGCTAGATTCCTCTCGGGATCATATCAATTTGCTCTGACCTGTCTCACCGCCCACCATTGTGTCGCCGGTGCTTGAATTTGCGTAAGGGAGTCCGTGCGACTTTAGTTTTCGCCGGTTCGCCTAATCCGGATCTCGCACGCCCCCCGCCAACGCGTCATCCTGCAGCACGCCCTGTCGCTTACGACATCGAGCCCCCCGATCCACGCGTGTCGCTTCCTACAGCAAGCGATCTGCCATTCTGTGGATTCAGCACCCTGATCAGACGCAGATTCACTGTCGCGCCTTTTCAGCGGCCCTGTTCCGTCGAACCTCCACCGGATCTGCCTTCTTCATTGTCGCGCCTATACGCGGGAGCCCCCTCCGCAGTGTGCGTCCACAGAGCCTTCCGCCAGTCCAGAATTACCCTTCCAGTTATTCCAGCGACTTCTGCCATCCGCCTTCCGCTGATTCCAGCCACTTCCGCGACACCCAACACCTCTGTCCAAATATACCCTTCCAGTCACTCCCTTCAGTTCCGTCAATTCTATTCCATGGCTCTCAACACTCGCTAGACCAGAGATCTTCCTTCGGATGCGGACGTCAAAGCCCTGAGCTGTCGCTTGGAGGCTCAAGAGCAACTCGTCTCCTCTATGCACGCCTCGCTCCTCTCCCTCTACTCCAAAATTGACTCCCTCCAAGCATCCACCGCCGCTGTCTCCGCCGCGTCCGGCTCCGGCCCAATTGCGGACGGTGGCTCTCTCCTAGGCACCAAACCTCCATCCATTCCTTTAGGGACCACTCCTTCGCACATTCCGGACCGGTCCGCCCTCTCCCTCAACATTCCCTCCTTAGTCTATGTTGACCCAATTGGTTGGATTGTCAAGGAGGAGCAATATTTCGACCTCAACTACACACCAAAGCACGATAAGGTATCTATGGCGGTGGTTGGCCTAGACGGCTTGACACTCCACTGGGCTCAGTGGCTTCGCCAATTCAACTCATGCCTCTCCTGGCCCGAGCTCAAGCAGGAGATGATCCGGCGGTATGACACAAGCTATTCCGGCTCCTCCGCTATCGAGCATCTTTGTGGCATTCGCCAGACAGCCGGTCTGGACAACTATGCTGATGAGTTCGTCGCCCTGGTTTCCCACGTCCCTGGGCTACCGCCTGATCATTATCTTGGCTTCTTCATACAGGATCTACTCTCACATATCCGCTCTCGTCTCTGAACGCACCACCCTCACACAGTCTCTGTCGCCATGGACTTGGCGCATCTGGTGGAGGCCGACCTCTCCCCTCGGCCACCTGCTCCTACAACCAACCACCACCAGCCTCGGCCTCCATGGCGACCACCGCCTTGGGGAAACTGGTCGGGCCGCCCATCGACCCCTCATCGCCTCTCGAACATTGATTACAATGAGCTTCGCAGCAAGGGTCTCTGTTTTCGGTGCCGCCAACCGTACCCCCAGCCATGTGTGCTCTGTGAAGGAGTTCCACGTCATCATCAGTGACCTCAACCCTGAGGTTACCCTGGCTAGCTTTGAGGCTCTGGAGTTCTCAGCGGGGGATGCACCTCTCGACTCTATCGCATCTACGTTCCACCAGTTGGAGTTATCTTGCGCCTCGACGGACGGAATCTCCGGTCAGCAGACCATGCAACTCTCGAGCATGCTACAGGATCATCCGATCATCATCATGGTGGACAGCGGCGCAAGCCACAACCTCATCTCTGAGTGTCTGGTGCAGCAACTCCGTCTTCCCTCAATTCCCTCTTCAGATGTTGCGGTTCGTCGGGGCGATGGACGCCGATGAATGATTCAGGGTTGTTGCACTGTCGTGCCTATCTCCATGGGGTTTTGTTCCGTGACCGCGGACATCTACGCATTTGACCTGGACGGTATCGACGTCATTTTATGGGTGGCTTGGATCCACATGCTCGACGATGTATACGTTAATTGGGCTAACGTCTTTGCATCGCACTGATGTACCTCTTGATTCACCCAATTTTGAAAATCATTCTTGAAGTTGAAGAGTTGGTATTCGTCGGGCATACCCGACACTCAACATCATGGCTTGTAACCCCTTCACATGCACAGTGATTGATCTTTTTTGCTTGATTCCTTTAACTTCTTCCTGCTTCATTTGCGATATTCTCTGGGTAGAAGTGTCACTTGAGTTCAGCTTTAAACTCCTCCCATGTGTCTAAGTTGCATGCTTTCTTTTTGATGTCTGCAAGCTTATGTTACCACGAAAGAGATGCAATATCCGAAATATTGTAGCTAGCAATTTTTAACTAAAGAGCTTTATCTGTGATATTGCATCCTTCGAAGTTGACTTCCATTTGATAAATGAAGTGTTCAACTTCCTTAGAATCCCTTTTCCCATCAAAGGGTTTTGGTTTTGGCACATCAACTATTGGATTTATCGCGTCACTGTCATTTCCTATGCTAGCAATGACCTTCTTGCATAAGGCCATCTCGTCCTCCAAAGTTGTGATTCTCTCCTCATAGTCCAATTGATCATACTTTGGTTTTGGCACATCAACTCTAGGATTTGGCAAATCAACTCTAGGATTTGTTCTCGCTCCGCATTCCTAAGCAATAACTTTGGCATTAAGGCAAGCTAGTCAGCAATAACCTTCTTGCATAAGGCCAACTCGTCCTCCAAAGTTGTGGTACTCTTCTCATAGTCCTCTTCCAACTGATCATACTTTTGCTCCGCATTACCATCAAGATAAGCTTGTACTTGTGCCTTTAGGAGTTCCAACTCTCTCCAAGCTGGTAGTGGTTGCTTGACGATCTATAGTTCTCGGCGAACATATAGGAGGTCATGTTTCGCCGTAGGCATGCACTTGTCTTAATCCATAAAGGCAAGATTCAAGTGTCCTTCCTCATGAGGTCTGCTTTGACCTTGCTTCTTCTTTTCAGTTTGTTGCACAATTTCTTTGTCGCGTTCTTTCAAACACGTTGACGATGTTGGTGCTTTTCAAAAGCGGAAGGAAATGGATTGAGTGTATCATTCCTTACATGCACGGGCGGACTCACGTTAGGACACACCCGGGCATGCACCCGGGTGTGATTTTTTGCGGATATGACCTGGCGAGTGTCGACGAGAAGCTGCGGTCGTGATTTGCGAACTGTTCTCCCTTTCTCCTTCTCTATTTTCCCAAGCTGCGTGCGGTGCACCTCTCCGAATGCTTCGTTCGATCGTTCTTCTCCATCTCCGACGGCGGCGCGCTAGTCATTCAGCCATTCAGGTGACACCATCGCCGCTCCAGTCTCCAGTGCTTCGTTCGTTCACCCATCTCCGGCGCGCGCCCTAGCAGTTTCGACTCGATGAGGTGTCGCCGTGTCTGAACTATTTTTAGCAAGGTCATCCATCCGTATTCGGGTTAGTAAGTTCCTATTTCTCTGAATCTCCGAGTTCCTATTTCTCTAAATCTTAAGTTCCTATTTAGCAAACCCTAGCAATGCTGGTTTCCCTATTCCATTTTCTGTTTTGAATCTTTATGAATCATGAATGCAATGCTGATTTTCCCCTTTCCAGTTTTTATGAATGCAATATTCTAGTTATTTCAACCAATTTCACAGAGTTCTTATAGAATTTCCTACTATTGTTAAGGTATAGAAATAATGAACAGGTCATAAAAACTTGATGTAACAGTGAGGTTGATGTATAGGAAGTAATGCTTGAATTTGGCTGTGAGTGCATCTGTGCAAGAGCATCTTCCTTTGCTCTCATGACAACAAGACAGTCATTAGATGATTAGATCCAAGCTACTCTCATGTCTTATTAATTTTTCCTTAATACACTCATGTCCTTTGTTCTTAGTGTTGGGCAGTGAATTGTGTACATGAGCAAAAAATGGGAGTTGCGGAGATGAGAATGCTTAGGTGGATATGTGGACACACGAGATTGGATAAAATTAAGAATGAAAGTATCAGGGATAAGACAGGAGTAGCACCAATTTCAGAGAAGATGCGAGAAGCTCGTCTAAGATGGTTTGGACACGTACAAAGGAGACCATTAGAGGCACATGTTAGGCATTGTGAGAGTCTAGTCACTAGGTTGTTAGACGAGGGAGGGGTAGACCAATAAAGACTTGGAATGAAACTATAAAGAAAGACATGATATACTTAGGCATTAGTGAGATTATGACAAAAGATAGGGCACAATGGCGACAAAGGATCCATATAGCCGACCCCACTATAGTGGGATAAAGGCTTGAGTGTTGTTGTACACTCGTCCTTTCAAGTTTTTTTATGAATGTAATGTTGTGCCTTAGCTGCCATATGTAGATATTGATCTGTCATTTGTTAATGTTAATGTTAATTTAGGGTACGAGTGATTGTTTTTTTTTTTGCTATAGGTTTTTAAATGAGGTGTTTTTTCAATTGTTGTTTTCTAATTAGATGTTCATGGATAAGTTTCTTTCAAAAGCGAGTTCAAATAAAATTTCTCAAGATTTTAAAGCATCAGGTTAATGTGTTAAAAGGACTCGAGATGAATTTAAGTGAGATGAGTTGCCTGGAGTTCCATGATTGAGGCAACTTATAAGTTCATATGATGTAAATTTACAAGATATGATAGAAAAAAATACATGCAAAATGGTCATTGTCAATCGTTTTTAGCAAATTTTCCAAAACTAAATTTGGAGGTAAAACATGTTTCAATAAGAACTGATTTAATGAGTTTAAAGACTGACTGAAATATAGTATAGAAAAAGATGATGCATATTGTTTTTATTGTTACATTTTTTTTACTGAGAGGTTTTTATTCTACATTTGTATGTCGTGGTTTCAGATATTGGAAAGAGAGGACGATATTAGAGAAACATATTGCAAATCACACAAGTGCACACAATAACTCTAAAAAGATGTGCATAACTTTAATGAATCAGAAGCATGGTATTCAAGTTGCATTTTGTAGGCAGGAAGAGACATAATGTACTAAATATCGTGCTCGTTTGTGTGTCAATAGATTGTATATGCTTTCTTTTAAAACAGTGATTATCTTTTCCCGAGCATGATTAGTCTAAAGAATCCAATAATTGAGGAAATTTTCTTGAACTTTTAAAATTTCTTGCATTGCAATGAGATCAAATCAATGGCATTGAAAAATGCACCTACAAATTGTCAACTAATATCTCCAAAAATTCAAAATGAGATATTTTATTATCTTGCATATGAGATAACAAAGACAATTGTTTAAAATGTTGGAGAGAGTTTTTTCTATATTGGTTGACAAATCACGTGATGTGTCCACAAAAGAACAAATGTTCATGATTTTACGTTATGTGACTATCAAAGGTTTTATTATGGAGTGTCTTTTTGGGTTTGTTCATGTTATAAATACAATTGTCTTATTATTAAAGAAAGTTATTGATAATTTGTTTGCAAAACATAACTTAAGTATTTCAAAATTACGGGGTTAAGGTTATGATGGTGCTAGCAATATGAGGTGTTTGTTCAAAGGACTGAAAATGTTGATATTGTAGGAGAATAATTGTGCTTAGAGCTATCACTTAAAACCAAAAAATCATAAATCGAATCGGAACCGAACTGGAATCACAAAGAACCAGACCGAACGTTCATTAATTATCCAGGTTCTTGTTTGAATTTTGGAACCGTGAACAACATTGGTCCGGGCATGGTTCTTTCATTTTATGATTCGGACCGGAATCTGAATCGGAACCGCAACATGCAAGTCTCAAGCGGTTTCAAATATTTTAGACCCGATCTAGAACCAAATCGCGACCCGTTTATTATTATTTTTTATAATATTTTTATTAGTATTAATATTATTATAATATTGTTATTTTTATAATCTATTTATAATAACTATGCTTACTATTAAGGGTGAAACTGGTGCGGTTTGATACGGTTTGAACTCAAATCGCAATTGTACCAAAGAGAGTCGGTTTTGGATTGAACAAAATTGCACCGCACCAAAATCATGTAACGTGGTTTGAACAATGCATCAACATTACATGATCGTGATCTTTGAATTGAGATTAGAGCTTCACGGTTCATTTTATATCTCAGGAGTCAGGAATTTAAATTCAGAATATTATTTAATATCTGTAAAGGAAGAGTTGAAAAAGAAGAATCTATATTATATTAAATGGGAAAAACACTCTGGCTAAACATTCACTTTCTTATTTTATCCTTCTTTATTAAAAAAAATCCAAATTTTAAAATTTTGTGTTTTTTTTAAAATATGCTTTCATTTGGATAAAGTCCTAATAACTATATAATAAATGTGTTCTCCCCGCCGCTCGCAAGCCCCCGTGCACAATACAAAAATGAGCGACAAGCGGAGTATAACACTCAGGGGTATGCGGGTCGTGGCTGAGATAATATCGCGCGGGCACGAGGGCTCCTTGTGCACTATCACAATTGAGGTATTGTCACATTTGTCCATAGGGGCGGAACCCTGTGCCTGTCACTCGTAATATCAAAATGATTTCTAACATGAATATCTGCAATTGATGTCTAGAAATAGTTGAATAGGAAAGAACCACTAACCAAAGAGGAGACACAAAACTATGGAAAAATTGATGTAGGGTAGGCTATGGAGTACACCACCTAGACTCTATGCAACACAACAATCAGTTCACGCGACAAATTATTAGAGCAATGGAGATTAATAACGCCACAAGCAAATAACTGCAACAAGAATTAATTTTAATATTGGGGGAATTTCTTAGTTGGCTTTCCTCCGCTCGAAGGGCCAAAAGCGAAGCGCGTGGCGAAGGGATCCACCTGCGGGTTAATAATCAATCGATACCAAAATACCCCAAACAAGCTCCAAGCAAATACGAGATTATCCAATATTAATATCAAGAAAATAGTACAACTCAATCACAAAATAACTCGAGAGTAGGGGCTGATTTCGGGCAATGGAAGTGGAAGGTTCAGGTGGCGTAGATCGGGTGCCGGGTGGTGGAACCGGAGGTGGAGATAGCGGTTGGGGCTGTTTTGGAGGTGGGTGAGGGATCGGGAAGGAAAACGGGTGGATCCGGATGAATACACGCGGATCCGGACTCGGGTGGGCGGATCCGGTAATAGGTGGCCGGATCCGATTTAGGGAGAGTGGATCGGGTGACGGGAGGGTAGATCGGGGTCACTAGAACTCGGATCGTAGGGATTAGTGGTAGAGGGGGTTAACGGGTGGTGGATCCACGGATTTAGGATAGGGGATGGGGTTTGGCGGGCTGGTAGGAGGCGGAAAGGGGCTGGGTGGCTGGCCGGAGTGAGGCGGAGGCGGGAGGTGAGTCGACCGCCCAGATCTGGGCGGGAACGGGCCGGCAGCTGGCTGTTTCAGGCGGAGAGCAGGTGGGGCTGGCGGGTTGGACGGGGAGGAGGAGGAGGGGGTTCGGTCGGCCGAACCTGGCGGAAAACGGGAGAGGCTGGCGGGTTGTAGTAGGGTGGAGGAAGAGAGGGAGAGGAGGAAGACTACCCAAGCGTCGGCACCAAGGGTCCACGGCGTCGGCACCGCGGGAAGACCACCGGAAGTAGGGAAGATGAACTCTCCAACTTCAGCAATAAGAAAACCTAAAATCAGCCTCCTAATCCTATTTATAAGAAACAAGCATTAGGGCATCCTATCGAACGACTATGATTTGCCGGTGGGTGCGCCCTTAAATAAACCAAACACATGTCCAAAAAAATACATAAATATATAATTTAGATTCGCGGCGACGTGCCGGACGCAACCGCGACGTCGGATCGGCGATCCGATCACGCCTTCCGGCGGGAATAAATGAACGTGGGTCCCGCTCCATCATGCGCACGATCCGATGGACTCCCATCAACTCCCCCCGACTGAAAAGCATTCATCTCCGAGGAATGGAGACGATCGTACTGAAGTCGAAGTCCGGGGGCAAGTCGATCAAGCTCTGCCTGTAGTATGCAAGCGTCGTCAGCGTCTGTACGGCTCCGCCAATGAACCAAGTAGCGAAGGCGCGGCCCGCCCGTGGTGGGAACAATCTGGTGGGATCTGATCTCAGTAATGCTCTCATCTCTCATGGTGGGATCCGGTGCGAGTGGTGATGCCGGCGGTGGTACCATAGGCGACGAACTCCCACGGGAAAGGATATCAGTAGTGGGCGGGCTGTGGTGGCAAACTGGCGTGGGTGGGGCGGTGGAGACGGCAGGCAAGGGGAAAGAGGTGATCACCTCCACTGCCCGGGTCCCCATAGTCATGAGGCTCATAATAGGGTGTTAGATCCTCGATATTAAAAACTGGATGGATCCCCATACTCGTCGGGATATCTAGCATGTAGGCGTTTGTCCCGATCCGACTAATAACTGAGAAAGGACCCATTCGCCTGGCGCTTAGCTTCTTGGCAGACCCCGAAGGGAGCCTCTCCGGGCGGACTCGTACCAACACCCGTTCGCCAATATTAAAAATACGCTCTCGTCTCTTCGTTGATCTGCGTGGGTTTTATAATTCTCATTGCTCATATTAATACGTCGGCGAACCGACTCATGCAACTCATGCAGGTGCTGTGCAAATGATTCGGCAGACTCACTAGGACGGGACTCTAATGGGCTCGGAATAAGGTCAATGGGTTTACTGGGGTCGTAACCTGACACTATATGAAATGGACTCAACCCAGTAGTCCTTTTGACGGAGCTATTATATGCAAACTCAGCGACCGGGAGGTCTAAGTCCCAACTACTCACTCGCTCTCCCACCAGACACCTCAATAAGTTCCCTAAACTCCTATTTACTACCTCTGTCTGACCATCCGTCTGTGGGTGGTAGGCAGTCGAGAACTTAGGGTGGTGCCGGTCTTGAGCCACAGGGGTCTTCCAAAAGTAGCTCACAAACTTTACGTCGCGGTCCGATACGATGGACTTGGGAAAGCCATGTAATCGGAAAACGTCCCTCATAAAAATGGATGCAACGTGGGTTGCATCCGCCGTCTTGCGGCATGCGATAAAATGAGTCATCTTTGAAAAGCGATCAACCACCACGAAGATGGAATCGTGCTTCCGAAGAGTGCGGGGAAGTCCAAGAAAGAAATCCATGCTAAGGTCCTCCCAAGGTCGACGTGGGACCGGTAATGGCGTATATAGGCCTGCGTTCTGCTTCGTGCCCTTGGCCGTCTGGCAGATGCGGCAGTGGCGGACGACTCTAGTCACATCCTTCCTAAGCGTGGGCCAGTAGAGACGGTCTTCCACGATGGCTATAGATTTGTCGCGCCCAAAATGTCCGGCGGCTCCGCCCGCATGCAACTCCCAAATCAGGAAGTCACGATACGATGTTCGTGGAATGCATAGGTGGGATCCATGGTATAGGTATCCCTCGAAGATCTGATATCCCTCAACGGGGTCTGGGGAATCTCGGGATAGGGCGGTGTAAATCTCACAAAAATCAGGGCACGTCGGATACTCTAAGATCACGCGCTCAAGCCCGTCGACACGGGCGGTCATAGTCTGAAGCAAAGAGACACGGCGACTCAGGGCGTCCGCAGGCTTGTTCTCAACACCAGCTCGGTGTTTGAGAACGTAGTGGAAGTCCTGCAGATACTCAACCCACTTGGCATGGCGATGCCCCAGCTTGCGCTGAGAATCCAGGTAGCGTAATGTCTGGTGGTCGGAGTAAAGCACGAACTCCCGGGGGAGGAGGTAGTGCCTCCAGTAGCGTAAGGACTGGACAACCGCATAAAACTCTCAATCGTAGTTCGAATACTTCTGTTTCGCCTCGTTTAACTTCTCACTAAAGTAGGAGACCGGGTGTGCATCTTGGCTCAATACACCACTGATACCAACTCCAGATGTGTCGCAAGCGACCTCAAAGGCACGGCTAAAGTCAGGAAGCCTCAGGACTGGGGCCGTCGTCAGCTTCGCTTTTATCTCCTCGAAGGCTCTAGTGGCAGCGGGGGTCCACTGAAACTCTCCCTTCTTGAGGCAGCTCGTGAAGGGGGCCAGGATCGTGCTGAACCCCGGGACAAACCTCCTGTAGAAGGTGGCAAGCCCGTGAAAGCTGCGAGCCTCGTGGATAGTCGTGGGCACAAGCCAGTCTCGAATACATTGGACCTTTTCGGGGTCAACAGATACGCCAGTCGAAGATATAATGAACCCAAGGAAGTGGACGGACTCAGAAAGAAATGCGCACTTCTTCAGGTTCACATGCAACTTCTCCCTGCGGAGGGTGCTGAAGAGAAGCCGCAAATGATCGAGGTGGGCGGCCTGTGTCTGGCTGTAGACCAATATGTCATCAAAGTATACAACCAGAAACTTGCCCATGTAGGGTCGCAGCACATGCGTCATAACTCTCATAAAAGTACTAGGGGCGTTCGAAAGCCCGAATGGCATGACTAGCCACTCATAGAGACCATCCTTAGTCTTGAAGGCGGTCCTCCATTCGTCTCCTTCACGCACTCTGATCTGGTGGTACCCACTACGCAGATCAATCTTGGTAAAGATCTGAGCACCAGACATAGTGTCCAATAGATCTAATCGAGGAATGGGAAAGCGGTACTTGACCGTGATCTTGTTTATGGCGCGGCTATCGACGCACATTCGCCAACTGCCGTCCTTCTTAGGGGTAAGAAGGGCGGGATCAGCACACGGACTCATACTCTCACGAATAAATTGCTTCCGTAGAAGCTCGTCGATTTGCCGTTTGAGCTCGGCGTGCTCATCGGGATGCATACGATAGTGGGGAAGGTTCGGTAGGGAGGCTCCCGGAATCAGATCTATGGTGTGGTGGATATCTCGCTGCGGGGGCAGCTCGTCAGGGAGCTCGTCAGGCATAATATCTGCGAACTCATCCAGAAGGGGACGCGCCGCTAGCGGGTGGTCAACAAAGGGGGCCTCGGATACCTGAGTGGCGGCGACAACATACATAATATCAGCCTCAATGCTGTCGCGGAGAAACTCGCCACGTCTCAGGATGTGTAATGGTCTCGAAGCACCCGTGCTCACGGAAGGCTCAACCACACCCTCCGATCTCTCCCTGGGCTGGGTGGGTGTCAAAGTAATCTTCCGCCCCTTGTCATAGAAGACACACGTGTTCGAGCGGCCGAAACACGTGATGTCACGATCAAACAACCAGGGGCGTCCAAGCAGCACATGTGCAACGTCCATGGGAATGATGTCACACCACGCCCGATCCTGGAAGGACGCGATGCTGATCGGTACTAAGCAATGCTGGGTCACCTGAATCGCGGTCTTGTCGACCCAGACGACACGATAGGGGTGGGGGTGAGGCTCTGCCTTCACCTCCATACGCTCAAGCCCCTTCTGGGCTATGATGTTCACGCAGCTCCCACTGTCGATGGCTAGCTTGCAGGGTCCGCCTGCGCTAGGGAAATAGGTGTAGAAGATGGTAGTGCGGCGCCAATCCTCATCTGCACGTGGGGTGTGTAGGAGGCGCCTAATCACTCCCATCTCTAAGGACCTCTCGGCATCGCTCTCCCAACCTTCTTCGACAGTGGCTCTAATCTCATCCGTGGCCTCTACATCCTCCTCTAAATCGTGCTCCTCATCCTCAATCAACAGATTCCGCGTAGGGCAGTGGGCCGCTACGTGCCCTCTGCCTGAGCACCTAAAACACTGAATACCCTCAGGCCTCTGGCCCTCAGTAGCAATAGTCTTCCCCTTCATGTCAGGAGTGACTCGGGGTGGGGTGGCTGTAGCAGTCTGGGTCAGAGCGGGCTTCCTAAACGTCGACGAATCCGTTCGGGAAGGAAACTGCCTCGTACTAGAGGTGCCAAGGTACTGCTCATATTCCAGAGCGAGCTGGAATATCTGGTGTACCGTCTCTAAACGATGGGGAATCAGCTCTCTCCGGAGGTCAGAACGGAGGCCTGCCTTGAATCGAGAGGCAGTGGCGATGGGCTCCTCCGAAATATCGCTCCTAACCACTAACTCGTCGAATCGAGCCATATACTCGGCCACCGTGAGCGTTCCCTGACGCAAGTTCTGTAATTGCTCGAATAGCTGATCCCGGTAGGACGCAGGGAGGTACTTCTCGCTCAGCCTCTGCTTCATCTCTCCCCATCTGGTGATAGGGTAATAACCGTCACGCTCTAAAGATCTCTCGACACTAATCCAATATACCTTGGCCTGCCCGACTAACTTCATCTTGGCAAACCGGACACAACGTTCATCACTCATGTCGTACCAATCAAAATAGTGGTCCATGTCAAGGAGCCAATCACTAAAGGCCTTCGGATCCAAGTGGCCATCGAACGTCGGGGCGTCGAGGCGAATCCGACGGGTGATGTCAAAGGCGCGGTCGCCCCTCCGCGGGTCAGGATAATCATGAGGGTCATCGTCACGGTCATGATCGTGTCGAGCGGGCGGGGGCCCGCGCTCACGTCGACCTGGCGGATAATACTCGTCACGACGTTGGTCCTGGCGATCAAGCAGGGGCACGCGGTTCCTAGGGCCAGGCTGTCGCGGCATACGGTAATCCTCCCACGGGGGTGGGGGTCGGCCACAAGGTGGCTCTGGGTTCCGCCATGCTGGCGGGGTGGGGGCTCTCACGGGGGCCTCACGGCGGTAGCGGTCTGCCGGTGGCGGATCATCCCTGACCCGCTGCCCGCGACGGGGAGAGTCGCCCGGGTCACCTGCGATCTCATGGTCATGAAGGGAGGGAGTATCTCTAGCGTGCTCTATCAGATCTAAACGACGAGTCACCGCGGCGATGTTGTGACGCACATTCTCGAATTGGTTACCCATTGCATCAAAACGCTCTAGGATAAGACGCTGGAAGTCTGTGGTAGCAGTGCTCGAGTTCAAGCCCGCTGCTCGGTCATTGGTGGCTGGTGGATCTACCATGCTTCTAAATGTCCTACCACTACGGAGCATGCACAACGGCCCAACCTTGGGCTCTGATACCAACTGATGTAGGGTAGGCTATGGAGTGCACCACCTAGACTCTATATGCAACACAACAATCGGTTCACGCGACAAATTATTAGAGCAATGGAGATTAATAACGCCACAAGCAAATAACTGCAACAAGAATTAATTTTAATATTGGGCGAATTTCTTAGTTGGCTTTCCTCCGCTCGGAGGGCCAAAAGCGAAACGCGCGGCGAAGGGATCCACCTGCGGGTTAATAATCAATCGATACCAAAATACCTCAAACAAGCTCCAAGCAAATACGAGATTATCCAATATTAATATCAAGAAAATAGTACAACCCAATCACAAAATAACTCAAGACTAGTGGCTGATTTCGGGCAATGGAAGTGGAAGGTTCAGGTGGCGTAGATCGGGTGCCGGGTGGTGGAACCGGAGGTGGAGATAGCGGTTGGGGCTGTTTTGGTGGTGGGTGAAGGGATCGGGAAGGAAAACGGGTGGATCCGGATGAATACACGCGGATCCGGACTCGGGTGGGCGGATCCGGTAATAGATGGACGGATCCGGTTTAGGGAGAGTGGATCGGGTGATGGGAGGGTAGATCGGGATCACTAGAACCCGGATCGTAGGGATTAGTGGTAGAGGGGGTTAACAGGCGGTGGATCCACGGATTTAGGATAGGGGAAGGGGTTTGGCGGGCTGGTAGGAGGCGGAAAGGGGGCTGGGTGGCTGGCCGGAGTGAGGCGGAGGCGGGAGGTGAGTCGACTGCCCAGATCTGGGCGGGAACGGGCCGGCGGCTGGCTGGTTTCAGGCGGAGAGCAGGTGGGGGCTGGCGGGTTGGACGGGGAGGAGGAGGAGGGGGTTCGGTCGGCCGAACCTGGGCGGAAAACGGGAGAGGCTGGCGGGTTGTAGTAGGGTGGAGGAAGAGAGGGAGAGGAGGAGGAAGACTTACCCCAAGGCGTCGGCACCAAGGGTCCACGGTGTTGGCACCGCGGGAAGACCACCAGAAGTAGGAAAGATGAACTCTCCAACTTCAGCAATAAGAAAACCTAAAATCAGCCTCCTAATCCTATTTATAAGAAACAAGCATTAGGGCATCCTATCGAACGACTATGATTGGCCGGTGGGTGCGCCCTTAAATAAACCAAACACATGTCCAAAAAAATACATAAATATATAATTTAGATTCGCGGCGATGTGTCGGACGCAACCGCGGCGTCGGATCGGCGATCCGATCACGCCTTCCGGCGGGAATAAATGAACGTGGGTCCCGCTCCATCATGCGCACGATCCGATGGACTCCCATCAAAAATGAAGGTAGCATATACTCATTGGCGATGATTAGAATGTCAGGCCCTCTCGAAGAAATCAGTACGAACGATGACAACGATGTGGTGCTGTTTTGTAGATTTTGTACCTATGGAAACCACCCGTCACCACACATCTTCCCAAAACCCCGAGGTGATGGTAAGGGGGGACGGGGGTACATAAACACCAAGGACCACCCACTGCAGGCAATGTGAGACTAATCCAACCACGGAATGGCGGGGATATTCCGCCACACGGGGGGCCCACCGGGGTCAACACCCAGACCTGGAACGCGATGGGGAAGCCCAAATATGCGGTCCCACACACACCCAATCTCGCTGGACCTTGGTCCTCAACACACCACCGCAGCGGGATGGCTCTGATACCATGTGGAAACCACCCGTCACCACACATCTTCCCAAAACCCCGAGGTGATGGTAAGGGGGGACGGGGGTACATAAACACCAAGGACCACCCACTGCAGGCAATGTGGGACTAATCCAACCACGGAATGGCGGGGATATTCCGCCACACGGGGGGGGCCACCGGGGTCAACACCCAGACCTGGAACGCGATGGGGAAGCCCAAATATGCGGTCCCACACACACCCAATCCCGCTGGACCTTGGTCCTCAACAGTACCGCCAAAAATCGCACAGCAAACTATGCAGTTTTGCAACGAACAAAATCACTCCACAACTAAATCGTTCGGTGCAGTTTATATTCTGTGCGATCCGATGCGGTTTTTGTGGTTTTGTGATTTTGAGTTTTAAATTTCAGTTTTCCGTACTATATTATACAAAAAAGTACTCATTCGTATAGTGTGAAACTCCTGCGTTTGAGCCACAGACTTCGAATTCTCTCTTGCAAAAAATTCTAACGGGTTTACTTTTCCTCTCAGGTATTTTATTTTTGACCTCCCTCGTCCATTCTGCTTGTTTGGTTTTTGTTCTGGTTGGAATTGATTGGAACCGAACCGAAACACATAGAACCGGACCGATCCATTAGTGCCTGGTTTGGTTTTGGTTCTTGTTGAACCGTAATCGGAACCGTTGACACGGCAGTTCCAAAAATTATGCTGGAACCGAAAACAAAACTGGAACCGGTCAAACCAAATAATGTTTTGGTTCTAATTTGAATAACTGTTATCTTAGCGGTTTGGTTCACGATTTTAGTAAAGCCTGAATCGAACCAGAACTGTAACAACTCTAATTGTGTTTTCTACATTCATTATTTTGCTCGTCAACTACAACTAATATTATTAGTTGTTGCAGAAGATCATGTTGAAGTTGCAGAGATTTTCACGCATATTAACCTTGTGTTGAATGTTGTTTGTGGCTTTTGGAAACGACGTGATTGTATAAGAGCATTAGAAGTTGATTGAGTTACTCTAGAGCTTGGTTGCGAGGAGTTGGAAAATGATTGTCGGGGCAAATCCACCACTTGAATTGAAAAGGACGGGAGACATGATAGAGTTCACATTATGACAATTAAATTTTATTTGAATGTTCTCATATATTGTTAAGACATTTGAAATTATCAAGGTTGATGGTGTGGATGGAACTCAAAGAGGAATGACAAATACTTTAACTAAAGTTTTTTGGATTTTAATTTTATATTCCTCATGTATTTAATGAAGAGTATTTTAGCGATGCCATACGATATCACAAACATTATAAAAGAAGGATCAAGACATTGTTAATACAATAAATTCTATAAAATTTACAAAGCAACTACTGTTTAATTTGAGAAATGATGATCTTGATGGGACTCCTTTATCAGTGAAGTATTATTTTTTTGTAGTAAACAACATATAGAATTTCATAATATGAATGAAAAATATATTCAAACAGAAAAGTCAAAACGTAATTAAAAAAGATTACAAATTATCATCATTTTCGTGTTAAAATCTTCAATACAATGCTCGATTGGACTTTGATAAATGTTTTAATGAAGTGAATACTGAACTGTTTTTATGTGTTTCTTGTCTTGATTCTAGTGATTGATTTGCCTCATTTGATAAACAGAAGTTGGTTCGTCACGCAGAATTGTATCCATCTGATTTCACACAAATAGAATTGCAGCTACTTGAAAGACACTTTGATATGTATATTATTGACATGCGCTCTTTTCCAGTCACGTTCTCTCAAAGGAAAAGAAGTGGTGGACTTTTAGAAATGTTTGTGAAGTTGAAAAAACAAGATCACTATCAATTGATTTTCAGGTTTTGCAAATTGGCATATCTTCTACCTTTTGCAGTTGCCACTGTTGGAAGAATGCTCTCTACAATGAAGATTATAAACAATCATTTACGAAGCAGAATGAGAAGTGAATGGATAAATGACTGCATAATAGTTTATACTGAGAAAGATGTTGATACTATTACAAATGAAACTATCTGATGCTCGACGCGTAATGTTTGCATGCATGTCAGCTTTTTCTTTAGGAAATCCTAATGCATACAGTGATGAATGAATTTTTGGCAAAAAAAAGAATTCGACTGGATCTCGCACTAACTTTAAGAAAAATAACATGTGGCCTGACTGGGATCAAGGTGTGAGAATACGTGGCCTGACTGGCTGAAATTTTCGGGAGTGGGGTGCGGTTAAAGCCGTCGTGATCATTGGCTGCGTCGAGAGGCTGAAACCGGCGAGTGGTCGAGCGTGAATTCCGCTTGGCTGGTCTCCACCACTAACATTACACAATTTTCAAATATGTGCCCACAAAAAGTGGTTTGTCCAACATGTCTTTTGGTTAATAAAATTTCATTAATAGCAATACTAGTACAATTTTATTTAAGCATTACATTTATTTATTAGGAATGATTGGATAAAATTAGTAATGAATGTATCACAGATAAGACGGGAGTGGCACCAATTGCAGAGAAGATGTGAGAACCTTGTCTAAGATGGTTTGGACACGTACAAAGGAGACCATTAGAGGCATCTATTAGGCATTGTGAGAGTAGGTATGTTAAACGAGGGAGGGGTAGACCAATAAAGACCAGGAATGAAACTATAAGGAAAGACATGATGTACTTAGGCATTTGTGAGATTATGACAAAAATAAGGCACAATGGCGACAAAGAATCCATATAGCCGACCCCACTATAGTGGGATAAAGACTTGTGTGTTGTTGTTATTGCATTTAATTATTTATTTTAAAATTGTGTCCGAGCGGAATAAAATTTCTAATTTTGCCTTTACTTTCATGATTTGAATCGTGACTTTGATTAGATTTTTATACATATTATGGGATGTGTGTTTAAAGTATCTTCTCAATGTTCCTCGGTATTCTTGTCCTTACTAATTCCCCTGATAGAATCAATTTAGAAGAATTTTAGGCCTTCTGATGTTTTTTGCATGGTTTATGATTGAGCTTCTTTCTCAGCATCCCTAGAACTAGGTACCACAAAACATTCAAGTGCTCTACTCAGTTGATCTTTGACTTTGGTGCAACTTATCACACTATTTGTTGGCTCACTAAAACATCTTTTTTTTTGTTTTTTTACTAAATGATTAAAAATGATCATTTAGAATTTAAAATCATGCAAAACCAAATGATATACTTTACGAGACCGTCATGATCTCCACTAACTTAGTGGGATCACGAGGAATCTGCCGCGCACGCGATCGGTGCATGCGATCGGCGTGCCCGATCCCCCGCATGGCCCACACACGGATCTCACTACGAGCACCTTTCACGCAACCACCGCAATCGGACGCTGGCACCGCCGTCACCGGCATCAAACGGTCCATGCCGAGCCGGCCCCGCCGAGACCGGCACCGCCCTCCCGCTGCAGCGGGGCTGCTCCCGCAAGGGGCGGACGCACCCCGCAGCCTCCCTCCCGCGGCCACAGATTCGCTCTCGCTAAGTGCGGCCGCACACCGCGGCCGCCCTCCCGCGCCACCGACCGCGGCTGCGGAGCTGCTCCTAAGGGCGCCGCATCCCGCGGCCGCCCTCTCGTGACCGCCCTCCCCCGGCTGCGGGGCAGCTCCCTTAAAGGGCGGTCGCGCACCGCGGACGCCCTCCCGCGGCCGCGGGATTGCGCCCAAATGGTGCAGCTGCACCCCGCAGCCGCCCTCCTATGGCCGCGAGGGCAAGGCCGCAAGGGGCGGCCGCCCCCCACGGCCGCCTCCCGCGATTGCAGGAGCGCCCGTCACGGCTGGTCAATCTGCCGAACGTGACTCCTCCGTCATCGGCCGATCGTCGCCAAATTGGTAGCCCGCTCGTGGCGGGCCTTCATTGCCGTCTGATCATCCCAACACAATCATCACCGTTCGTTACAAGAATAACCACTCGTGTAATTACCCACTAACCCTCGTGGTTAGTAGGGAATGTTATGTAGTTATTTAATGGTCTACGTATAGTCAAAATCATGAAAATAATATATGCCCGAAACTATACTAAATGCGGTCTTCAATTAGTGATTTTGGGTGATTATGGTGTGCTAACTCTTCCTACTCTCAGTCTTCTTCTTCCTCAGGTCGGAGCTTTGTCGTAATCCTCCTACGTGCCTCCTCCACCTGCTCGACCCCCCAAAAATTTGCCTAAGTTTGCGATACTCCTGAGAAGAAGTCATTATGCTCGCCATTCCGCGAAGCCTCCTGCTTGCCCGGCGTTCCTTAAGTCACTGCTGACGCATCTCTGTGCATCACGCCACAAAGTTCGTCAGCCAAGCAACGTCCGAGAACGTTTGTCCCCATCAGAAAATAGAAAGGAATAAGCTCCGTATGAGGCGGCCTGTCGCCCACCAAGCATAACATCGTCTCTCATCTCAAAACTGTAACAATGAGCGATATGTCGCCCTCGATTCTCAAGACACTCTGTAAACTGCCTCAAATAGTGAAGTTTGACTGGCATCGTACCGGTCATGTCATTTTTTTACCCGGTTGAGGGGTTTTTCCACGTTAAAATTGTCTTGTATACTTCTGCTTACTCTGTGACTGTGTGCGCGCTCGACCACTTCATGTGTTATTTTGATGCCCCCAACCGGACCGGTCCAGTCGGACCGGTTCTGTTTTGTTTTTTGCCTTATATATATATATATATATATATATATATATATATATATATATATATATATATATATATATATATATATATATATATATATATAGACTTGCACATGAAGAAAAACAGAACCCGATTCTTTTTCTAACCTAGCGGAGAGGGCACGGCGGCATCGAGCGAAAGAAGGCGGCATCGCGGCATCGGGAAGCAGAGGCGGCAGCTTTGGAATCCAGCGATCGAGCTTGGCTTCGGGAGGAGATCAGCGGTGGGTTCGGGAGGAGATCCGGCAGCGGCAGCGGCATCGGGTGAAGGAGGAGCGGCGGCGTCGGGACCCGATCAAGCGGCATCGGGCGATCGAGCGTGGAGGGCTTCTCTTCTCCGGCGAAATCTAGGAGGAAGAGGAGCGGCAGCAAGCCTCCGGCGGCGGCAAGATCGGGATCGGCATCAACCTAGCAGCGGCTTCGGTATCCCGATCTTGCGATCGGGTTCGGCTTCGGGAGAAGATCCGGCAGCGCCATCGGGAGGGAGAAGTGGTGGCGTCGGGCATCGGACGCTTCTTCTCCGGCGACGATCGGCTTCGGGTGGTTCTTCTCCGGCGACGGCCGGCGGTTCCTGGGGTTTCTTCTCCGGCGGGCATAGGGCCCAATCTTGGGTCAGCGGTTCTTCTCAGGCAGCGGCGGCGGCAGATCTTGCAGGCGAGCGGTGGTTGACGGAGGCGGCGGAAGATTGATCGGAGTTCCGATCTAGTGCACGGCAGCGGCATCGGCTCCATCTCCGGTGAAGGAGAGGGGAGATCCACGGCAGCGGCGAGTGCAGGTTTCCATATCCGGCGGCTCCGGCGATCCAGCGGCGGCGACAACTTCGGCGGTGAAAGAAGGCATAAGGCTGCGGTTCCTTCATCTTAAAGAGGGCAGCGGCTTTCTTGGCCGGAGGGCAGCGACGCGTGGCAGAGGCGAAGATCAGATTCAGATCCAGGCTGCGGATAGGGGAGTTTTTCTTTGTTTTCCTGTTGTTCTTTATTTCATATTTTAGGTTAGTGTCGATCTGTTGAGGATCGTTGAGTGTCTGTGTTGTAATCGGATTATTTTTCGATTAGTGGATCCGGCGCGCTCTCCCCGTGGATGTAGGAGCTTAACTCCGAACCACGTATATCTCTTGTCGTCTGTGTGTTTTTTCTGTGTTTTGGAAACTCGAACTGTTGGATTGGTGCGCACCATTATTTGCTCATATTTTTGCTTCTGTTGCTATTGTCCGCGACGAGTTCCGTACTCGCGGGCAGGTCCCAATTGCACAACAATTGGTATCAGAGGCAGGTTCGACCTTCGGATCAGTGAGCAAATTCAATGGCGGCCAAATTCGAGGTTCCAAAATACGATGGGCGGATCGATTTCGGTCTTTGGCAAAAGCGCATAAAGGTCGTACTCGTTCAGCAGGGTCTTCACAAGGCACTCTTTGGAAAGGAGAAGGCTAAGGTGAAAGACGACGACGAGTGGGATGAGCTGGACCTCAAGGCCATCAGCACCATACAGCTGTGTTTGGCAGACGAGGTCATGTACAACGTTATCGAGGCGGAAACTACGGTGGACTTGTGGAGGAAGCTCGAGGAGCTCTACATGTCCAGGTCGCTCACGAACAAGCTGTACGTGAAGAAGCAGTTGTACAGCTTGAGGATGTCCGAGGGAACGCAGTTGTTGGACCATATGAATGTGTTCAACAAGCTGGTATCCCAGTTGCGGAGTATGGATGTGAAGGTCGAGGAGGAAGATCAGGCTCTTCTCCTCTTGTCCTCACTCCCGTGGTCGTTCGATCATTTAGTTACCACCATGTTGTATGGGAAGGATACCCTTAAGATGGAGGAAGTGGTGACGATGCTTCTCTCTAATGAGAAGAGGAGCAGTTCCGGATTGAGTGCGAGCGAGGGTCTGCTCGTGAAGAGCAGAGACCCATCCCGAGGGAGATCGAGAGGGGGAGGCAAGGAGGATGATCGACCTAGGTCCAGGGGTAGGTGTTACTATTGCAAGGAGGAGGGGCATTGGAAGGCCAACTGCCCAGTGAGGAAACTCAAGGGCAAAGAATCTGTGCCTCAGCAGGCTGCAGTGGCATCCGAGTGCGTGAGCGATGATGATGTTCTACACGTTTCACAAAGCCGCGACGTGGTAGTCGGGACCACAGATTCCTGGATCATGGATACAGGATGTTCGTTCCACATGTGCCCGAACATTGAATGGTTCTCCAGTATTAGGCACTGTGGAGGTGGTCATGTTCGGATGGGGAACCGATCAGAGTGCGAGATATCTGGAGTCAGGAGCATCAGGATTAGGATGTTCGATGGAGTGGTTAGGACCCTCACCGACGTTCGGTATGTGCCCGAGTTGAGGAAGAGCTTGCTTTCTCTAGGCACTCTGGAGGCTGCCGGGTATTCTTATACCAGTAGCAGCGGGTATTTGGAGGTCAGGAGAGGCGCACAGACAGTTTTGAGAGGAGAGCGTTCAGGATCGCTCTATAGACTGATTGGCACCACGATTGTCAGGGGAGATGCGAGGAGAGAGGTCAGACCGTCTCTCGAGCTACAGGATACGGTAGCGCATGCATTTTAGGCGATCTCCTCAGATCGTGATTCCTTCGATAGAGCTTTAGAGAGCAGAGACCGTTCTCAGCGAAAAGCTAGGAAGGACCAGCGGAGGAGCGGGGCAGGATTCGTGGCAAGGGCGTGTGCACGGAGAGAGGACCTTGGCGGAGGTAGAATCTTCGCAACCGTAGAGGAGACGGGTAGAGAGTCATCTCAGGAGTACCCAGACACCGCGAGAGGAGCCATCAGGCTCAGAGGTCTCACCGAGGAACTTAGGATCACTCAGGAGAAGGTGGAGTTGCACAGTGAGAGTTCGAGTGCGATTCGTCTTGCAGTAGACCTGGTCTATCGTGCAAGGACGAAGCACGTCGACGTGCGTCACCGGGAGTTGAGGGAGTTCGCTCGAGGTGGAGGCGTGATGTTGCGGTAGATTCCTACGGAGGAATGCGTTGCGAGCATGCGGGAGAAATCAGTGAGGCGAGTCAAGTTTGACTTGACTCCGACTGTTGCACGTTGATTGTGCCGGCCCCAGGGAGAGGGGGCTTGTTGTCGCCAGTAGGGGTCTGTGTGTTTTAGGCGGTATTATTGTTTGTGGAACATCAAGGTGGAGATTGTTATTTTGATGCCCCCCAACCGGACCGGTCCAGTCGGACCGGTTCTGTTTTGTTTTTGCCTTATATATATATAGACTTGCACATGAAGAAAAACAGAACCCGATTCTTTTTCCTACCTAGCGGAGAGGGCACGGCGGCATCGAGCGAAAGAAGGCGGCATCGCGGCATCGGGAAGCAGAGGCGGCAGCTTTGGAATCCAGCGATCAGGCTTGGCTTCGGGAGGAGATCAGCAGTGGGTTCGGGAGGAGATCCTGCAGCGGCAGCGGCATCGGGTGAAGGAGGAGCGGCGGCGTCGGGACCCGATCAAGCGGCATCGGGCGATCGAGCGTGGAGGGCTTCTCTTCTCCGGCGAAATCTAGGAGGAAGAGGAGCGGCAGCAAGCCTCCGGCGGCAGCAAGATCGGGATCGGCATCAACCTAGCAGCGGCTTCGGTATCCCGATCTTGCGATCGGGTTCGGCTTCGGGAGAAGATCCGGCGCGACATCGGGAGGGAGAAGTGGTGGCGTCGGGCATCGGACGCTTCTTCTTCGGCGACGATCGGCTTCGGGTGGTTCTTCTCCGGCGACGGCCGGCGGTTCCTGGGGTTTCTTCTCCGGCGGGCATAGGGCCCAATCTTGGGTCAGCGGTTCTTCTCAGGCAGCGGAGGCGGCAGATCTTGCAGGCGAGCGGTGGTTGACGGAGGCGGCGGAAGATTGATCGGAGTTCCGATCTAGTGCACGGCAGCGGCATCGGCTCCATCTCCGGTGAAGGAGAGGGGAGATCCACGGCAGCGGCGAGTGCAGGTTTCCATATTCGGCGGCTCCGGCGATCCAGCGGCGGCGGCAACTTCGGCGGTGAAAGAAGGCATAAGGCTGCGGTTCCTTCATCTTAAAGAGGGCAGCGGCTTTCTTGGCCGGAGGGCAGCGACGCGTGGCAGAGGCGAAGATCAGATTCAGATCCAGGCTGCGGATAGGGGAGTTTTTCTTTGTTTTCCTGTTGTTCTTTATTTCATATTTTAGGTTAGTGTCGATCTGTTGAGGATCGTTGAGTGTCTGTGTTGTAATCGGATTATTTTTCGATTAGTGGATCCGGCGCGCTCTCCCCGTGGATGTAGGAGCTTAACTCCGAACCACGTATATCTCTTGTCGTCTGTGTGTTTTTTCTGTGTTTTGGAAACTCGAAATGTTGGATTGGTGCGCACCATTATTTGCTCAATATTTTTGCTTCTGTTGCTATTGTCCGCGACGAGTTCCGTACTCGCGGGCAGGTCCCAATTGCACAACAATTGGTATCAGAGGCAGGTTCGACCTTCGGATCAGTGAGCAAATTCAATGGCGGCCAAA
Source organism: Platanthera guangdongensis (assembly GCA_039583875.1). NCBI lineage: Eukaryota > Viridiplantae > Streptophyta > Magnoliopsida > Asparagales > Orchidaceae > Platanthera > Platanthera guangdongensis. The sequence goes on along the minus strand of CM077151.1, from coordinate 281,915,395 downwards.
TTCGAGGTTCCAAAATACGATGGGCGGATCGATTTCGGTCTTTGGCAAAAGCGCATAAAGGTCGTACTCGTTCAGCAGGGTCTTCACAAGGCACTCTTTGGAAAGGAGAAGGCTAAGGTGAAAGACGACGACGAGTGGGATGAGCTGGACCTCAAGGCCATCAGCACCATACAACTGTGTTTGGCAGACGAGGTCATGTACAACGTTATCGAGGCGGAAACTACGGTGGACTTGTGGAGGAAGCTCGAGGAGCTCTACATGTCCAGGTCGCTCACGAACAAGCTGTACGTGAAGAAGCAGTTGTACAGCTTGAGGATGTCCGAGGGAACGCAGTTGTTGGACCATATGAATGTGTTCAACAAGCTGGTATCCCAGTTGCGGAGTATGGATGTGAAGGTCGAGGAGGAAGATCAGGCTCTTCTCCTCTTGTCCTCACTCCCGTGGTCGTTCGATCATTTAGTTACCACCATGTTGTATGGGAAGGATACCCTTAAGATGGAGGAAGTGGTGACGATGCTTCTCTCTAATGAGAAGAGGAGCAGTTCCGGATTGAGTGCGAGCGAGGGTCTGCTCGTGAAGAGCAGAGACCCATCCCGAGGGAGATCGAGAGGGGGAGGCAAGGAGGATGATCGACCTAGGTCCAGGGGTAGGTGTTACTATTGCAAGGAGGAGGGGCATTGGAAGGCCAACTGCCCAGTGAGGAAACTCAAGGGCAAAGAATCTGTGCCTCAGCAGGCTGCAGTGGCATCCGAGTGCGTGAGCGATGATGATGTTCTACACGTTTCACAAAGCCGCGACGTGGTAGTCGGGACCACAGATTCCTGGATCATGGATACAGGATGTTCGTTCCACATGTGCCCGAACATTGAATGGTTCTCCAGTATTAGGCACTGTGGAGGTGGTCATGTTCGGATGGGGAACCGGTCAGAGTGCGAGATATCTGGAGTCAGGAGCATCAGGATTAGGATGTTCGATGGAGTGGTTAGGACCCTCACCGACGTTCGGTATGTGCCCGAGTTGAGGAAGAGCTTGCTTTCTCTAGGCACTCTGGAGGCTGCCGGGTATTCTTATACCAGTAGCAGCGGGTATTTGGAGGTCAGGAGAGGCGCACAGACAGTTTTGAGAGGAGAGCGTTCAGGATCGCTCTATAGACTGATTGGCACCACGATTGCCAGGGGAGATGCGAGGAGAGAGGTCAGACTGTCTCTCGAGCTACAGGATACGGTAGCGCATGCATTTTAGGCGATCTCCTCAGATCGTGATTCCTTCGATAGAGCTTTAGAGAGCAGAGACCGTTCTCAGCGAAAAGCTAGGAAGGACCAGCGGAGGAGCGGGGCAGGATTCGTGGCAAGGGCGTGTGCACGGAGAGAGGACCTTGGCGGAGGTAGAATCTTCGCAGCCGTAGAGGAGACGGGTAGAGAGTCATCTCAGGAGTACCCAGACACCGCGAGAGGAGCCATCAGGCTCAGAGGTCTCACCGAGGAACTTAGGATCACTCAGGAGAAGGTGGAGTTGCACAGTGAGAGTTCGAGTGCGATTCGTCTTGCAGTAGACCTGGTCTATCGTGCAAGGACGAAGCACGTCGACGTGCGTCACCGGGAGTTGAGGGAGTTCGCTCGAGGTGGAGGCGTGATGTTGCGGTAGATTCCTACGGAGGAATGCGTTGCGAGCATGCGGGAGAAATCAGTGAGGCGAGTCAAGTTTGACTTGACTCCGACTGTTGCACGTTGATTGTGCCGGCCCCAGGGAGAGGGGGCTTGTTGTCGCCAGTAGGGGTCTGTGTGTTTTAGGCGGTATTATTGTTTGTGGAACATCAAGGTGGAGATTGTTATTTTGATGCCCCCCAACCGGACCGGTCCAGTCGGACCGGTTCTGTTTTGTTTTTGCCTTATATATATATAGACTTGCACATGAAGAAAAACAGAACCCGATTCTTTTTCCTACCTAGCGGAGAGGGCACGGCGGCATCGAGCGAAAGAAGGCGGCATCGCGGCATCGGGAAGCAGAGGCGGCAGCTTTGGAATCCAGCGATCAGGCTTGGCTTCGGGAGGAGATCAGCGGTGGGTTCGGGAGGAGATCCGGCAGCGGCAGCGGCATCGGGTGAAGGAGGAGCGGCGGCGTCGGGACCCGATCAAGCGGCATCGGGCGATCGAGCGTGGAGGGCTTCTCTTCTCCGGCGAAATCTAGGAGGAAGAGGAGCGGCAGCAAGCCTCCGGCGGCAGCAAGATCGGGATCGGCATCAACCTAGCAGCGGCTTCGGTATCCCGATCTTGCGATCGGGTTCGGCTTCGGGAGAAGATCCGGCAGCGACATCGGGAGGGAGAAGTGGTGGCGTCGGGCATCGGATGCTTCTTCTCCGGCGACGATCGGCTTCGGGTGGTTCTTCTCCGGCGACGGCCGGCGGTTCCTGGGGTTTCTTCTCCGGCGGGCATAGGGCCCAATCTTGGGTCAGCGGTTCTTCTCAGGCAGCAGCGGCGGCAGATCTTGCAGGCGAGCGGTGGTTGACGGAGGCGGCGGAAGATTGATCGGAGTTCCGATCTAGTGCACGGCAGCGGCATCGGCTCCATCTCCGGTGAAGGAGAGGGGAGATCCACGGCAGCGGCGAGTGCAGGTTTCCATATTCGGCGGCTCCGGCGATCCAGCGGCGGCGGCAACTTCGGCGGTGAAAGAAGGCATAAGGCTGCGGTTCCTTCATCTTAAAGAGGGCAGCGGCTTTCTTGGCCGGAGGGCAGCGACGCGTGGCAGAGGCGAAGATCAGATTCAGATCCAGGCTGCGGATAGGGGAGTTTTTCTTTGTTTTCCTGTTGTTCTTTATTTCATATTTTAGGTTAGTGTCGATCTGTTGAGGATCGTTGAGTGTCTGTGTTGTAATCGGATTATTTTTCGATTAGTGGATCCGGCGCGCTCTCCCCGTGGATGTAGGAGCTTAACTCCGAACCACGTATATCTCTTGTCGTCTGTGTGTTTTTTCTGTGTTTTGGAAACTCGAACTGTTGGATTGGTGCGCACCATTATTTGCTCAATATTTTTGCTTCTGTTGCTATTGTCCGCGACGAGTTCCGTACTCGCGGGCAGGTCCCAATTGCACAACAATTGGTATCAGAGGCAGGTTCGACCTTCGGATCAGTGAGCAAATTCAATGGCGGCCAAATTCGAGGTTCCAAAATACGATGGGCGGATCGATTTCGGTCTTTGGCAAAAGCGCATAAAGGTCGTACTCGTTCAGCAGGGTCTTCACAAGGCACTCTTTGGAAAGGAGAAGGCTAAGGTGAAAGACGACGACGAGTGGGATGAGCTGGACCTCAAGGCCATCAGCACCATACAGCTGTGTTTGGCAGACGAGGTCATGTACAACGTTATCGAGGCGGAAACTACGGTGGACTTGTGGAGGAAGCTCGAGGAGCTCTACATGTCCAGGTCGCTCACGAACAAGCTGTACGTGAAGAAGCAGTTGTACAGCTTGAGGATGTCCGAGGGAACGCAGTTGTTGGACCATATGAATGTGTTCAACAAGCTGGTATCCCAGTTGCGGAGTATGGATGTGAAGGTCGAGGAGGAAGATCAGGCTCTTCTCCTCTTGTCCTCACTCCCGTGGTCGTTCGATCATTTAGTTACCACCATGTTGTATGGGAAGGATACCCTTAAGATGGAGGAAGTGGTGACGATGCTTCTCTCTAATGAGAAGAGGAGCAGTTCCGGATTGAGTGCGAGCGAGGGTCTGCTCGTGAAGAGCAGAGACCCATCCCGAGGGAGATCGAGAGGGGGAGGCAAGGAGGATGATCGACCTAGGTCCAGGGGTAGGTGTTACTATTGCAAGGAGGAGGGGCATTGGAAGGCCAACTGCCCAGTGAGGAAACTCAAGGGCAAAGAATCTGTGCCTCAGCAGGCTGCAGTGGCATCCGAGTGCGTGAGCGATGATGATGTTCTACACGTTTCACAAAGCCGCGACGTGGTAGTCGGGACCACAGATTCCTGGATCATGGATACAGGATGTTCGTTCCACATGTGCCCGAACATTGAATGGTTCTTCAGTATTAGGCACTGTGGAGGTGGTCATGTTCGGATGGGGAACCGGTCAGAGTGCGAGATATCTGGAGTCAGGAGCATCAGGATTAGGATGTTCGATGGAGTGGTTAGGACCCTCACCGACGTTCGGTATGTGCCCGAGTTGAGGAAGAGCTTGCTTTCTCTAGGCACTCTGGAGGCTGCCGGGTATTCTTATACCAGTAGCAGCGGGTATTTGGAGGTCAGGAGAGGCGCACAGACAGTTTTGAGAGGAGAGCGTTCAGGATCGCTCTATAGACTGATTGGCACCACGATTGTCAGGGGAGATGCGAGGAGAGAGGTCAGACCGTCTCTCGAGCTACAGGATACGGTAGCGCATGCATTTTAGGCGATCTCCTCAGATCGTGATTCCTTCGATAGAGCTTTAGAGAGCAGAGACCGTTCTCAGCGAAAAGCTAGGAAGGACCAGCGGAGGAGCGGGGCAGGATTCGTGGCAAGGGCGTGTGCACGGAGAGAGGACCTTGGCGGAGGTAGAATCTTCGCAGCCGTAGAGGAGACGGGTAGAGAGTCATCTCAGGAGTACCCAGACACCGCGAGAGGAGCCATCAGGCTCAGAGGTCTCACCGAGGAACTTAGGATCACTCAGGAGAAGGTGGAGTTGCACAGTGAGAGTTCGAGTGCGATTCGTCTTGCAGTAGACCTGGTCTATCGTGCAAGGACGAAGCACGTCGACGTGCGTCACCGGGAGTTGAGGGAGTTCGCTCGAGGTGGAGGCGTGATGTTGCGGTAGATTCCTACGGAGGAATGTGTTGCGAGCATGCGGGAGAAATCAGTGAGGCGAGTCAAGTTTGACTTGACTCCGACTGTTGCACGTTGATTGTGCCGGCCCCAGGGAGAGGGGGCTTGTTGTCGCCAGTAGGGGTCTGTGTGTTTTAGGCGGTATTATTGTTTGTGGAACATCAAGGTGGAGATTGTTATTTTGATGCCCCCCAACCGGACCGGTCCAGTCGGACCGGTTCTGTTTTGTTTTTGCCTTATATATATATAGACTTGCACATGAAGAAAAACAGAACCCGATTCTTTTTCCTACCTAGCGGAGAGGGCACGGCGGCATCGAGCGAAAGAAGGCGGCATCGCGGCATCGGGAAGCAGAGGCGGCAGCTTTGGAATCCAGCGATCAGGCTTGGCTTCGGGAGGAGATCAGCGGTGGGTTCGGGAGGAGATCCGGCAGCGGCAGCGGCATCGGGTGAAGGAGGAGCGGCGGCGTCGGGACCCGATCAAGCGGCATCGGGCGATCGAGCGTGGAGGGCTTCTCTTCTCCGGCGAAATCTAGGAGGAAGAGGAGCGGCAGCAAGCCTCCGGCGGCAGCAAGATCGGGATCGGCATCAACCTAGCAGCGGCTTCGGTATCCCGATCTTGCGATCGGGTTCGGCTTCGGGAGAAGATCCGGCAGCGACATCGGGAGGGAGAAGTGGTGGCGTCGGGCATCGGACGCTTCTTCTCCGGCGACGATCGGCTTCGGGTGGTTCTTCTCCGGCGACGGCCGGCGGTTCCTGGGGTTTCTTCTCCGGCGGGCATAGGGCCCAATCTTGGGTCAGCGGTTCTTCTCAGGCAGCAGCGGCGGCAGATCTTGCAGGCGAGCGGTGGTTGACGGAGGCGGCGGAAGATTGATCGGAGTTCCGATCTAGTGCACGGCAGCGGCATCCGCTCCATCTCCGGTGAAGGAGAGGGGAGATCCACGGCAGCGGCGAGTGCAGGTTTCCATATTCGGCGGCTCCGGCGATCCAGCGGCGGCGGCAACTTCGGCGGTGAAAGAAGGCATAAGGCTGCGGTTCCTTCATCTTGAAGAGGGCAGCGGCTTTCTTGGCCGGAGGGCAGCGACGCGTGGCAGAGGCGAAGATCAGATTCAGATCCAGGCTGCGGATAGGGGAGTTTTTCTTTGTTTTCTTGTTGTTCTTTATTTCATATTTTAGGTTAGTGTCGATCTGTTGAGGATCGTTGAGTGCCTGTGTTGTAATCGGATTATTTTTCGATTAGTGGATCCGGCGCGGTCTCCCCGTGGATGTAGGAGCTTAACTCCGAACCACGTATATCTCTTGTCGTCTGTGTGTTTTTTCTGTGTTTTGGAAACTCGAACTGTTGGATTGGTGCGCGCCATTATTTGCTCAATATTTTTGCTTCCGTTGCTATTGTCCGCGACGAGTTCCGTACTCGCGGGCAGGTGCCAATTGCACAACATCCATGTGCTAACGCGAGCTAGTTTAGTCTGATCTATCAGGAGGGTTGAGTTGGCCGCAAAAATACTAAATTCTTGGAGACAATTTTCTCCCCCCAACAAGATTATGAGCATGTTTCAGTTGGCGGCGGTGGTTGAAGATCAAGATAATATAGTATTTTTTTAATGGCGCCCCCTCTGCAGTTGTAATCAGGCATTCAATAATGTTTTGAATGATCGATGGTTCAAAATAGAGGCTATTTAAATTAGTTAAAAAAAATTGCATTTGCGCTTTCTGAAAAATGCGTCCGAAAAAAATGCCCCAACAATCATAACATTATGTTTAGTAATAAAGTCAATTACCACACTGCTCTTGATATTTGTCCTAGCGCTTTCTGCAGGAAAGTGGATTGCACGGCGAAATTGCTCGGGATGAATGGGGGGTTCCGGGGGAGGTAAAGTGCAGGAAATCGGACGGACGAGATCCGATGTACTTTACCGTAAAGTGCAATCTAATGGATGTGAGTGCGTTGAGATGCGTGCACATCTCAGCGCACATATCTCAAAGCAGTGCGCGAGAGATCAAAGCGTGCACGGATCTCGATGCGAGCTGAGATGCACTCGCACCCGTCAGATCTCGCGCACTACACGGTGCAGTGCATTTCATGCACTGCACCACCCCTGGACCAGATGAATGGGGTTAGGGGATGATAAAGTCAATTTACATTATTGAATATTTTTAGAGTGGTGTTATATACACATTATATTTGATTCTGAGCACACCAATATACAAGAATAATACTTCTAAAATACTTAAAATGGTTTTATACTTTTATTTCTCTTTTTTTTTGCGGCTAAGGATAGCCAACCCCTTGTGCCAGTGTTGGATGGGAGGATGCTTAAGAAATATTTAGTTGTTTATGAATTTTGATTTCAGCTATTTAATTAGTGATAAAAATAACTATTTTGATTTCAGCTATTGATTTTGGAATCAAATATTTTGCGTGTGACCGATTGTTTATCATATTTATTTCTATCACTAAAGTTTCTTAATATTATTTGGATGTTGAAATGATTTATTCATAGATATTTGATTTGCAAATAACAATTTGATGTGTTCGTAGTGAGATTAGGTTGTACATGATGATATTGAGTTGTACATAGTTGTTGGTTGTTCATAGATATTTATGGTGTGTCCGTAGCGCCATTCTATTTTAATTGTGAAGCTTAGTAATGAATTTAAGTTATATTAAAAAAATCTACTTTTTTGAGTGATATATGTAGAAGCATTGTTGAGCATTAACCATCAATAACTACATCAAATAAAAAAATCAACTTAGGCTCTGTTTGGGAAACCGGTGTCGTTTTAAAAGGGGGAAGTTCAAAAAGGAGATGTTAAACTGTATTTTTAAAACTGTGGTTTTAAAACTGAGGCCTTGTTTGGGTAATTTCAGTTTCAGTGATGGTTTAATTTATTTTTAAAATTATCTTCACATGAATTTTATTTATTTCAGGCCAATTTTTTCTGATTTTTTTTTAAAAAATTAGGTATTATATTTGTGATTTTTTTACAAATTTATGAATATAATTATTTTTTTTATTGGGGTTAAATTGATTAAGTAAAATTAAATTAAATTAAAAAATATTACAAACGATAGTTTTGAAAGGGAGAATGGAGGTCTCCCTGACCTTTTCAAAACGGAGGAAAAAGTAGGTTTTAAACCGGCCGTTTTAAAATGACAACATTTTAATTGTTCCCAAAAAACTGTCCTCCGGTCCGTTTAGATATATTTTGTATGTGTTATTTAGTTAATAATAATATAAAAATTAATCTTTGTAATATTTTTATGTTTATTGTTATTTAGTGGGGTTGAATTTTTCAGAGAGGAAAATTGTAATTGAATCGTTTGGTTCAATATAAAATTGGTTCGATTTGGGCTGTTTATGGTGGTTTGATCAATTTTTCGATTTTTTACACGGTCCGGTTCATGTGATCGTAATCGTTTGACCGGTAAAAATAAGTCCCTCCAAACGGAGCCTAGGTTTTGCTTAGCATTGTTGTGATTTTCGGTTGTGGAAGTTTAATTTCCAAACACAGTTAAATACATGATCACAAGATGTCACATATTTTTAAGAATTTTATCAGTACAATAAAATTAATCAGTACTCAAATTAAAATTGTAAGTTTGAAAAAGTACGGTAAAAATACTTGAATTGCAGAACTTTCACAGGAGTGATAATAACTTGTGGTAAGCATAATTAAAATTACCATCGTCAATCCGTAGAGAACGGATGTACAACGAACGCTCACAGAAGCGATGCGCCGTCAATCGCACAATAACTCGTCGCCAACTCAACCACAATTGGAGAAGTCAACGTGAATAACGACCAGCTCGTGTGCAAGCCCGCTCACTATGCCACCCACCCTATTATGACCTTGTCGCACTCTCTACAGCTTATCATAGACTAGACGCAACCCGTCGTAGACTCAACACCTCTGGTCGTAGACTCAACATCTTCTCTGTGGATCCACCTCTAAGAGATTCTTTCTCCAAGATAATAAACTGTGGCTTTGTTATTCTTCATCACTAGCCCTCCTTTTATAATGAAAATTAGAGTTTCAAACACAAATTTGTCAGCTACTAAATTGAACTTTGAATCCTATTTTTGATTTAAATAATAATCAAGGGAACATGTAATAGGAGTGAGGTTGAAATATAATCAACTCATCTTGTTTGGATTTCACAACTCACCACCATCTGCATGAAGCACTGATTGCGCAAACCATCAACTGCACAAAGCATTGGTTGCACATAGCATCAAATGCATTAAGCACCACTTCAAACCAGAGGTGTCATTCAAATTACCACAAATCAACTTAGTATCTTCTATGGTTCACATATGGGATGCACTAGGATCGCAAAACCTAACTCGGTGTACTTGAGTCATCGAAGGGCGATCTACTGCACCTCCTCGGCTATCTTTTATGTCACCAGCAGAAATCATGGGAGCACCACGTTGTACCATGGTCCTATCTGCTAGTTCAGATTATCCTGGTACTTAACTTGAATGAGCATGTTGAGTCCTCACATCACCATTAAAACTCCTCCTCAAGCCACCCAGCTAAAGCTACAGCCTTATGAGTCTGATCTACTCAGAGAAAATCAGATTTCTACACAGCTTGGGTACCTTGTGCCCCCTCTCAAGTATGTGCACCACCCCATCATGCATCCTTTAGTGCACCATCATTGTCGAATAGGATTTCTATACACACCTGTGTATAACTTTTTCTATACACACCCTTTTCGGATGCTGACACATGGCGGATCCACTCTAAATCCACCATATATATTTATAAAATGTATATTACCATATATATTTGTAAGATGTATATATAAATGGGTGTGCATAATTAGTTTAGATCTCAACCGCTGAAAAGGGTGTATTGTAGATCCCAACCGTCAAAAAGAGTGTGTATAACTTTTTCTATACACACCTGTGTATAGAATCCGCGTTCATCATTGTCCTCACAACTTCACACCTTGAGTTGTCACCAAGATAGCCGGACCGGCACCCGTCCGCCAGCTCCAAAGAACTGAACGAAGACACATCAGAGCAAGTCTGGTGCGATGTCCCAGAATCGAAGATCAAACTATCAAAGTCACTTAGACTCTTAGTGATCGTGTAGAAGTCACAACTATCCTCTAGACTAAGCGTCACCACACCCACATCCTGGACATTTCCAAATTTTTGCACACATACAATTCCTCTTATTGTGGTATGTTTGGCTATTGTAGAAACACATCATTGCAGACCTTCTATAGCTGGCCAGCTAGCTATAGTTAACTATTATTTTTTCACCTTATTTTATCACTTAGCTATAGTTAGCTATTCTAAATTTTTTTTTGAAAATTCACTTAGCTTTAGTTAGCTACTTTAAAATATTTTTGCAAATCCATTTAGCTATAATTAACTACTTTTTTTTTTGCAATTCCACTTGACTACAGTTAACTACTAAAAATTTTTTAACGAGTCCGCTGAGATACAATTATTTACTAAAAAATTTTCCTACACATTTATTTTTCTTGGGACTCACTATGGACTTGAAATTTATATGCAGATTTTCAGGAACAGCATAGCGAGATAAATGTACATTATACAATATAAAAACGGTTAAACTTATTGGAAGTAGCTGATTGATGGGTTTTATGGAAGAAACATCAAAGAAATTGGAAAAAATGCAAGCAACAAAACATTATTAACTGGACGAAACAAAATACTGTAGCGTTTTCGGGATGAAGACAGTGTTGATAAGCATCAAAGTATTGTAATAATGAATAATTCCAAATAAATTTGGGTTAAGAATCACATACATTTACTTTACACATCATCCTTCGATTGTCATTTCTGAATTTAAGAATTGATTCTTCACCCTCCGCATCAGATACCACAAAGCGATCATCGTCATCATCATTGATGTCGCCCTCGTCCTGCATTGGGGGTCGATCTGGAAGAAGTGTCTCCCAGATGCCACCAACTTCATTAACAACGCCCGGAACCGGAATCCCGATCTCAAGGTGGTCTTGCAGATCATCAACCAGCCACGAGGAGGATTTTGGACTCTCTGCTCAACACGCGGTATCCTCACTTCAAGGTCGGCAGACAGGCCGAACCTCCTCCTCCAAATTACAACCTGATCTTCAGTAAAAGAGGAGCGAAGATGCATCGGCCTCGTAGTACGCTTCGAGTCATGTCACAAAAATTAAAAATAAATTTAGACTAAAAAGACTGATCAAAGGTCATCCACCCCCGTCATGCAAAAAAAGGTGTGTCACCCGATAAAATCAAAAATATACGCGACGCGCCGGAGCAAGCGCACGCACCCGAGCAGCAGGCCACCGCGCGCGCGCCCGCAAGTAGCCACGCGCACGCAGCCATGCGCGCGAGCCCGCGCACGCACGAGCTGCCGGGCGCGCTCGCGGGCGCGCGCGCCCATGCAGGCGAACCCGCGCGCGCCCGTGCAGGTGCGCATGGGCGCTATCTGGCACGTGTTCGTGCGCTGTCTTGCACGCGTTCGCGCGCGGCCAAGACCGTGCGCTCCCATGAGCGGCCCCGCGCACGCATCCGCACGCACCTTCATGACCCCGGGTACGCCAGCTTCCTTCCCCGGGCACGTTCATCACCTCTCCTCCACCATAATATATTCTAACATTTTTACCCGAGTTTGCAGGGCGCCACGACTCGCCGTCTCAAGTCCATCACCGCCCGCCATCGTCGTCGCCATAAAAGATGAACAAGAAAATATCCTTGTTTTTCTTCGCCCAAAACAGTCTCGTGCAAAAAGGATCTGGGGGCAATTGTTGGGGATGACCCTCATTTTATAAAAATTAGATGTGCACATAATCACACACTCATGATCTCCACCTCAAAAGAAGTGGGATCATGAGATTGACCGTGCGCTCGATCCCCCGCGTACCGATCCCATCACGTGTAATGAGCAAACCGCCGCGAGCCCCACCTCACCGGCGGCGGGTGGCCGACCTCCTCCCCAGACGTCGGCCGCCCGCCCTCTCTCGCCACCCAGGCGCCGGTCGCGGCCGAGGAATCGGTCGCCCGGACCGCGCCTCGCTCGGCCGCCGGCGAGGCCAAGGGGGCGGCCGCCCGGGCCGCCCCCACGCTCGACCGTCGGCACGGCCCAGGGGGATGGCTGCCCGGGCCGCCTGGGCCACCCCCTCGCTCAGGCACCAGCGCGGCCGAGGGGGGAAGCCGCCCTGGCCGCCCCCTCCTCGGCCGCCGGCGTGCGGCAAAAGGGAGCGGTCGGGGCCCTCCCCGACCGCCATCGGCTGTCCTCCCCTTGCCGGCGAACTTGGCAGCGAGTTCGTCGGCCGCCCGTGGAGTTCCGCTCCCATCGTCTGATCGGTGGGGGGCGTTCCCGGCCGTCCGATTCACGTGTAACCACCCACTAACCACCATGTTAGTGGGGGATTTAATTAATAATTTTATAACTTATTTAAATGGTCTCCAAATAGCAAAATACAAGCATTTAAACTATTCCAAAAATAATCATGATGGTGATTATGGTGTGCGGGTAGCAGCGTAACCATCATAACCACCACCAGGAGCCTCATATCTCTTCATTTCCTATATTTTTCCTCCGAGTTTTCTTCTTCCTCAGGTCGAATCAATGTTGAATTCCTCGTACAAGCCGCACCCGAGCTACAAGCGAGTCAAGTCGAAGCCACCCGACGAAGCCAAATCTCTCAAGTTTCTAGTGGCCGCTGCAACCGTAAGTTCAGGCGCTCCGCTCCCACGTTCAGAATCAGCAAGTCGTTAATCGAAGACCACCAATGTGAGGCACAATTTGTAACAACACTCGGTGCGACGGTCTGTCGTCCGCTGCGTGTCAAGTGTTCTCTCACCTCAATGCTGTAACGAGAGGTGGTTCGTCACCCTCGATTTCCACAAACAAGTTGTAACAATCAGAAATAGTGGATTTTGACCGGCACAGATCTGGTCACGTGGTTTTTTACCCAGTTGAGGGGGTTTTACACGTTAAAACTTTGTGTGTACGATCGATCTATCTCATTGACTGTGTGTGTGCTCGACCGTTTCAAGAGCCAAGACGGTCCAAGTTATTCTGATCCGACCGGAACGCCGAGTTAAACCGCAACAAAAATGATACTATTTTAAATATTATGGTAACATCCCTTAAATTTATAGAAAATATGCATGTATTTTGCGTAGTATTCAAATAGACATTTGAACCCCCTATTTTAACATTTTTACTCAAATGAGTGTAATTTATATTTACAAGTTAAAATAAAAATCAATTTTTAGTTATTTTAATATGAGATTTCTTTTTTTACCTGTCATTGAACTATATAAATCAATAAAACCTAATTAAATTTTCTTTAGCACTTAAGTTAAACCTTACATCAGTGCAAAAAGAAATTTAATTATTTTTAGTACAAAATGAAAATTTGAGATTCAAACTTAAATTTGTCAGCTGATAAATTGGACTTTGAATACTATTTTTGTTTTAAATAATAATCAAAGAAACATATGAGAGGTTGAAATATAAACCTACTCATCAATTATCATCTTGTTTGGATTTCACAACTCACCACCACCTACATGAATCACAGAACCTAACTCGACATAATGGAGTCATCGAAGGACGATCCACTACACCTCCGCAACTATTTTTCATGTCACGTGCAGAAATCATAAGAGCGCCCCTTGCAACATGGTCCCATCATGGGAGCACCCCCTTGCAACTAGGTATCACAAGCACCCTCTCATGCTTGCGCACCACCCCATCATGCATCCTCAAATCCATCATCCATATACTTGTGCCTTTGCGCATCGAGTCATTGCCAAGATAAGTCGAACTAGCCGCCGCCTCCGAGGAACTGAACAAAGACGTATCAAAGCAAGCCTAATATGATTCCCCAAAATCTAAGATTCGGATATCAGAGTTACTTCGACTCTTGGTGACTGAGTAGAAAACACCACTATCCTCCAAATCACACTTGTATCTTGGACGTCTCAAGATCGATGGGAACACACACAATTTCTCTTGATATAGATTATAGCATGTCAGACAGCAGTGGTAACCTTGCATGCCACTGCCTTCTTCTTTGACGCATATCTAGCACGTGCACTCTCAGATCGCTTATCGAATCGCCTCCCTCATCCTCCGACTACCAAACCATGATCGCCTTCAGGAGCAAGGCCATATGACATCTCAAAGATCTCCCTATACAATAAAGCCAAAGTGATCCCCTCAAACCCCAATCTATACTTCTTATATAAGAGCATGGTTTTTATGTATTTGTGTGATGTTGGGAGTGGGATAAGAAACAATGGAGTCTTATATTCTTCCTCCACCTTTGAGACAACAATATGTAACAGGCTTACAATTCCACTGAACACATTGAAGTATTTTTGCAGGTTGTCACCCTCCTGCATTTTCAGCCCATACAGCCACTATTTTAGTAGCAGTCACATGGTCGCCTTCTACTCCTAATATAGTCACTCCAACTTCTTCCAAAGCATGATTGCGGACTCCTCAGTACCAATATTGAAGTAAACCTTGTTGTCGACACACATCTTAACGACACTTTTGGCATTCTCATCCCAATTTGCCCATTCTACACCCTTCACTGAATTGGACAACTTAATTATCTCGTTGTTGAAACCGAAATTCGGTCTCTGTGGAGTTCGGGGTCCCTTGAAAGGGTGACCTCACACTTACTACACTCAGGAGGAAGTCACGGACCAAAGGCTCAAGAAACTAGAAACAGACCCTCGGCTCTAGCGCGGAGGTCTCACCTCGCACCCGGAAGACCTTGGAGATCTCCCCCTCCCTAGCCAATGCTGAGTTAGGGTACCTTGGAGGATGAACAGAGAGTGAGGAAGTGATGCTCTCCAAGGCACCCTAAGGGCCTATTTATAATTTTCTGGGAATGGCCTGAAAATAATCAACCTCTGTTGCTCTGAAAATTACTAAAATGCCCCTGAGTTTGTCTGCCAACATCCAAATCCCGCTGTCCAAAACGGCTAATTGCAGTCCACCAGGGGTAGTCCCTCAACTGGGCGGTCTGGCGGTTAGGCGGGATGCGGGGGCGGCTTGAGCGGATAGGCGACCTACAAGTGGCGACCTGGTGGCCTGCTCGGCCACTAGGCGTGCTGAAGTCGGGCGAGCTGTAGCCTGCTGGGCTGGGCGGTGGTCTGGCGAGCTGAGCCCTGGCGAGACGGCGGCCTGCTGCGAGACGGGGCAAGGCGAGCTGCGGCCTGGCGAGGCGGCGGCCTGCTGCGAGACGGGGCAAGGCGAGCTGCGGCCTGGCGAGGCGGGGCAAGGCGAGCTACGGCCTGGCGAGACGGCTGTCTGGGCGAGGCAGCGGTCTGGTGAGCAGCGGCCTGGCGATACGGCGGCCGGGGCAAGACGGCGGCCTGGGCGAGGCGGCGGTTGGCGAGCTAAGCCCTGGCGAGACGGCGGTCTGGCGAGCTGAGCCCTGGCGAGACGGCGGCCTGGCGAGCTGAGGCCTGGCGAGACGGCGGCCTGAGCGAGGCGGCGGTCTAGCGAGCTGAGGCTTGGCGAGACGACGGCCTGGGCGAGGTGGCGGTCTGGCGAGCTGAGGCCTGGCGAGACACGGCCTGCTACGGCCTACTTGCGGGCTGGGGCGGTCTGCGGGCCTGGGCCTGGGTGACTTTTCAAAAGGGGTCGTGGGGAGATAAATATTTCCTCCCTCTACTAGTATATTATGCAGGTCCGCCCAAAATTGGCCTCTAGGAGTGCAAAACTCCCAAAAAGCTTAAAAATGTGCACTAAGTCTTGTGTCTTGCTTGGGGCCCACTCTTCGCGAATACGGGGTTGTACACAATCCTCGCTCTTTTCGAGGTTGGCACAAGCTCGAAAAGAAACGTCCAACCCAACGTATTCGCTGAGTGGGCTTCTTAGAGCCGAAAATACTTGGCCCTTCCTAGGGGAGTCAACCTGTCAAGACAGCTAATGGGAGCCCGGGTGACGAGACGGCCTCGGGGTAAAAAACACTTGGCCTCCCTGAGGGGTCAACCTATCAAGCCAGCTAATGGGAGCCTGGGTGACGAGACGGCCTCGGGGTAAGAAACGCTTAGCCTCCCCGAGGGGTCAACCTGTCAAGCCAACTAACGGGAGCCTGAGTGACGAGACGGCCTCGGGGTAAAAAATACTTGGCCTCCCCGAGGGGTCAACCTGTCAAGCCAACTAATGGGAGTCAGGGTGACGAGACGGCCTCGGGGTAAAAAAACACTTGGCCTCCCCGAGGGGTCAACCTGTCAAGCCAGCTAATGGGAGTCTGGGTGACGAGACGGCCTCGGGGTAAGAAACACTTGACCTCCCCGAAGGGTCAACCTGTCAAGCCAGCTAATGGGAGCCTGGGTGACGAGACGACCTCGGGGTAAGAAACACTTGGCCTCTCATAGGGGTCAACCTGTCAAGCCAGCTAATGGGAGCCTGGGTGACGAGACGGCCTCGGTGTAAAAAACACTTGACCTCCCCAAGGGGTCAACCTGTCAAGCCAGCTAATGGGAGCCTGGGTGACGAGACGACCTCGGGGTAAAAAAAACACTTGCCCCCCCCCCCCCGAGAGGTACCACCGGCCCTGCCCCGTTAGTGAGAGCCTGGGCAGCGGGACCATCTCGAAGCGAAAGGGACTTGGCCTCCACGAGAGGTACCACCGGCCCTGCCCAGCTAGTGAGAGCCTGGACAGCAGGACCGTCTCGCAGCAAAAGGTACTTGGCCTCCACGAGAGGTATCACCGGCCCTGCCCAGCTAGTGAGAGCCTGGGCAGCGGGACCATCTCGGAGCAAAAAAAGAACTTGCTCTCCTCGAGGCACATTCGACTCAACTAGCTAGTGAGAGCCTGGATGAGGAGATCCTCTCGGGGGTGGGACTTGCTCTCCCCGAGGCACATTCGACTCAACCAGCTAGTGAGAGCCTGAATGAGGAGATCCTCTCGGGGGTGGGACTTGCTCTCCCCGAGGTACATCCGACCCAACTAGCTAGCGAGAGCCTGGATGAGGAGATCCTCTCATGGGTGGGACTTGCTCTCCCCGAGGCACATTCGACCCAACCAGCTAGTGAGAGCCTGGATGAGGAGATCCTCTCGGGGGTGGGACTTGCTCTCCCCGAGCCACATTCGACCCAACCAGCTAGTGAGAGCCTGGATGAGGAGATCCTCTCGGGGGTGGGATTTGCTCTCCCCGAGGCACATTCGACCCAACCAGCTAGTGGGAGCCTAGATGAGGACATCCTCTCGGGGTGTGGGACTTGCTCTCCCCGAGGCACATTCGACCCAACCAGCTAGTGAGAGCCTGGATGAGGAGATCCTCTCGGGGGTAGGACTTGCTCTCCTCGAGGCACATTCGACCCAACCAGCTAGTGCGAGCCTGGATGAGGAGATCCTCTCGGGGGTGGTACTTGCTCTCCCCGAGGCACATTCGACCCAACCAGCTAGTGGGAGCCTGGATGAGGAGATCCTTTCGGGGGGTGGGACTTTCTCTCCCCGAGGCACATTCGACCCAACCAGCTAGTGAGAGCCTGGATGAGGAGATCCTCTCGGGGGTGGTACTTGCTCTCTCCGAGGCACATTCGACCCAACCAGCTACTGAGAGCCTGGATGAGGAGATCCTCTCGGGAGTGGGACTTGCTCTCCCAGAGGCACATTCGACCCAACTAGCTAGTGAGAGCTTTGATGAGGATATCCTCTCGGGGGTGGGACTTGCTCTCCCCGAGGCACATTCAACCCAACCAGCTAGTGGGAGCCTGGATGAGGAGATCCTCTCGGTGGGTGGAAAACTAGGTGTGTCACTTGAACTCTACCAAATCCAACATCCTCAAACGGGGAAAAATTTGGGTTGCATTATCCCTTGACCCAGCCGGTCGGGGGTAGAGCTTGTTAGAAGATAAGAAAGAGTGAAAGACTACACTAAGGCGAGGCTTCTTCAAGGGGCATGGGCATGACGACCGTCATCCGCTTCCTTCTCGTCGGTCACTTCCATCCCGCTCAGGCTCTCCATGATCTTCTTCATCTCCTCTGTGTTGGGGTTGTGGAACACTTCCGGTCCTCTTGTTTCTCACACCGGGTTCGCCCACGTGAGCTTAGAGGAATCGAAGTGTGATCCCCCCTCGACATCTCTGGGACCCACGACAGCTGTGGTTCGACGATCGACGATCGTCGACCGGCCCTTTGGTTCGACGATCGTCGATCGTCGACCGGCCCTTTGGTTCGACGATCAACGATCGTCGACCGGCCCTTTGGTTCGACGATCGACGATCGTCGACCGGCCCTTTGGTTCGACGATCGGGGTCGCGATCGTCGACCGGCCTTTTGGGTCGACGATCGACGATCGTCGACCGGTCTTGCTTGGTCGACGATCGTGGTTGCCGGCAGACGTTTATATATGTTGTTATTTTCCCGATTTAGGGATACGGATTCATTGCAGTCTGTGGCGGCGGATTCTTTTGGAGACGATACGAGGTATCTCGTTGAGATTGATCCAGAAGGTATTCTTCTTTGGTGTTTCTTGTCCAGAAGAGAGGAGAAGAGGTAGGATCGGATTTGATCCTTGCAACCTTTTGTAATCTGTTTCTTTTTGGTGAATACAAGAAGGAAGAAGAAGGGGAGAGAGGACGTAGCCCGGTTTTGGGTGAACCTCTGTAACATCTTGTGTTTGTGACTGCTCTGTTTTTTGTTCTGTGTTTGTTATTCGATATTCGGATTTCTGCTTCTCGGCACCCCGGATTTCCTACACTCTGCCCTGGCCAACCAAAAGATGGTGTTGACGACTGTGACATAACACTGCCTTGTCATCCCGGAGTCTCCCTTGACTTTGACCTGGATCCCTCCTGAGCTGAACTTGAGGAACCGGTGGAATGATGACGGCACGCAACGGAAGGCGTTGATGAGGGGCCTTCCAAAGATGGCGTTGTAGCTGCTTGGAGCGTCAACAATGACGAACCGGCATTTCCTTGAAGTCCCCCCCCCCATTTTACTTGGAGTCCTACTCCACCCTCTACCTCCTTCCTCTCCCCTGAAAATTCGAACAGGGGTCCGTCCGAGGCCAACACCCTCCTTGGCTCTACCTTCATCTCGTCAAACGCCTTCTTGAAAATGACGTTGACGGAGCTTCCGTTGTCAACCAAGATCCGGGAGACGGTATAGCCTTCGATGGCTGTCTGGATGACTAGCGCATCGCAAAACGAATCCTCATGATCTGGCATGTCCTTCGTCGAGAAGGTGATCTTCTCCTCCTGGGGCGGGGTCTGGGATGTTGAAGCGACGCTCCGTCGGTACATCACGTGGAGGCTTGCCTTTCATGTGGCTTCGATCCCTACTCCACCATGGATCACTGTTATACCACCTCAGGGTCCGATATCGACCCGGTCCTCACATATGTCATCCCCCCCATTCTGGGTGGAACCTCCTCAACCTGCACCGGCGGCTGCGGCTGGGCAGGGCCCCTCGCCCCCCTCACTTCCAGGAACTCGGGGCAGGTAGCCGTGACGTGCCCCTCCACCTGGTGGAAGTCACAGTACGGTAGCGCTCCTCCCCTCCTTCGGCGGGATGTGTTTTATAAAGATAATATTTGTTCAGAAACAATTTTCAAATCATCTTTGAGTTTTATGTTTTCAGAAGAAAGATTATCTAAATCAGTTAATTTCTCTCTGAGAAGTTTTATTTCCTTCTCAGAGTTTATCAAATCATTACATAGTAACATAAAATCTTTTTAAAACTGATCTGAAGTAAAATCAAGTGAACCTTCCTTGGCCCCCATGAAAGTTCTCTCCGCCCTGGATGAGAGCTCTTACTGGACCCTAGGCAGGTCCTCCCTGCAACCTCCAAACTGGTTCTGGACCCTCCTGAGCTCTCCGCTCCTCTCTCTGACTTCCCTCTTGATGTCTCGAGCCACCTTGCTCCTTCGACTCCATCTCTGTTAGCTTCGCCAACTTCTTGACAAATGTCGGGTTGGCCGCCTTCATGGCTATCTCCTCAGTCGTCCTTTCCATCAGCTCCTCAAAGGAAAGGGGAGCCTTTCGAGTCAGGCTCTTCTTGAAGAACCCTTCGCACAACCCCACCGTGAACGTCATCTGGAGGGCATACCCTGGCATCTCCTGGACATCCAGGATCTCCTCTTGGAACCTGTCAACATAACGGGTCAGCGACTACTCGGCCCCCTACCTTATCAGTAAGATGGACGCAGGACTCTTCTTCCTCTTCTTGGAGGTGGAGAAGCGAAGCTGAAAGCTCCGGCTCAAGTCCTCGAACCCATAGATCGACCTCGAAGGGAGTTAATGAAACCAGACCCTTGCCTTCTCCTTCAACGTGATCGCAAAGAGGCGACACTTAAAGGCATCCGTCATCGGCCTGATGGAGACGGCATCCTCGAACCACTGCAGGTGTTGGACGGGGTCATCCTTCCCGATATAGTAATCCATGTCGGGATCCCTGAACCCCTCAGGAACGGGAGCTGAGATGATCAGCTCGTTGAAGGGTGGCCCCCTAAGGGGTGGTCTCGCCACCTCTACTCGTGCGACCTGCTCGCCTGGAAGGCTGGCACTCGTCGGGCTAGAGAACAACTCCCGGCCGGTGAGGTATCGATCGACCCCATCTCCCATCCTCTCCTTCCCGGGCCTTCTTCCTGGTGCACTTCCTTCTCCCCCCGCTGGGGTCATATCGTCGAGAGGGGGGAGCTAGCTCCTGGGGGATCGGGGTGGAGCTGCCATCCTGAGGAGAAATGCTCTGTAACATCTCCATGATGCCCTGGATGGAGGCCATGAACTCTTGCCTCCCCACAAAGGGTCCTGGGCTGGGGAGCTCATCGAGATCATCACTACCTCCCTGACCTCCAGCCATGACACTCTCCAGAGATTTTTTGTGTTGGTCACTCTCCACGCTCACTGCACCAAAAGTGTTGAAACCGAAATTCGGTCTCTGTGGAGTTCGGGGTCCCTTGAAAGGGGTGACCTCACACTTACTACACTCAGGGGGATGTCACGGACCAAAGGCTCAAGAAACTAGAAACAGACCATCAGCTCTAGCGCGGAGGTCCCACCTCACACCCGGAAGACCTTGGAGATCTCCCCCTCCCTAGCCAATGCTGAGCTAGGGTGCCTTGGAGGATGAAGAGAGAGTGAGGAAGTGATGCTCTCCAAGGCACCCCTAAGGGCCTATTTATAGTTTTTTGGGAATGGCATGCAAATAACCAACCTCTGCTGCTCTGAAAATTACTGAAATTCTCCCGAGTTGGTCTGCCAACAGTCAAATCCCGCTGTCCAAAACGGCTAATTGCAGTCCACCAGGGGTAGTCCCTCAACCGGGCGGTCTGGCGGTTAGGCAGGAAGCGGGGGCGGCTTGAGCGGACAAGCGGCCTACAAGTGGCGACCTGACGGCCTGCTCGGCCACTAGGCGTGCTGAAGTCGGGCGAGCTGCGGCCTGCTAGGCTGGGCAGCGGTCTGGAGAGCTGAACCCTTGCAAGACGGCGACCTGCTGCGAGATGGGGCAAGGCGAGCTGCGGCCTGGGGAGGCGGCGTCATGCTGCGAGACGGGGCAAGGCGAGCTGCGGCCTGGTGAGGCGGGGCAAGGCGAGCTGCGGCCTGGCGAGACGGCTGTCTGGGCGAGGCAGCGGTCTGGCGAGCTGCGGCCTGGCGAGATGGAGGCCGGGACGAGACGACAGCCTGGGCGGGGCGGCGGTTGGCGAGCTGAGCCCGGGCGAGACGGCGGTCTAGCGAGCTGAGCCCTGGCGAGACGGCAGCCTGGCGAGCTGAGGCCTGGCGAGACGGCGGCCTGGGCGAGGCGGCGGTCTGACGAGCTGAGGCCTGGCGAGACGGCGGCCTGGGCTAGGCGGCGGTCTGGCGAGCTGAGGCCTGGCGAGACGCGGCCTGCTGCGGCCTATTTGCGGGCTCGGGCGGTATGCGGGCCTGGGCCTGGGTGACTTTTCAAAAAGGGCCAGGGGGGAGATAAATATTTTCTCCCCCTACTAGTATATTACGCAGGTCCGCCCAAAATTGGCCTCAAGGAGTGCAAAACTTCCAAAAAGCTTAAAAACGTGCACTAAGTCTTGTGCTTTGCTTGGGGCCCACTCTTCGCAAATACGGGGTTGTACACTCGTCCCAACATAACTCGCATAAGCCTTTGTTGAACCAGCATGACTTTGTAGTGTATATGTCATAGACTTTAGTTTTTTTTACCACTGAACTTCTCCACCAAACACTCATTCAGAATCACGGTCTTTCCTGCAATAATTGTCTTGTGACACGACTAGGTGACTTGATTAATTAAAAGATTGGCTTTGAAAGGATGAGGAGCGGACCTAGTCGCCGCTCATCGCAATCAAACATTTACTCAAATGTCTAATAAGTAGCCTACATAACTTATCTCTGATACCACTTTTTGGAATTTTTCGATAGCGGAAGCACAATCCTCATACATAGTTAAATCGGAGATCACAAGATAGCACACTTTTAAGAATTTAATTAATATAATAAAACTAATTAGTACTCAAATTAAGAAACACAAGTCTGAAAATGCATTGCATAAGTACTTGAACTATAAAACTTTCGCATGAGTGATAGTAACTTGGGGTCAGTGTAATTAAAATTATCCCTACAATCCATAGAAAGTGAACACACAAAAGCCGCTCACATAAGTGATTCGTCATCAAACGCAAGATATCCCACCACCACCATTGTAACGGCCAGGCCCGACTCCTATTAGAGCTTTAATGGGACCCCTCTGGCACCGCTACAGGGCTGCAGCCCGTACACCCCAACGCCCCTCTGGTTTGTTTCTTAGCAAATAACGCGTTGTTGGCGCTAGGTTTCGAACCTGCAACCCTTGATAAGACGCTCTTCCAACAACGCTAATCAACTCAGTTGCTGAGAAATAGGCCAGAGATGCGTTAGGGTGTACGGGTTGCAGCCTTGTAGTGGTGTCGGGCCTGGGCCGTTACAACCACAACTGGAGAAGTTAACACAAAATAACACCCAGGTCACACTCAAATCCGTTGCTCACTACGCCACTACCCCGTCGCGGCCTCGTTGCACTCATTGTAGCCCGACGTAGCCTCGCCTTCGATATTCTTCTCCGTGGATCCACCTCCAAGCACTCATTTCTCCTAAAGGTGAGCATGCTTTGGTAGTAGGAGCATGACGAGGGAGGCAGTTTGAGAAGGGATCTGGGAGTGCACGGACCAGATCCGCATCGAGGAAGGCAGTGACGTAGCATTGCAGGTAGAGTGGTCATATCAGGAGACATTGTCCGCAACGTGCGCAGATTTCTGGGGACGTCCAAGGTGTGGGCAAGGCGGTGGAAGCTACGACAGATAATAGTAATGTGTCTCTCCTTGTCACTGAGAGTCCATGTGACTCAGATAGTTGGATATTAGATTCTAGTGCTTTGCAGCACATTTCCTCAAATGCAGGGATGTTCAGCTCACTAGAGGTGACGATTTGGTCGGTCTTTCGAGGTGATGGCTCTGCATGTGAGGTCACGGAGACAAGAACGGTGGACATCAGGATGCTTAACGAAGCGGTGTGTAGGCTTGGTTGAGTACATCTAGTACCCAAATTGCACATGAACTTGATATTGCTGGGCAAATTGGACTCCAGATGATGCAGTTTTGAGCAAAAGGTGGAGTTCTAACGGTGACACGAGGGCACACCGTGCTCATGCAAGCTATGCAGTGCGGTAGTCTGTACCGGCTGATGGGGACTGCGATGTGAGGTGGTGTGCCCATGATTTCTGTGGCCGGCATTGTTGATGGTCGAGGTGGTGCAGAGGATCTCCCTTCTGATAGTCTGAATAGGCGAGTCAGATTCAGTGATCCAGTTGCGTCAACATTCAGAGGTTGAGCCCAAGCAGGGATGAGTCGACTAGAGTAGGTTGTCTGACACCTCAGTCTTGAGGTGATGCTTTGTGTAGACTAGTATTTCGTGTAGACTGTGCTGCGTGCAGTGTTGCCTGGTGCAAATAGTGTTTTTTGTAGGGAGTGTTTCGTGCAGGTGGTGGCTCTGGATCCCCAACCTAGGTGATGATTGTGATTTTTTTGGTTCGGTCTTTATTGTTTCCCTATTTTGGGATTTCCTTTTTTAGGATTTCCTAAAAATAGTTTCCTATTTTGAGGACTCTCACTACAGTGAGAATTAAAAATAGGAGGAGCCACCCATGAGGTTTATGTGAAGAGCCGCTCGAAGCCCTGTTGGGGAGGCTGCCCGCCTGGAGCTTTTGAAGGGGAGCCGGCTGCCTGCGAGAGAAAGGACCCCACCTCTCTCTCTCTCGCGCGCGCGCGCTCGTGCACTCGGAGTGGCCGCCGGCCTTGAGTATTGTTGCCGGCTTCGGAGGAGATATCCGTCAGCATTGAGAGAGGGTGTTGACATCGAGTTTGATGAAGTTTGTGTTAGAGTGCTCGAAGCATCCACGTGACCATCAAGTTTGGAATGGCCTCCCCGTTACCCCCACCAGGGGTATTTATAAGCGAAACTCTAAATCCCCGACTACGGGTTTGGATGTCTATCAGATCCTAACCGACCCGTTAATGAGTCCATTAACACTTAAATAAATATACCTCAACAGTTTGTCGTCGGCGTTGCAGTGGATGTTCTTTGAAGTGGAGAGGTGCGGTGTCGAAGGCGTGCGCGCGCGAGTGCGATTAGTCTCGACGGTGGTGACATTATTCTCAGGTGGTGGTGCGGTTGAACGTCTGAATTCGACGTTGAATGTTCTAGTGAACCATTTGCGTCCACGAGCCGGATTGCAGTCCAGATCTCAGATTCTCGTCGTGGATCGTGCGTGTTCGGAGCATCTACGACATACTTGATGGACGGTCATTTTTCTCTTATTTTCCCGTGTATTTGAAATTATTTTTTATTATATAAATTGTGTTGTTATATTTTTTTGTTCTTGTTTACCTGCAATCTTTATTGTTGTGCAGATTTGAACTCGATTTTACAACATTTCCTAATCTAAGTCTTCTAAGACATTGTACACAAAAATGGTACTATTAGTTGTGCATACTATTTTAAATATTATGGTAAAATATGTTTGACATCCCTTATATTTATAAAAAATATGTATGTATTTCACGTTGTATTCAAATAGACATTCGAACACCCTAGTTTTTCAAATTTTACTCAAATGGGTGTAATTTATATTTAAAAGTTAAAATAAAATTCAATTTTAAGTTGTTTTAATATGAGATTTCTTTTTTATCTTTCATTGTACTATATAAATCTATAAAACTTAATTAAATTCACTGCATCATTGCAAAAAGAAAATTTAATCATTTTTAAAGTTTCATATTAAAATATCATAAAATTATTTTCATATTTTGTTTGATTAATTTCAATAAATTGTCATTTTAATGTGCAATTTAATTAATTTTTTAATTAAAATAATTTGTAAGCCGTTATTTTTTATTTTTTTAATAAGAATTATCATTAATTGAGTAAATTTAAAAAAAACTAAAAGTTTTAAATATCCATTGGAAAACTTTAATATCTTAACATATATTAATGTGACATATATACTTTACACTTAATTTCAATATCTTAACATTCCTAGCTATGCTAACAATTACTTATCTACTTTTACATTTTAATTATATTCTTATCAAAATTTAATTAATTGCTCAAACTAAATCAAACATTATTCTCTATATATAATTAACATGATTGTCATGTGCAAATCTATTTGAGATATGTGCACACTATTTATTAATAAAAAATTTAAAAAAATGTATCTAAAAATAAATTCTAAAAATAAAAATATGCAATCAATCCGAAATAAAAATTAAACTTAATTTGATTATTTTTTTCAGAATTATTCTCCTTGTCGTCATGACTGGATTTCTTGAAACTATTCTGCAATTGGAGTCATACAACTTACTCAAATTTTGTTTAATATAGTAAAACTCCAAATATGCCATTCAGTATCTTGAATTAACCAACTTTCTACATTGTATATACTTAAACCAATGCTTTTTTTATATAAAGCTGATATTCTGATATGCCTTTCTGTTTCTTGAATTTCTAATTTAGTATTCTTATGTTCCGTTTGGGAGAACTTATTTTCACCGGTCAAGCGATCACGATCACATGAACCTGTTCTTAATTAAGATTCGGTTCATGCGGTCGTGACCGCTTGACCGGTAAAAATAAGTCCTGCCAAACGGAGCCTTTATTTCATGAACCAGTAAGATATTTATATGTAGTTATACATGCAAGTGACCGTGCACGAGGGTAGCAGCCGCGACACTACCCAGATCACGACTACCTCTATCGACCCGTGCACACCATTACATCATCGTTGGGGGCGAAGATATTGTCATGACAAGTGAAAAAATGTTACTAATTTTTACTTGAAATCAATGAGTAAATTATTTTTTCGAGAATCAATTTTGATTTAAAATGGATGATCTTGGTGAAACAGATGACAAATTGTATTAATATTAGTATAAATATTAATAAATTACAAATTATATGTTACATTTTACATTATCTGAAATTAATTGTTAACATCTCGGAGTTCTTAAGCTCGACATCCAATTCTAGGGTTTGTATGATCAAAAATCCATGATATATATATAAATATATAAAAAAAATTGATCATTTTTATAATTTTTAATCATAAGCAAATATTTTTGAGTAATAAATGTACAAGTGAATAATATAATAAATATGAATAATTATATTATTAAATAACAATCAATCAAATAACAAACTTTTAAATAAATAGTCAAACCTCATTTTCAATTATAAGCAAATTAAACTGGCTAATTAATTAATTAATAGGCAGTGTGTAATATATAATAATTGATCATCAGAGAATTAAAAAATAGGTAAGTAGAAGTGTAATATTTATTACCCGTTGTTGGAGTATTCATAGAGGCGGCCGCGGGTGGAGAAGACGATTAGGGCAACCTCAGCGTCGCAGAGGACGGAGAGCTCGTAGGCCTTCTTCAGCAGCCCATTCCTCCGCTTGCAGAATGTCACCTGCCTGTTCGTCGTGTTCTCTATCCTCTTTATCTCTATCTTCCCCCTCCCCATTATTAAAAGATCTATTATCTGGTTATGCCTAGGGTTAGGGTTAGGGTTAGGGTTGGGATTTCTTCAACCACACAAATTAACATGGAGACACACACTCGACAAACAGTTTAGGATCGGAGTAGTAGTAACATGAAGGAAGCAACTAATCGAGTATAAAACTTACCACTAGCCTGATGATTTTGTTTGCTGAATTTCTTCTATCGGTTTAAGGGGAAGAAGCTGGTGTAGCTTCCTTTTAAAGCATCCATGGCCGGCCAGATCTGCTGCAGAGGAAGCCTGCAGTAGCTAGCTAGTTATTCAGCTCGATCAGTTTTAGTGTAACAAGTTTAGAGAGAGAAGGAGAGAGTACAGAGAGAGAGAGAGAGGTTGTCTGATGATAACCGAGAACCTCGCCGGGAAAGGAAGGAGAAGGAGATGGACGGCGAGTTCCGAGATATGCTGGAATTGGGGCCTTTGCATGGCTGTCGTACGCATTCCGTTTCAAGAAAGACATGGCGTTGTGATGGCACTGCGTAACAACTTAAGAAATATTGTGCGCCCGGGAGTAGTTTGGTTTAGGGCTGTCACTTTTTTTTCTAGCATTGCAGAGTGCACATTGCTTTGTTTTGCTCGGTGTTTCGCCGTCTTCGTTTGGAGCAAACGCCGTCGTACGGAGGGTAAATAAACAGTTGGTGGCGGCGTTTGCACCCGCAGCAAGGAGGAAACGGTCGTGATACGCTTCATTTTGACCCCCACCTCTCCCCTTCCGGTTCCAAAATGACGTTACGATCCAACCGGATGCACCCGCCACCGCCGAACCAAATATAGCCTTACAATATTACAAATCGTGCGCAAGCCTTGCGTACAAGCTGCTTGAATTAGTTGCGAATGGATTGCGCTCATGGGTAGTTGAACTAGCTATCCCAGCGTGTGTGCGGGGGCGTGTGTGCATGAGTGAGCGTGTGTGCACATGGGTGCGTGGACTTGTGTGCCTGTGTATTTAGGTTCTGTTTGGCACGGCGGTGGCGGTCATAAAGCATGGATTAAACCGTCATTCGTTACAGATCACCTAATACATCATCCGTTTGAACATAAAAGTGGATAAAGTTCCTTAGTTGGACGTGAAAGCATGACAATTTAACACGCATGTTCATAACCGCCACCACCCTGCCAAACGGAGTCATGCTCTTCTCTTTTGGATTTTGAAAGTTTATAAGCCTTCATTTTACGGTCTACATTAATTTGTACGTGATTGATCTAACGGTTTACTAATCGTATCATTTAATATTTTTTGATCATTTAATCAAAAAATTATGCACATTTAGATAAAGTGAAAATCAATCCTCATCGTAAAATGAATCTCCATTTGAAGTCCCAAATGAAGAGGATCTAGATTCAAGGTTTGAAGGAAGATGCATCAACACATAATTTCTGCAAACTCAATAAAGATGACATCAAACTGTTTGGTCCCTCGCGGCATGCCTACATTTGAAAATTTGGGACAAATGGAAAGAAGCTTAGTCGGTATCCGAGATAGAGGAAGTCCCTGAGGCGCCGTCGGCCAAGGTTACTGAGGGTGGTGGCTTCGGCGGCAAATCGACAAAAGAATTGTCGGCATAGCTGATATCTCGGGTGTTCATGGAGTGACTGGCGACCGCAAAAAATTTGCGAAAGACGATGATGGTGATGCGGCGGGAGAGAAGAAGTTGGGACTAAGAAGGAGATTGTGTTTAGGGATTAGGTGTTGGGGAGTTAAGCTGTGAATGCATGGGCGTGAAGGCATTTTAACATTGGGATATTATGCGTGATTTGACATCAAAACCGGACCGTAACATCTTGATCGGCCAATTAAGGTTCGGTTCAATTTTGAGTCGATTCATATCAGAGTTAGTTTTCAACTTGAGTTGGCACGTTCAAGAAAGAGTTGATAACCTTAAGCTCCGTTTGAGGGGACTTATTTTCACCGGTCAAGCGGTTACCACCACGTGAACCAGGCCCTATTCATGTGGTGATAACCGCTTGACCGGTGAAAATAAGTCCTCCAAACAAAGTCACAGTGTCTTGATCTCACGTGACGGTTCATATATAACGTACCACCGTTGTGCCCAACAGGAGAATTTCTTGGGTCCGGGCCCTTAACGAGAATAGGACCGATAGAAATGCATCAAGTTGTAGGACACGCGGTATATGAGTTTATGTGCACCGCGGGACCCTAAGTTGTACAGTGATAGTGAACCAAGTCATTTGATTTTAAAATAAATTTAGGGTCTAACTAGCTCAAGTGTTGAACCGGGTCGAAATCCATTCAGCGTCAGATATTATCGACCGGTCTACTGTGGAGCGCAGGTTAGTTAATGGCCCCAGAAAATTTGCCATTTCCCGCGCTTTCCTTAAATGTGCACGTATCCGCTTTTAGGGTTGGTTCCTCAATTAGAAAGGGATTCAATTACAGCCCACCAGCCCATTTAATATTTCAAAATATCTATCTATTATAATATTATTCAATAATATTACCATTTTCTCCTTCTCAACTTTTTATTATAAAACATTAAACCTGCAAAAAATGACCAAATTTTCTTTAGCAGAATACAAAATTTACTAGGGACTGAAAGAATGCCGCATTTTAAAAAATAAAAAATATGGTAAAATCAAAAAGATATTTATATAAAGATATCATTTTTAGCTCCTTTTTTATGGTGTGCTTCACCTGCATGAATCTAAGCCGTTCAATCTTGTTGAAATCAAATTTAGCAGGTTGATTATCTACGTGGTGTAATGGCACGGGCGGAACTACCTTAAGACACGGCCGTCTTTTCCGTGTATTAATGCCTAGGGCTTGTTTTTTCAGCATATTCTCTGCGCGCTACCCGCTCGGCCGCTCCAGTTTCCTAATTCTTTTTTATTTCCGACGGTGTAGACGAGATCGACGAGGGCAACGACTGTGGAGACGAGCGATGAGAGCGATGACTATGGTGACGGGCGACGAGGGCATTCGCCTTTTGAGCTTTCCTCTTTTCTTTGTGCGCCACTGTACGGGACTTTCTCATTTCTCCTTCATTTTTGGCGGCGTGGGCACAGGAGGAGGGCTTCTGATTCCTCATTTCGTCCTCGACGGCTCCGCCCCTATTCGCACGAGCTTCTTCTTCGATTTCTGTCAGCGAGACTTCCGACTTTCATGCTTTATTTGATGGACTGATCGTGAGTTCAGAGCAACGTTTGAGAATTCAGAGACATAGTAGTATCCTTAAAACGTTTAAAGGTTCCTCTAGCAATTAACCAGTTCACGATGCACAAGGACATTGGACAAGAACTTTGGTAAACATTTTATTTTATTTTTGTCTTCATATTTTCTCTAGTATTGTAGATTTTGAACATGAAAGAGCTTCCAAAATGCTCCGTTTGAGAAAATATTTTAATGTTACTAGTTTATAATTAATTTGCAGTATTTTTTATTAAACTTTGCTTAACATCTTAGGCCATGATTTTGTATTGTATGTGTGACGAATGATTTTTAATGCTATGTTGCAAAGTTTTGGATTGGAAATTTTTCCATTCTGAAGCAAGATCACTCTTTTCGTGGTGCTAGGGGCTTATGTGTTGATAAAGTTTATTGTCCATATGAATTACTTGATAGATTGAAGTTGGAAGGCTTGTTTGGAAGTTCGCTGTTGCGGATTAACTCGGCGTCCCGATCGGATCGGAATAAACTGGATCGTCTTAGCTCTCGGGATGATCGAGCGCGCGCACAGTCAATGAAGATTGAGAGTTGACACAAGAGGTTTTAACGTGAAAAAACTCATCAACTGGGTAAAAAACCACGTGATCGGATATGTGCCGGTCAAAGTCCACTATCAGGTTGCGGTTACAATGTGTTTGGAGAATCGAGGGCGTCAGGTCGCTCCTCATTACAACTTGGAGACGAGAGAGAATTTCTGACACGCAACGGGCAGCAGGCTGCGCCGAGGGAGTGCTAGATGCTAACTTGGTGGCCGGTGTGCTTGAGCGCTGGTGATGGTCGTCTTCTTACTTACTCTGCGCACATGGAGACTTGGACGTTCCTTCGGCTCGTGGGCGGCTCGAAGATGACCCGAGGGAGGAGTTCGGAAGAGTTTGGCCTGAGAAAAAAGAAGACTCCGGGAGCGAAAAGAGTTTCTAAATGAGGAGTCATGGGGCTCCTTTTATAACCTCCAGGAGGTGGGCATGGTGCCCACCCCCCCCCCCCCCCCCACACACACACACTAACTTGGTGGTTAGTGGGTGGTTCCCTACAGATCGGACGGCGATGGATGCTCTGTAGTGATCGGACGATGGCCAACCTGCGAGCGGTGACGGCGGTTAGCGGCGGGCGGCGGCAGCAGGCGGCGCGGCGGTCGGAGGCGGTCGGCGGCGGCCACAGGCGGTAGGCCGGCGGCGGCGGGTTGACCCGTCAAACTCATGATCTCCACAATAGGAGAAATCATGGGGAAAGTGGTTAAGTGCACCCTCAAGACTTTAAATAGAGCTTCATCTCCATCATTTGCCAAATATGAGAAATAGAACATGTAATTAGCCATATGAAAGAAAGAGAGAAGAGATTTAAGAGAGGCAAACGATGGACTACTATTCTTTTGTAACAGAGATCACAAATTCAGTCTCCAAAGCTTTATATTCAGGATTCATGCAGGAGTACAGATTTTGTGGTAGAAGGTATTTTTTAGACTTTTAGATATAATTATACTGTACAATTTCATGCTTAAATTACTTATTGCTTAAATTCCTTGTGATTTTATGTAATAGAAATAGCACAAAAATTTCAATAAGATTTTCAAAATGTTGGAATTTATTGTGCTCTTTTGACTAAAATCTTAGGGCATGTTTGGGAGGGCTTTCTAGCTCCTTTCCGTTTTCTAGAAAATGCCACCACAACTAATAAACCGTTTGGAATGTCTACCGGTGGGAAAAGCTACCACCAAAAAACTCGTTTTCTCCTATATTGAAAAGTCTCTCCTATTTTCAATTTCCAAAAGTATTTTCTCTTCCAGATAAACCGTTGATATTACAAAAACATAGACCAGTTCGAAAACACTGCAAAAACACAAGCCTTTTTCTAGACGAATATTTTGCTCGGGCGCGATTTTTCCCCGGCCGATTTTTTCGCCCTGGAGCATTTTCCGCCCGGGCGCGGATTTTCCGCCCGGCGCGGATTTTCGCCCGGGCGCGCATTCCGCCCGGGCGCGGAATTATCCGCGAATTTTTCACCCGAGCGCGAATTTTTACGCTCGGGCGCGAATTTTTCGCCCGGGCGCGAATTTTTCGCCCGGGCGCGAATTTTTCGCCCGGGCGCGAATTTTTCGCCCGGGCGCGAATTTTTCGCCCGGGCGCGATATTCGCCCGGGCGCGAAATTTCGCCCGGGCGCGAATTTTTCGCCCGGGTGTGAATTTTCGCCCGGGGCGCTGTTTTTTTGCCTGAAGTGCATTTTTTCGCCAAGATTTTTTCCCCGCAGTTTTTTCGCCCGGCAGCATTTTCTTGCCCGTGCGCAAAAAATGCAGTTTTTTCTATGTTTTCACCGACGCAAAATGAGATTGAAAAAAATTTTGTCGGGCAAAATTTTCAACCCGAATATTTCGCCCCAATATTTTGCCCGACGCGACATCAACTTTCGCCGGGCACGAAAGTATTCTAAAATCGCTAAATACGGGCGCGCATAAATTATTGTTTAAAATGAAAAAAAAACTATAACTTTTATAGCTAAGATAAGTAAATATATTATAATTCATGGGGTACCTCTGACTTCATGGGAAAATTCAAGCTAAACCACGGGGTAAAAGCGCGGTTCAAGCCGCCAGACACGCTCGAGCCATAAATTCCTGTGCGCGGAGCCGTCTCCCGCAAACCCGTCCGAACGGCCGCAGGGCTTTGCGAGCGCGCCCCCGCCTAACCGCGCGCAATAACGCGCGCGGTAAGATCTCGTTTGTCGCGAAAATCACGCTCCTCAGGTCCCGTGCGCGGGAAAAATGTGCGCAATTTAATAAAAAAAGTCCCTTTGCAACAGAGATTGTCAAACAGTGTTATAAAATGGTCATCGTGCTTTTGCACGCTGCCTTGCTGCTCCGGCCGGGCCGCCTCATGGCCGCCCGGCCTTCCACCTCGCCGGCCGCCCGGCGAATTCTTTTGCTACTGCTCCTTTTTTTTTCCGGCAAAAAGCCCTACCCCCTCTTTCTCCACTCTATAATGAAGCCCAAGGTTAATTTTACTAGACCGATTCGGCCGCCCTTCCCCGGCCGCGGCCCTGTCAACAGGGGCATATTCTTTTGCCCGGGACGGGCGGCCATTTGGCGGCCCATCCTTTGCTAGTCGCCCTGTCAGGTGCGGCATTCTTCTAACCCAGGACGGGCGGCCATTTGGCGGCCCATCCTTTGCTAGTCGCCCATGTCAGGGGCGGCATTTTTCTAGCCCAGGACAGGCGGCCATTTGGATGCCCGTCCTCAGCCGTCTGTCGCCCCTATCGGGGGCGGCTTTTCTCCTGTCCTCTGCCGGCAAGCCCCGGTAGGGGCGGCCTCCCCTTCCCCTCGGCCGGTCGGCCTTCCGCTGGTGGTCAGCCGAGTTCGTCCGGTCAAACGTGGCCATCGCCGGCCAAGGGTCTCCTCGCCCTCGACCGACGTTCGTCATGTGCCATGCATTTTCTCCACCATCCGGTCGCGCTCCAACCAGCCATCGTCGTCGTCGTCGGTTACGTGGGTAACCACCCACGTAATCGCATGCATGACCTCCCGTAGTGGGGAAAATACGTAGCCAAAAATAGAATTTGGTTACGTCTAGTAAAATTATTAAATAATATGTGCATAATGCGCCATGAAACTGGCATATAAATAGTCATCATGGTTGTTATGGGCTGTGGATAGTTGCATAACCGTCATAACCACTCATGAAGCCTATAAATGCGGCTAAAGATCATCCTTTATTCTCATTTTCTCCTTAACCGGAAAATTCTC
Organism: Platanthera guangdongensis; assembly: GCA_039583875.1. Taxonomy (NCBI): domain Eukaryota; kingdom Viridiplantae; phylum Streptophyta; class Magnoliopsida; order Asparagales; family Orchidaceae; genus Platanthera; species Platanthera guangdongensis. Next base: position 281,881,637 of record CM077151.1, on the reverse strand, counting down.
CTACGGATTTTCCTTCTCCTTCCTCTTACATCTTTTTCATTTTCTTCTCCCCCTTCGAAGATTTTCAAGCACTCCTTGAAGATCTCCCTTGTCTTCGGAGCCTCCTTCGAAAATCTTCATCTTCTCCACCCGAAAAATCCTCCTACGGAATTTCTCTCCTCCGCTTCTCTTCCTTGTACGCTCCCGCGTGCGTCGCCTCCTTGTGCGCTCTCGAGCGTATCGCTTCCTTGCGCGCTCTCGAGCGCATCGCTTCCTTGCGCACTCTCGCGTGTGTCTCTTACTTGCGTGCTCATGCGTGTGTCTCTTCCTCGCGTGCTCCACCTCTCAGCGTGCTCTCATGCGCTTCGCTTCCTTGCGCACTCTCGCGCACATCTCATCATTTCGCGCTCTTGCACGCTCAGCTGCCTTGCACGCTTCTGTGCGTGCCTCTTCTTTGCGCATTCTTGCGCGCGTCTCTTCCTTGCGCGCTCCGCCTCCCAGCACGCACTCACGTGCTCTCCCTCCTTGCCCGATCTCACGCTCGTCACTTCCTTGCGCGCTCTCGCGCGTGCCTCTTGCGCGATGTCGCGTGCGCCTCTTCCTTGCGCGCTCTCGCGCGCGCCTCTTCCTTGCGGCTGACTCTCCTTGCACACTCTTGTGCATGTCGCTCCCTTGCATTGGCCTCTTCCCCCCAGCGCTCCGCATGCTTTCCTTAAACAAGCACCTTGCGCGCTCTCTGCCAGCAAGCGCTCTATGCGCTCTCCTCCAACAAGTGCCCTGCGCGCTCTCCTCCTCCAGCAAGCGTCATGTGTGTTCTCTGTCATCTAGCGCTCTGCGCGCTCTCCTCCAGCAAGCGCCCTGCACACTCTCTGCCAACAAGCGCCCCGCGCACTCTAGAGCAAGCGTTCCATCCACCGATGAGACAACTGCACCACGCTTCTCCAAATGACAATCAGAGACAAGACGCACTGAGCGCGCCCCGAGCTGCAAGCCGCAGACATCAAAACGAGTGCAGCGAGCTACTCGCACCTCCAAAAACTACCAGAGGACTCTGGAATACAACGAGCGCATCGCTCCCCGCAGCGCACAAAGAAATAATTAGTTTTGTGAACGGTGGTCTGTCACCCTCCGAGCTCTCTCTCTCCCCCCAATAATTGTAACAAGATGTAGTCTGTCGCCCTTGAGTTCTTAAAAAAACTCTGGAACAACGCTCAGATCTAGTGGAGGATTGGTCGACACAGATCCGACACGTGATTTTTCACCAAGTTGACGGATTTTTCACGTCAAAAAAATTATCTTGTCAGCTTTTCTTTCTCTGACTTTGTGCGTGCTCGACTGCTCCGTGGGCTAAGACGGTCTAAGTTAATGTGGTCCGACCAGGACGTCGAGTTTGGCCGCAACAATAATCTATATTTAGAATATCTAAATATAAGTTATATTAATATTTTTACAATATAAACTTGGATGGGGGCGGAGCCCGTCAAATGACCTCTGGTTGAATGATGGCGCTCTTCGAATACTCATCTCATGGGGGGCCCATGCACAATTACACAAATCTTCCTTGTAAATTAGCATAATTAGTGAGAGCACACCTCTTATTTTTGAAATTACAAAAAATTCCCCTTAAGTTTTCATTTCATTACAAAAATCTCTCATGGTCTATTCATTCATTGCATCCATGAAGAAAAATACACATCTGGACACTGTACACCGAGGGGAATGTTTTTGTGCATGGATGTTATGAAATTAAAACTTCAGGAGAGGTTTTTGTAATGAAATGAAAAATTTAGGGTAAATTTTTGTAATTTCAAAAATAAAATGAGTGTTGTCAGTATTTTAGCAAAATTAGAGGGGAGGTCCTGAACTCCTGATAAATGGCCCTTTATACAAATATATAATGACAGCTCATTATGCTGTAATGATGTGATCATATATTTCATCCCGACCGTCCATTTTAAATAAAAACTGAATTTCATCAAGAAAAAAATCAATCTTGATAATTGTTTTAAAATAAAAATTACCCGCATTGTGGAGAAATTGTGAGCACATGTAGAGATACTACTATCATGACATGAATACTTTCACGGCTGCATGAGGTCCTCCCGTGAACTGTCACTCGTGTATGTGTGTATGTGCGTATGTGCATGTACGTGTGTGCGCGTGTTCGTGCTTGCGTGTATCAGTGTGTGTGTGCGTGCGAGTTATGCAAACTTTGCGTGGAGGTCCCCATAAATAACCCAATATACATATAGTGCTAATTATTATGGATATATAAAATATATATATAACATTCCAACTAAGCCCAAGTTTCTATTTATGAAGTTTGCTTTATGAAGAGAAGAAAATGAATGCTATATGAAGAAGAAAGTCTACGGGGAAGGTGACAAAAAATGTGCTGAGATATCTCTGCTTTAATTGCCCCTGCAGGGGATGCTTAGCTATACACAGAATATCACTGACCCACACCCCATAATACAACTCGCCTTTTCAGGAAATTCTATTCTCATTTTTCCCCCATCATATATTTCATTACAATTTTTATTATTCCCATTTTGAAATATATATATATATATATATATATATATTCCCTAAAAAAATGTTTATGTGTGTAGTCTTGGCAAAGGATCTGCACCCCAACAATCTCTCCACATTCATCATTTATATTTCATGCTATATGTTTTATTATAACTTTACTAACTCAATCCTATTGTTTTGGCGGTTGAGTAACTCTTCCATCGGAACTTACCTCTTAAGCTTACATTCTGCCTGGAACGCACGGTCGTGCAATGTTCATGACCTCTTCCCCTCAAAACCTCATTCCGCGAATCGATGTGCGATGTTCATCATGCACGACTCGTGCAACAATCGCACGATGAGCTGCATGGATTCAAATCGCAAATATGTGCGATTTTACCCTCGTATGGTCGTACATTGTGAATCTTTAAGTAATCCATCGGTTATAGGTCGTTCTGACTGTGTTAATGCTTAAATATGCTTGAATATATATGTATTAATGTAAAATAATCAAAATGTCGCAGATGTGGAAGATCTTTAGTTGCAACAACTCCTGCTATGCCAGCTATTGTTTTGATGAAACATATGATATCCAGAGATCTTATAGAGTCTGGCACTAAGTATATCCTATGAAAAATGTTGTTCTATCAACTGTATAATTGATTGAATATAAATTGTATTGATGGGCTCCTCTATGTAACATTTCTTTTGGACCGTAAATTATAAAAAGACGACACTTCGATAAAAGAATCGGTTGTCGTATTTTTAGGGTTTAGGTCATTATAAGAAATTTCGGAATGTCATCCGAACGTATCTTCGTTCAATTGGTACAATCAGCAGACATTTCAACAAACTGTTATGGGCAATTCTCAAGTTTTCTGAAGAATGCAACAACACAACGATGTCGATATTTAGCGTTGAATAACTCATTCTTATCACAAGAAGCATTCATAAGTAGTATTAAATCATTGTATATTCTTATATTATAGGACTGTGATAGTGTCATATATGACACCCATATTGAGGTGAATTTTTTTATTTAGTATCAAGGTAGATAATGAAAAAAAACAAGCTATAACAACAAACGTCATGAGAGTGCACAATTCCAACATGAAATATGCTTATGCATTGCTTAGGAGTGATCATTCTCAAATTGCAGAGTGCTGCGTAATTCATTAGAAAGTGTTGATCGATTCGAAGTGTCAGTTGGCCCAGATTACCTTGCCCCATATCAATCAACGAGATATCACCTAAAAGAATAATGCGCGCAAGGCAATAATCCTACCAACTATAAATAATAATTTAATCTACGACTCTCGGAATGAAAGAAATGATATTGAGAGGACTTTCGGATTTCTTAAGAAATGATGGGCAATTTTGTGAGGACCGTCTTAAATCATTGTGAGGACCATTTTAAATCATTTTTAATGAGTAACTTGTTAGCTAAATACTCTTTTGTCCTACTTTAAACATGTTCAATTTATAAATGTTTGTTGCATCATGCATAGTTTTCTTATAGAGAGGAGATTAGAGAATAATGTCAAATTACTTGTTGAGGTTAGCACATAGAAAAATTAGTGCAAAAAACAGGCGGTGATAGCTACGACTACGCAGATGTTGTTGGTCAAGTTCAAGCAACACTAGAGTTGACTACTTTTAGAGATAATTTGGCTAGCATGCTACATGATCATTGAATACTAGGCTCGACGAGAAATGTCCTAAACTGTTGTCTTACTTTCTTATATGCTTGACTAGTACTACATATATGTTATAGTAGACTATTTTATGACCAACAACATTTTCAATGTTAATGTAATTTTCCATGGTATACATTGCTTCTATGGATAAAAACAGAACAAAACAGGTCAAAGAAAGCTGAGTGATCATATATTCACTGAACATCAATGATTGGATTGTGCTTTGTCCAATGCTCTCCTCAAGCCTCAAGATTTGGGCAATAAGGCTACAAAGGGTTGGAAATGGGTGGTGGCATTCACAGCTGTGATTCAAGATGTAAAAGATGAATGTGATGTCGTGATAAATAAGAAGATTTTGGCGGGCTTGAAATATCGGCAATGTTAGATACTAGCGGCTGTGGTTTATATTGAGAGCAAAATATATTGAGGGGATAACGAAGAAGTGTCGGCAATTTATGTTCAGAGAAGAGTTCTTTTTTTTTCAAAAGTTATTTTACCAATAATTATAAATTGTGTCTAACTTCAATCCGCACCAAACGAGGCCTATATCATCCTACCTTATGTGTTTCATGCCTAGTTACTATGTTTTGCCTTTATGTATATTGGTTTATTATGAATCCATTAGTTTTATTATATTACATCTTAGTGATAGGGATTTACATTTATGCCCCTTATATCTCTCTTTTTTAAAGGACCCCTTGGTCTTGTAATAACAAGAATAATTTTATTCATTTTTCCTTTGATGAGATTGTGATAGCTATTGTTGGAAACGTGTATGGTTCCCTGCACCCAAACCGTCTTTCCCAAAATAACCCAACTTCCGAGACCGCCTCAACAAGCCGCCTACTCGCGCGGTCTCCCTCCTGCGAGACGACCAACTAACCCGCGCGAGTTCCCCTCTGCGAGACAACTGAGGCGAGTTCACCACTCCAAACCGCCACAAACCGCGCGACTTCACTCCCGCAGGCGAGTAGTCCACTCGCGAGATCAACCCTGCGAGCACACCAGCGAGCCTAACCCTTCTCGCGAGCTGCACACCTCTCGCGAGCACGCAAGACGCGAGCTTCCCCTTCTCGCGAGCTCCTCACCTATCCGCGAGCTGACACAGGCGAGATCAAACGCCTAACCCGCAAGCTCAAGCCGCCCGACTTGGTTGACAAGCCGCCCGGACAGACGACACTCCAGCGCTGCAGCGCTTCTCTCTCTCTCTCTCTCTAAAACAGGAACAGGGATATGGGAGCTTCTCTCTCTATTTCATCAATCTTAAAAGGAACTACAAATGGCATATTTATAGGCAAAGGAAAACAAGCAAAAAAAAATCTCTCTCCTAATAAATACAACCTCTCATCTACCCATTTAATACATACTCTCTCATATTCATTAAAAGCAAACTTAAATGAAATGGCTATTCCAACAACCTTGTGGGGCCCGGTCAACATGTCAATCCCGGTCAACTTAATAACTCCAGCAAACTCCCCCTCAAACTTGGCAGACCATGCCGAGTTTGCTCTTTAGCTTCAGAAAAGTTTCTACTTTCAATGTCTTAGTGAAGATGTCTGTAACCTGCTCTCCAGTTGGGCAATACACCACCTCCACTGTCTTTCGTTCCACTTGTTCACGGAGGAAGTGATATTGGGTCTCGATATGCTTGCTCCTCCCATGCAACACTGGGTTCTTTGCGAGCTGGATGGCAGACTTGTTATCCACTAATACTGTCGTTGGCCCTTCCTGCGCATGATGCAACTCCCCTAGAAGGTTCCGTAGCCAGATGGCTTGGCAGGCGCATGCCGCTGCCGCGATGTACTCCGCCTCGCAGGATGATAAGGCCATAGTAGCCTGCTTCTTAGAACTCCATGAGAACGCCGCGGTTCCCATGTTGAACGCATACCCGGAAGTGATCTTTCGGTCGTTCACATCTCCTCCATAATCGCTATCCGAGTAGCCGGCTAGCTTCAACTCTCCTCCAGACGAGTACTTCAGGCCATGGTCCCGAGTCTCGTTCACATACCTCAGGATTCTCTTCGCTGCTGTGAAGTGGTCCTGTTTGGGCTCCTTCATGTGTCTGCTTACTATCCCGACAGCATACATGATGTCCGGCCTAGTGAAAGTCAAGTACCTTAGACTTCCGACCAGGCTTTTGAACATAGTTGGGTCCACTCCTTCCTCTTCGGAATCCTTCCTCAGCTTCGTTCCAGGGTCCGCAGGAGTGGAGATTGTCTTGTTACCTTCCATCCTGAACTTCTTCAGAATCTCCTCGGCATACTTCTTCTGGGAAATGAAGATCTCATTTTCTCTCTGCTGCACCTCAACTCCCAAGAAGTAGCTCAGCTCTCCCAAGTCCGTCATCTCGAACTCCTTCATCATCAGCCTCTTAAATTCTTCGAACATCGCAGGGTTGCTCCCGGTGAATATCATGTCATCCACGTATAGACATAGGATCATGATATCTCCGCTCTTCTCCACCTTCATGTAGAGAGCATACTCATATGGGCACTTGATATACCCATGCTCCTGAAGGAATTTGTCTATCCTCCCATTTCAAGCTCGAGCTCCCTGCTTCAGTCCGTACAAGGCTCTGCCCAGCTTGCAGACTTTTCTCTCATTGCCTTTCACCACGTACCCTGGAGGCTGCTCGATGTACACATCCTCCTCCAGGTACCCATTCAGATACGCCGCCACATCATCCATTTGCATGATAGTCCATCTGTAGTGTGTCGTCAGTGCGATGATCAGCCTTATAGTATCGATCCGCGCCACTGGGGCGTATACATCATCATAATCCACCTCTTGGACTTGTCTATACCCTTTCACCACCAGCCTTGTCTTGTGTTTTTCCACAGCTCCATCTTTGTTTTTCTTCACCTTGTAAACTCATTTCACCCCGAGGGATTTGTGGCCCGCCGGTGGATCAACTAGCTCCCATGTATCGTTCTTCTTTATGGAGGTCATCTCGGTATCCATCGTCATCCTCCAAGATTTCTCCTGAGCAGCTTCTTCATAGGATCGTGGCTCGCAATCTGCTAAGAGACAATATAATGAATAGTTAGCATGAATTGGGACCGTCTCCTCATAGAGCTCCGCCAACCCCTCCATCCTGGGTGGTGGACTCTCGGAGTCACTCCGGCTCCCGCTTCCTCCTCCAGAATTGCCTCCACATGAGCTTTCCCCTCTTGAATAGGAGATGGAAGCTCCCCCTAAATTTCTACTCGGTGGTGATGGCGGCTCAGCTCTACCATTCTTGGCTCCAGCCTCGTGACCACCCTCTTCCTCATCTTCGAAGAACATGCCCTTCATACTTCTCGTCTCCTCATCCCAGCTCCAGCTGCTTCCTTCTTCAAACACCACGTCCCTCGAGACTATGGCCTTTCCCGTCACCGGGTTGTAAAATTTGTATGTCTTGCTCTCCGGAGCGTAGCCAACAAAAATGCATTTCTCGCTCCTATCATCGAGCTTCTTCCTTTTCTGGTCCGGGATGTGAGCATGAGCTACACACCCGAAGACCCTTAGGTGCTTCACACTCGGCTTCCAGCCGCTCCATGCTTCAAACGGCGTCATGAACTTCACACTCTTTGTGGGGCATCTGTTCAGTAGATACACCGCACATTGCACTCCTTCCGCCCAGAACATCTTCGGTAGCCCCTTCTCCTTCACCATGCTCCTTGCCATGTTCATGATGGTGAGGTTCTTCCTCTCTGCCACTCCGTTCTGCTGCGGTGAGTATGCCGCCGTCAGTTGGTGTGATATTCCATTCTCCTTGCAGAAATTGTCAAACAGCCTTGAGGTGCACTCCCCACCTCGATCTGTCCTTAGCACCTTCAACTGTTGCTCACTCTCCTTCTCGGTCATCGTCTTGAACTCCCTGAACTTGTTAAGGGCCTCAGACTTCTCTCTCAGAAAATACACCCAACACTTCCGACTATAGTCATCCGTGAAGGTGATGTAGTACTTGCTTCCGCCTATTGAGGTGGTCTCAAACGGGCCCGCGATGTCCGAGTGAACCAGTTCAAGTTGCCTCCTTGCTCTCCAGGACTTCCCTCCTTCGAATTTCTGCCTCTTCAACTTCCCCTTCGTGCATGCCTCACACACCTTTTGCGGAGGGGAGATCATAGACAGATCCGCCACCATCTTGGAGTGGGATAGTAGCTTCAACCCTGTGAAGCCCAAATGCCCCATCCTATGGTGTCATAGTCATGCTTCTTTCTCTTCTTTTCTTCTCGCGAGACAAGCCGTCTCTTGAGCATCCATCTTCAGCGTGAAGAGACGGTTCGCCGTCATCTTCACCTTCACTACCTCCTTCCCTTGATCATTCTTCATTGTCAGAGACTCATCCTTCATCTGCACGCAATAGCCTCTCTCCACTAACTACCCAATGCTCAAGATGTTGGTCTTCAACCCTGGTACGTAGTACACATCGTTCAAGTGTACTCTCTCCCCATTTAGTTTCACAACAACCAGGCCCTTTCCCTCCAAGGAAAACTTCGAAGCGTCCCCGAAGCTAACCTCACCCCCACTGGGTTCAAGGTTAGAGAACATCTCCTTATCTCCACACATGTGGTTGCTCGCCCCTGTGTCCAGGTACCACACTTCATTCCTTCCTTCTTATGTCCCTCGGTAGGTTAGAAACATCATTGGGTCACCACCCCCAGCATCGTTCCCCTTGTTCCTAGCCTCCGCATAATGGTTGGCTTCTTTTGTCTTCCTCGGAGCCCAACAGTCATAGCTCATGTGCCCAAACTTGTTGCAGTTGTAACACTGAACTTGGGCTCTTCCTCCTTGGCCTCTTCCTTGGCCCCTTCCTCTGCCTCTTCCTTCTTGCCACCTTCCTCCTTGAGGTTGCTCTGCCTCTCTCTGGTGATATTGGTTTCTTCCCTGATCTCTTCCTCTACCTTGTTGACCTCGGCCACGCTGGCCGCCCCCTCTTCCGGAGCTCTCTCCGAAGTTCAGCTGAGTTTGAAGTGATTTTCCCAAGCCACTCGCTTCTTCATCATCATGCAGCATTCTATACTCATGAGCTTGCAGTGAGCCTACAAGCTCGTCTACGGTCATCTGGGTGAGGTCCTTCGACTCCTTGATCGCCACCACCACATGCCGAAACTTCTTTGACATGGACCTCAGAAGCTTCTCCATGAGACTCACATCGTCAATTGCCTCCCCATTGCGCTTCATTTTGTTTGTGAGCGTCCGCAGACGGGTCACAAAGTCATCGACCTTCTCGGTGCTCTGCATCCTCAACATTTCATACTCTCCTCGAAGGGACTGCAACTTCACCTTTTTCGCTTTATCTACTCCTTGCATGGAGCGTTGCAATATCTCTCATGCCTCCTTCGAACTTGTAGCGTCTGAGATCTTGGGTCTGTTTGGCGCAGCTCTGGCGGCTGGAGAATCTCTTTTCCAGCCGCCAGAGCTGTTTTTTCTGTGTTTGGGACAGCTCCTTATGAAGAGTTTTTCGTAAATCTGGAGCTGTTTTGCAGCTTTTCGGAAATCCCTCCCCCCCCCAGCTTCTGCTCCCGCAAAATAGCTTTCTCTCTCACAGGTTTTGGAATCTACTGGCCCCGACTTTTCCAATTCTTCCTGCAACTCGTGGGAGCCGACGGATCTCGTCGGAGCTGACACATCTCGCCGGAGCCGACGCTCCCTCCTTCTCCCGCTCTCGCTCTATTTCTTCAAAGCGCACTTCTGCACAGAACATCCAAACACTCTGCAGCTTTTCAAAACTGCTGCCCAGAGATCTATTTTAAAACAGTTCTATCCGGACAACAGCTTTTCAATCCGCCAGAGCTGTCCCAAACAGACCCCTTCTCGAACGTGGCTTCATCGACCCCTTGGTATAGCGTGAACAGTGCCTTCTTATCTTTCTTTCTCGCTTCCCTCAATGTCGTCGTCTGGGCATTGGTCAACGCCGCTTCTGCTTCGGCAGTAAGCTCTTCATACTCATCCTCAACTATCTCTCATAATTCCTTTGAGGCGAGTAGCACCTTCATCTGAATACTCCAGTTTCCATAATTTGTCTTTGTTACCTTGTTGACCTCGGCCACGCTAGTCGCCCCCTCTTCCGGAGCTCTCTCCGAAGTTCAGATGAGTTTGAAGTGATTTTGCCAAGCCACTCGCTTCTTCATCATCCCGCAGCATTCTGTACTCATGAGCTCGCAGTGAGCCTACAAGCTCGTCTACGGTCATCTGGGTGAGGTCCTTCGACTCCTCGATCGCCACCACCACATGCCGAAACTTCTTTGACATGGACCTCAGAAGCTTCTCCATGAGACTCAAATCGTCAATTGCCTCCCCATTGCGCTTCATTTCGTTTGTGAGCGTCCGCAGACGGGTCACAAAGTCACCGACCTTCTCGGTGCTCTACATCCTCAACATTTCATACTCTCCTCGAAGGGACTGCAACTTCACCTTCTTCGCTTTATCTACTTCTTGCATGGAGCGTTGCAATATCTCTCATGCCTCCTTCGAACTTGTAGCGTCTGAGATCTTCTCGAACGTGGCTTCATCGACCCCTTGGTATAGCGTGAACAGTGTCTTCTTATCTTTCTTTCTCGCTTCCCTCAATGTCGTCTTCTGGGCATTGGTCAATGCCGCTTCTGCTTCGGCAGTAAGCTCTTCATACCCATCCTCAACTATCTCTCATAGTTCCTTTGAGGCGAGTAGCACCTTCATCTGAATACTCCAGTTTCCATAATTTGTCTTCGTCAACTTGGGGACTTGCCCCGGCATGGCACCTCCAAACTCCATCTCTCCTCACTTCAAACCTTCCGAGTCACCGTAAAGATTTGCAACCTCGCTTTGATACCACTTGTTGGAAACGTGTATGGTTCCCTGCACCCAAACCGTCTTTCCCAAAATAACCCAACTTCCGAGACCGCCTCAACAAGCCGCCTACTCGCGCGGTCTCCCTCCTGCGAGACGACCAACTAACCCGCGCGAGTTCCCCTCTGCGAGACAACTGAGGCGAGTTCACCACTCTAAACCGCCACAAACCGCGCGACTTCACTCCCGCAGGCGAGTAGTCCACTCGCGAGGTCAACCCTGCGAGCACACCAGCGAGCCTAACCCTTCTCGCGAGCTGCACACCTCTCGCGAGCACGCAAGCCGCAAGCTTCCCCTTCTCGCGAGCTCCTCACCTATCCGCAAGCTGACACATGCGAGATCAAACGCCTAACCCGCAAGCTCAAGCAGCCCGACTTGGTTGACAAGCCGCCCGGACAGACGACACTCCAGCGCTGCAGCGCTTCTCTCTCTCTCTCTCTAAAACAGGAACAGGGATATGGGAGCTTCTCTCTCTATTTCATCAATCTTAAAAGGAACTACAAATGGCCTATTTATAGACAAAGGAAAACAAGCAAAAAAAATCTCTCTCCTAATAAATACAACCTCTCATCTACTCATTTAATACATACTCTCTCCTATTCATTAAAAACAAACTTAAATGAAATGGCTATTCCAACAACCTTGTGGGGTCCGGTCAACATGTCAATCTCGGTCAACTTAATAACTCCAGCAGCTATCTCCTCCCAAGCACACCCCGCCTAAATAGCTGCAGTTCCAGCTCCACAGTATTCTTTGCCTCCCTCATCTCCACCTCCAACTCCTACTCCACCGACTACCCATTTCTTACAGCTATCCCATAACAGTATGTCAATGATATCTCATTTATTATTCGTCTTTCAATTCTTGTCACATTTTTAAATTTTTAAATTCAGTTCATGTCACTGAATTTCTACATGCATCCGAACATTTGAGTTATTCAATTCATTTATTAATTCTAATTCATGTATATAAATTCATGTCTACAGCCGAACAACATAATTGAAATTAACCTCAATTCCAATTCTCACATTTGAATTCCTCCCAAACAAAGGCTACATGTTTCAACGGCAGCATCAGCATTTACAAGCCATTCCCGAATCACCTGAAGGCTACAAGTTTCCGGCTGGCATCGGCCACTACAAAGTGTTGTTTCAAGAAATGTTTGCCATTAGAAGAACGCTCGCCTTGAGCAAGGTTATAAATATCTAGTTTTTGCGACATGTCGGAAACATTTTAAAATATAAAATATAGATGATATATCATATATTTTTTAAAATATAAATTTTGCATTCATCATAACTAAAATAATACATATATTATATTAAAAACAATTACATGTCAAAAATAAAAAAATAGTGTCAGATAATAATAAGTCATGTATATCTCAAAAGAAAGTTTAAAAATATTCAAAACAAAAAATAAGTGACAAGCCCAACTACTAACAATCATCCAAAATAAATACAAATAGATATTAGAATCATTGAGTCAACCTCTTTCTGTGCCGTGAAATGTCATCTTCACGATCTTCACCCGCCGATGAAGACACCGAGTCCTTCATCCTCAACTTCCTCAAGGTCTGAAAAAACCTCTTTCATTTTTTTCCTTTTGAAAAGGGCATTAAAGTTAAAACAAAAACATCATTGTTTAATTATACCATATCAGAAAATGTATAGAAAAATTTTTATTCATCGACCAGTTTTTATCAAACACCACAACCAAATGTTTTGAGGGAAAAAAATATGGCCAGTCTTCGAACCCAACATGTCGTGCATATCAAGAACGGAAAAAAAAAGAGCGAAAATGTACTTCAAGAACGGGAAAAGGCCAAGTGAAGAGAAAAAGGTTAAAAAACACAATTTTTTGGCATAAAACATCATTAACAACTATAGAATATGTAAAATCTAAAGGCATAATCTGGCTTTTGAAATCTTGTATCCAAAGGGGGGAAATTTACAGGGGATTTCATGAAGACTGTTGCTGTTAGGAAAGAGTTCTATTAATTAGGAGATCAGATCAAAGCTGAACCTGAAAGAAGAGCCAACCAATTCCATGGTGAATTGAGTTCAAATTAATGTAGCATTGTAGATATGTTTTTTTCTTAATCTTTAAGAATAACTTGAGCGTTGGGCAAAAAATGGGAGTTGCAGAGATGAGAATGCTTAGGTGGATGTGTGGACACACGAGGCTGGATAAAATTAGGAATGAATGTATCAGAGATAAGACAGGAGTGGACCAATTGCAGAGAAGCTCGACTAAGATGGTTTGGACACTACAAAAGAGATCATTAGAGGCACATGTTAGGCATTGTGAAAGTTACTCACTAGGCATGTTAAACAAGGGAGGGATAGACTAATAAAGACTTGGAATGAAACTATAAGGAAAGACATGGTGTATTTAGGCATTAGTGAAATTATGATCAAAGATATGGCACAATGGCGACAAAGGATCCATATAGTTAACCTCACTATAGTGAGATAAAGGCTCAAATGTTATTGTTGTTTAAGAATGACTGAAGCAGAAATTGAAATGCTATTCGCCTTCATGCCCATTGCATTGGCTGCACATTGCTAAACTGCATTTTGTCACACATCCTCGCTCATATCAGGAGCTATTGCACTCAAAGCACAGCACGTGCAGCTTCGTACATGCATGCCAAACAATCACTCCCCTCTTTACATCTCCAAAACTCTGATTCTCCTTGCTCTCTAATCACTCAATGACAACAATAATATCTGAGGTATTTTCCATCTTGGTTCAGCTAAGTTGAACCACTCCCCAAAATAGTCAACCGTCCTCATCGAACCACTCTCAGCAGATTCATGATAGTATACCGTTTCTCTTCCCTACTAAAACTTCCTCTCAATCCTCTCAAAAGCTCCAAAAATCCTCATAGTCGAACCCCTCTCACAAGCCCCACTGGAGCACCCTCCTTCCCCCAAAGCAAGGTGCATAGCTCCTCCTTTCATCACCATCATTCTTAGAACCACCTTGATTAAGCTCACTTCCACCATCATTCACAAATGAAGCTCAATGACAGTCATTGAGACACGCCAGTAACCAAGTTAAAGTTCACCACAAATTTCCCTACAAACATCTTCTCTCATTTGGAAGGTGATGGCTTAGGATTACAGCCAAGGAGATCCGATGATGTGCCCCCCAGCTCCAAATCCATTTAGTCAATTTGTGATATTTTAACTTCGGTTTAATTACTGGGATCTCCACTAGGACTTCGCATGATTACATGGACCTTCTCTCGACTTTTTGAAATGATAAAAACATTCGCTCCGAATTTAAGTTTCATTTTTTTAGTATAATAAACCTACCCATTGGAAGAGATGCGGATTTCGGGTGTATGTAAGGTTGTAAACTTAAAGGAAAGGTTTTTAAAATTACAAAAAGTGGAGTCATTGGAATTATGCAAAACCTCAGGCGAGATCACGGTAATTAACTCTTTCATTTTTAAGGAAATCAAGAAAGCAAAAGTTTTTGTTTATGAATTTAACCAAGCACGCATTCTATCATTATAAACTGTAATCAGCACCACATCTAAAATATTCTTCTGTACCAAGATCGCCCTTCAGCTTAAGAGTTGAAGTACAATATATCAAAAATCAAGCAAGCAGTTACAGGGAGCAATTACCTCAATGATTTTCAGTCCCGAAGGCCGAGTTCAAGTTCAAGCTCATCATCCTCCTCAAACAACTTTAGTAGCCGGGCGTATTGCTCTTGTCTCTTCTTTTTTTGCCAAAGTTTGAATATAAAAACTGTTACAGCTACAAATGCAGCCACTCCGAGTAAAACCAGAAGAGTCGCACCTCCAGTGCCACCGCTTGATTTTGAAGGTTTATTTGCTTCACCATTTTTAGATGTCGGTGGAGTGTTATCGCCCAAACCTACAATTAATTTTACCCAACAGGGCGTTCTAAGACAGAAGCAGAAGAGGCAAAACTAAGAAGGACGAAAACAAAACTAAAACTTCTAATATATGTGAATGATAAGCTAACACATTGAAGATGTTACCAGCATCACAAAATATCGCGAGTACTAAAATGGAGTGGGGAGAGGTGATTCAGTCCCAGAAATCTGTTTTCAATCATTCTGCAACCAGCTCAACTCTCCTACTACTTCCAGGGAAATGTTAAGCAATCGCTTGGGCACAAGTCTTTTTAAATTTTGTTCTAGTTTGGCAGGCGGTTCTTTTTCTAGTTGTATAAAAATCAATCATGTGAATGTGAAACCTACATTTTTGAGAGTTTTGTTTTGACAAATCAATAAATCAAAATCCTTTTTATCACACAAGAATGATCCCATAGAATATGGCATGAAAAAAAAAAATCAATTGTCTGAGAAGGGCATGCTTTAACAAAATACAGAAGGCATTTTTAAGAGAAGGTTGGGTCCTTCAGCCATTTTGAATCCTAAAGTGTCATATTAAGGTCCTTGCTTCTGTGGGTCTGTGCTTTTTTTTAATTGATGGATAACCTGCACAAAAGCTGTTTGAATCCAAAAGAGCGCCAAAGAAAGGGTGGTGTTTATTTTAGAATAGATATTATAAGAACATGTTTATAATCCTAAAAAGTGCCAAAGAAAGGGTGATGCTTTTATTGCTTATGAGCATTTAAAATGCATCTATGGAAAATTTAATGGGATAAGGAGCAGCCTCTGCATTTAAATAAATAATGGGAGGGGTGGGCACTTGTGGGGATTCTCAGAGCATCTCACATGCATCCGTGAAAATTTTCATGAGATAAGGAGCCACCACTGCATTCAAATCAAAATAGGAGAGTTTGGCCACTGGTATGAGTTGTAATTAATATATTTCATCAAGTCCTTGGTATGTGTGTTTTCCCTCTCAATGGTTATTTTGGTCTTTTGTTGTTCCCCTTACTCAATATATATGTATGAGTAAAGGGCTCCTTATGATTATCATTGTTGGACGGTCCAGCATGAACCAAAAAAGGCACGTCAAGATTAGTCCCACACCGCCTACCCAGACGGTCCACTCGTGCTTATAATAGGCCCGCCTCTCCTATCCTTGACCTGGATTTTGGAATGGAAAATGGGTGTGGCGGTTTAACATGGTATCAGAGCTAGGTTCACGCTGAGGGGGCGTGTTGGACGGTTCAGCATGAACCAAGACATGTCAGGATTAGTCTCACATCGCCTACCCAGACGGTCCACTCGTGCTTATAATAGTCTCGCCTCTCCTGTTATCCTTGACCCGGGTTTTGAAATGGAAAATGGGTGCGGTGGTTTAACAATAATCAATATAATTCTTCTCATGTTTTGCTCTCAACTTGGTATCAGAGGGAACCCTAATCTCTCATCGTCTCTTCCTTCTGTCCGTCTCTTTTGCCGCCCTCAGTCCCTCACCTCCCCGATCTCATCCCGCGGGCCTATTTCGCTGGTTTGAGATTCCCTGAATGCTGATTCGCAGTTTTTTCGCCAGCGGTTGTGGGCGCTGAAGGAGACCGCCGTCCTCTTTGTGACGTGTCCCCTTGTCGTCGTCGTTTCTTCCATCTGATGTCTGTGTCGAGGCCAACTGCTTTTGTTGCCGACTGCCCGACAGTTTTTGTTGCTTGCGTTGAGCCCGCCATTTCATCAATCGACTGCTTTTGCTTGTGATGTTTGCGTTGAGGCTAACTTTTTTTGGTTGCTTGCATCCAGCGCCTGTTTTCTCCAGATCTGGCGGCATATTTCTCCAAAGTCGTTTTTGCCTCCGCCGTTTGCTTCTCCGGCGTCGATCTTTTTTCTCCAGATCACAGCTGGCTACGAACATATTGTTGGCCTATTTTTCCTGAGGCCGATTCCTTCTACCAAGCTGTCTCCACAGTTGCTTCCTGCCATGGCTATTGCCACTATGTTCTCCGACTGTTGTTGCAGGTAGTCCATCATGGATCATTCTCCTGTCATGGTTACTTCTTCTACCTCCTCGCCACGTGTTGTGACGCCCCAGATGAGTGACCCTCAGCAGACTCATGGTCACACTGGCTCGTTGAAGATTACCATTGTGCCTCTAGATGGGATGAATTACCTTGAATGTCCCGAGCGGCTCAACATGTAATTCACAGTCATTAGATGTTTGGATATATTGATGGAACGATTGCGGCACCTCCTCAGGATGATCCGATATGGAAGCGTCGGAATTCTGAAAATTCCCTTGTGGTCTCGTGGCTCCTCCATTCCATGTCTCCTAAAGTATACCGTAGTTATATGTTGATGGACTCTACCCATGAGATTTGTACTCGGGCACGTGAAACTTACTCTCAGATAGGAAATTCCACTCAGATCTATGAGCATATGCATCGTATTATGGAATTGCGTCAAGGATCCATGAAGGTGTCCACTTACTTCTCTGAGTTCAAGGGTCTCTCTCAGGAATTGGACAACTTTGACCAATTTACTCCCGTCTGTACTGTCGATGCAGTCCTGTTGCAGAAAAAGGACGACCGGTTTCGTCTATATGTCTTTCTGATGGGTTTGAACATGGAATTGGATGCGGTTCGGACTACTATTCCTCACCACACTCCTTTGTCATCTCTTCGGAAGGCCTTTAGTATGGTTCTTGGCGATGAAGACCGACGTAGGTCCCTCAGCACGACTACTCCTGATCGCTCTGTCTTTACTAGTGTTGGTCGGGGAAGCTCCAACTATACCAACACTGTTCCTACTTGTGATTACTGTGGCCGCAGGGGCCACACTCGGGATGTATTCTTCAAGCTCCATCCTCACCTTCCTCCTCCTGGACCCAGTCGTGGTCGTGGACAAGGCCCGGGTGGGGGGTCCCGATAGACCTCATGATGTTGCCTACTCCACAGAGGTCTATGATGAGCCCTCAGGACATTTTACTGCGCATGAATTGGATGCTCTCTGTCGTCTTCTACACTCCCAGTCGGACGCTACCTATGACACTTCCACTTCCTTTGCTACTGTCGATGTGCCCAGTGTTAACGCTGCCACGATTTCTCCGTCTGAGTGGATCATTGACTCAGGCGCCACATATCACATGACCAGCTCGGGTTTTGCTTCCTACACCCCCATGTCTGGTAAGAACAAGATTATCTCCGCAAACGACACCTTGTCCCCTATTGCAGGCAAGGAAAATATTTTTTGTTCCCCCTTTAATTTCTCCTTCTTCTATCTTACATATTCCCTCTTTTCCTCACAGTTTATTATCAATTAACAATATTATTCGATCTCTTAATTGCATTGTAATCTTTTTTTCTGATTCTTGTGTATTTCAGGAACTGGGTATGAAGCAGATCATTGGCAGTGGTAGGAACTGTGGTGGCCTGTATTACCAGGATTCTAAGCCATCGTCTCATGCCCTCTCTTCTTCTGTTGTTACTGTCGCTACTGTTGCTGACGCTCGACGCTGGCACTTGCGTCTTGGACATCCCTCTCCAATCTATCTTAAAAAATTATTTCCTACTTTGTTGCAGTGTATTAACTCTTCAGTTTGTGATGCTTGTGAACTGTCTAAACATGTTTGACATTCATCGTCGCATTTATCTTCTCTTAGTAGCACTCATTTTTTGTCATATATTCTGATGTTTGGGGGTTTTCCCTTGTTTTATCTTTATCAGGTTTTCGTTGGTTTGTTACTTTTATCGATTATTTTTCCCGCACTATTTGGATTTATCCCTTAAAGAAGAAAAATGAAGTGTTTTCGTGTTTTCAAACTTTTCATAAAATTGTGCAAACACAGTTCAACGGTAATATTTGTGTTCTCTGTAGTGATAATGGTGGGGGGGATATGATGATCGTGGAGCGTTTGGCTCGTATCTCTCCAATCATGGTATTGTTCATCAAACTACTTGCGTTTACACCTTCACACAGAATGGTGTTACTGAACGGAAAAACCGACATCTCCTTGATGTTGTCCGGTGCCTTCACACCAACATGCACCTTCTGAAATCATATTAGGGTGATGTTATCCTAACTGCTGCGTATCTTATCAATCGTCTGCCTTCACGGGTTCTAGATTATGCTACTCCTCTAGCCCGTCTCTCCTCTACTTCTGTTATTCATACTTCTCATCTTCCTCGCCGTGTTTTGGGTTGTGTATGTTTTGTTCACGTGCATCAGCCTCATTGTGATAAACTTGACCCTCGGGCACTCCAATGTGTCTTTATTGGCTATTCTGCACCTACAAAAGGGTATCAATGTTATCGTCCTTCTTCCAGACGTGTTTTTTGTACCATAGGTGTTACTTTTCGCAAAGAGGAATCCTATTATCCGGATTTGACTCACTACATTCGTTTGGGGGAGAATGATGACATGGATTCTACAGTCCCCCTCCCTATGATTCCTCCTACTCCTACCATGTCTACACCCCCTATGTCTCCCACACAGCTGTCTTTTTGCCCTTCTCTCATCTCTCTTTTTCCTCATGTACAGCATCGTTGCCAAATAGGTAAACAATCCTCCGTCGCTCCCTTGTTGCCAAAGCCTGCTTTAGTCTCAAATTCTGGTGATGATCTACATGTTTCCCTTGCTTTGTTAAAAGGTAAACTGTGTGTACGCAACACCCTATCTCTAATCATGTTGCATATGATCACCTTATCCAGGCTCATTAGGGCTTTATATCTTCATTGTCCTTGATTACTATTCCAAAGACGTGGCAGGAGGCTGTTAGCATTCAGGTATGGGCACAAGCGATGGAGGAGGAAATGTCTGTCTTAGACAAGAATCACACGTGGGATGTCTCTCCCCTTCCTCCTGACAAGAAATTCATCGATTCAAGATGGGTTTTCTCTATTAAGCAAAACCAGGATGGTAAAGTTGAGCGTTACAAGGCTCGCCTCGTGCCTCGAGGATACACCCAGACTCAGGGAGTCGACTACCAGGAGACCTTTGCTCATGTAGCGAAGAGCGACTCGGTTCGTGTTCTTCTATCTTGTGTTGTTTGCTTAGACTGGGACCTTCACCAACTGGAAGTGCTTCTTGCACGGTGATCTTGATGAAGAAGGGTACATGGCATTCCCTCTTGGATTTGTGAAGAAGGGACAAGGGATTGTTTGTCACTTACGGAAGTCGTTGCATGGTCTGAAACAGTCTCTCAGGTGTACAACCTCGGGCTCGTAAAGAGCCCTCGAGAAGCAAATAGGTCGAGATGGGCAGATGGGGCCAGGGGGGGCCCACTCGCAAGAGGCGAGACGACGGACTCTTCAATGGGCAAAATACCCCCATCCAGAGGCGAGAGGGCCTCCAGAAGCGAGAGGACCTCCTGGGGCGAGAGAGTCTCCATCAGCAAGGAGGTCTCGCAGTGCAGGGCGAGACGGGCGGTGGGTCCCTCTCGCCGGCAGGTGCCTTTCCTCTCGCCAGGGGGAGAAGAGGCCTTTTTTATATTTCCCTGTCAAACAGAGGTTTTTACTCTTCTACCCCGGGTATTTTTACCCTCTTACCCTTAGTGGACTGCATATAGCTCCTCAGAACAGCGGAGTTTGGCTGTTGGCAGACCTAGCCAAGGGTACCCCGGTAATTTCAGATCGGTACAGTTTTGTTATTGGCAGTTCAGATTCTGAAATCTATAAATAAGCCCATAGGGGTTCTTCAGAAGGGATTTTTTCAGACTCCATGAAGAGGACTCATTGGCACAGTCTTCTGAGGAACTCCAAGCCCAGCTTTTGGCTTTGGAGGGGAAGCTCTCTGTGACCTTCCGGGTAAGCGGTGGGACCTCCCTGTTGCGGCTTTGGGCCAGTTTTTCCTTAGTCCTTCACGACCAGTCGGAGGTCGGAGCTTAGGCCAAGTAGGTGTCGGCTACGCCCCCAATTTGTGAACGCTTGTCGGAGTCAAATTTTGGCTTCAACAGTTCTGGTGCGGTGAGCGTGGAAGTAGCCGGTTCAAGAAAAGTTTGAGTTTGGTCCTATGGCAGGAGGTGAAGGAGAAGGATCTGGTTCTGGAGGTTCCCCCTCCCAGGTAGAAGAGGCGACGAGGAAAATGCTGGAGGACTTCAGGCGAGAGGTCATGCAAACCATAAGCTTGGCCTTCTCGGCAAGGAGCGAGTGGGCGACGCCTCAGGTCCCAATCGAGGTGGTCCCGCTTTTAGGCGAGAACGCCCCTGGTCAGCGCCCGGGGAAGGAGGTCCCCACGGAGGCTGGCGAGAGGGACGTGGCGGCGCGAGAGCTCTTCCCAGGCCAGCGTCCCGGGAAGGAGATCCCTGCAGAAGACGGCGAGAAGGAGGCAGCTGTGCGAGAGCTCTTCCCTGGGCACGGTCTCGCAGATCGGGCCAGCCAGCCGAGGCCGCGAGACGTGCCCTCTCGGCAAGCAGTCGGCGAGAGCCCGTTTAGTGAACTCGTCATCTCGGCTCCGGTACCGGAGGGGTTCCGGGAGCCGGACATGTCCTACTACTCAGGGAAGTATGATCCTGTACAGCATGTACAATGGTTTGAAGATGTGGTTTTGATAAGACAAATGACGGATGCGTTTAAGTGTCGACTGTTTGCCATCACCTTGAAGGAGAAGGCGCGAGATTGGTTCCACCAGTTACCAGCAAGATCGATTTATTGTTTCGAGGATCTACGGAGGGATTTCTTATTGAGGTTTTCAACATCGAAGAAGCGTAAGAAGGAGGCGGAGTGCTTGTTCTCGGTAAGGCAGAGCCAGGATGAAACGTTGGGTCACTACGTAGATCGGTTTCAGGAAGAGATCCTCCAGGTCCAGGAGGTCCCTGGGTATACGCTGATGCTTGCATTCACCCTGGGACTGAGGCCAGGCTTCTTTAGTATGGAGCTGAAAAGGGTGCCCCCCCTCTCTTTTGAGGAGCTTATGGAGAGGGCGGCGAAGGAGACGGATTTTGAGAGGGCCAATCCGGCGTTTGCAAGGAGGTTAGCCAGGCTGGCGGAGGACGACGCAAAGGAACCAGGAGCAGGAAAGCAAAGGGAGCAGAGGGAGCAGAGGGAAGAGAGAAGGAGGGAGGAACCCCGAGGCCAGGGGCACCAAGGGCAGAATCATCGGGGGGCCCGAGAGCCGAACAACCGGATAGGTTGGAGGCCTCATGAGGGTCGCCCCCAGGAGTTAGGAGGAGGCTTCCAGGGAAGAGATAATTTCCGAGAGCCAAGGAGGTTCGATCAACCAGCATGGAGACAGGGAGCGAGGGATCGTTTTCAGCATCAGCAGGAGGCAATGGGGATCGGTCGAGGAAGAGGAGCTCGAGGAGGAAGGAGAGGAAGAGGAGAAGGAAGAAGGGGTGGCGTGGCGTTGCCTTTCTGTGACTTCCATCAGGAGGGAGGTCACGCAACGGCCACATGCCCGGAGTTCCTGGAAATGAGAGAGGCCAGAGGATTGAGGAGGCAGGATCCGCCGGTAAGGATCGTGGAAGTGCAGCAAGGGGAGGCGGAAGACAGGTGCGAGGACCGGGTGGATGTAGGAACCCGGGGAGGAATCGGGGCCATCCATGGAGGGATTGGGATCGAGGCCACCCGAAAGGGGAGCCTCCAGACCATGTTCCGAAAGGGGGTAGCCTCGACCTCCCAAACCCCGCCCCCGCTAGAAAAGATTACCTTCTCTTCAGAGGACATGCCGGAGTATGAGGACCCGTTCTGCGATGCCTTGGTAATCCAGACGGCGGTAGAAAACTTTACGGTCTCCAAGATCCTGGTGGATAACGGGAGCTCCGTAAATGTGATCTTTAAGAGGGCCTTCGACGAGATGCAGGTGGAAGCCAAGAGGATTTTGGCCTCGGATGGACCGTTGTTCGGATTCTCCGGGGAGAGAAAAGAAGTAGAAGGGGGAGTAGGGCTGCACGTGAGGTTGGGGGGCGTGTCACGGAACTGCCGGTTCGTGATTGTGGACGCCCCGAGCAGCTACAGCGCCATCTTTGGGCGTCCCCTCATCAGCGCCTTTCGCTGCGTCCCCTCCTCTTTCCATCAATGTCTCAAGTTTAACAATGGAGGGGTGCAGGTCAGGGTCAGGGGGGATCCAAAAATGGCAAGGCAGTGCTACGTCACAGCGGTTAACACCATATCTTGGATGGCAGAGGCGGAGGAGTTGGAGAAGAAGATGGCGGCGCAAGAAGAAGCTATCAGGGAAGGAGAGGTGAGCCCAGAGGAAGCGAGAGGAGGAACCAAAAAGGAAGGTGGGGGAGAGGAGACCGAGAAGCAGCAAGGAGGAGGTGTGCAGGAGGCTCAGGGGGGTGTTGAGGTCGAGCAGCAACAGGAGAGCCCGGAGGGGGCAGCGGAGATTGAGGAGGAGCAGAGGGGAGGAGATGTGCAGGAAGTCCGGAGGAGCGGGGAGTTGGAGCCACGGGAAGGAATGCAGGAGAAAGTGGGAGAAGAAGGGACTGAGGAGGAAGCCCGAAGGGACATGGAAATTGAGCAGCAGCAGGACGAGGTGATGGAAGTTGAGGGAGCAGGAGGAGAGGAAGAGCTGGAACAGGAAGAAGAAGCAGGGGACGGCTGGGAGCAGTCGCGGCTGGAGGTGGCCGAGGAAGTAGTGGAGGTGGAGGTCCGCACCAGCCAGGGGCAGGTACGAAGGGTACGGATCAGCGGGGGCTTGAGTCCCGAAGACCAGGAGCGGATGCGGGCCTGCATTCAGAGCAACGTCGACGTCTTCGCTTGGAGCGCGGCGGACATGTCGGGCATTGATGCGGACGTGGCCTGCCACCGCCTGAACCTGGACCCTCGGACGCGCCCCATACGTCAGAAGATGAGAGCCATCGCCACCAAGCTGGAGGAGCTCATTCGCGAGGAGGTCAAGAAGCTCCTAGAGGCAGGCTTCATCTCAGAGATCCAGTATCCAGGCTGGATCTCCAATGTAGTAATGGTGAAGAAGGAGGGAGGAAAATGGAGAATGTGTATTGACTTTTCGTTATTAAATAAATCATGCCCTAAGGATTGCTACCCCCTGCCTCGAATCGACGCGCTGGTTGATTCAGCCGTTGGTTTTTCTGTTATGAGTTTTCTGGATGCTTTTTCAGGTTATCCATCAGATCCGGATGCACCCTCCTGATGTCAAGGACGTCTCCTTCATCACAAGGGAAGGGTGCTTTAGTTATAACATGATGCCCTTTGGGTTAAAAAACGCGGGAGCGACGTACCAACGGATGATGGATCGAGTTTTCCAGGGTCAGAGGGGTCGGAACCTAGAAGTCTATGTTGATGATCTCATGGTAAAGAGCAAGGGAGTGAACTCGCATCTCCAGGATCTGGAGGAGACGTTCGCCACCTTGAGAAAGTTCAAAATGAGGTTGAACCCCCTAAAATGTGTTTTCGGGGCCAGTCGTGGGAAATTCCTTGGGCACCTTCTGACCCCGGCAGGGGTAGAACCTAATCATGATAAAGTAAAGGCCATTCTGGAGCTGGAATCACCGCGAAACGCTAAGGAGGTGCAACGCTTAACCGGAAAGCTGGCCGGCCTTAGCAGATTTCTCTCCAGGTCAGGGGAGAAGTGCTCACCTTTCTTTAAGGTGCTACGGGGAATCAGAGGTTTGAGTGGACCACGGAATGCGAAGAAGCTTTTCAAAAGCTGAAGGAGCAACTCTCCCGAGCTCCTCTACTTCAAAGCCCTAAAGAGGGGGAAGATCTGACCTTGTACCTAGGAGTGGGAGCAGAGGCGGTGAGCTCCGTCCTAGTCAGAGAAGAGGGAAAGAAGCAGCTGCCCATTTATAATGTTAGTAGGATCCTAAGGAAGGCAGAACTTCGTTACCTTATCCTAGAAAAGCTGGCATACGCCTTGATTGTTTCAGCCAGGAAGCTCCGGCCATATTTCCAAGCACATTCGATTAGAGTGGTGACGGACCATCCTCTCCGAAAGATTTTTGAAGGAGTAGAGCACTCGGGTAGGCTGGCCAAGTGGTCTATCGAGTTGAGTGAATTCAACATTTCGTTCGTACCAAGGCTCTCCATCAAAGCACAGGTGGTGGCCGACTTCTTGGCAGACTACGTCGCGGAGGTCGGGGCCGAGGAGCCGCGGCCACCAGAAGCATGGAAGATAATGGTCGACGGGGCCTCGGGAAAGCACTCCCTTGGAGCAGGGGTGGTACTAACAAGTCCTCAGGGAGTGACCATAAAACAAGCGGTCGCCTTGCATTTCCCCACAACCAACAACCAAGCAGAGTACGAGGCAGTGATAGCCGGCCTTCGCTTGGCTAAGGAGCTCGAGATTAAGGACGTTGAGGTTTTCACAGATTCATTGGTGGTAGCATCTCAGATACGTGGAGAGTTCGAGGCTCGGGAGCCCACCCTTGTAAAATATTTATCCAAGGTGAGGACGATCATAGGGGGGTTCCGGACGTTCTCCATCCAGCACGTCCCCAGAGAAGAGAACACTGCTGCCGATCAATTGGCCAAGTTCGGACCTTGGGAAGGGGGTGCCCTGACTGATTTATTCCGTCCAGCGATCGAAGAGGGGGAGCTAATGGAGGTGGATCGGCGGCCCTCGTGGGTAGATCCTTTCGTTACCTTCTTTCTGACAGGAACCCTCCCTGAGGGGGTCAAGGAGGCAAGAAACTTCCGCCATAAGGCGGCTCATTATCTCATGCATGAAGGAGGACGACACCGAAGGATGCTTTCGGGTCTCCTAGCTCGATGCGTAACGGAGGAGGAGACCAGACACATTCTGGAGGAGGTGCACTCTGGGGAATGTGGTAGTCATTCCGGAGGAAGGACGTTGGAAGCAAGGGTGGTCAGGCAGGGGTACTTCTGGCCCACCCTGAGGAAGGACGCGACGGAGTTTGCAAGGAAGTGCCGAAAATGCCAACTCTGCGCCCCCCTCCAGCTCTTGCCGGCTCAAAGGCTCCGAAGCATCACAGCACCGTGTCCTTTCGCCATTTGGGGAATGGATCTAGTTGGGCCTTTTCCTCCAGCTAGTGGACAAAGAAGATTCCTCCCGGTTATGATAGATTACTTCTCCAAGTGGCTGGAGGTTAAGGCGCTAGCAAAGGTGACCTCCCAAGTCATCAGGAACTTCGTCTGGGGGGAGATCATTTGCAGGCACGGGCTGCCTCAAGCCATCGTCACGGATAACGGCCCCCAGTTTGCTAGCGAAGAGTTCATCAGCTTCTGCACTCAGCTGGGCATCGACCTCAGGTTTGCCTCCGTCCACCACCCTAGGAGCAACGGTCAGGTGGAGGCGGCAAACAAGATTATCGTTAACTTGCTAAAGAAGAAGGTGGAGAATCTGAGAGGGAATTGGGTAGAGCAGCTCCCCTCGGTCCTGTGGGCTCTGAGAACAACCCCGAACACGGCCACTGGTGAGACCCCTTTCAAGCTTTCCCATGGTTGTGAGGCGGTACTACCGGTGGAGTTCGAGGTCCGATCCCCACGAGTCGCGGCTGCAGGTGATGGGGACGAGGCATGGAGGATGGAAAATGAAGAAGGCCTGCGCCTCACACTAGACCTTGCAGAGGAGCTGCGAGACGTAGCAGTCATCAGACAAGAAGAGATCAAGCGTCGAATGGCAAGGCACTTCGACAAGCATATCAGGATAAAGCAATTCGCGGAAGAAGACCTAGTACTAAAGAA